>JBAMCE010000141.1:7391348-8591348 GCA_037075305.1 Drosophila kanekoi
GGCCAACTTTCAGTTTTCAAATCGAATCGAGGTTTTCGCATACACATCTGGTATATATACGATTTACACTCATGATAAAATTTGGTCATAGCCCGCGGCGCTTGATACGCTTTTAAACAAATGCATAATTAATGCCGCATTTATTTAGTTTTCAGTTTGTTTTTTGTTCACAAATTAACATACTACCACGATACCATGCACAATGTAGTTTACAGGTTCGTTTTGAGCGGAACTCAATGAAACTTTGCTTAAAACGGGTATATTAGTTTGATGCGAATGTATGTGACAGACAGAAGAGAATCTTCGGTAGTATATAGAGTATATACACATTCCCCATTGCTCAGTTTAAAAGTAAGAGTCTTGAGATTCCATATTGAATTCCTACAAAATTCATAGAGATCGGACTATAAGCACCGAATTGAAACAAGAATCGAGCTTTTATATGTAGTGTGTATGTTGTTTGGGCAGCTTGGCGCTGGGCTGAGAGTATCTCCTAGTCGTGCACACCCGATTAGAGCACGCTTACTCGCATTTAAAGCCATGGGCAACAAATTGTGAATGCACGTGCTCGTAGAGTTAACAAAAAATATATGTAAATATGGGCTGTTTTTTTAGTTATTTATTTATTTATCTTTCCTTTGCCAAAAAAGTAAAAATCGTTGTACAAAGCATATGTCCACAGTATATGTCCATATATATGTCCATATATATGTCCATTTGTCGGCGCAAATAAAAATTAAAGGAAGCGCCTGCTAACCGAGCGGAAATTCGCGGCGTTTGTCACGCACAAATAAAGAGCGAGCGAGAAAGAGATATATACATATATATAGAGAGCAAGGGAGTAAAAGAGAGAGAGAGAGAGAGAGAGAGAGGGGAGAGAGAGAGAGAGCGAAGTTGTGCGAAAGAGTGCGCTATATTATGGCCGGCCAATATATTTCTTTTTGCCAATAAAGCCATTTCGCCTGCGTTTCCAAACTCAATTTTAATTTGTTGTTGTTTTCTTTCTTATTGTTATTTTTTTGTTTTTTTTTGTAGAATTTTTGTATGCCAAGAATTTAAATTAGTAGTAAATCTGGTTTTTTTTTCTGTTTCGATTCGATTTCGGGTTCTGTCTGCGGCTCAATTCTTGATTTCGGCGTGTTTCGCAGTCTCAGCCAGGTTTGATGCCGGCTGCTCTTTTCTGCGACGTTATTACAGGTGGAATTCGGGCTCTTCTTCTTCTTTTTCTTCTACTTGTTGTCTTTTTGTTGTTTTTTTAGTTTTAAGACAAACAACAAAGCTGAGCTGCTTGGCTTAGAATGGCCGGCGCTTTCGGTTATGCCCAAAAGATAAACACATATACACATACATATGAGAAATATATGTACGTGTGTATAAAAATAAATTCTAGTTTGCATGAAAAGCAAATGCTGAGACATTGTTTATTCCAGACAAATACTAGACTGGAATACTGGACGGATATTGGAAATTTCTCTATAAAATAACTATAAAATAATGAGCATGATTTGTATGCGGCGTATATATTCGAGAAAAAAAACTATTTGTACAATTACATTTACTTTCTCTACGAATATGTAAAAGTAAAATAAAAAAAAAACAAATACAAATTTATAGACGGCAGCTTGAATCGGGACTGCCAACCGGTTTGGAACCGAACCGGTTCGCGCTCGGTATTCCGATCTTGAAAACTTTATGAAACGCACCTTAAGTAAGCCGGATTGAATGAACTGCCGAACCTGAACCGGAACCAAAACACAATTGAATTAATTGTAAAAGTGAGTCACATAAGCAAAGGCTTGCATTGACAAAAGTAAGCACGGTCACACTGGCACACTGGTGCCATGTATGTTAAGGATTATGTTAAGCATTAGTGTTAAGTATGTGACTAGTGTTGAAAAACTAATGTACTGTGAGACTACAGAAAGCATAGTGCAAACATACATACATATACATAGTTAACATAATATGTGAATATTTTGCACTAAACGAAAAAAGTTTATGTTTTATATTTTTAGATAATAATGCAATACGTTTTTGACATTAAGCTCATATGTATAACAGAACTTTTAGTACACAACATTTATTAACTAGTTAAGAAATATATATTGAATTATTTGATTGAAAATTGGAATTAAAATCAAAATCAAAGTTCACTCTAACTGAACCTTAATGCGAAGTAGAAAAGCGAAGCATCAAAAATGTTTTTTGCGTTGCAAGTTTGGCAAAAAATCTTTCTTTATGAGCTTCAAATCCCAATTGTTCATTTCGGATCCTTAAGCAAATTAATGATAATGCCCCCTAATATGGGTCATATTTGTGCGGGCTGCTGCCAGAACAAACCTTAAAGCGTTTAATCTGTGGCTTTCTTTTATTCAAATCTCATTTAGCGTAAAAGTGAAATTTACGCAAACTGTGCGCTGTCAGAGATAAACATGGCCTAAACAATTACCGCGTGCTTCAGAGAGCTGCAAGGTAAACATTTACATTAATTAAATCGAATTTTTATTGATTTTGCGTGGTCCATTTTGCTTTAATGCTGTGCTTAAGAATTTATTTATGCACTTTTTTGGTTTTTGGTTTTTCTTTTCGCATTTCATTTCACTTTTGTCTTGTCGCGTTCCCAAAGTGCATATAGACAGATACATATACAATATGTAGCTAAAAGCGTGCACTCTTTGCATCTGCATCTGTATCTGTATCTGCATCTGTATCTGTATCTGCATCTGTAGCTGTATCTGTATCTGTAGCTGTATCTTTATCTGTGCGTATTTATTTTGCCTTGTTGTTTTTCTTAGCTGCCTGCGCCGGCATGTAATTACACAAAAAACCAAAATGAGGCAAAACAAAAATGCTTAAAAAAGAGGCAGAAAATGAAAACGGAATCTTTTCTGTGTTCTGTGGCTGCTTTGGTTTGCTTTTCGAATTTCTGTGCATATTTTCGCTGTTGTTGTTTTTTTTTTGTTTTCTTATCATTATATATACTTTTTTTCTTGTGCTCTTTCGGCGTATGAAAAGGGACAGTCCGCGCATTTAAGAAATTTCTTAACTTATTACGATTTCACTCAATACGGCGTATAATTTGTTTGCTGGGCCGTCGGCAGCTGCGATCCACACACATTTACACAAAATTACATGTTTCACTTTCTCTGGCGCCTCGAAAGACCCCAACAACAACCACAACAACAACAACAACAACGACAGAGATCATCAATCCAGCTAAGCATCTGCTGTATTCTGAGAGTTCTTCTTTTTATAACAAAATATTTTACATATTGTATAAAAGAATTTTTCCACTGCTCTGAAAAACAGCAAGTCTTAGAACCGAACCGGTTCGAATCGAGAACTTTAATTTACAGTTTAATAAAAATAAAAGTTGTTTCAAATACATAATATAATACAGGGCCTGCACCAAAAGCTCTGCTTATGATTCATAGTTGTAAAGAAAGATAAGTTATTGTGCATTAAGTATTATGTTTATAGATTTCTGCCATATAAGAAAAGAAGCTCAATCTAATATAATTTATTGTAGTTTTAATTCAAGCTAGTCATTGAATTAGCTATAGATTAATTAGGTTCTAGCCTTGAAACGCATTCACAACATTTCCTTTGGCTTTGTAGCCCTGCCTAAAGTTATTGTGCATTTAATAATGGGGCATTTTGTTTATACATTTTTGCCACACAAAAACTGAATCTAATATCTTTTATTATAAATTTAATTCAAGCCAGTCATTAAACCAGTTTCAGATCAATTGAGTTCTTTGCCAGAAGGCTACGCTAATTCGTTTATACTGCAGACAAATATAGCTACACATACGCATATATACATAGCTATATACATATCTATATACATATCTACATACATATCTATATCCATATATGTATATATATTTGTTTGTGTATATGTTTATATATTTATTGCTTATATACAGTTCCAGCTGTACTTACATTTATCGCCTGCTGTACTGTCCGCCCGTATGCCTCGACTTTTTCATTCAGAACTTTGCTACGCAATATATGCGTGTAATTTTGCTGCCACTCTCTCTCTCTCTCGCTCGCTCGCTCTCTCTCTCTCCCTCTCTCGCTGCTTCTCTCTCTTTCTCTGCTGCTTCCCTTCTCGTTCTTTCCTCTTGACTCGCGCTGCCCACAATATTGTACGATCTGTTGTTGTTGTTGTTTTTAATTCACACAATTTAATTTTTTTTTGTTGTTGATTATAATTTATTTAATAATTGCACACATAATGGGGGAGGGAAAAGAAATTAAATGCTGCGATTGAGGGGAAACCGACAAAAAACACGCACGCGGGCAATAGAAAATTTTTGTTATTTTAATATTTTTATTATTTTTGTACCACATAAAACGCGCTCGACTTTTTAACAAGATTCAAATTGCATTTTACGCGGAAATTTTCAAAGAAATTCTTAATGAATTCTCAAATATTTTGTAGGCGTGTGTGTGTGTGTGTGCTGGAGGAAACTCTCAGTTCGACGCTGTATTTTATGTATTTCGAATAAAAATAGACCAATTTTCGCTTTAAAATATTGTGTGTTGTCTTCTGAGGCGCGTCAATGCTGCACTTGTATCTTTCAGATACATATAGCGCGTAAGTGTGTGTGTTTTTCTTTATAGAATTAACCAATTCGCAGTATAAAAATGATTAATTTGATTTTTTTAGCGTTATTTTGAGTATTGGCTTTTTATTTGAATACAGTTTGCAGAATATATATGTATTTATATATGCTATATATATATTTTTGAACGAGACGCGACGCGTTTGCAGCGCAGCGCTTGCAGTTACAACGACGACGTCTGAGCGGCAAAAACTCGAGAATAAGCAAAGTGCGGCTCAATTTATACGACAAACAGACAACAAGAAGATACACACGAATGCGGCGCTGCCGCTGTTGCTGGTCTGCCTTGGTATTGGAGTTGGTGTTGGTGTATCTTTAAGATACTCACGATCGGTAGCGAACAACAACAGATAACAGCGACGTCGCCGCTAACAGCAACAGCGACGCGCACGCAATTAGAACGCTGCCAAATGTTCGCTGCCGCTGCTGACGGCGCGCCTAAAATGAGAGCGCGCCGGCTGCGAGCAGCGCAGCGAGAGTGAATTTCGGGCATTTAACGTTTTTGTGCTCTCTCTCTCTCTCTCTCTCTCTTGCTCTTTTCACTGCCTGAGGGGGTGGCGGCGGCGCTGTTTCTGTTATCTCAGCCGTAGGCGCTATGCGTCGGCGTCGACGTCTCTGTTTCTGCCTGTGTTTCTGACTGTGTGTGTGTGAATGTTTGTGTTTTGTATTTGTTGTAAAATAGCAGTAGATGGGGATAAAAGCGTAGTAGGTTTTGTTGCGACCGCTCGCCTGTTTCAATACGCTTGTTTTATTTGCATATATTAAATATGCACGACCTACATTGTTGTTTTTCGACGAGCGGCACACAAACAAAACGAAAATAAGTATTCAAGCTACAGATACAGACGCACAAAATATACAATACAGCACAGCGCGCATATAAATAAAAACACATCAAGTGTACATAAGTATTACCGCTGCCGCTGC
The DNA here is from genome assembly GCA_037075305.1 of Drosophila kanekoi. Taxonomy (NCBI): domain Eukaryota; kingdom Metazoa; phylum Arthropoda; class Insecta; order Diptera; family Drosophilidae; genus Drosophila; species Drosophila kanekoi. Next base: position 7,396,907 of record JBAMCE010000141.1, read on the forward strand.
CACCGCCGCTGCTGGTACCCCCCATACACACACACACAGAGATACCCAAAGTGGCGCCCGCACTCATACAAGAGCTAAACGTAGGGGAGACACACGCACACGCTCACGCACACTCACACACAGAGAGACACATGCACAGAGTGTCAGTTCAAGCCGACCAAACAACAACTCGTTGGCGTCGCCGTCCGCACGCGGTCAAAGGCAAGTCCAAACTGAAATGCTCGAAAAACTTTTTCACTTGGCCCCAAACAGCTGCTGCCGCTGCTGCCGTCTGCCTGCAGTCAGCTGCGACAGCGGCAGCGGCCTCTGGAGCTCTTGACGTCGCTCTTTGCATTTGACTGGCTGTTGTCGGCAGGCGCTTAACAGCGCTCTGTTAAAGCTCTCGCCACTGTTACGGGTGTGGGCGAGCAGGCTCTGGGGGTGTTCTTTGACAGTTTCCTTAACTGATTATTTTCATATTTTTTTATCCGACAGCTGTTGTGCTGCGCAAGCTTATTAATTTTCCTAATTGGGTTAGTAAGCTTTCCGCAATAAAAGCTTGTAGTGCTATGCAGCTTTTGCTTTCAACACTGACGTCATCTTTATGTTAAAAAATTCCAAACACTGAGGCAACAGATCATTAAGATATATGAGCTTTAACAACAATAAGGTCCTTCGCTACCCAATTTCAAGACCGGTAGCCTGATGAGCTTTTGATGATGAACCCCATACCGAGTGCCAAACTTGGTATGATGAAGACATGCAACAAAGTTTCACATCAATCTAAATTCTCAGTCATTAGTTTAAATTTGACTTAAAAAGAAGCCTGGCAACAAAAACAGAGCTGGGATGTGTAAAAAAAGAAAGAGAAACAAGATGTTTGACACGCTTTACTGCTAAATTTAGTTCGGAACAGATTATATGGATCTTAAATGAATTCAACGTTAAATTTTAATGTTTATAATAAGGTACTTGCAACAGCTGAGCAAAGATCTTGTTAAATTTGTCAAAAAGAGTAAAGATATAATATAATGAAACATTTGATTTCGTCTAAATGTAAGACAGATTTAATATAGCCTATTGTTTGTTATCAGCTTTAATAATAAACTGTAACATTCAGCACTTTATAAAAAGCTTTAAGCTTTAAGAAAAAAAGCGTCTTGAAATAAGAATTTTGTTTTTAGATGCAGACATTAAATGCCCGCCAGCTTTTGACAGAGCTTTTATTTAACTCAAGCACATTCCAAGTGTTTTTGCCGAACTTGAAGCCATTGGAAAAATGTGGCATAAAAAAGTTCATAAATTAATCAAAACTGTTTTTCGATGGTTTGAGCAAAGTTTGTTGTGATTCGATGCATACCATCTATATATATATATATCATATCTATATATATATATATATATATGTATATATATGTAGATACTCGTATATCAATTACACATTGGGCGCAAGGCCGACCAGAAGCCAGATTGACAGTCGGATGGATAGATGGACAGACATGCAACTATTTGAATGCACTTAATGAATGATCAAAACAAATTGAATGCAAGGCAAGAGCACAAGACTCCAGTTTGCGTATAGTTAGGAGTAGTTTCTCTATATAACATACATATATATGTATATGTATTATATATATCTATCTATCATTAAGTTATTGGCAGACTAGGCACAGTTAATTACGTGACATGTCAGAGCCGTAAACGAGTTAAACACGCTTCGATCGCCGCATTGCAATTGCAATTGCGTTCACCTCGAAGTGTGCATTGAACTTTTGTAACAATTTATGCGGCATTATTGGAAATAACAAACAAATACATTTGCTGATAGGCGGGCATTTAATGCCATAATTGATGAGCCCGAACTCTATTTAGACGGGCCTTCAATTAAAATAAAAAACAAAACAATAACTTACTGGTGCATGCAACCCGCCTCCGTTCCACAAGCAAATGTATCTGTAAGTTTGTATCTGAGGTGATGTGTGTGTGTGTGCGTGTGTGTGTGTGTGCACGTGTGTGTGTTTGTGTAACTGTTTCAGTTTGTAAACAATCGACAAGCAAATAATACAAGAAATTCCCAAAAAAAAAAAATGTATGTTTGTTGTATTGACAACATCGCTGGGCTTATCTGCAGGCATGTTTGTTTGATGTGTACACGTTAACATTTTGTTGAATATCCGAAAGATACTTATTTTTTGTCAGAAATTCTCACGTAGAGCGCAACTCTGAACTCTAGAGCCAGAGACGACTTTTAATCAGCACATTGCATATCTGAAACTGTAACAAGCTAGAGCGTGTCAGAGAGAGAGGGAGAGTGAGAGAGACAGAGAGAGAGAGAGAGAGGGAGAGAGAGAGAGAGATATGTATAAGAGAGCACTGAAGCTGCATAGTCCTCTTATCTGCTGGCCCACAATGTGTGTCATTTCTGATAAGGCATTTAGAATTGCCTTCTATATAGTTATTAATACGCGTGCTATACATATTCACACATACATATACATACATACATACATGCAAGCACACATTATGTGTTCGACTCCTCCTAACTTTCATATCTGAGCGTTGCCATGACTAATTAAGCAAGCAAAACTCAATTTCTCAGCATAAAAACTCGCCGACAACTTTGTAAAAGGATTGCCAAAAAGTTTGTTGCGCATCTCTTGGATATGAGTTAGGGTATTTAGCGAGTCTTTTGCTTTTGCTATGAAGCTTGCAGTCAAGTTGGGGTAAAGGCGTATGAGACACATATACAAATGTAAATACACGCACGCAGGTATAGATGCATACATAAATAAATTAAAATATATTAAATTAATGTTTATTAGATGCCAATATCTCCTTTTTACATAACACACATACCAAAATCACACAAAGCAAGAAAATTTGCAGGGCTTATATGAATTCATGAGAATCGCAAAGAAGGGCCATATTATCGGGATTCGAAACGCAGGACATAAAAACGATTTCCTTCTAAAGATAGCTCTTCTATGCGATTCTCATGAATACATATTTCTCCTGCAAGCATAAAAGCTTCAGCTTTATAAACATTTCTCTGAAGGACTTTCATTATGTTTGCGTTCTTTTTACTTTCTTAAGTGCAATATCAGAATTTTTCGCACAAATCCATTAAAACCAAGTTTTTAGCAAGAATATTCATTCGTTCACATGCCTCGGATAAGGCTTTTGGTTGTGTCTTCTTCTTTGTTTCGGGTTTTTCGATTTTGGTGCTTTTGCGCGTGTGAATCATGAACATTAAGCATAAAACCGACATTTAGCTGATTGATCTTAATAAGAATTCCTGGCCGGGGCTGTGGCTCGCTAACGGATCCGTGCGGCGGGTCAATAACATTTTGCTGCCACCCCTCACGTCCTGCCGGCCCCCCGCCCCTCAGCTGTTGAAGGCGTTACTTGGGCTGCGCCTGCGCAACATAACAAACTTTGTGTTTGTTTTTTTTTATGCATTTCCTTGTGCAGTTTTAATAACTCGCCTGCCGCCTCCCCAACCTCCTCATCTTCTTCTCGCAGAGATGAGGTACAGTGGGGATTGGCAGAGGGTCAGGCTTTGGTGCCTGTCGGAAATTGAAGTTTGCGTTTTTTGAGTTATGTTTCGCGAGTTTTTGTTTGGTATTTCGCCTTTTTACACTATGTGTGTGTGAGTGTGTGTGTTCGGGTGTATAAATAAGAAATAATTGGTTTGTCTTTTACATATATTGGAATTTGCAAATGTCGTAAAGCGGAGCGGATGTCTGTTGCCCAATTCTTGATTGAAAAGCGTCGCCAAAAGTGCAAAATTTGCAAAGCTAATATCCCGCAGGGAGGCGTTTACCCCCATTTGAAGAGTCTGGGCCATTCTAAGAACTGTTGCATATTTCATATACTTTTAAAGTCAATTTCATGTAGATGCTGTCGATTGATTTGCCTAGTGCTTGCCCAGTGTGCGATTGCGGCACAGTGTGCACATATTTCAAACCCCAATTTTGTGTTTTTTTTTTATAACTAATCATTTTTTATCAAAATGTCAACGCATGGCAACAGCAACCTGTTTAATGAAACCCAATCTAAATTGTCTGCCACGCAAATTGCAACTTTTTTTTTCTCCATGCACACACTGTTCACAGTATTGAAAAGGGTATATGGGTTGGGTGCAAGGTGCGACTCGGTGGCAACTCGGGAACGGTTATTGAAAAGGAGGCAATGTGGAAGTGTATTAGCTTCAGTTAAAGGGGTTCCATTTCTGAGCTACGAATCTCAGAGCAAAGCTATGCCCAACAAATGACATTGATGAACTCTGTTTAAGATTGCGCCCTAGCCCAGACATTGTGACAGGAGAGATGAAAAATAGAGTATCTGTCAGTCATTATCATTGTACTGTCAAGTTTCTGCAAAGTGGTCCAAAATTGGCGACATTTGTTGCGTAATGTCTGGCGTCTAGCAATCGAATTAAATCAAATGCAATCGACAAGCACACAAAGTGTATATATATATATATAAGTATATATAAAATAGCTAAAAAAAATAATAACCGGGGCAAAGTCTTCGCCTAAGTCTGCAGCTTGAATTAGGCGCAATTAAAGTGAAATTGGGGGAAAACAATCTGAAACATTGTGGAGCTGTGGGCGTGGCTACTCCTTCAATTGGCTGCCCGCAACTAAGTAGTGCACTTGATCAGGCTCCCCCGAGCCCCTCCCCCTACACTCTCCCCTCTACAAGCTGGCAGAGCCTTCGCTCTGCTGGCCCTTATTGTGCTTTTGTTTGTTTTTTTTTATTTTGCGCAAACAAAAGGCGTCTAGATTACGTCTACGTCGTCGACGGACCCAAAACCCAGACGCAGCCTCAAGTTTGTCAGCTTTCCGCTCTGCCCCGCTGGCCCCTGCCTCTCCGGACCCTGGGACCCTTTGTGGTCGAGTCTGTGTCTGTGTCTGGGTCTGGAAATTGGGTTCGCCTTGTCTGCTTATTGTCTGCTGCTGCTGTCCTTAGCCATTCTTTTCTTTTCGTAGATGTTAGTCAAGTTTTTGCTTTTATTATTTTTGGTTTTTTTGTTTGGATTTTGCATTTGATATCAGTTTTCGGCACATGGCCCGTCTGCCTTGGCCGAAAGTTGTTGTCTGGCCTGATTGCGCTTGAAAGAAGTCTAGAGTGTGTCAAGTTGTGACAACTTTAGATATAGCTACAATTGACTTCAAACAAGTTAAAGATATTTGAAAATTGGCTTAATACAAAATTGGCTTAAACAAAATAAATTATATTTTGTAGTGCATTAAGTTATATGTACTCTGTGCACTTTAAATGCAGCTGCATCTGACTTAATTTAAGTCATAGCAAACTTAAAACTCTTAAAGTTTTTTTGAAATATTCTCAAAATGTATATTCCTGGTTCTGCTTTATGCTTTATGCTTCATTCCACACGCTTATCTACATTTCGCATAGTTTGAACTTGCCACACAATCTGGCACAAAAGTTGCCGAAAAAAATCTTCAGACACACAAAACACACACACAAAGCACACACACAACACACACACACACATGCGTATCACAAATCATGTCTGGATTTTTATTGTGCGACTGACCTTGAATTTATGCAAATTGCTCAAGTGGGAACAACTTTGTCAAATTGAGAAAACAACAAAAACAAAAAATATCAGAAAAAAACATATTTAATTCAAAAAGACCTTGACATTGAGCTGCGAAAGGGCTCGACTGTTATTATAATGTGATATCATCGCAGCTAGAAAGATCATTAGCACAGTTCCGAATCAAATTTGAAGCTTTGTAGGTGAACAATATAAGAAAACATTTTCATGCTATACTCGGGAAGTCTACCATTACATATTTGCATCACTATACTACCATATGCCTCACTCGAAACACATGCAATGCGATCTGAAGTGCAATATTTCTCCCTGTCTCTAAGGTAAAGGCATGCAAAAGACACATACCTTAGCCAAATTTATGATCCCCATACACAACACATACAAAGCACCATGCCAAATGAATTACAACTTATATAATTTACAAAAAAAAATCCAAGATGATCGCTCCAAAAGGGCTCAACTGAAAGATACTCTGTAGCGAATATCAAAAAGAAGAGAGGCAGAGTGCCAAAAAGATATTAAGGAACCAATCCTCATACCATCGAAAATGTAACGCCTTTCTAAGCGATTTTCACGAATACAAGTAAGGCAGATGGCTTTGCATAAGTGAGATGGAGGCCAGATAGGAGGATATAATAGTGTAAGAGAGAGAGTGCAAACGAATATGGAGTGAATTTGTAAAGGAAAGCTACAAATGAGGGGAGAATTGGTGCAGAATCCAGAAAAGGGAGTTTGATAGCTCATGATAAAGGAAATAATCCCAAAGAATTGAAAGCATAACTTTAGTCAATGAGAATTGCACAGAAGGGCGCTTCGCACTTGAAACTGAAAGCCTTAGACCTAAGGGCAAACTGATTCCAAATTTCGTGATTAGAATACAGAGTTAAAGGCAGACAGATAATAAAGGCAGTCGTACTTTTGTTACACAGTATTAGCATACCCTTTCAACCCTTTCACCTGGATAGAGGGTATTAAGGTTTCGAGAAAAAACTCATAATAAGCAACTGGGTTCGGTCCCGAGACCGGGTATCGATAACCCTTATCAAATGTGCGGCATCTCGAGGCGAAAAATACAAATTATGCTTATAAACAAAAAAAAAAGGTAAACCAAACAGCGAAATGCCAAAAGTATACAACACGTATGTATGTGTGTGTGTGTGTGTGTTGGCTTTGCCACTGGGCCTTGCTTGGTTTGGTGGCAATGGACGTTTCGGCCTCTGGGCCACCATCAGAGCTGTGGGCGTGACGCGTTTAAATCCCGTACGCCCCGCACTAAAGGCCCAAACACAAATTCTGTGATGCAAATTATGCGATATTGAAATACCCCGATCAAATTGCAGTCATTTGCTCTGAGCGCTACCCAAAAAACACAAAAAACAAAATGTAATGCTCATGAAATTGAGCACTTTATGCGACGAAACAGAAATTAGGTAGCCGTCTACATAAATGGCCAACAGACTTTATTGACTTACCGCCGCAATTGGGCTAATAACTAACCGGACACGTGCTCTTCGATGATAAAGCCGTAGAAAAACATCGAAAGATAGTCCATAAAATAGCTGCAAATGGGCTTCAACAAATTTGAGCGTGTTTCAGTGCATAATTTGAACCAACTTGCTGCTTTTCAGTTCGATTCATGCTTCAGTTAGGATTTCGGCTTAGGGTTCCAGAATAAAATGGAAAAGACATGCCTTGGTTTGGACGTCAAATATTTAGGTATTCCAAAGTCTAAGCAATAAGTTTCGTTAGTCTTTATGTTCTTACGTTTCACATAGCCAAATTCACAAGAAGTGTAAGCAAAATTTTCTTTGAGAAAAACGCAAACAACAGTTTTAAATTGAACGTAATTGCAAAAAGGCGAGCTGTGACAATGTCGAAGGTCACACGTATGGAGCAGGAGATACAGCTACTGCGCCAGGAGCTGGCCCTGATGCGCTCGGATCGCGATGAGCTCCACCGGAAGCACGCCAATCATTTCAAGATGTGCGAAGGCGGCGGGGAATGCTGCGAAGGATCTCAGATAAATATTAAAAAGCTTGACAGAAACGGTCAAACAAATCAGGCTTTGTACATTGCCTATCTGGAGGAGCAGATAAAGAGAACGCGCTCAAAGTACAAGAAGCAAATGGGCGAGGTCAAAAGCAGCGCCACCCAATTGGAATCGCAGCTGCAGAGCGTGCGCCAGGACATAAAATGCATCAGTGCCAAGGCTCAGCTGGTGGACAGGCTGCAGAAGACCGTGCAGCAACTGAAGTCCAAGCTCAAACGTCGGGACATTATCATAGCACGCTATAATGAGCAACACTCTGAGTTCTTGGGACTAATAGACAATCTTGACCAGAAGTTAATTCCAGAACATAAGGTCCCGAAGCAGTTCATAAATCTGCAAACATCGGATGCTTTTAACATTAGCTGTGATGGAGAGGGAAATGATTCGGATATTTGTTCCAGATGCAAGCCTGGAAAGAAACCAAACTTTTCCTGTCTAGGCACAGCACTCAGAAAGAAACTGGACCGTTGTTAGCCATGTTTCAAGCCGATCAACATGTTGTAACAGGATTTGTCTATTCATATATGTATTACTTAGTATTTTTTGTTTTATATTAAATTTTTGTATTGTGAGCGTATTAAAAGTGTGTGCATAGCGAAATGACGTCTCATAATTGTTATTTAACAAAAACTGTCGGCTCATTCATTACAACTCCGCCCTGGCGGAACTTCGGTCAGCAATTCGTTTCTGGTTTCTTAGAATTTTCTTTCTTTGCCTTCAAGTTCATTGACAATGTTTAACAAAGAAAATGCGTTAAGTTATTGCGCTGCATTTCGAGAAAATATAAATACTTATATATAATATGTAATTCAAACCAAAAAATAACAGCCCTGTCTTTGGTTCGGTTCATGAACCTGATTTTTGACACGAACCTAGTTTCTGTATCGAAGAGGATTTTTTTCTCATTTTAAATGAATTTCTTCAATTTACATTTAATTAATCAGCGCTGACTCTAAGGCCAAGGTCTAATGACTTTGTCACGCTGAATAAAAAAATATATATTTGAAAAATTCCAAATTTATTTTCAACTAAACCGGATTTTCTTTTGTCTATGGTTTATTGCGGCTCACCTGTTTAAGGAACCGCTGATGGTTTGTGTCTCGATTCGGGTCGAAGTAAGGAAAAAATTGAAGTTCCATTGTGAACTGTCTGGGATTTTTCATCCAGCTTTGAGCGATGTGATGCATATGCATATTTTATATCAAAATGAAGAATCGCATGGCATCACACAAACATTTTATAATTTTGATTGAATTGACAACTATTTCATCTTGTTTGCAGTCCAACAAGTGGTAAAATTGTCACGTTTCGGTCTTTCGATTGGACTCCGACAGCAATTGCAAGCGTTACGTCTGCTTTGTTCGGTGCATTCGTATCCTAATGCAAAATTTGTGCAAAACAGCACGTAGCATATCTCCCATAAATACTCCAGCGCTTAGTCCAAAAATGGCGTAGGTCACGCCTCGAAACGTCTATTGAATTCTAATATGCGGCGCGATTGCGAATGCACCAGGAAGTGCGTGCAACAAACGATCGTTGGTCAATTGAAGTTATTTGTGGCAAACATAAACCAAATGCCAATTGAAATTGATTGGGCGTAGTTACAACTTATGGGAACGTTATAAAATGGAAAAGAAAAAGAACTAGGCCAAAAGTTCAAAGGGGGCTCAATAGAACTAATTATAGGAAAGCAATTGCAACACTGCATCACAAGTGCCCATTGTAGACAATCTTATCTTTGAACATACCATGATTCACAAGCTTCTGATGAAATAGACGTTACACAAATATTTATATTTTTGGCAGCCTGATGGACAACCCCTAAGGTAAACCTGTTCAATTGACCTTCGCTTGCAATTAGTATGCATTATGTTTGCTTTATAATTGACGTTTGTATTATTTCATGCCTCGCTCAGGTGCCAGCCAACGACGGCGATGACCCTGAACCGTTTTTGTAACATGAATACTGCGAAGCTGGCCCAAAAGTGTGACGTCACTGCCAAGGTGCTCCACTCTAAGAATAAGAACAATGAACAAAATTACATTTTGCTTTGAATGGTTATTATTATTGCTTAGCTAAATTGTGTACATTACATTATTACATTAATTAACCACTAAATTTGCCAGGTTCAGCTTGTTTTATGTGCCCGAGAAGCTACGAAAATTATTTTTCAGCAGCAGCACCACAAAGAAAATGCCCACAGCGATGGTAAACAACTGGACGTTGATTACTTTCGAGTCGACTAAGGCTTGCAGCATGTTGTAAATGCTTTCGCTGCGCACTTCACTACCACAGCAGTCCATATATATGACATATATTAAGTACGATGGTTTTTAAATTTAAAAAACTACAGCTATCCTCGCGTTAGATGTATATAAAATTTAAGTCTCTTGTTTTTGGCGACGAACAGCTGGTCCGAGCGAGTGTGTTGGCAAGGGCATAAAAACTGTAGTGTTGAAGAGCGTATCAAGAAAGTGTCTAGCATATGGCAACGCTACCAACAGCTGTTAACTTCAATAACCAATCATATTAAATATTTACAATTTAAATCATTTAGCTGCTCAAGAACTTTAATCCCACCGATGAAAATAACGTTAACAATTCATATTCTATGCTTTCTCTTAAAAACCTTTTTTCTTACAATTTTCCCAAATTCTTTATCAAAGTCACTAGCCAACTATAATAAAGAAATTGCACTCGATTGAACTGCGGGTTTTGTTTTATTATTTAGCTTAACATCACTATTTGCTAATGTGTGCTGACTGGGAGACAGTTCGTTTATTCGTCATTCTCATAATCAGCAGGATTTTTGCGTAGCAAAGCTGTATGCCTGCGTTCGGTCAAATCGTAGATCAGATAACCCAGGATGAAGGCTGCAAGTGTAACAATGATTAGATATTGTAAGAAACGGTATATATATCAGAAACGTACGTGGTGTCACACGAAAGATGTTGGATCGGATGCGGCGCACAATGTTTGGCAGACCGTGGCTGATCGCGCCGGCGAATGCGCGCTGCTCGAAGGGCGAAAGCTTGTAGACGACAATGCCGTGGACCTTGGCGAGGTTGCCGAAGTGGGCGCCGTTGAGGATCGAGGTTAGACGCATGTTTTAAGCTGCGGAGGGGCAATAGAGATTAATGGAGTGGGGATTACAAGCCACATATGAAGCCAACGAGTATTTGGATAAAGACACAAATAGTTATTATAAACATTCTGCACTTAGCCTCAAAGAGGTTATGTAATTTTAGCACTGGGAACGTCTGCAACTGCGGCTAGTTGCTGCACCTTTGCCAACCAATAATTGGGCATATTTATAGTGCCCAGCACTTGGCAGATTTTTGGCATTTATTACGTTAAATAATTACCTTGACAAATCAGAATTCGTGCCTTAAAATAGGAAAAATCTGCGAATGACGTCCGTCTGCCTCAGCTGCTGTTTCTGACAGTGCTATTTAACATCTGTTAACTTGGCATAAATCTGTTACCTTTCGATAACTGAAAATATAAAATATCGGCCGGCCTCCACAGCATACTTTTCAGCCAGAATAACAAAAAAAGTTACAAACGCCAACTGTTTAAGAAACTTTAATTTATTAAAAAGAAACTCATAAAATTCAACAGAAATGGCCGCCAAAGTAGCTAGCAGTACAAGCAAAGTGTTCCAGAATGTAAGTTCATGTGCAGGAACTCGCGGCACGCCAGAGTAACCTCACTTTACTCCCACCTGCTGCGGGCATGCGAGGGGAGTTGACTAATCCCATTCGGTTTCCATTTGCAGCACGACGATGTGCACATTTCTTTCGAGGATCAACAGCGTATCAACCGTTTTGCCAAGCACAATGTCCGCATGGATGACTTGAAGATGGAGCTGGAGATGAAAAAGAATGATCTCAAATGCGTTGAGGAGGCATTGGAAGAAATCGAACTGTTCGACGAGGAGGAAGATATTCCCTTTCTAATTGGCGAAGTATTTCTCTCACACAAGCTGGGCAAGACGCAGGAACTGCTCGCCGAGACGAAGGATGGTGTGATTAAGGAAATTGCTAGCATTGAGGCCAAGACAAAGATAATCAAGGCCGAGATGGACGAGCTGAAAGCACATCTGTACCAGCGTTTCGGCAGCAACATCTCCCTGGAAAACGACGACTGAGTCGACGGCTTGTTAAGAAGAAAGGAAGTGAATATTTTTCACTTAAATAGAGTACATTTAATTTAAAACCCAAGCAAATTATATTCGTTTTACTACAGCACTAAAAAATATATTATCAGTCCAATTATTAGCATTGTGACCACCATGCCGCCCAAAAAGATGCGCCGATCCTCAACCAACCTTCTTTCTATCAACTTCATTGTGTGATTGGACAACCCAAGTGTGCTGCCAATGGCCTGTATACGTTTGTGGGCACCACCCAGTGTCATGCGCTGTGATATGAGGCTTTCCAGTATGCCGCTTCCAGAGGCAATCATGTCGTCCACACCTCGATGGGCATTACCCATCTGTGTGTGATGTTGCAGCTCATAGTCTAGTTGCAGGCACGTCTCCGACGGTGAAGTGCTATTTGCCGCAAAACGATGGTTAAGCAGCTGCTCTCGCTCGCTGATCTCCTGCTGACGGCGCTGGCGACGATCACGGGCGTGCTGCAGGGATGTTTGCAAATGCCTCAAGTCGTACTTCAGCTGATCTATGCGCAGCTTGGAGCTCTGCCGCTGCGAGGGTGGTACCTTGAATAGCAGCACATCGAGTCTGTCGCAGTTGCTGTGAAAATTGTAAAAATATAACCAGCTGTTGGAAAACGGGTGGTTAGGTGTGACTCACGAATTAGCCTGGGTGATTTTCACTTGTATCGTGTTCTCCACGTCAAGCGCTTCCTGCGGTAAAATCTGGCCCAATCGCTGAAAACATTGTTCAATTTCCTTGACAGTGTTGTTGGTTTGATGGTACAGTGTTTCCATTGTCGATGATCTTCAGTGCACGCGCGCAAGCAGCATGCGATGGAATCGTTTATCAATAAGGTAAATTAACACGTAAAATTAATTCGTTTCAAAAAGCTGACGCGTTGCAAATTAGTCCAATTGCCTAGGTGTGTTGTTATCGTATCGACTTATCGGTAATCGACAATTAGTGTCACCTGCCGAGCCTTATGGTCTGGCAACGCTGTCAAAACAAAATGTCCTAATTAACACCATACTTAAGTGTGCTTGCAAAGAATGCGCTAAAATAAGCCAAAACACACACACACTCTAGGATAAACCACAATGGCGCATACATCTAGTACCGGCGTTGGTAAGAATTTAATTTGTAAAATTAACAATTTGGCAAGGAATTTGATTGAAAAGCACGTGCCCGCGAGCACTGCCAAAGTGTAGGCCATATTTGGCCAGCAAAATGTGCGAAAGTGTAGCATAAAACGTATGCGCAAAACGATTTTTTATTGAACGATGACGGCCCGCTGCCGCTGCCGCAGCGCTGCCACTGCCCCGCTGCTCTCTGTGAAAATGGAAAAGAAAGCAAATGGCAAAAATAAAAAAATAAAAACTGCCGATAAAACGCGAGCATATTAAATCATATTGAAAAACAAGTAGCCAGCCACGGCGTTGTGTCTGTCTGTTGCAGCTGAAAGTCGCTATGCAGCAATTTTTCTTCGTGACTTGACAATTTCGGTGGGGCCTGCACCCCACACACACACACACCTCCTCCCCCCTTGACCGTTGAATGTGTCCCTTTCAATTGTGTGTGTGTGTTTTTTTTTTGCTCGTTTGCTCAGCCACTTGGTTTTATGCTCTTTGCCTTTGCTGCTAGCCAAAGTGCTTCTTTAATTTCTAATTAAATTAGTTGGCCGCTTGTGCTGCTGCTGCTGCAAATTCACTTTGCGCATATATCTTCAATGCTTGCATAAAAATTATGCTGTGTGTGTGCGTTTGGGAAAGGGGCTGGTGGGGGCCATCGACAACTAGAGCTAACCAGGCAACCAACCAACCGACTAAACTAACCAAACTAACTGATATACCACACCCTTCGTCCGGTATTCGTATTAATTTTTTTTCCACTTGGAGCATACGAAAATGCGTGCAAAGCAGCCGCACGAGCGAAGGAAAAACAACGCAAGACACACGGCCAATAACAATAACAACAACAGCAGCAGCAGCAGCAACAACAACAACAATGGCAATATGCGGTGGAAGAAGAGTGCGAAGAGAACGTCTAACAACAACCACATGACCCCGCGCCAAACACGCTTTATGTCTTAATTACAGCCTTCGGCCAGTGTATAAACCCCCTGCCTCCCCACTCCTCTCCCCTCCCCCAAATCGAAGTGTTTAAAACGCTCGACACGAGTTAAATGGAAATTTATAGCTGCCTAATTTTCTCGTTTCAGTGGTGCCACGAAATTTTCGCCTTCTGGAGGAGCTGGATCAGGGCCAGAAAGGCGTGGGCGATGGCACCATTTCGTGGGGTCTAGAGAACGACGATGATATGACACTTACCTATTGGATTGGCATGATCATTGGCCCCCCTAGAGTAAGTTGACCTCATCTCTCCGCGTCATACTCCATCTCTACGTCATTGAAATGAGCTGCAAACCTTATCAGTGCTGGGATTATAGATATTGTATCTAATCGATTGCGTAAACCCTAAATTAAGCACAGACAAATGCGTGTGCGATTGGATTTATGAACAGACATGAAAACAGACCAACAGACAAACATGTTTATTTGGGCAGTAAACAAATAAAATAGTTGGAACGAAATGCTGAAATCAATGGAGAACTTTTCTAGCCGTATCAGCGATATTCTGCTCCATACAAGTAAACAGTAAATTAAAATTAAATAATAATTTACTCCGATTCAAAAATTGCACCCGAGTTGGAATACTAATTCCATTCTAATTAGAACAGAAAAGAAAGATCACGGAAACGATCGAAACGTGTGGAATTGGGCCACCTATTTAGGCACGAAATGGGAAACGAAACAGCTAGCATAGAACGCGATATAAACTAGATTCAAGCTCTGTTATATAAAATAGATTACCAGCACATTCATTTTGAAATGTTGATAACAAGTTAAGAGATAAGCTGTTCAGCAAATAATCTATTCAATGTCGGCGGCGAAAAACTTTAAATCGTACAAAACTCGAGTTGAATTTGATGCATTTAGTTTAGCTATATGAACAGGCAATAATTTTAAGCATTGCAGTGTGGCGGAATGTTGCGCACGCCATGAATCATGTATATTCACCATGGTTAGCTGCATTGCCAGCGCCCGCTGAGTCATCATCGAGTGTGTGGAGAGCCTGTCCGGGCAATTGTTGTTAGTTCCAACTGAGAGGGGGAGAGGTGGCATTAGATAGATACAGAAGTGCATATATGCATAGTGCATGCTTGTATAATCGACAGCCCATTAAATGCACACTTCTAATTCAGTTATTCATATGACTCGTTCTTTTTTTCAGACACCATTCGAGAATCGAATGTATTCTCTAAAGATTGAGTGCGGCGAACGCTATCCGGATGAGCCACCAACGCTCAGATTTTTAACAAAAGTTAATATAAATTGCATTAATCAGAATAATGGCGTGGTGAGTAGAGCAATCAAATAGAGTTCCATAAATTATACAAATGCTAATTGTTGATTTGGATGTTCGCAACAGGTTGATCATAGATCAGTGCCCATGTTGTCCAGATGGAGTCGCGAGTATACCATTAAAACGATGCTTCAGGAAATACGTAGGATTATGACCATGAAAGAGAACTTGAAATTGGCACAACCGCCAGAAGGTAGCTGTTTTTAGTCGGCAACAACAACAACAACAGCAACAACAACCTACAACCACAACAGCAACAACAACAGCAGCAGCAAACAACTACATCACACACAACTGCAACAACAACAACAACCACAACACCTGTACTCAACTGAATGTGCGAGTGTGTGTGGGAGAGAGAGCGCGTGCCCGCCATGGTAAGTCGCCTCAATCCTCGAGAGTTGTGTGTGGTAATGTCAGAGCGAATGGAGAGGTTTAGAGAGTAGCAGTTGAAGGAGAGAAGGAGCTGCATTGTTGTTGTTGTTGTTGTTGGACTTCTTGAATGTGTGTGTGTGTGTTCAGCAGCAACAAGAACTAAAGCAAAATATACTATAAGTGTAAACAACAACAACAGCAACAACAAGAAGCAGAAGCAGGAGCAGAAGAACAGCCACAGCAAACGTCACTAAATATAAATGGTCGTCGTCGTCCCTTCCGTCATCGAGCGTCGTACGAATGTCATCATGTTTGGTTATCCACATTCTTAGCTAAGAAATAAAACCAATAAAAACTCAAGTAAAGAATGATTAAGTAAAAAAAACACACACAGCTACACCATGCAAAAAGAAACATTTATAATTTTACTCACGCAATTTACAAAACAAACAACAACAGAAAAAAGAAACGAAAATTCGTAAACTTAAAACCACATTATAAGATAAAAAATTAAGCGAGTTCTGTTTTCGTTGCAGCGAAAAGGTTGAATCGTAATTATTGTTTTGCATAACTAAAAAATTTATTAATTATATATATATATATACAAATTTAAGCGAATTTTTTGTAGTAAAAACAAAAAAGAAACGAGAAAAAAAAAGAAAACAAAAACTTGAACCGAACCGAGGCAATTGTAACAATTAAATTAGTTTTCCTTCTTCTAAATGGGATGTGAGACACGATTTAGAATCCTTGAAAATTGCGGTAAATATATAAACAATTATACACACACACACACACACACAAACACACACACACACACACACATACACACACTAAACTGATGCAGTAGTCGAACGGGCAGATCGATGAAAAATGATTAAAATAATATTTTAATTTAAGCTTCTAAATAAAACAATTAATAATCCAATAAAAAGAAAAGCCAAAATGCGTTTTGAGTGCGCATCAGTCGCAATAGGTTTAAATTGAAATTTGGTATAAAGTTTATAGAGCCCGAAATCTTAAAGCGAACTTTGAACCAATGTCGACTGATCCGCCAGAGAATTATTATTGTTTTCTGTTTCCGGTTCCGAAAATCTCCACGAGGTGAATCCTTTCTGACTCCAAGAGTCTAGAATCTTAATAGAGAATGTTGCGTATTGCTTTCGGGTTTTTTTTTCAATTGTTTATTTAAATACATAATTTGAATTTAAGATTTATACACAATACATGTAATAGTATCCATGATTCATTTTGTCTAGGCTCTTTGCTTTAGTTCAACTCCCCGTTTTCCTGATGTTATTCTTGGCCATTGATCTTCGTGCATCCTCGTTTATACTAGGCATTTTGGTTTTTCCTGTTCTGGCATGTTATTTGTTATTAGCTGTTATTTCTATTAATTGAATTTTGTGTGTGTGTGAACGAACATTTCCTGGGTTTAATGCTTAAAATTGATTTATTTTCATTAGTCGGTAAAGCCGCGTTAACACTGCAATTCTTCACGCCAAATCAAATTTAAACACATGTCTACTTCTCCTTGGGCACAAAGACGATCTTCCGGGACTTGAGCGAGGACCACTTGTGCCGTTTAATGTAATACGAGATGGCAGTCAGGAAGCCGAGAATGGCAATCACTTTGATCAGCAGCTGTTTGCGATCGTCGTGCTCCGGCTCCGATGTCCACTTGAGGAACGTGGCCACATCCTTGGCCAATTGGCTCTGCGTTGGCGGTGTGCCATCCTCATACTCAATCACCTAGTTCGGTAAATAAGCGCAAATGTGAAGGAATTCAACTGACTTTGGTTGTCTGTATTTATGCCCACCTCGTTGTACAAGACCTGGGCCATGGAAATGGCACCGCCAGGGAAGTACGGATTGAAGTACTGGCCCTCGCGCAGCACTACACCAGCTGGCGGATCATGGTAGCCGGTCAGCAGCGAAAAGATGTAATCCTCGCCGCCCTTGCGTGCGGACACGATGTAGCTCAAATCCGGTGGATAGGCACCATTGTTAGCAGCACGCGCCGCCTCCTCATTGGGATACGGCGATGGGAAGTAGTCCGACAGTTTGCCGGGACGATCGAAGTAGTTGCCAGTATCATCGGGACCGTCTCTCACCTAGTTTCAATCACAGGTCAAAAGACTATTTCAAATATGGAAACAAATTCTGCTCACCGTGATCTGCTCGGCCTCGGCCTTGGCCTCAGCTTCGGTATGGCTGACGCCAATCAGATTGCGGTAGGCAATGTATTGCATCGAGTGGCAGGCGGAGCACACCTGCTTGTACACCTCGTAGCCGCGACGCACACTGCGGAATGGAATGCATATCAACTGAATACTTGGATAACTATCACCTCACCTCTGGTGATCCAGCGAGGAGAAGAGACCCTTGTGGTTCCAGGGCTGGGCGGGCGAATGCACCTCACCGCTGTTAGCATCCACGGATTGCTCCAGGGCAAACAGTAGAGCACCAACGCCGCCGGTAACAGCACCGATGGCACTGATCAGCTGTTTGCGACACGCACACAACAACAAGCGTCGAGCGTTGGGCGAAAGAAAAGTAAACGCGTTTTGAGGTTAGGTCCGCTTGGCTATTATGAAATGCTCGGTGTCCGATTTGGTGACTTGGTACTTACCTTTTTGTTGCTGTTTGCCCAGCTCGAAGCCGTGGACAGGTTCTTGGCCTGCAAGTAGACGAAAATTGATTAGGTTTT
This sequence comes from Drosophila kanekoi, assembly GCA_037075305.1. Taxonomy (NCBI): domain Eukaryota; kingdom Metazoa; phylum Arthropoda; class Insecta; order Diptera; family Drosophilidae; genus Drosophila; species Drosophila kanekoi. The sequence continues at coordinate 7,415,194 of JBAMCE010000141.1, forward strand.
CTGGCCCATCAAAAAACTGCACGTATGATTTTTGCACGGAGTTACATAATTGTGGGTCGGGTGTAATCTACAGCTGCACCAGGGCTTATACCAGTTAAATCATCACAGATGATGCACAGTTTTTGGGGCATTCAACGTAAATTCACTTAAACATGATCATTATGGGCAAAATTAATGTTGTAATGATTGGAAACGCTGGGAGTTGTTGGCTTGTTTAGAGCGTTGGGGAAAATTTTCGCGTATGATGATTGAGGGCGGCGGGGATTTACCTGTTGCAGATTCAGTGCTGGCGTAGATTTTAGCAATCTGAAGCCATTGAATCTTCGCAATGTCGCTGCCATGCTGGCCGGAGTAAAATTTTCTGCGTCTGGTCGTGTAAGGAAACTTAAAGGGCAGCGCGAATCTATCTATTCCACTGCTAGTGGGTCGCTCGCTTCTCGCTGGCAGATGTTTACTCGCTGTTTTGCAGTCGTCGCACTTAACAAATGTTACTCCTCAGGTAAACCGAATGTGCTCCTCCGAGTGCACACCCACGCAATTAACAGTGCTTGCTCCTCACATAACAGCGTCCGCTCCACACTTAACATCGCGAATAGTTGGTCTCATATACATTTTCTGACTCTTAAGTAAACTTTTTAGTTCAATCACCTCAATTTATTTATATTTAACAGAGGCGACTCCTCATTTAACATAATGCACTCCACACAACAGCTTCGCACGCCCCCGCACTTAATAGAGCTCACTCCACACAGCCTCACGAACTGCGGCCACACTGACAACAATTTGCAAAATTTATTATTGGCAGACGAATCATAGCAACGGGTGCATAAACAAATGCGAAATAAAACACTTTTCATTCGTTAATCATAAGTGCGTATTGAGGCAAAAGTTTTGAATTGTTGTTAACCGTTAACAGTTAAAGTCCAAATATGCCGCAGGAGCAGGCAACGGCGACATCGTCGCAGAAGCTCGATGACGAAATCGAAAATGTTCGCGTTGTGGTCCGTTCCAGGCCCATGGACACGAATGAGGAGTCCATTGGAGCCGTAAGCGCCATTCAGGTGGATAAGATCAACCGGGCCATTACCGTTATCAAGCCGAATGCCACCGCCAACGAGCCGCCGAAAACATATTACTTTGACAATGTCTTCGATGGTGGCTCCAACCAGCTGGATTTGTATGTGGACACGGCGCGACCCATTGTGGACAAGGTGCTGGAGGGCTATAATGGCACCATATTGGCGTACGGCCAGACGGGCACCGGCAAGACATACACCATGTCTGGCAATCCGGACTCTCCACAGACCAAGGGCATCATTCCGAATGCATTTGCGCACATCTTTGGGCACATCGCCAAGGCGCAAGAGAATCAAAAGTTTCTGGTGCGCGTCAGCTATATGGAGATTTACAACGAGGAGGTGCGTGATCTGCTCGGCAAGGACGTGAGCAAAAGCCTGGAGGTCAAGGAGCGGCCGGACATTGGCGTCTTTGTCAAGGATCTCAGCGGCTATGTGGTGCACAATGCGGACGATCTGGAGAACATCATGCGACTGGGCAATAAGAATCGAGCCGTGGGCGCCACGAAAATGAACCAGGAATCTTCGCGCTCGCACGCCATCTTCTCGATCACCGTGGAGAGCAGCGAGCTGGTCGAGGGCGGCATGCAGCATGTCCGCATGGGCAAGCTGCAGCTGGTGGATCTGGCCGGCTCGGAGCGCCAGTCCAAGACACAGGCAAGCGGACAGCGCCTGAAGGAGGCCACCAAAATCAATCTGTCGCTCTCAGTGCTGGGCAACGTGATAAGCGCCCTGGTGGATGGCAAGAGTACGCACATTCCCTATCGCAACTCGAAGCTGACGCGCCTGCTGCAGGACTCGCTGGGCGGCAACTCCAAGACGGTCATGTGCGCAACCATCAGCCCGGCGGACTGCAATTATATGGAGACAATCTCGACGCTGCGCTATGCTAGTCGCGCCAAGAACATACAGAATCGCATGCACATCAACGAGGAGCCGAAGGATGCGTTGCTGCGACATTTCCAGGAGGAAATCGCGCGGCTGCGCAAACAGCTCGAGGAGGGCAGCTTCGAGGACGAGCTGCTGCCTAGCGGAGAGGGCGAGGGCGATGACGAGGAAGACGACACCTGTGACGATGAGCTTGAAGAGCCGCTAGAAATTGAGCTGGAGTCGGCGTGTGCTTCAGGCGCAGTCAGTCCCAGCGGTAAGAAGGCTCGCAAGAAGCGCGAGAAGACGGACGAGGAGAAGGAGGAGCTGGCCATGCGCAAGAGCCAACATCTGCGCGAGATTGAGCATGCCCGAACGGAGCAGGAGCTGCTGCGCAACAAGCTCTTCTCGCTGGAGGGCAAGATTCTGGTGGGTGGCGAGAATCTTCTGGAGAAAGCGCAGACCCAGGAGAAGCTGCTGGAACAGTCCATTGCAGAGCTGGAGGAGCGCGAAAAAACCGAGCAGGCGCTGCGGCAAACGCTCCAGCAAAAGGCCACCGAACGCATCGACATAGAGGAGCGCTACTCCACGCTGCAGGATGCTAGCACGGGCATCACCAAGAAGATCCATCGCGTCATGCAGATGCTGATGGGCGTCAAATCGGAGCTGGCCGATCAGCAACAGGAGCATCAGCGCGAAAAGGAGGGCATCTACGAGAACATACGCAGCCTCTCACGGGAGCTGGCGCTCTGCGAGCTGGTGCTCAACTCGTACGTGCCCAAGGAGTACCAGTCCATGATCAATCAGTATACCCACTGGAACGAGGACATCGGCGAGTGGCAGCTCAAGTGCGTCGCCTACACCGGGAACAACATGCGCAAGCACATCGAGCACAAGAGCGGCGGCAAGGAGCCCGAATTTGTCGATCTCTCGCATGTGTATCTCAGCTACAATACGGACGGTGTCTCCAATTCCATGGGCGCCGCGTCGGCGCGTCCACGCACCTCGGGCGTGCCGCGACCCACAACGGCGCGGCGCTACTGAAGCCATCAATCTCTAGTCGTTGTGCCGGTCCAGTATCTGGGACTTCGGGCGCAGTTTTGGTTTTTGTTGTTGCTGATTTTGCTATTTTACGGCTTGAAATTCCTTTGCTCAGCGAAATTCGGCACTTAACTGTATTATTATTTAATTTGTTGTTAATTTATTTAATAGGTGTCTGCAATAGTTACGAATTATACTTTTAGGTTGAACCGTGGTGCAATATGTTTATGTCTATTTTTAGTTATACACCTTAATTTATTGTATCTCACTAAGCAGAACATTTTACAAATAGCTGCAGGTTGCATAAGACATATACGTGCTTTTCGCTTTTTAAATAAAATTATTTAGCAAACAAAAATCGTATTTATAAATGTTTCCTTTTCTTCTTGTTGTTGTTGAATGAGTAAGAATTCCCAACTAAGAGCGCTTCGATGTGCGCTAAGGAATTTGGTCCGTTTGAATTGCGTAACAAAACTGAAGTTTAGCACGGAGTAGAACAGCTGGTTCCATAGTGTAGCGGTTATCACGTCTGCTTTACACGCAGAAGGTCTCCGGTTCGACCCCGGATGGAACCATGGCGTATAACTTTTTTAAATTTGTGTTTTTATTTTGTTTTCACCATCATGAAAAATACTTTGCAATTATAGACGTTTTCTAAAAAGAATCATATTTATGTTAGTACAGATTAAGTAGATAAAAATAAAGGAGTAGCAAACTATACGGCCGCTGATATTTTGAAATTTAAGAAACTAATTAAATTAATGACAACATATTCTTCTTCATTTATCCTAAAAACATTTTCAAATAGATTTGTACAAAAAGAAATCCACATGGTTCCATCCGGGATCGAACCGGAGACCTTCTGCGTGTAAAGCAGACGTGATAACCGCTACACTATGGAACCAGTTGATCACCGACCGTTTATACCGCCATCTAAGATACTGGAAAGAATTTGAACTTGTTTGTATGTATTTGAAAGTAATTGTATTATTTATATTTGTATTGTGGAAGATATTGCAAAATAATGCTTAAAAACAAAAACCCAAAAATAAAAACTTTCCGCTAGATACGGATTTGCTGTTATAATTAAATCATGTAATTTGTTTTAAAATGTAATTTAAGTAACACGGAAAGCAGCGCGACTGAAAAGAGCAAGGCGTGATAATTAATTATATACTTTGCAATTGTTATACAACTTCCAGTACTAAAACTTAATGAATCCTAATACTATTTTCGTATTGCATGGCTCATCGTTGATGTTTGTATTTCCTAATGCAGGTAAATGGGCGTGTGTGTCTACCTGTACCTCAGCTGATAACGTCCGTCAACTGTACTTTTACTATTATAAATTTTAGCTAAGTTTATCTAAAGCATTCACCAAACTATATTATCGGTGCTTGTTTTATTTGCACACTTCGGGGATTGGGGGAATTATATTTTGTATTCGGTGTCGCCAAATCAAAGGGGCGTACACATGGGAGTTTCACTCAATTTGTCTCTCTCTCTCTCTCTCTCATTCTTTCCGTGTCAAGCGTGTTATCAGCGTGTTCTCTGACGTCACGAATAACAGTTTAATTTACATATACCACGTTTGTATATAAAATGAATTGGAAACTGTGCAACCGGGAGAGCAGCTCCCTGTTGCTATGACAATGACCGTCCAACGATCGAGTCTTGTAGCGGTACAGGGTTTGAGTCGAATATGCTGCTCAATGGGGAGCAAATTGAGCATAAGGAGAGCGCAATTCACACAGCACAACATAATCAAGGTACAATGTGTTTCTGTATTGGAATTCTAGCTATTTAAGAGTTCGATTGCAACTTTAAGAATCGAAATCAAAATATGTCAAAAATATGTTTAATAAAATTTTTAACTATTAGCTTTGTGGAAAATATTGAAATAAAGAAAAAATATACTTTACTATATATTTTCTCTATATATTTTCTCTATACATTCTTCCAATACGATCCTCAGACCAGTAGTCTGGTTTATGTTTGTTTCAATATTAAGAAAGGATGTTGTTGCTTAATTCCTCCCGAAACGATCGTCAACCCTGTAGTCGAGTGCTATTGAGTGTACCGTTTTTCTCGCCCGTCTCTCAACGAGTGGGTTGGGTGTACAACCGTTCAGTTGGACTGCGTTCGAGATCTGGTGGTTGGCTTTGTGCCGGGACTGTGAGTTGCGTGTTCAGTTGATATTCGTTGACGCTGATCGTTAAACGTCGCCGTCCATTTGCAGCGCAAGCGAGAAATCGAATAGAGTGTTTTTTTAATTCGTAAATTGTGTATCGTTGTTATTGTCTTTCAATTTCATTGCATTGTGCAATTGTCCTAACTATAAATATATATAAAAGAAAAAGTGTAACATACATAGAAGTGACAAAGTAAATAAATATATATATATAAATAATATCAAAAGAAACGCCACGTTTCGTGCTCCGCAAATACGAGTACATATGTATAAATACATATGTATGTATGTACAAATACGAATAGCACACAACATATAATTAGTTACTCTGATATTTCAACGCCACGCATAGCAACAGTCGCAAATACTTAAATATACTATATATATATATATGTGTATATATGTAACAATTTGAAAGAGCATTGAGCAGAATATCAAGAGAGTTGTAAGACCCAACAGCAAGAAGCTAAATCATCCATTGCGGTTCCAATGTAGCCCCTCATGGTTAATTAACACGAGCCCGTTGTGTGACTATATAACAGTTTCGTGTTAAAACAAAGTGTACAAAAAGTTGGCATGTTATTAGCAAAAACACAATAAATTATTTACATCAATCACGATCCTCCGTACAAATTTCTAATAAACAACAGCGCAGACTTTGCGTGAATCACCAGCCATACAAATTTTCCGGTAAGTTGTCCCCCCTCCCCCTCCCCCACAACACACGTGTTTTGACATACATGGCATATAAGTAATATCTATAGTTAACTAAGAATACCTACTAATAAATACCTCAATTAGTGCATAACCTTGGGGACAGGCGGGGGGCTTGTCAACACTTGTTTTTCGGTCAAATAAATATTGAACTCATCTGGGGAATTAACTGGCTGGGGAAATACCCGACACATTCCATACTATATAGGCCATATTACGCAGTCTGAAATCAGGTCAATATTTTCATATATAATTCGCACTTTTTTAAAATCCCGTGTCTATTTTTATACAATTCCCCGTCGGCAATTGCAAAAGACGCAAATTGCCCGAGCTGGGATTAGAGGAGGACATCGCAGACCTGACCAGTTTTTACAGGGGTTGTTTTTCCAGTTTTTTCTTCAACCTCGGCATCTAGAGTTTTCTACTTTGTAGAGCCGATAAGCTTGCTTATCTCATTTTAATTATATTTGTCTGATAGGTTCTCTATAATTTATTTTTTGGCAATTGCACTGGGCTGATAAGCCGGCAAGGGAACCCAGGCTGAGTCAAGTGCAATTAACTGGAGGCCGCAATTAGCCAAGTGCCCAAAGTATATTTGAATTGGAATCCGCAGCCGGAAATCTGATAAAGGTCCGCGATGACTGTCTCATCGATAGACCTTCAGGTGTGCGCTTGACTCCGTTAACAGGTGGAGACACCTGAATAGGGTCACATGAGTTGGCGGTTGTCGGGGTGTGTGTGTGCTGACATGTGTCACCAAGCCGTAGACAGATCAGACAGATCTCAGTGCATCCGGACCTTATCTTTGGCAAATATGTATGCAAAACGGCGGCCATGTGATGTTACCTATGGAGGGGGAAAAAAACCCCAGAGGGCATCCAAAAATAAATGAAGTATTTACGCAGACAGCTGTTTACAGTTATTGTTGTTGTTGTTATGCGAATCTTGTTTGCGCTTCATGAGCTGATAAGATTTTATAGGGCATCTGGATGCTGGAAAACAAGACTTAAGGAGCTTTCCATTTAGTTTAGATTCCGCGTTGAAGCTGCGAAGATCAGCTCCAGAATTAAGGCGCAGCAAATCGATAGCCAAGTGATATCAGAGCACAATGGAACACAGAAATTCGGGGTAAAACCTAAAATATAGAATAAAGTAAAATTGAGCTTAAATTCATTTTTGTATTCAGCAAAAGTAAGCGCTTAGCTGTGTCCCAAAAGGCAATGGCCTAGAATACCGAACAGCAAAAAGAGAACCAAAAACAAAAAAAAATTAAACGTTTTAAATTACCTCGAGTTGAAGGCAAAAGCCGCTGCCTGGCAACAGAGAGTTCAAGATTCTCAGTTGTTCTTGTTGTTGTTCGCCTGTGATCAAAGAAAAACAAATAAAAGGCCAACATTAAACCGCAGCAGAAGCAGCAGCAAGAGGGGTCATCACCAGACAAGCCGAGAGAGGGAGAGGGAGAGAGGGCCGACAATAGCTTCTAAAACATGCTGACGGGGGCAGGTCTCTGCGCAGAAGTTGCCAGGCTGCCTTTGCCAGACAGGCAGGAAGACGGCCAGACAGCCAGACAGCCAGAGAGAGAAGCAAGCGATCGGGCAGCAATTGTATCTCACAGATACACGGACAAATGAGGTCAAAATCCTTGAGGTTCTTGTCCTGCTGCACGCGGTTCAACCACGGCCAAGTTGGCAAGCGAAACCGCATTCCCAAGAGCACGTCTTCTCCTCTTCCACTCACCTCTCTTTGATATCTCTTTGATATTGAGCGACAATTGTCAGTTAATTGAGCAGACATCTATCTTATGCATATATCGGGATCATTTTATTTACTTGTCTCATTGAGAGTTACATAAATGGCTGGCAATTAATCAACAGGCCCTATTGTTGCCATTTGAATTGGCGCCAAATTAAAGGCGGCAGGAAATGCCAAGTCAATTAATTGAACCCAAGAGCCAAGAGCTAAAGAAATATGAAATTATTATGGCAAATTTGTTGAAACAATAATTCTACTTTACGGCGCGCTGAACTGAATGCCAATTTTCCAACTATGCGGAAAAGCGCATTAAAGTCGATCGTATTCAAAGTCAATTGTCGGCGTATTTATATGGAAATGATGCTGAACGACGCTGTGCATAATTAAATGTAAAATGCAAACGATTCGCTAAAAATAATCAACGACAATCTTGATAGTCGTGTGAGCTCTATTATATTTTCTCTAATTTGCCCTAAAGCTTTCAATAGACTCGTCACGTCGCCGTTTGCCATGCCAGGGCGAACCGGTTTCAAATTGGGTTTGTCCAGGGTTCCAACTAGTTTTCAGAAACAAACCCTAATTTGCCAAATCTCGATTTCGAGTCGTTAAATCCATTTTTAGCTATTTTAAAGCCTTTTGAAAACACAGTTTAGCTGCTTTTGCAATGTGAACACTTTAAAAAAGTGTTGCAAAAGTAGTCAAAATCGCTTGCAGGGCTGTTAGACTTGCCTTAAAATGAATTGTTCAACACTTTTGTTTCACAAACCGTTTGCAAACCCTGAAGAACCACTTTTTAACTGCATACATTTGACATAGTTCAGAATAATATTGAAGCAATGCTTAAGTCAAAGAAGTATATATGTCAAATTGAGCTTCTTTCTAGGCCCAATATCATTTCAACATTCTCGGCTCGTAATCTTTTTGGGCAAAATGTGCTGTTGCATGAAATTGTGAGCTCTAAATAGTTGGCACATGGTCACGTGCGTCTTTAAGCCTCGTACCAAGTCACAGCTGATTAATGCAAAGTATGACAACCTTTGTATGACAACCTTTGTATGACAACCTTTGTATGACAACCTTTGTATGACAACCGTTGTATGACAACCTTTGTATGACAACCTTTGTATGACAACCTAGTACGCCATAAATAATCTCGCACTGCAGTATTCTGAGCTCAGAGTTCTCGTTCTGGTCACGTGCTCGGAGGCATTAGAAGCGGCTCGCCGTGACTTGTGACAGCTCTTGATGGGATCTCGTTTGAGGGCCAGTCCAAGCGGTCAAGTTCAATAGAACACACTCTGTGTGCTCTGGCCATGCGCTGAAAATGTTCGCAGAATCGAAGATCGGTCGACGATTGTCGAATTTTCCGCTCGCCAAAAACTGAACGCTTGGCAGTTTCGGTGGAAACGTCAAGGCAATCGGACGAGATCGTTGAGTGGCGCGCAAAGATACAAATTGTTTGTACTTAAAAAAAAAAAGAGAAAAAAGAAAAGCAAGCGAAATTTGTTTTTGCGACCAGCAGCATTGACGTAAACGCGAATTTTATCTTTAAGATACGCGATTACATATGCGCATACCTGGCGATCACGTTTGAGTTGTTCGGTTGCAGATTTTTTTCCGGTTCACGGCAATCTATTCAAATGGCCCACTAAGCGTTGGAAACACCCAAAAATTAATATAGAACATATAAATAAATCATCTAAATTCCTTGGGAAACTGTCAAAGATGAGTGTATCTGAAAGATATGTGGACAGCTTTGTCATATAAAGGTAAATGAACTGCACTGGCCAACAAAATCGAAGAAGTCAAACGATCCGCTGAGGGTCGACACAATGGGTATGTTTGTTGGCTAGTCTATGTAGTCTATGTGGTGTATAAGAAAGAAAAACAAAAAAAACAGCTGATCAAAGCAAAGAAAATTTCGGATCTGATTCTGAAATCGAAAAGATAACAATGCAAATGTTTATATAATAGTTATATATACTTATATGTGAAAGGTAAACGGAAATGTAATTAATTTTGTAATAGAACTGAGATGATTATTTCCTATATCTGTCGCAACAATCTTTCTTTCACGAAATTCTCTCTGCTCTATTGTAAAAAAGTGAACATTTTTCCCACGCCCCGTCATAAAGCTGATTAGCGTTTCAATAATTCCCATCAGCTGATCATCAGCTAAAGCAATAGTTTATATTGCGATCATTCAGATGTGAATTGCGTGTTTCAATAGCTTCCCATTTGAATATAGTCGACGATCGATCACGCGACTATATGCCGGCGCATGCGTTCCCAGAATGCATGCCAGAATGCATTCCGAATAGCTGAGAAACTCAGTAGTTGCAGGTTTTGCCACGTGCAGACCCACAGACGTCGCGTCGTCTGGACTTACGACTAAACAATAGCAACAATTATGATTATGATGATTCTGATATAAGCTGTTCCTGCATTCAAGTTTTCGATTACATTCAGTTCAGGCCTCAGTTTACGATTTCGCTTAGCTTTTCAAGTCGGTTTTGATGACGCGTGGCAGCGGCCCCGGCTAAGCATTTTCTTCTTTTAATGGATCGCATTGCTGTGATCGCAATCGATTGAGCATACGACCACGAATACTTGCTTGTATTACAATATGCCACATGAATTTGCATATTTATTGGGCTTTTGCTAGCTTGGCTCTTTTCATTCAGCATAAATTGAGGTTCCCACATCGACGACAGGTTGAGTTCGGGCTTTTTATAGCCATTGTGAAGGGTATTATGGCTTAGTCATGAAGTGTGACACGATAGAGTATATATATATATTCTCGATCAGCATCAAGAGCTGAGTTGTTATAGGTATGTATGCGTATCTTTCATGCCTGGGAATCTATCTATTCTTTACGAGCTTCACTATTCTCACATATCTGCAAAGGGCAAATGTTTAGAAGGGTATTAAGTCTTCGGCGAGCTGAATATAACCCTACTCTCTAGTTTTTTTTGGGTACAACTGTTGCCAAGTGAAGAATCGCGGGCTTATTGAATTATGCATGAGACCCGTTTCTAGAATATATCTGTAGGTTATGTCTCTCATCTATAAGACCCGTTTCTAGAAGGTATTCCGGCCTCTCACGTGTCGGGCCCAAAAAGCGCTTGGTAATACTTCCCCCGGTTATATGAAAAGCTGGCCACATGTGTTGTTCGATTTCTCGAAATACTTATGGCACATATATTGGAAATCTATTTTGCCAGTTCTATGTGGGCTTGGTAATTTTGTTGTTTTTCCCTGTATATTAATTACCTTAACTTATTTGCTAGCTCATAAATGTTTATTGTTGAAACATTTTAGGTGTGTATTAATTTAGTATTTTTTTTATGCTCATACGTATTTAATTTATTGCTGTTTATCGGAGCAAAAGGCATTATGAAGGCGCATATAACATGATTTGTTGATCTGTAAATCGCCTAACGGTAAATATTATTAAAATATATACCGTTAATGGGTACAGTCTGCACAAAGGCTTGGCCCATTTGGCTAGACGCATAAATCATGCGAAAAGATATTGTTTATCTTCAAGAATTTCTGGCTAAAGGCGCAGTTATTCCATGGCATGTCCGAAATTCCTTGGTTAAGTGTGGCCAGACTGACAAGATATCAGAAAAAAATTTCCACAATGTGCAATCTAATCAGCATAAATTCAGTTGGCAACAATGGAACTTCGATTTGACATATTTAGAGCGAAAGTTTATGTGCTATCGACTAAGTCAATTATTTACGCTCCAACTTAGCTGATTGATTGGCTGGGAAAACAACAACAAAAACAAAGAAGAAGAAGAAAAGAGTATAGTTTATGATAATTAATAATACTATCTAGTTCAGTAGCTCAGTTGGGGTTGAGTGCAGGCGCGTTAAGTTTGAACTCCATAAATTACGCCAGGTACGCTGCTCACAACTAGGCAAAAAGGTAGCTGTGTGTGCAGCTGCATAAACAAAAGATGATAACGTTCATAAAAGTTAATTAAGCTGCAGATGGCTGCAAAAAGACGTCAAATGTTTGACGGGGATTATGAGGCATTAAAAGGCTAACTGGGCTCTGTTTGAAGAACACAGTTTGCTTTTAGCTTATACAACTCTTAGTTATTGACGTCATTTGCAAATTAGAAAGGGGGAAAAAAAGAAGGGGTATCACGCGTATCACGCTGAAATTTGCGTAGTTTGTCAGACAATTGGCAGCTCGTGAGCAGCTCAATTGATTGACAGCTTCTTCCAGCCTTGGGAGCTCTTCGGACTAGATATCTTTCGAGTCAATTTGAGTTTCATAAAAGTATATAAACAAATGTAAGGCTTTTCACGCACTGCAGCTGCTTTTCACTTAATGTTTATTTTCACAAGTGAAACGAGAAAAAATGAAATTCATTTCATTTTGGCTAACTGCAAGGCAAGGCAAAGTACAGTCTCATGGTTCGGAGAAAGTCCCCCAACGAAACGGCTTTGTTTTAAAATAAAATAACACTTGAGTTTGTAATTCAAATAACACAAAAGTTATTAAATACTTCAAGTTAAGCTGCTCAATTGCTCACCAATCACATTGTTAATGATTTCTAGCGAACTTAATGAAGTGCCGAGCGACGTTCATTAATTCAGAACGAGTTCATAAGCGGCATATTTATAAAGCTGGTCAGCTGATAATTCGCCAGCTTCTGAGAACTCATCGAAATTTTAAATCCTATCTAGTCAGAGCTTAACATAAATACTATGAATCAGGTGCATTTGCTTAAAATTCCCAAGTTGTTTAAGCGTAAGGCTCATCAAATTCTGACCACAAACTCAACTTACGCTACTTTTGCTCATTCTCGAAATTTTTGTTGTAATTCACAAATTGTTTAAGCATCTTAGCTAATGTAACTAGGCCTAGTTAGGCTAGGCTAAATGTGCCTACAATTCGCAACATGTTTTAGTTTTGGCTAGATTCTCACCTGATTGTCCGGCTACAAAGCAATTGCTCAAGATACTTCTTTGTAGTGCGCATCATCGCAACATCATCTCGACTCATTGAGCTCATTCGCATCACAAGACAACGTCAACTGGCCTGTGCTCCCATTCAAGTGTCGCCAGCCTCATTTAACAAGACGTCAGCAACATGGGACCACCAATCAATTAGGCTTCTCACATTTCAACTTAAATTGAGCAATCTTTATGATCGAAAAACAAACAATTGATAAAAAGAAACAATTGCGCGTGCGCAAAGTCTTCTTTATAAATATGTTGGATAAACATGGGCTGGATGGCTAACTTCCAGCTGAATATTACTTGGGATTCTGCTTAATAAATATAAGGGGCGAACAATTGGAACAACAAACAAAGTTCTTTGAACGATTGAGATGAGTTTTGTTTGGATTTTAGGCGCCGCTTTATAAAGATTAGACTAAACATTGACTTATTGTTATTCCGTCTCCTTGCAGTACTTCAAATGGGTTGACTTTGGACACATAAGCTTCCTGGACCCGGGAAACAAAAGGTAAGCATGTGAACTAATACAATTACATAGTTATATAAGCACATATATATATATAAAAACCATTTAAAAGACAAATAGAAGAAAGCTCTGTTTAATCTTAAAGTGTTCTCCCTTCAATATTTGGTTACTTTTCCGTTCTATGCGTTTTTAAACAAATACAAATTTCTATTTCTGATTGTGTTTGTTTGCTGACTGATTGATGCGAAAATTGTGCAAATTTTGGTATTTGTATCTGTCAGATACACAGATAGTCAATGTAAAACGGCAACGAAATCAGGTAAATTAATTCACTTGCATGTTTTTCATTTCAATATTCAGCTCTTCCACGTGCCCAACGATTTCCGATTCATTCAAATCGAACGGAGCAACGGGGCGTATGCTCAATATTCTTGTTTTCAATTTGTTTATCTTGTCGAGTTGTTGTACAAGCTGAATATCCATTGGAATTTCTAATTACAACTCATATTATATACATATTTTGTTCAATATCTTTTGCATATTCAAAGTTGCCTTGAGATTCTTTGCCATGTTCTACTTAAAGTGGAGCATATGTTTTTGGCATTATCTAAACGAAAGCCAGACTTTATTATTACAGCTTAGCTAGCGACCTATATATACTCTTATTTATATAAAATATGTATATATATATCGTTGAGAACACAGGAGAACAGGTGGTTGCTATCAAAATGCGCCACTCAGGAGCCACTCGGGTCATAAACCGAATTTATAAGTTTTACAAATGCCAAAAATTTGTTTACATATGCGCAAAAACCAAAGAGGTGTGAATGTTTTTCAAATCAAGTGTAGACTTAGCACAAATATATTAAGTTTTTACGCACTTTGATGCGATTTTGTTGTGCTTGTGATGAATATGAATTACAGACTCCGATTTTGGGCGCATCTTCATAAATCTAATTGAGACGAATTACAAAACGAATTGAAACTAAGCCAAATGTTTATTATTATTATTGTACAGCAAATGCGCATTGTATAAATATTTATACTAATAGCACAATAATGATCGTTGCTTTTCATATAAATACACGAACAGGCCAAAGGCAGACGCCAAAGAAATGCCGAAAAAAATTTCAATAAAAACAAGTGCTCCAGTTGGGCTTGACACACTGGGAGATACCCTTGACCCAGCGTCGAAGCTGCCAATACAAAGATTCCAGCCCAGATACTCAATAGGCCCAGATACTCAATATAGCTAATGCTCCGGTTCTTATAGTCCGATCGCTTATGAAATTTTCAGGGCATAAATATGTCATGAGTGTGAATACCAAAGCCCAAGGCTGTAGCTGTAGAAATAAGCCTTATAACTTTGGGGGAAACGAGGGGAGCTATCCAAAATGTGAAATATGACACATTGGATCTGTGTTAACTATATATAGAATAGTATATATAGTATAGTATACATATATATATAGTATTGGCTAGCTTAATAACTTATGAGATACATTCAACAGACAAACTGGGCTAAATCGACTTGTCTGTTAATGTTGACCAAGCACATAAATACCTCATGTGATCGAAGATGTCTTCTTCTGTCTGTTACATACATTTCAATATAATCATCATACCCTTCCCACTCAGGGTATCTTTCAAAATACTTATACGCTTTTGCTAATTTTGGTATAAGAATTTGCCTGGCAAGCAAATGAATTGTATATTGCAATAAATGTATTTATTAATTATTTCATTGTTTGTGTTTCAGGGATACACTTTGAACCTCTGTAAATTCGAGCCACAGACACATTTAGCTGGAGCTGCCACTCGACACAGCGGCGCGCTGGCAATAAACCGAATCCAACCCAACCAAAATAGCAACCACTTGCACCACCGATAGATCTGAACGAATTCTTGATAGTCTTTTTCATTGAACACCATTCGATCCACTGCCCAAGAGCAGCGTCCACACCGATGAACCAAACGGTCGTTTCGCTTGACAGCGCGGCCACCGTGAACCACAGCAGCAGCAGCAGCAGCAGGAGGAGCAGCAGCAGCAGCAAGCAGGAACTGCATCCTGGCCAACTAATTGCCATCAAACTGGGCCACTCCTACGCCGCACGCGCCGATCTCAACTATTGCCGGGGCGAGTGAAAAGAGTGCACAGAGCCAAAGCCAAAGCCGGGAGTCCTCAAAAGGATTAACTGAACGTTTGCGATCCGAATCGAAAGCAGCCTCAAGACGGACGGAACCATGCTGAAAGTCGTCGGTGCATCATGGCAGAAAACGCGTATAGGGACGTATATACTGATCGGTGCCGGTTTGCTGGTGATCGGTGCGTTCTTTGTCGGCTATATGGATCGGCCCGAATACGATGGCACATATTGTGCCACCGCGTTCTGGACCAAGAAGGTGGGCTTTCAGATTGAGAACTGGAAACAGCAAAACGATTTGGTTAACATACCCAAGGGCGTGGCTAGAATATGCTACAAGGACTCCGTCTATGAGAATGGGTAAGTCCATTCTGTTATACTCTGATATACTTAATATACTTACAAAATCCTCTGCTGCTTCCAGCTGGGCGCAAATTGAGGTAGAGACGCAGCGCAGCTATCCGGACTGGGTGCAGGCCTATGCCGCTGGTATACTGGAGGGTTCGCTCACCTGGAAGAACATCTACAATCAGTGGGCCAAGTAAGTACCCTGGAGAATTTCTATATATAGCTGCTCATTGAACCCCTTGTCCACGCTTAGCACCATTTCATCCTCTTGCGACCGGGATGAAAGCTCGCAGAAGTTTTGCGAATGGCTGCGCAATCTGCTGACCCGCAACTACGAACAACTGAAGGAGCAGGCGGCGGCCATGGCTGAGCACGATCACTATTGGCATCAATTGCACCTGATACTCAATCAGCTGGAGGGCATGGAGACGGGCTATATACGTGGTGCGACGCGTGCACGCTCCGACTTGGAGGAGGAAATACCGCTCTCCGATTTTCTGCTGATGAATGCGGCAGCCGATATCCAGGATCTGAAGATCTACTATGAGAACTATGTGCTGACCAATGGCACCGCCGAGGCGGGCGCGGCCGGCAGCAAGAACTTCTTTCTGCCCAGCGCCTCGATGCTGACGCGGCTGCTGCGCCAGGAACAGTCGCCGCAGCAGTCGCTGCAGCTGCTTTTTGGCCACAGCACCGCCGGCAGCTATTCGTCCATGCTACGCATCCAGAAGCGTTACAAGTTCCATTACCATTTCTCGCCCGACACGCGCAGCAATACGGTGCCCGGTGCGGACATTACCTTCACTGGCTATCCGGGCATCATTGGCTCCACAGACGACTTCTACGTGGTCAAGGGACGCCAGGTGCAGTCCATTGTGGGCGGCGTCTGCATCAAGAACGAGAACCTGGCACTGTGGCAGAACGTGAATGTGAACAACATGGTGCCGCTTGTGGCACGCGTTATGGCCGCCAATCGCATTGCCCAGAATCGACGCACCTGGGCCCGGGCCATGTCCCGTCATCCATTTACGGGTGCCAAGCAGTGGATAAGCGTTGACCTGAACAAGCTGGGCGCACAGGATAATCTCTATAACACGCTGGATGCAGATGAGAAGCACGATGATGCTCCTGTGCCGCTGAACGAGAAGGATAACGCCGCCATCAGTGAACGTCACGACCAGCTAAAGAACATGGTCTGGATTGTGGAACAGCTGCCGGGACTGGTGCACAGTAAGGATGTCACGGAGAACTTCCTGTTGGCCGGCAACTCCACCTGGCTGGCCAATGGTGTGCCCTATTTCGATGTCATCCTAAACGCCAGCCGCATCTCGCGCGACAACTACAGCGACGATCAGGATCTGACGCCCGCCGAGGAGGCGGAACTGACCAATCTGGAGGCGGTGGACAAGTACTTGCGCAAGCGCGGCTTCCGCGGCGATCTGCTGGGCGATGAGTCCATTGCCTATGGCAACATTGACCTCAAGCTCTTCTCCTACAATGCGCGTCTCGGCATGAGCGACTATCATGCCTTTGCCGGACCCATCTTTCTGCGGCTGCAGCATGCGCAGGCCCGTTCGCTGGAGGAGACCCGTGCCCAGCTGGCGACAGATCGGGCGGATCAGGCAGCGCCCGCTGCCATCGGGGACGAGCGGCTCAGCGTAACCATTGACGAAGCATCGGATCTGGCGGAGCTGGAGCTGATTACGGAGCGGCGTCCCGTGCGCAATGATATGCGTGCCATAGCCATGCGAAAGATTGGAAGCGGTCCGTTCAAATGGTCTGCGATGAGCGTGCTCGATGATGGCAATCACGAGGGTCATCCGGATGAGTGGAATTTCGACAAGGTGTCGCCCAGATGGGCGTGGTAATCTTCCCAACTGTTCTCTGAAATGTTCCCCATCGAATTTCGCCAGCGACAACAACTGAGAAGCAATAATTGTACCTAGATTCGTAATTTTAGATTCGTCTTTTGTGTGTTCCTAGCTGATAAATTGTCGTACGTAGAAATCAATTGTGTTGCGTCCATAGTCATAAATTGTAGTCGTGCCCGTAACATATCAATGTTCAATTATTGTCTTCCAGTTGGTATATTGTTTCGTTTTTCTTTTTAAATTGTAAAATCTATAGTCTCAAATTTTAGTAAATATTAATAGTTTTTTATATATGAAATGCAACAACAACAGAAACCAATAAAAATTGTATTTTTTATGTATACCGAATCTTCAAATGCAGCTTTCTTATTGAATGCATGGAAACTCGGCAATTTATCAATTGAATGCAGAAGGATATACGCTCACAGTTTAGCAAGTACGCACAGTCAGATAGACATGGGTCGGAGATGCTTTCTCATGCATATTACATACATTTGCATAGGGTTCAGGGATTCAACAAATATATAACAAAAAATTTTGACACGCAATTTTATTAAATTTAATACAATGTGATTTTTGCAATTACGCATTAACTCTTGCTAGTCTCGATATAGAAAACTTATGCTATATTTTTACAACTATATGATTAGAAATAAAAACAATATATAAGCCGTACAATAAATGACTATTTGAATTTGTTGCGCCAGTTTAGTAACAGTTTATTAACGCAGCCAACTTTAAGCCGATTGCATGAACATAAAGTTATCGATTTGCCGCCACAATTTAGTCGCCGCGTTTTCTCTGTGAGCTCGCGTGTTGTTGGCTTCTGTTAGTGAGGCTTATTTAAATAAATGTCGTTTTGGCTCGTATTTTTTTTTATGTGGTTTGCTAGTTTCATGCTGCGTGAGTGTTAATTTGATCACAGCATCTTGCAAAGTGTTTGAAATAAGCTCAATTTGGTGTTTTACCAACAAGCTGCAAAATATATCATTTTGGCGGCAATGTGCGCGTTCTGCCAGATCGTGAAATTTTCGTTGGATGAATTTCGTTGAGTCTTTGCTTATTAGCCGACCGCCACAGTTAATTCGGAGTGTTCGTCAAATATATCGATAGTTTTTTTTTTAGCGACGGAGCTTTGGCGCGCGTTTGCATGTGTTAAGTTTAAATTCAAATCTTTAAGAGTTTTTTTTTTTTTCGAGTGTAACAAATATTTTGATTCAAGGTTTTGTTGTGAAAAAGCATAAATGCTTATGTTAAAAATTATTAAAAATATTTAGAAAGTAACTAATTTTGTGCGGGTGAGTCATTCAATTCAATTCAATGTTCGATAACAAGTTTCCACACATATTTACAATTTGAGAGCGTATTGCAAAGTTTTTGCTGCTGGCCCACTTGTTGCAATAGCAGAAAGTTGAGGAATTTTAAATAGTTTTGTTAAAGTGCATAACGTGCCATGTTGCACTGCTCGGACCCTAACAAGTCAAGGGGGTAATTTGCACAGCGCCATCTAGCGACAGCGCGTGGAAAGTAGAGCCAGTAGTTTTCAGTTTTCAACTGCAGTGGAATGTGGATGTTGTGTGAATTGTATATGCTTTTAACGTTCAATTCAGTTTGAATCTGTCGCAATTAATGCTTCATAAAGGAAATGATTAAGGAATCAATTTAAGACTTAAGAGATAGAGAGAGCTAGAATGCAAAAGAGTGAACCAGAGTGAGATGACGTATAACGGATTTACAGTAAGGGTATTTTGTATTCGAAAGAAAACTTTTCTCACCTGTACCTTTTCGGTTGCCGTAATTTCGATAGCTTTGCTCCGACTATTTGGCATTTTTTCGTAATTGTGTGTGTGTGCGTGTGTGTTAACTCGATGTTAATTGTTTTGTATTAAATTTCATTGCTGTTTTTGTTGTTGTTGTTGTGGTCCGTTTAGTAGTTGCATTCAATTAGCAAGCTTTGGTCACCTGTGGCGGCTCATTTAGGCACTTATGCGTAAAATATTTGCAAATCAGCTTACACTTTCTATGTATTCTATTTGCAACAACTTTACGAGTTCAAAGGTCACGTATATAATATTATTTATGGACATTCTCCCAGCATTTGAAGATCTGCCAACATCTCAAGTTTCTGATAGCTCCATCTTATAATAAAAGTCGCTCCATTTGTCTAGCCAGAGCTTTTCAAAAATGCGCGCTCATTACTCACATTTGGAAATAAATTACCACTCATTGCATTCACTTGGCCAATAAGGGAGCAACTTCTGGGAAACAATTCGTAAGATGTCCGCATCAATTGCCATGCCATCGGGTATATCTATTCCAAAATTGAATTTGCTGTTCTTTGGACTAACAACAAACGAGGCCAATTACTTTAAGATATTTTTGTTGAAAACTTTGGCGAAACTTTACAAAATTTCCCTTTGTCTAACAGCGACAACAGGACAATTGTTAGTGCAACATTCAAAGTGGCAAAGCGGGAAGAGACAGAGAAAGAGCGAGAGAGAGAAAGAGAGAGAGAGATAGAGAGCGGCATTTGTAGAAAGAAAGAAAGAAAAATGCCCTTTTATGCTTTGATTATGGTAATTTTGCGATTTGTTTTCATTGCAGCGAAACATGCAATTTTCCTATATAGAAGTACATATATCTAAGAAGAGAAAGCCCCAGTTCACACAGAAGGGGGGGGGGGGGCAGGCGAGATACACTTCTCTACAGACTATCTATATACTATATATATATAAATATACATATATATACATATATATATTGTATGATATGCATTGCGCCGTAAAAGCAACTGCTTTGCTTTCTGCTTGACAGGGAGGGAGAGGGGGAGGGGAGCTCCAACTCCCAAGTCCGGCATTTGCATAAGATGTGCAGCGAGCGGAGAAGGAGAAGGAATTACGGGCAAGTATTTTGCATACATTGGGCCCAAAGCACATTCACAACTGACTTGGCCAACTTGGCTTTTATACAAATTACAATTTATATATCATACGTATTCACATGTGTGGGCGTGCCCGGGCCAATTGCTGAGCTATTGGCCCGCGGCTAATATCAATAAACAATAAATTTACTTTGCTGCGCTAATGATTCGCTTGTTGGCGTTGTCAGCCGCCCGCCATGCACGCATTTAAATACTCGCCGCTCAATGCTCTTATTGATATATCAATATATCACGGGGCCAAAGGGCTGAATTAGTGCGTCAGCGCAGTGCAAATAGCCGCAGGTCAAGCGACGTTTAGCTGCCCATCACTCAACCACGCCCACGCCCACGCACGCCCACTCACTGATTTATAATTGTAAATTTTAGTTTTTGTTTTTTTCTTTTTAAAAAAGCTGCAGCTGCAGGTGTTCGCATTGTTGGCATTGCCAAATTGATTTATGGCCCAAAGCGTGCCGAGCGACCATCATTTTTAGACGTCACACGCGGCGTATACGTAACATGTGAGCTTGGCCCCGGTGCGTATGCTTCATTTAATTATGTGCGTGCGACCGAACGGCATACCCTAACTGAAAACGGGCTACTTGGCGTTGTTTGTTGAGTTTGTTGCGAGGATTTAAATGTCCAGATTTCTTATTTCCTATTTATCATGAATCGAACCTTAAG
The DNA here is from genome assembly GCA_037075305.1 of Drosophila kanekoi. Lineage (NCBI taxonomy): Eukaryota > Metazoa > Arthropoda > Insecta > Diptera > Drosophilidae > Drosophila > Drosophila kanekoi. The sequence goes on from JBAMCE010000141.1 coordinate 7,436,251, forward strand.
TCGAATGGGCTGAAGTTCCTTTATACGGGCTAATGAACTCCTTAGGGCGTGGCATTGGTGCGAAATGTTAATTGAGTTTCGGAAAGGTTTTTGTTGGGTTTGCAGGCGTGTTGAATACTAAAATGCGGCATGATACATTAACTTGGACTATTTACAAAACTACCCTTTCGCCATATTTTAAGTAATATCCAATAGTAAGAGTATCAGAAGTTCGTCTTGTCTACTTCTACTTTTTGGCAGCAGAGTGCAAATTGATTTATTATGAGCCGTAAATATTTGATGAAATTAGTTTTCGATATTTGCGCGCTGTTTGGGCTTATGAACAAATTGTTTGATCCCAGCCCCAACTCCGAATGTTGCATAGAAACATATGTATATCTCTCTCCCTCCCTCTCTCTCTCTCCCTCTCTCCCTCCTCTCCCCCCTGCCCGGTTTGCGGCCAAAAGCACACAAAGGCCGGGATCGTTTTATATATTTGCTCATTTATTTGTGGCAATTTTTGTTAAAGGCCAAGCGCTGCCCACGCGCTCACAGAAATCCAGAACGTTTGGTTAAACATCTTAATAACGAATTTGTAAGGCTTAGCTGCAACAACAATGATAAGAAAGGAGCGCTTTGGAAGGGTCCTTACCGTTCCGGGCGGCCATAAGATAAGAGCACGCGCTAACTTTAAAGAATTTGCCCAAATAAATACTGAAACAGCTCAACCCAAGTGCCAAACAATGGCCAGACAATGCCCTACCCCTTGCCATGCCACACATTTGTGAGCGCTTTTTATATATTTTTTTGTATTTTTGGCGAGGTCATGAGGTCATCAATTTCGGGAAAAAATCTGGCACAGCTTGCGCTGCTTGCACGATTGTGAATTAATAAAAGAGAGAGAGCGAGAGAGGGAGAGAGAGAGAGGGGGAGAGAGAGGGAGAGAGAGCGAGCGAGCCTTGACGACAGCTTCACATGGCGGCTGCGGGCACCATCAAAGCAAGATTTGGACCACGGGCCAAGAGCCCTGACCCCAGGCAAACCAGGGCTGCCTTTTAATTGTCGTTTATTAATGGACATTTCGGCATTGCTTTTTATATTTCAGTTATGGCATTTTTATATTGGGTAAAGTGACAAAATAGTTGCTTTCGATAAATGAGTTTTAAGTGCAGTCAAATAGAGGAAAGGAAATTGTCTTGCTTGTTGTTTAAGTTAGCCTATAAATACGCCTATGAATACGGGAAAGTAAGGGTATCCTTTTGGAAAGAATATTTTGCCTACTTTTCAACCTTTGCATAATTCGTTGATTCCCAACCATTCCAATCGTGCTCACGGAGATCTGAGCATATCAAAACATGTTGTTGCATAACTCAGCCGGTGCTCAAATAAACTTGAATGCCAATAAATGAAAGACAGTCAGGCACATCCTGAGCTACTTGAAGTCCTGTGAGCTGCAGCGGCAAAACAATAAAATATGCCAAGCCCACAAACTAAAACCCCATTCAACCCACGCAGACAGGCGGCTGACTGTCATAGATATGGAAAAATAAGTAGATGATTTGAAAATTGTTAGAGAACTGTGACAAACCAAGATGACAAGCAACATGGAACATGGAACAAGCACTTAAAAACAGAATCATCAAATGCAATTGAAGTTGTTAACAACAACTGCAGGCAGATGCAGGCAGGCGGGCGGGCGAGGGGGCGTGACAAATGAAAAGGACTCCCTCAAGAAGAAAGACATGTTTTGCATTTTTGAAGTATCTATACACGGGTGTGTGTGTGTGGGTGGGTGTGGGTGTGGCTGTGTGTAACAGTTTATGATTAAAGTAAAAGCCTGAATATCGAATACTTGGCATGACAGGGCGTCATCCTGGCAAGCTCGCATCCTGCTGCAAGGCGCACGCTTCTGCAACTTCATCATTGTGATAAATGAGCTTTGGATGTTGTGCGCCGAGAGCGACAATAGCAAAAAGAACAACAACAACAACTAGCCAAATGGATGAAAATAAAAGAGCAAGCAAAACCGGAGAAAAATAGACAAAAAAAAAACAAAATATAACAAAAATTGTAAAAAGTTTCGCTGCTCGAATTGTTATTAACAAGTTTTAAACAAAAAGTTCAAAGCTGAGGGATTTATGCCGCAGCCCACACAACCCACAGAACCCAACCGACCCACAGAACCCAACCGACCCACAGCCAACCAAACGAGGCGAAACTAACTAAAAAACAAACTTTAAACATTTTCATGCGTTTTGATGACTCGCAGCTAAAAAGAAAACGGAGAACAAAATGTGGAAACAGATCATCCAAATCGACTACTTGGCTCAGCCACAGCGCCAGCCAGATGCAAATGTTTCTTTTTTTGTTGACACTAATTTTAAGTCAGTTAACTTGTTCAAGTGAGGTACTCTTAACTGTAAGATACCCTGTAAGTTGCTTCTTCAATTGCTCAATTTCTGATCGTTCTGATCGTTCTGATCGTTATGGTTACAATGGATCAATGTATTTGATCCCTTACCCTTGTGCAGGGTCTCGAGCTGTGTAACGCATAGATGGAGACATCTTCGACCCCATTAGGTATATATATTCCCGATCATCATCAACAGTCGAGTTGATATAGCCTTTCCTTCAGTCAGTTTCTATGCGAACTATTCTCTCAGACTTAAAGCCATATTCCTGAAACCTTGTCTGTACTCTACTATAAAGCTGTCGTAGGAACAATCGGTCAAAAATCAGGTTCTTCCATGGCAAAGTATGCTGTATTCCAAGATAAAAACTTTCTCAAAACTCAGCACTTACGAACTTTACAATGCTCAATGCCTCAAAGACAAATCTCTTGAAGGCTATTAAATCCTTGGCATGCCGAAGATATTCTCACGTTAAGCCCCATTTAAAATTTGACTGCAAGTAGATAAAATATCAAATTATTTGTTTTTAATTGGATGCATTTGCAGACCTTCATTAAATTGTTTATGCATATGTGTGCGCTCTTGCCTTTTGGCTTTGGGGATCAGCGACCTTTTGTGTGGTCATGCAATCCATACTGTCGTGTATTTCTTTCTATATAACCACCTAATCCGTCCAGAGCATCAGCTCGCTCTCATGCGTTAGATGTTACAGTGGGTTATTCTTTGGCAAACGACTTTGCCAGTTTGCCGCCACTTTTGGCACGTGCCGCTGCTCCTGCTCCTGCTCCTGCTTCGGCTGCTGTCTGCTGCTCCTGCTGCTGCCTGAGCATCCCCGGCAGGCAGCTGCCACAACATTTGGACAGGGAACGGCTGCCGCCTGGCACACCCGCCGCCCGCAACCTTTAGCCGTGGCTAAAGGAAAACTTAGTTAGTTTGATTTTGAATGGTTTGTTGGTTTGGTTGCTTTGGCTGCTCCGGTTGGCTGCTGTTTGCCTGGCTTCTCATTGTTATCAACCAATTTGCCATGCGATAGTGCGTTCCCCATCTTGTTGACAGTGCGCAGCGTGGCGAGGGCGGAGTGCAGCAGGCCGGGGAAGCGGAGGGCAGGCAGCTGGTAAACTTGGGTAAGTAAAAGCGCGTTCGTGGTTCGTCTTTTTGGTTGCATTTGCAAACAGCATTTTGAGCGATTGCCAAGAGCATTAGGGGCTCAGCTGAATAGCTGTGTGTATGTGGCAGTGTGTGTGTGTGTGTGTGTGTGTGTGTGTGTGTGTGTGTGTGTGTGTGTGTGTGTGTGTGTGTGTGTGTCAGTCTGTGTGCGTGTGTGTGTGTGTGTGCGTGGTCTAAATGGCTTACTAAGTTAGTGGTATTTTAGGAATGTGCATTACGCTTTTGTCAAAAAGTTAACGAAACTGCAATCAAATGGAAAAGCGTTGAAAATGTTCTTGTTAAAATGCTTTAAAATAGTTTCTTGCCATTTGAAGCTTATGAAGCTTATGATATTGAAAAGTACAAATATATCTCTAAATGTAATTCAACTTCTTCTATTCCTATAACTATTGCTTCTCTCTGATAAAACCAAAGTTGCCGTTTTGCTAAAATTGTTGACTTATCTAACTTCTCTCTTTAGATATTGCTTCTCTCAGAGTTTCCTTCCTGGACCATCTAATTAATTAGATATTTTTTCCTATTGAAGAGCCCTCTGGCTTCTTCCCCCCCCGAGGCATGCTTGCAAGATTTATGCTCCAAGTATCTTCATCATTTCTTTAATCAGCATCAAGACTTCCTCAACGACAAAGCCAGCCAAAACATACAATTTTTCTTGTATACTCTTGTAGAGGGTAATAGTATTTTGTCGTGAAATATATAACGCAATGAAAGGAAACTTTCCGACTTTAAAAGTGCAGTCTTCTTTACTTAGTGAGATACATTGATCCAACCTGGCTTTTACGAGCTTTCCCACTTCCCATTTTTGATGTTTGCATACTTTTTTTGAAAAGGGAATTGTTATATACATATCATATCCTATCATATATCTTAATAGGAACGATTGGTAGATAAGTTAATGAGTTTTTTGTGGAATTTTTGTATTTCAGGATATCCCGACCAAATTCTGCAGTTTCTGTTCCTGTTAAACCCTATCAAATCAATGTCCTCAACTCGATTACCTCCTCTAGGAACAATCCCTCTTCTAAGCCATATATAAGGGTATTTAATCTTTGGTGGAAGAAAGTCGCTCGTTCTTGTATTTCTTTGTGTTTTTAATTTAAGCTGACAGCATGCTGTTAACGTGGCCAAGTGTCAATGTAATCTAAGGTAATGTGATGAAAATATTACAAAAATAAAAATTGCGAAAGGTGGCAACAAAAAAAAAAAAAAGTAGAAAATATGTCTATAGACGTTGGCGCGGTCACAGGCTCTTCAAAATTATGGTCCAACCGCAAGGTAATTAAATTCCTTAACGCAAGTACCCGCTCAATGGGCTGCCAGCTGAGACTGCGATCCGGCCCCCCAACCCCCTTTGCCTCCCCCCCTGGACCAGCAACAGCCATTGGTCTCCATTTCCGCCTGGGGCGTCCTTGATGCCGAGCAGAGCGCCCAAAAACGCACAATGAATGTCTCTGTGGTGGCATCTTTGCAACTTTGTGTGTGTGCTATTCGTGTGTGTGTGTGTGTGTGTGTGTGTGTATGTGTGTGTGTGTGTGCTTGATACTGACAGCGGCAACGTTGTAGATTTCGTGGTTAGCACTTGAGCATTTAATTGAATTTTTTGTGTGCGCGCTTCCGACGACATCGTCGGCATCTTGTGCGTGTCCTGTGTCCAACCCGCTAACTATCAACCCAGCACCTTCCCCTTCCCCTTTCCCCTAGCCTACCCCTACCACTCCTCCACACCGCACTCCCCAAACGGCTACGGCTTTACATAGTTTTCCAGCAGCGCCGCACACAAAATGTCATAAATTATCAAATAAACTTTTTATTTTAACGAGCACATTTTTACTCTACAATTTTAATTACTTTTGTACAAAAATGAGCCAAAACGACAAACAAAAGAAAACAAAAGCCAAATGCTGCTCCCTCAGACTCTCTCAATTTGTCCAGCTGTCATTTGTTCAATAAGAACTTTCAATTTAGGAAAATATCATATTTTATTAAATAAATAATCAAAAGAACGTACGTTAACAGCATTGTGGGCGTGGCATATAAACCACAACTAATTTAACTAAGAAATAAATGTCTTTCATATTTCATATAAACGAAAAAATCATTTGGCAACCTGTCGTTTGAGCTTGCAACAAGCTCCAGTTGCAAGCTGAAATGTTCAAATGTTGCTCTGGCAATTTCAATTTATTAAAGCATACTTTTAGGGGAAATTCATGTTGAAAGAAATTTCAGCTTGTCGAGCAGAGCTAATTGGTTTTATGACCCGAGGACGTGGCTGGAAGTTGTAATTTTAATTAGAATAAAAAAACGTGTTTCCTTTTAAGATATAAGCTGACAAATTCCAAATAATTGTACCTCAATAGGGAAATCGAGTTCTCTGCAAATGGGCAGACTTACGGACTCACATATCATCGGGCATCGGGCGAATTTCCATAGATACTATGTCAACTACAAAGCTCTGGTTTTTCTTTAATTGACAACAAACACTCAAGTTGATGCCATTGTCTGTTGCTCGGAGGCCCTGCGCCGAGCTGCAGCCATGTCTGAGGCTCTTTGAAATGTCAAGCACCTCGCAATACGCATTTCCTTTTCAACTTGTATTTTTCTTATAGTTAACGAGAGGAATTCATAAGAGGAACGATTTTCTTTGGCATGGAAGACAGGCATAAAGCGACTGGGTGAAAACATGAGAAAAATGGGAAAAGCAGTGCATGTAATCCAATTGCAGAAGCACAAGCTGCAGATGCAGCGACGCACACAGGACAGCGTTTAATTTGAAGGCGTGGCACACACACACACATACACGCACTCTCACACACACACACACGCTCACATTCACAATCGTGCATTTAGCGCAAAATGTGTTAAATAAATATGAGCGAAAAAAAAGTTAAAGAAATTTACATGGTTGCTTTTGCTTTACTTTTAAGTGGTTTCCCTTGTTGCCATTTCTGTATGTGTGTGTGTATGGGTGTGCATGGGTGTGTGTGTGTGTGGCCGCACTTTTTGGCTCAACTCGTCGCGTAGCATTTGTTATTTGTTGTTGTTAGGGGCTTTGAAGTAAGTGCATTTAACTTTGTTCGCAGCGCAAAGTGCGCTCAACATTCGCCTTGGCTCTGGGCCCCCTTTGTTTATGCTGTTGACTTTTGTGTTCAAGAGTTTCTTTAATGTTTTTACACTCATATTCTTGAATTGTAATTATAATTCAGTAACACGGGCGCAGGCCGAGGCAAATGGAAATATAAATGCATATTTATTATGCAAATTCCAAGAGTTGACCCATTGGCCTCGGCTCAAATGTCAATTTGATTTAATGCTGCTGCTGCTATCTTCCACGGACTTTTCTTAACTTCAATTCGTGTATATATGCATGAGGTCTTCAAATGTAAATACATTTCATATTTGATGGCCAGGAAATGTGTCAGGCTGCTTGACAACCGGAACACGTTGCTTTTAATTCAGGCATTTCCACTGTCCGGCTACAGAGAGACAGAGAGGGAGAGAGAGGGAGAGGCAGGAGGGCGGTCGGGTCAAGGGTCAGCCCGAGTCAGCAGAGCAAAACATGAACCAGCATCAGAGATTTCGTATTTGTTGCATTTCAATTCAAATTATGCAAATTACAAGTTGATTCTCTATATGAAAATCGTGCCAACACAATTTCGCAAATTACTTTGTTTTTTGGTTTACACCAAATTTCATTTGTTGCCATTCAAAAAGCAAATTATGTCATGAGCATATGCGTTGTTACGGGGACTACATTTGATTTTGTAAATGTTCAAGCTGATTAGCATGTGATTTGCGACCAGCTCTCGTTTACTTTGGGCTAATTAGCATTTCGGGCATGCTCTCAAATAAGGACGAATGCGGCTTTCAACAATTGCAGACCTTAACTTTGTCAGAACTCAACAGATTTATGTGCATGACGGCATTTTTGATAATGGTTTGAGCTCTTGTTGGATTCTGCATGTTAAATCTGGGTCTTCTTTTAAATAGAATCGCATTACAATACTTTTTTTAAATGCATATATATATACATATGTATATGTATATACTAGGCACCTTCGGCTTACTCAGAGTTTCATTTGTAATCTTAAAAGTTTAAGATCTTTTCTTTGTTGTTGCAACCGTTTTGTGATATCAAGATAAGCATAGACCAATATTATATAACTATAATTTTTTCTGTCACATATCATGCCAAAAGTTAACCAAATTTTGACATATAAATTTGTCCAAGTCCCCAAGTCTTATCTGCCATATCTGCTATATCTCTGCTCAGACCCAATCAATGTTTCATCTTCCTGACCTTCTGCTCATGTTTAGCCCTCTTAATATACACTTTTTCCGCATATATATAAACTGAAATACTTTTGTAATTATATTGTATATTATAGCTGATGCATTTGCCGAAATATAGTTCAATATTTATTTGTGACAAATATATTTATAGGGCTTCAAATGTTGGCATATCTGAATTGGGCAGCACCCGAAATTCATCAGTCGCAATTTTCGCAAATGTTGTTGCTGGTTTTTGGCATTAGCAGCTGACAGTTGTTGTTGCTGTTGTTGTTGTTGTTGTTGTTGGTTGGGCATTAGCAGCTGCCATTGCCGTTAAATGTTAACAAATTAGTGACGGCGGTTTAGGCCAACAGCGCGTGCGAGCTAGTGGATCGGGCGTGTGGAGGGCGGGGCGGGGCAGCAACAGGATGTGTTGGCCAGTTGGTCAGCGCTGTGGCTGTCGCTTGTCGTGTGTTGGTTGTCACGGATTTAGACGCACACACCCACTCACACACATCCACTCACACACACTCACTCACACTCACCCACTCACACACAACCACTCACACACAGCCACTCACACACACACACATGTGTGTGTGCACAAGGCTGGCTGTCAGCGTTTGATTAGTTGCTGTTGCATTGGACAAAGCTGTCAGCTAATTATAGCCGACATTTGTTATTATTGTTAGCCATTGTTATGCCTGAAAGCTACATTTTGCACTCTTATTTCAGCCAATTTGAGCCATTAAATAACTTGCAACACATCTCGTTGCGACTTTTTAACAACTTTTGCTTAATGCAAGTTGCGACAAAAAAAAAGTAGATAAACTATCTCTCACTTTCTCTTCCCAGCACACCGAAGATTCAAGTCCCTTGTCGACTGTTAAAGAGATGTGGGGATTAAAGTAAAGTTCGCAAATAATGAGTTAGCTCAAGATTCTGTTGAACAACCCTTCCTATAGATCTGTATGTCAGAATCGTTTGATGTTGATTAGAATTTGTGGGAAGCATCTTATAATAGAAAGAAATCTTCAATATGTAAGCTGTGGCTACTTATCAAGAATATACTATATTTTCTTCTATATTTAACAATTTGTCTGAAAAGTGAAAGGACCCTCCGTTAGGGTATTATAAATTGGTCGAATCGCGAGACAAGTTTTCATTGTGCGTAGCTGCTCGTCCTGCTCATTGCTATTGTATCTGCTGCCGGGCGCTGCTCAATGCAATTGTAATCCTTTAAGCATCTTGTCGAACAGCAGCACAGAAAGAGACGCCACGAAAGAGAAAGATAGAGAGAGCGAGAGAGTGAGAGGGGGGGGGGTGGGGAGAGTGAGCAAAAGGTATATAAAAAGGCAACAAAAAGAAGTGAAGGAAATAAATGCATTGCGCTTCATTTAAAATTTCCTTTTTAAGAGCCAACATCTTATGCAATCTTGAGTACGTTTTGCTGCTTGTTAATGCCGTTTTTTGTCGTTGTTGTTGTTGTTGTTGTTGTTTTTTTTTTTTTTAGTAGATGTCGTTTTTTATGGTCCACTTGGGCGCTGCAGCTGTAGCCGATTGTTGTTATCACAATTGACTGAGATTACGTTTATAGCGCACATAAAAAGGTCACTTAGCTTAGTTAAAGTTGCGTTTTAATGTAACTCGAGTTTCTTATCATATATTTTATTTTTACTATTCATTAATGCTGAGTTGTTGTAGGCTGCAAGTTGGACTTAAGAGAAACTGGGTTTGAGCCTAAAAATTTGCATCTTTCCAAAGAAATCAGTTTTAAGCTAAACGAGCTTTGAGCTGGGAGACAAAATGTTTTCGGTTTGCTTATGCTCACTTTATTGAATCTATTTTATTTAATATTGAGCTGTTAATTTTTAATAGTTTGCTGCCTTGTTGACTTTTCCAACTAACTCGTTTCCCCCCTCACAAAGCCAGAGCTCGGCATTTTCTTTGGCTTTCAGTTTCTGCTTCCTCAATTTGTGGAGCCTGTTGCATTATTTATGGCCCAAAGTTGCTTGCATTTAATTGAAAAGCATGCAAAAATATTTTGAAAAACAGTTTAATTCATGTTTTCATATCCCGTTTAAATAAATATATATTTTTATATGCGCATAACAAATTGCGGCTGCAACAAGTTGGCAACATCTCTGGACCTGGTTCAGTTTCTGGCCAAAATGTTTGCGTGCAGCGTCTAAAATATGTACATCCATATATTTATATTATAATTTGTGTGTTTCGTTTCTGTGCTAAATGCGTTTAAATGCAAAATGCAAATGCTGTAAAATGTTAGTCTACGACACGCATTTAGCATGTGAATGGCAAACCAAGTTGTGCATTATTTATGCTGCGCAATGAATTGAAATTGTTTAATCACGTTGAACACAAGCGAAAAGGAGACTTAAAGCCTTTGGTTGCAAACAGACTTGAATTTGAGCTGCGATTTGACTTAGTTTAATCAAGTTGAACACGAGCGAAAAGAAGACTTAAAGCTTTCATTTTGTGCAAACAGACTTAAATTTGAGCTGCGACTTGACTTAGTTTAATCAAGTTGAACTCGAGCGAAAAGGAGACTTAAAGCCTTCTCCTGCAAACAGACTTGAGTTTGAACTGCGAATTGACTTAGTTTAATCAAGTTGTACAGAAGCGAGAAGAAATCTTAAAGCCTTCTGTTGCATTTTGTGCAAACAGACTTGAATTTCAACTGCGAATTGACTTAGTTTAATCAAGTTGGACACAAGCGAGAAGAAGTCTTAAAGCTGACTTGAATGTTAACTGCATTTCGGCAAACTATTAATTTCGTTTGGCTTATTAAAAAGGCAGCACATTTGGTGGGTGGGCTTGGCTGAGCACCGCCCGCCCATAAATCAAATCGAAAGTTATAGACTGAGCAACCGCAGCCAACCCACACTATGATGTGCTTTGACACATAACCAGTTGATTTATGGCATCAATGCAGCTACTTTTTTTGGTTTTCAATTTCGTTTTTCGCAAGTGCACTTTTGGCCAAAAAGGGCTGGCTATTTGGTGCACTTCATAGATTTGCGATATTTTATCGTGGGCGACGTTGACCATGTGGCCAAAAGCACGCTGCCATTTCAGCTTGGCCAATGCCAATTGCCAATTGCCATGCAGCTGTTGGAGCTGTAGCTTGGGGTTCAGACTGAGGCTGGGTCTTGAGGTTAGAAAAAAGAAAACCAAGTCATGCAGCCCTTAACACACGCCCTTGCTGCTTACCTTGAATGTCTTTTTGACTTAGCCGGGCAGCGCCTGGAGCCTGCCATATTTCTGCTGTTCCTTCGACTGCCTCAAGGCTTGGCTGGGATTCCTCAATAGGTTTGTGTGTTTTTTTTCTTGAATTATGTTGTTTTGGCAGTGGAGTTGTTGTAACTTAATACTTAAAGAGCATATATAGTATGAAAGTAGATAAGTTATAAACCAGCCAAATCTTATTCGTATCAAAGCCGGACCTTCAGTCTTTCTGACGAACTGAAACCCGAAAACCTCCAAACTTCTGGTTTCACAGAGCCAGAAAGTAAGTTCGAACCGGCAGCCGAAGCCATTTGTTTTTACTTCCAGCCCTGATTAGCTCTCCCCATATATATTTCAAGCATGTGACTATTGTTCTTTTTGAAATTTGGGGCCCTTTATCTAAATACATACTCGCCAGTATGCTTCATTCAAGCACGCTCTGATAAAATGTGTCTAATTTAAAGAGAATGCGGCTTGAAGAACACTTGAGTTTATCTACTTTATGCTTCTACTTATATCAAGCACCGACATTGCTTCTGCTCCTGCTGTTGTTGTTGCTGCTGGGTTGCTTCATTATGGCACATTTGCTTTAGTTTCTTGTAAGCAGCAAAAAAAGAAGGCAAAGAAAATCAAAAGTCGGGCGGGCCTGACTGGGAGATGTCCTGTAACCAACATCGAGATACCTTCATAAATATTTGAACTTCTATTTAAACTCTAAAGTCAAATCACAAAAACTTCTTTTGCTTTCTCCTCAAGCTTCTCTTGTTTCTTCCCCTACCTCGCATTTAAGAAATGTTTTCGGATCGTGTAGTCCGATCTTTACGACATCTTCTGATAATCGACGTTTTTGTCTCTGGCTACTTGAAGCTCCTCTAGAGAAAGACGCGTTCACGCAGACGGATAGCTTCCCGGCTTGTCGGACATATCTACATCGGCTCGACTAATGTCTGTTACATGCATGCGCGCACAGCCAATGTATCCTCCTTAACCCATTTTCAATGGGTACAGGGTATTAGAAAAAAACCGTCTGACCAACTGGCCGGTTGACTGGTTGGCTGCTTGGGTGATTTGGTTTCTGGTTCGGATTCTGGTTAGTTGCTGGCAGTGTTTAGTTGTTTGGCATTTGGCCAAGTGTCATAATGCTGCTGATGTCGTTGTTGTCAAGCAATTCACTTTTTTTTTGTTTGTTTGGCCAACTTGCTCGCTTGATTTTGGCCAGAATCAACGCTGCCGATAGTCAAAACTTAATTGCAATTGAGTGAATTTTTATGGCCTGTGCCCATTGTTGAGATATGTGTGTGTGTGTGTGAGTGTGTGAGTGCGAGTGTGTGGCTCGCGTGTTTTTGGCATATTTCACTGTGAAATGGCTCAACTGCAATTGAATTGAATGCACATAAATTTTGTATTGTTTGGCCGGCATTCGCATTTGTTGGTAGCGATGCGGCAAGCGCTCCATTTGGCCCTGTGTCATTGGGCTGCCGCCTGTCTATCGGTTGGCCAGTCCTTCATAGCTAATTAACTGCATTTTTCGCATGTCCAAAGCGAAAGGATGCGAAGGCGATGCCATTGGCGACTTGTCGCATACATTTGTGAGTGTAATTAAGGTCAGCTCTGAAGTCAACTTGCAACTCGCAACGACCGCCCTACGCCGTCCGCCGCCTCCCGCAACGCCATTTAAGAGTGTCAAGCGTTGGGTCCAGCTCTGGTCCACATCTCTCTGTGGCCCCAATGGCCTTTGGCAATTGGGCCAACGACGCAGACCACAGACAATTTGTGTGCAGACATTTGTGTGTATCTCTGTGTGTTGTGTGTGTGTGTGTGTGTAGAAATGTATCTGTGTGCATAGTTCGTTATCTCGCTGTGTCGCATACTTTGCACTTTTCGAGATGACAAAGATTTCACTTGCGCTAATAGTCATGGCAGGACCCGCTCCCTGGCCATCTTCTCGCCCATCTAAAAGTTCCACGCTCCCAAGTGCTACCCCAAACGCTTGCCTGATTTGCGCTTTTGCTCAACATAATTGCTCGTTTTTATGAGGGCACGAATAATTTGTCATGCAGCTAGCAAGTTGCTCCTCCTTATCGGCCACGGGATGCGAGTCTTAAACTTGCAACCGGCAACTGGCAACTGGCAACTTGCAACTAAATGTGGCAGCACCAAGCGGTTGAATGAACGATAACGGTAATTATCTGAAAGCAAACAGCAGCTTAGCAGCTACTTACAGGCATCTCCTCGGAGCTGCCAGCATTACGGGCTTAAGTTGCAATAACAATTTATGAGTTATTCCGAATAGTTCTCCTATGTTTAAGAAAATTTAATTTCCAGGAAAGCATTCTTGATGGAAGTGCATGCAGTTAGTTAAACATGGGAGTGTAAGGCAAGAATGAAGTATTCATAAGGATAACTCGTACTAAAATTAATATTATTAATAAAATATAACAGGAAGGTAAGGCAATATTTGATGATTTGATACCCTAGTAGACATTTGCCTTATGGCTTTGCGGATATGTCAACTCGGCTGTTGATCTAGGGTATATATTCACTATGGTATCGCAGATGACTTCTTCTGTGCTTTACACATGTCATGACAACATTACAAATACCCTTTACGAGGATATAGAAAGATAAGATAGTTGGGCATTGGGTAACCCTTCGCGTGTGGCTGCGAACTGATAGCGATTGCAGTGCACATTTCTTACTATTATTCTTATTATAAGTATTTCTTGTACTTCTCAGTGATAAACTAAATTTATAGTTCTAGTTAAAGCAAAGATTTTCCCTGGCTTTAAAGCTCCCATTTCTCTAGTAGCAAGGCTTTGGGCTTCCAGCTGAGCGCTAATTATAGCTAGAAAATTCCCTAGAATTCGCACTCGAGTTTCTTTACACTTCATGACAAGGTCTGCACGTGCCTTTCTTCACAGTCCGCAACGTCCTCTGTTAATCTGCAAGTAGCTTCATTTTAATTTAATTTATATTGTTGGTTAACTATTGTTACTATAGAAATAAATCATCGCATTTCCCGCAACTTTATTGAATAGTTGTGGGTTTCGGTTTGGCCCGCCCTTGGCGTTTATTCTATGTTATCAAGATAATAATGGTCAGCTATAAAATATGCGCAGCCTTAATAGCTATGGCATAGTCTTATCTCATCAAATATGATTATGGTATCTCAACAAATTTGCCATAAAAGCAGCGCTTTCATTATATAATTTGCAGTTTCTCATTTTGGATTTTTTTATTGGCCAACATAGCAGCCAGAGCTGCCTGAGGCTATGTACACCCCTTTGTTTTCGTTTTGGAGGGTTGGCTCGGGGCTGCGTGTCGGGTTGAATACTTAGTTTTAATCATAAATTTGTGTGTTGTAATGCCGTCGATGGATAAACAGCCAAGTTACCGACCGTTTTATGATCAGCTTAAGGTCGTCTTATCTGGCATTGCAATGCACTTAACATGGCTTGTTTATGGCATTTCAGCATTTATTATGAGACGCCGTGGCGGAGGAAGGAGAGAGGAGGGCGGCTTAAATGCCGTTTGACAGCACTCAATCAGTGTTGGCCAACGCCCGGATAGACGCCCAGTCAGTCCGTCAGTCAGTCAGTCAGGCTATAAATTTGCTTAATAAAGTTTTCATATTGCAATTAATTTCATTTCATTTTTGCATGAATAAAAGCCGCACTTTGGCCTGCGATTCAGACTTTTGGTTGACTGCGCCGTCTGCAATTTGCGCGCTATTCAATATAATCAGATGGCGGAGGGGCTGCGGAGAGCGAGTGGAGGGTGCAGCAAAAAGAAAAATGCATTACAACATGGCGTATGCGTAATACGCATTTTGAATGAAGTTGCCAGCCTGCTGCATATTACCAACTTCCGAGAATCTCTCTCTCTCTCTCTATCTCTCTCTCTCTTCCTCTCTCTCTCTATCTCTTTAAACTTGGGCACTTAATTATTTTGCTGGACTCGAACTCAGATTGAAGCTGAGCTGCAGCTGCTGCAGCTTCCGTTTAATGTGTGCAATTACCGATAAATTAAAATCGTTTAATTAAATATGCAAGCGGGGCAGATGGGCAGGGGCCGGGCCGGATTTGTCGTCTAGAAATCACTATTTAGCAGCTTAAATATTTACATCTAGCAAAGTGCTGCCTTCTATTTGACTTGTCATTAAATTGCTTGCCTAAAGACACACACGTATCTAGCTTCCTCTCCCTTTCCATCTCTCTCTCTCCCTTTCTCACTCGCTCTTGTTGTAATTATGGCGCATAAATCCTGGCCTCGTCTCTCCCTCTCCCTCTCATTCTCTCCTCAGAGTTAGCTGGCTAAATTGCTATTTAAACATTTTAAGTGCTTTTGGTGTTAATAACACATCAGCGCATGTTTCATTTGCCTGAGTCAACAGTTTAATTAGAGTTTGTGCATAAATCATCATCATCATCATCATCGTTCGCATCATTCGCATCATTCACACCATTCACATCATTCTGCTGCAGATACATTTCCATCTGCATTTCAAGATGGTGGATTTTGGTTTTCTATTTGGGCACTTTGCACTGAGTGCTTCAGTCGGAGCTCTCATTTGTTTGACCAAATATGTCAAATAAATGAAGATGCCGAGCGTGTGAGAAGTTCCACTTCATTTATTGCAAATAATAGCAATTTGAAGTAATTTCTAAGAACTAATAGCAAAGGAGTAGAGACTAAAATTCTCAGAAGTTCTGGCCTTTTGTTTGTGATGTGAAAGGTGCCACTTGTTCAACAGGCATCATGGTCGATGGTTCACAGGAATTCACAGCAGCTGCCTAAACTAACAAATATGCCATTTGCCTCGCCCACAGCCCTGTGGAGATTAGAAAGCAGATCTCTGCTATGGAAGAGAGAAGAGCTTGGTTTTCAAGCCTTAATGAGAATACATACAGCCCTCGCTGTGCATATTACTTCTTCTTCATATAAATCGCTTCGTCTAGAGATCCCAGAAAAGTGCTTAAGATAAAGGGAAGTTTGATCCCCGAACATCAATCTAAGTGTACCAAGGTCTTGCCCATTGCTCTGGCGACTGATTGATCCCCGCCAAAGCTGAAAACACAATGGAAAATTTAAATATTATTGTGGCAAGACAGCCAATCATTATCCGTTTTATTCTTGATTTCTTCTTTGAAGTTATTGTTATAGCAACTTTCAAGCTGAAGCTTCTCTTAAGATTTCAGTTTCCTATCTCTCACTCAACACAACTCAACAGTCAATCAGTCAGTCAGTCAGTCAGTCAATCAGTCTGTCTTTTATAGAAATAGATTTCTAAGCATTAACATATACCCCATCTGCCCAGTTAAGGTGCTCCGTAAAACTTTTTCTCTGGCTTACTTCGTTCATATGTAACTTGGCTATGCCTTATGCTCAATGCTCGGACCGTTTGTGTGTGCGTGCGTGTGAGTGTTTGTGTGTGTGTGTGTGTGTGCGTGTGTGTGTGTGTGTGGTGTATTAATGGTGCATGGCACGCCGTGGCAAGTGACAGTGCTAAAATTAATAGAGCACCTCGACTTTAGTGCGCTGCCAGTGGCTCTTGAGTTGGCCACGTGGCGTATGCGTGATTTATGCCATGGCAACCGTATTTAATTGAAATAGAGCTGAAGCTTCTCGGCATGTGTGTGCGTGTGTGTGTGTTAATAGTTGTAAGCGCGGCGTGCCGCCATCATCATGCTCATAGCTGGCTGATATACTGATATATGTGCCATATGCAAGCTGTGCTGGACTGGGCACGGCTTGTCGATTTTGATTTCTCCAAATGCCAAAGCCATGAATGGACAAATATTGCAGCTGGCTTATTAATGGCGGCTCGAATTACAATAATGGCAGACACGCACAGCGTGCGGCCAAGCTGGCCCTGTCGGCCAGTTGTTGTTTTAGCCCTGTATTTCAGCCGGGCTAATTAAAGGCAGCAGCAGCAGCAGCAGCAGCAGCAACACTTGACGTCACGGACGCGCTGCCCGAAACGGCGGCAACAGCTGTTCACAGTGCAGTTCCGCCCCAGCTCACAAATCCAGCTACGTCTCTGCTCAGCGGCCGCTCCCGACCGCCCCGCCCTCGCCCATTGCCTGCGTCGTGTGCATGTATACGCATTTCAGTTGTTGAGCCTCGTCGCAGTGGACAACAACAGCTCCCAATCCCAAAGAATCCCGGCATCGGTTCAGGCGCAGGCGTCTACAGTGGCCCACAGCAGTTGTGCTCTCACGCAGGCGCTGCGCCGCTTGGCATCCACAAATACTGCGCTGCATCTGCAAAGCGAGAGGCAGAGAGCGTGAGCGAGAGGGAGACAGAGAAGGAGATAGAGAGAGAGAGAGAGAGAGCGAGTGAGAGACTTGCCGGCTTTCGAGGCTCTCAACTAGCATTCATATTTAATAAGCAAAATATATATTTTTTTGGGCTTCTTTTTCCTACAAGTTGGCGACTGTTGCTGGCGCTGCACAGTGGCGCCATCTGGCGCCTCCGCCCGCTGCTTTGGGGCCGGCATCAAAAGTTAATTAAAACGCATACTTAATGCGCGGCCTGCGACTGCCTTAGACTGGGATTTCGGGGTCCGCCTCGCAACATGACCAGGCGACATAGCACCAAAAAACAACCCGAAACCGAAATCCAAACGCGCGGCTCCCAAATGGTTCCCAATGCACACATTCTCAACGATATGTGTTATGAGCGTGAGTGTGTGCGTGTGCGTGTGGGTGTGAGTGCGGCCGCATACAACTTGCAGACACTGTTTGGCGTTTGGGTTTTGATTAATTGAAGTGCCGTTTGAGTTCTGCTCCGAGCTGCGGGCTTTAATGCGCTCGAAAGTGGCAAAAGTGTTGAGCCGTATAAAATTAAAGGTGTACTTCGGTGCGGGTAAGGGCATTGCCATCGTTAAGGGGTTACAAGAGGGCAGGGTGCTTGTAAAGGCAATGGAATTAATGCGTGATTTACACGTGGCTTGTAAATTGTACATAAAAGGTATCGATATTGAAGAGGGTAAATATCAAGGCTTCAAAACAGCTTGCAACGGAACCGGTTTGCAGCAAAGTGAAGATTTGAACATACGGGAAGAGAAAAATCAGCTTCACGAAAAGAGGCTTTCAACTGGCAGCTGGTTTGAACCGTGAACAGATTCAACAAAAATTTTTCTTTTGGCTTGAAGCGATATAAGATACTCAGTCCACAAGAAATAGCTTACAAATGAAAAGTCAGTTTCTGTTAGAGTTCGAGGCAAAGCTTTTCGACTTTACTCTCCAACTAGCAGAGGGGTTGCCCCTAGAAACCAATCTTTTTTCTTTCATATACCAACAACTCCCAAACCCATAATTCCTTGGAGAGCTGGCCTTTCGCTACATTCGAGCCAGTTATAGATTCTGCTTGCTGCCCCTCCTAGCCCCCGTTCTACCTGTTGTTGGATGTCCCCAATGCCCGAGAGCAGTTACATAAAATCTAAAGCGATTTCTATGCTAACGAGCCGAGCGGTAGAGCTGTTCTCCAGCTAACAGTTAACCGAAAGTTGCGTTTGTTATCGCTGCTTTCCATTGCTCATAACGGTATACATTTTTGAAAATCGCCCAGGAGACTATTAAAACTATTATCTGAGTCGGAGGTTGGGTCAGCGGTCGACGGTCCACCCTCCTCCCCCAGCGACCCCCTGCTGACATACGTTCTTTCCTGGTGTCCTGCTTTCTAGAGTTTTTCTCTGTTGTTTCATTGTTTCTCTGGCTTCTTTTTTTTCCGCTCTTGCGCTTTTTGGCAGGCGAAATTAGCCAAGTGCGCAAAATTTAAATTAATTTCATGCTTCTGCAAGTCGAGCAACTAAAACTGGCCAACACAGAAGCAACCGTCTAGCAGAGCCAGCGGGCGAAGGGCACACAGTGGGACACATACACCCATTCACACACATCCCACACACACAAATCACACACACACATGCATATCACACCATCACACACACACACACACACACAGACTCACACACATATGTACTAAAATTTTTACCGCAAACATTAGCAATTCTAATTTTTCGTGCAACGCTTTGCTCCCCAACGTTCACATTTTGTCCAGCGGTTTTGCCTGGGTCAGTCATAAAAAGGTTAAGGGAAACACACACACACACACACACACACACACAAACCGACACCAACACAGACACGCGCGCTGAAATTCATTGTTTAAAATGAAACCACAGCACATACACACATCCGGTTTCACGGGAAACATTTAGCTGTCTGCTCCAACCCGTTGTGCTGCCTTATTATATAAATTAAAGGGATATTATTTTGTTTAGTTAGTGTGGACTTTAAAACGTTGCAGAGGAATTCGATTAACTATGCGCAGCTAGACATCCAATGAAAATGTATCGATGATCTTGCTGTCTGTTTATCAGAGTGAGAGAGACAATATCTTGTCCCGCCTTTCTATGCGATTTTCAAGAATATAGGAAAAGCCTTTTGATTTTGACTTTCTTCCTTGTTGGGCCAAATATAATTAACTCTACGTTTGCTAGCAAACTCCCCTTGAACTGCAATTGGAAGGATCATTAAGCGATCATAAATCTTCCACAATGTACTACTAAAATAATGAACCCTTTGCCGTCTCTGCCCAAGTCCTTTGCCGCAGCTGCTCTCCTCGTTACGTTACACTCTAAATAATTCGAGCAAAAACTCTTTTATATTTATATCTATTTATGTTTGCAGCTCTTAAAATATTGGTATAATAATTTTTATCGTTTGGTTTTGCGCACATTACGCATACGCCCAGTGTGTCCATCCGTCTGTCCGGACGTGGCATAGTAATTGGCCTTGCCTAGCGACAAACGAACGACAAAGTTTGACCAGGGAGCGGAAGACGAAGCCAAAAGTGGACAAAACTGCGTCAGCTGCAGCTGGCAGAGATGCGGCTGCTTAATTGCCATTGACTTTTGGCTAAGATTGCATGGGGAATGTACAAAAAACAGCGCAGTCAAAGGCAAACAATGCAATGCTAGACTCTAGGCAGCTGAGTTGGGCATGGTCGAGGGAGGGGGGGGGGTATGGAGGTGAGGGCCAGAGGGGGTACTGAGTTGGGCGACGACATCCTTTTGGAGATATTTCACAGCCCTCGGACATGAATGAAGGATGGCAGCGAAAGCAAAGTAATGCAGTCAAATGGTCGCGCCATTTTTAGAGGGACCGACTAGATGGAGGGGCACAGAGGAGGCAAGGGGGAGGGAGGGGGGTAGATGTTGGCTTGCATTTCCATTTGAGAGCGAAATTTATTTGACTGCGGCACAAGGCAGAAGAAAAGTTTGAAGCAGCCTCCCCAAAAACGGAAACGCTGCAACGGAAGTGCAGCCAGCTCTGCCGCTGCCTCTGCCGCTGCCGCCGCTGCTTCTTCTTCATCTTGCACATTTTGCTGTCTTCTTTTTGGCCCGCTTTTTGCTAACATTTGGCGGCTGCTTTATTTGCTGTTTGTCTGGCTGGCCACCCCACTTCTTGCTGGGACGGGGTCTTTTGGTCATTTTAAAGAAATGTGACTTTTACTGCGACAATTTGTGTATCCGCAAATTGTGATTAATTACAAGTCAGGGGTTAGAGGGGCGGCGACGGGGGCGATGTAAGGCACAGAGTGACCAACGTTATTTTTTCTTTCTTTTTTGGGGCTAATGTATCCTTCGGCGCTTATCCTTGTCATCGCTGCCTGCGAGCTGGCTGGCTTTTTGGCCATTAGCCTTCTGCCACGAGAATATTTTTCAGACTGACATTCGCTTTGGCTGGAAAGTATTTGACATTTTCACAATTTGAAATTGAAACAAAATCGAAACAAATAGAATATGTTGTTATTTGATAAATCTATTTGTATTTGTAAATACATAAGCATTGATTTTGTGCGACAAACTATGTTAGTTTTGTGGGAGATTTTCAAACTGATGCAACTGGTTATTAACATCGAAATGATTTTAGCTGAAAGCTTTATTTTGGTTAAAATATCAACAAAAACACAAAAGTTGATTAAAGTAAAAGATATTTGGTATGCAGATACCTTTCCGGGTGCTACATGTCTAAGACTGTGGCTCTGGCTGCAAGTAGAGTAAGTTATCGAACGAAATATGGTAAGCATCTGGCTGTTAAAGGTTCTAAGATCCAAGCATTTATACATACGGAGAGTTGGACAGACGGATAGACAGCCAGGCAGCGGACTTCGCAAGTTCGACTCAACTATTGCTGCTGATCGAGAATATATATATTATATGGGGTTATGCTTGTACTTTTTATACTCTTTTTACCCATTTTCAATGGCATCAGGACTTAAGAAAATGAAACAAAAATGTTGCATACAAGAGCTTAATTTACGACAAATCAACCCTATTGCGGCAATATGATATATTGGCCCGATCCGACAGATGCCGATATAGATACTGCATCAATGCTCCGTTTGGCTACAAGTGGAAAGACAGTTGGACATGGCTAAATCAACTCGGCTGCAAGGGTATGCTCAACTTATACTGGCATCAACAATGATATGCAGAGTTATAGAACCCTGCACAAAATACGTTCATTACCATTTATTAATAGCCTTGCTTATCAGCTAATCAAGTTTTCAGGAATTTCTGTCACTTCTTTCTATATTTGATTATAATTTATGGCGCAGCCGCAACTTTCGTGCGAACACAGCTAGTTATTTCAATTATTTGTGACAACTTGATAAGATCCCAGGCAAATTCATTATTGTCATATTAAATTCACTTTTAGCTTCCACTGTGCCTGTGGCCTTCGCTTTGAGCAGTTCCTGACTTGAGGACATAATACAGTTGTGCCCTTTCGAGAAGGCGCTCACATGTGTGGAGACACGAAGCCGCAGCTGTGGTTGTCGCAGCCAAGAATGTTGGGCATTAAAAGCTTAAAGACTTAAAACATTAACACAAACACACACACACATATCGAAATGCACACACACATCGACATGCACACCCACATGACAGCATTCCAGGACATAACCAAAGAAAACTATTTACTGCAGACACAAAAACCAGCTAAGCAGAATGGGGAAAGGCCATGATAAAATTTAAATCCGTCAGGTGTTTTTAGATATATTTCTCGGTTTGGCAGCAGCGCACACAAGGACACAGAGAGAGAGAGAGAGAAAGAGGAAGAGAAGGGGGGAGAGAGAGAGAGAGAGTTGACAGACATGTGTGTGCGCCCTGGCGTAATTTATTATGCGCCAAATCATGGCAAATGCATTAAAATTTCGTCTACACCGTCACAATGTGGCCAAAAGTATCTGAGCTGAGTTGGGTCTGTGTCCGGGGCGCACGTCCCAGTGCGACTTGCGTGGGCGGTACGTGGGGACGAAGGGGGGGGGGGGGTCGCGGGTCCGGGTGCAGTGGCTACGGCGACTGTTTGTCAAATTTTCTTTGCGTGCACGAAAATTATGCGGAAATAACTTTGAGGTGAAAAAAGCAACAATAACAAAAACCACTTCGAACTGGTTACACTGGACTACGAATTGCTCTATGCCAGAGCCTTGAATATCCTAGCTATTGATATAAAGTTAAAGAATGTCATGTTAAAAGATTGAGACTTGAAAAAATAACTTAAACGTAGCTTAAAATATAACTTGCTTGCAGTTAAAAATAGCTGAGGATTGTTTTACCCATTATAAATTTGTATTGCATCGATTTTCTATATGAAAATGTAGCTGGCCCAATTAAGTCGGTTTTATATTCGATTCACAACTTTGTGTAACGCTTTTGATACCCTAGTAGAAAGCATTCAAATTTTGTATGAGTTGCGATAAATAGAAGACTTTGTCGATCTTATAAAGTGTATATATATTCCTGTTCAGTAGCCTAGTCGATTCTTTATATAGATAGAATGTATCCAAATGTTAGTTCCTTACAGAAAATTCTTCAGTTGTTGACCAAAGCCAGCGATTATGAGCTTCATTGGGAATATGAAAGTATCTGTACTCTTCTCAGATCGGATTGCCATGTTATATGATCTCTATGCGACCAATCGATGGAACAAAGAACCTTTGCACGACCAAGACAAATGTCTTAAAGAGTATTTAGTCTTCGGCGTGCCGAAGATGTCCGTGCTTTCTTGTTTTTGACTATTTTTGGGCACAAAGTATAAACAAGAACCCTCAGCTCAGCAACAGACGCCAAAGCAACCGAAACCGTGTTGGGTTTTCTATGCATGTGTATGTGTGTGTGGGTGTGGACGGTTGTGTGTGTGTGTGTGGGTATTTGTGTATGTGAGCAGAGTTCGGTTGCATATTGTGGGCGGCTTGTCTGACAGTTTTGGTCTGTTGCTGTTTGTGTGCGGGCACAAATGTCAACAAGCAGATTATGACCATATATACATAGTACTTCTTCTTGTTCTTGTTCTTGTTGTTGTTGTTGTTGTATCTGGTTAGCCAGCAGCTTAAGCAGAAAAACTTTGCTGTGTGTGGCTACCCAACGTCTCCCCCAGCTCCAACCTACCAGCCAGCTGGACATACTTATGCTATGCATTCACGTAGATATACGTAATCCATCAATTAATAGTCCTGACAAGCGTCTAATTAAATATGTCCTGGCAGCTGAGACGCGTCGCATATACGAAATGATGCAAAGGCCAAACAATCAGCTATAAAAGCATTTGGTTATGCAAGCACTGCGAATGGGAGCCGCACTCGTGAGGCTTGCCATAAAAGTAACATTTTATTTCATTAGTTAAAGTTTTAGTTAAATGCTCACATGGCTAGTCGCACGATTTGAGCTGCGGGTCAAAGTTGACTCATAGGCAACAAAATACAGCGAATAAGAAGAAGATGCTTAATGCCTGTTGTCAGGATGCCAATGCCAGGATTCGAAAGGCTCGTTTGTCATTTATATTGACACCAGGCAGCAAAAACAAAAAAACGTTCAAATCTACGGTCATTTAGTGCCTAATACTCTACGAATGCGGGTAGCTTAGATATCTAATGGGCTTTATGGCCTGGGGTACATCTAATCAGCTCAGAGAAGAAATGTTTTGCACTATGAAACTAGAGAAAACTTTTCAATTACCTTAGCGTATTTTGTGCAGAGCTTAAATGAAACAATTTAAAGAAATTTAATTATAACAATTTAAGTAGCCAAGTGACAAATCCAACAAAACTGTTCGCGTTTCCATTCACAGTTCAAAGTTCAAAACTTGCTTTTCCCAATATTTCTCACGAAGAATTTAAAGAATTCAAATAAAATATTGTCTTACCTAGTTAATTGCTTAAATATTCGCTGAGGAGCGAATGCTCCAATAATATTTTCAATTATCCAAATAAGTCGGCTTAGATCTGACTGTTCCTTGGTCTGCTAAGCCGGCTTAAACTGCGGC
Organism: Drosophila kanekoi; assembly: GCA_037075305.1. Taxonomy (NCBI): domain Eukaryota; kingdom Metazoa; phylum Arthropoda; class Insecta; order Diptera; family Drosophilidae; genus Drosophila; species Drosophila kanekoi. Next base: position 7,460,657 of record JBAMCE010000141.1, read on the forward strand.
TTAGGTTTCATCTTATCTGACATAATTATTATATTAAATTTTGCTTTAGTTATTTGCCTGCGTTTTAGCTGAGGGCATATTACAAGCGACTTGTCTTTTGCGTATTATTTCTCTTTCTTGTCCTGTCGCTTATTGCTGAGGCATTCAGGACTCGGCCGGCTGCTGTCTGTCGTCTGCTGTCGTGGAACGCATTTCGTTGCTCTTAATCCTTTATGCACACACTCTCCTGCTCGCTCACACACACACACATACATACTTGCAGAGTCAAACACAAAAAAACCTTGATAATGGCAGCTCGGCGAGCGCACAAGCACACACAAACACACACACGCACCGACACACACACACGCACACACACGCGCGCAGTGGCTGTCATATATGGCATCGTTATATCCGTTTGCGCATATATGCCAAGGATTAGTGAACATGAATGTTGATAGGCGGCGTTTCAGTGTTTGACAGATGAGTTTTATGGGTTTTGCGCTGCACTCCGCGCCTCTGCCTGGCTCTCTATGTGTGTGTGTGTTAGTGTGTGTGTGAGTTGTCTTCATCGGCGCCATAATAGCGCCCAAATTGAAAGCATAAAACTCAATTAAAGCAACTTTATGTGCAGTCATTTCTCCGGTTTATGTTGCAGTAAGCCCCCGCGCGACATGTCTGCTGTCAAGCTGTGCACCTGTCACCGCGTAGCCTCCCCATCCCCAAAATCCGCCCCGCCCCGCCCCCGCCTACAACTTAGCCACTGGCAAGCTCTCACTCATTGCAAATGCCGAGCAGACATTTCCTAATTGCGCGCACCCAGCTTCAACGGCAACATCAACGGATATTGAAAGTGCACACACTCACACACACACTCATTCACACACACACACACACACACACACTCTTTGGTGTAGTGCAAAATTGAAATTGCAAACAACTTCATTTGATGCCCAACAGTTTGCTAACTATCAAACCCCGCCAAATATTTGCAACTGCTTCCATCCATCCCCCTCCTCGCAACCGCTCCCCTTCAGACCTCTGCCTTTGTCTATTTGGCTGTTAGCTGAAATCTCGTCGCGCATACCTTTGCCCCTGTTTTGAAGCAGCTTTTGGCATTCTTGCGTAATTTGTTGTAACTGCATCATTTAACATTTGAAAGACTACTGCAGCTCTGCTCGTCCTGGCACTGCTGCCACTTCCTCCACTGCTCGCCCTTGCCCCACTTGACTTTGCCAGTGCTCCGCTGACTGCTGCTACTTGGCATTTTAGTTGCCATTTGGCCAACGACAGCTACAAGCGTTTCAGCTGAGCCACTGCGAGATGCCATCGAGTGCTGCCCGTGTTGGCCCTCGACTCACTGCAATTGGTTGCTAGTTGGGCTCTAATGGCAACAGACAGCAGTTAATGTTGCGCAAAAAAATCTGCAACAAAAGTGTGAAAAAAGAATTTTCTATGTTGTTTTCATATGCTTCAAGCGCTACGTTCGCAGCAGCAGCAGCAGCAAAAATAAAGAACGAACAAATTTCTTAAATATACAAGGACAAAGAAAATGTTGTAAGAATTTAATTAGATCTCAGTTGGGCTTACCTGCACTAAATAGCTGTGGCTTAAAGAGAGTGAAATAACAAGAGAGAGAGAGAGAGAAAGACAGAGAGAGAGAGAGAGACAGACTAGCCAATTAAGTGCTTATTAGATCTTTAGTTAACATTTACTAGTTTAGTTATCTTAGGTTATATATTATCAAATAACTTTGCTTTTTAACTTATGATAAGTTTTATAACTGTACGCCATGCAAAGCAATCTTAGGCAATACGCACTGTGCTTAAAGTGAGATTAATTGTTTCCGACCTTCCTTTACTAATTCCAATCGATTATGCTTAATCTTAACCTTGACATTGAATACGGCGAAGATGTAATACTCTTATAGCCTTATAGTTTGCAGATTTGTAAAAAGTGTGAAGCTCTTAAAAAATCTTGAAAAAAGGAATATATTGCCATACAAGAACGCACTTTTCAAACGATCGTTTCTATGGCAGCTCTATTAGTAGAGTAGTCCGAAGTTGAGGATGTCTTGCATATATGTATATGTGAGGAGCATAGTGAAACTTATATCAACACTTGCCTACAAGCCTTAAGAGATTCTGAGCTACTAACTACGCCTGTTTCGGTACACCACTTAAGCATCATCTTACAAGCGAATAATTGTGAGTTATAGTGTCTATTTAAATATATCAAACGAGCTGTTTGTCTTGACGCTTGGCAAATAGTTAAAGGCATAGCTTTTGAAATATGCCACCAAGTTCTTGACATTCATTGCAGCCGCTGGCTATATTCAATTAAAATTGTATTTATGCTGGGCCGGGGCAAGCTACGCATACTACTCATGCTGCCATACTGAATGATACTCAAACATACTCGCATGCAAAATGCGGCCCTTGAGCGTGTAGGCGACCCGAAACTTCTCGCAACTTATTAAATCTCTCTGAAGTTGGCATACAAATCATTTGCCTCGCTTCCAAACAAGTCGAAACTCGGGTAATACTCGACAACAACAACAGCAACAACAACAAAATAAGTTTAAGTACATTTAACTTTTGTGACAGATACGAGCCGACACAGATACAAATTTTGAGATACAGCTTTGTGTACAAAACGCCTATGTCACGCAACGACCACGCCCACGCCCACGCCTATACCGCCCCTCCCATCCCGCTCATGTGGCGACAAGTTCTTAAGTAGTCATTAAAAATCAAGTAAAAGTTGGAGTCGGGCAGCGGGGCCGGCAAAAGCGTTACACAGTACTACAAGTATGACAGAAAACTTTGTGCAATTGCATTAAAGATCTATTTTGCTTCATTATAGCCGGAAGGAGCAGGAGGGGCGCGAGACGCAACCGCGGCAGGCCAAACTTTTCGCATACATATTAATTAAAAGTAAGTTAGCTACAAGACAATTTACATATATATCAACAAGCAGCAGAGCGGCAAAAGCTTGACTATTTATTGGCTCATTGGAGGGGCGGGCGGGTGGTTGGTTGTTGGGCGTGACGCAGGTAAAATTCGTCAAATTAGTGAACAGGTGAAAATTCGACTTAACAAAAGTTATGCCAAATGCGTAGAAACGGAAAAAACAAAATATTTGATGTAACTTATTAATTTGATCTTTTTATAGATGAACAGAGACAAGGCTGCGGAGGGGAGGGGGGACAGAACTGAGTGCCATGTGTCATTTTTAGCAAGTTGATGAGCGATGGGAGGGGGAGGGAGGGACGTTGGCGCGTTAATTGGGGTATAAAATTAATTTGCCACATTTCGTTTTGTTCTTGCCACACACACTCACATACATACACACAGACAACTTGTCGTGGCTTGGTAATTACGTGAGTTGAAGTGTAAATTAGGTTGAGCAGCAGTAAAATAAATGTATATGAGTGTGTGTGCGTGTGTGCCACGACCAATAGGGGTGTTATTTATGTGTATTTCAAATGCGCATAAAAGTATGCTATATTTTTTGCTTTTATATGCGCAATCTGTTGCGCAGCTGAAATCAGTTTCAGATGAAAAACAAAATACATAAGCAACTGAATACACCTACTAGAGTGAAAGTGAAACCACTTATAGATACCCTTTCAATAGCAAAAGTATAACGACTTATAGATACCCTAACAATAGCCAAGTTGAAGGGATGTTGTGAAATCAGCCGGAAATCTTTTCCCACAAGTCCGAGCACATGTTTGTTTCTAAGGTTTCAGTCAATAATAAAGGGATTACTTAATGGAAATGCGAAATAAACTTACTTAATTGGGCTTATATTCATCTTAGCCAGGCTACGTATTGTGCTCAAAAACATTATTAGCCCGCTTAGGTAACCGTATTCATGTAACAAGTCGAATATATAAAAGCTTGTTAATAATATCTACACTTAAATATACTTACATTTCAAGCTATCTACCTATTAATTTCCCAACTGTATTTAAGCCAGTCTCATGATTATGCAAAACTGTTTTATATTTCGCAACCTGGCAATTATCTGTGGCCACTTTATCAAATGGCAAACAGAGCCCATATGCTGGGCTAGGAGGTGGGGGAGCGTGGGGTGGAGCGGGGTGTTGTGCGGTTGAAGTGAGTCAAGAAATCCGCTTACAACTAAAATGAAAATTTCTCTGAGCGTATCATATAAATCAGCTTATAAAACTTTCATCGTATATCAACACACTAATTATGGTAATTTTATAATTTTCTAAAAACTGAGCCACAGCAAGCGGGCCAACAGGCTGCCATCCCCAGAGGCGTTTGCTGTTGATGTTTAATAAGCCAAGACATACACCAAGTATGCACACACCCACACACTCACACACACTCGCACACACACATACTCGCTTTGGCTGGGAAACATTTAGCAAAACCTCCAAAGGCAGGAAAACAAGTTCTTTTCATGAAATTTGAACATAAATTCCAATGAACGAAACAAGACCAAAGTGCAAGGCCTGGCACAACAAAACGCCCACAATACTCTATACTCTGCCATACACTATGCCACACAGCCCGAAACTCAACCCTAGCCGTACTCACATGCAGTTTAGTGTTACCAGGCCCGGAGGGATCGGCATAGGCGCTGGGCAAGAAAACTGCCCAGTCGCAAGTAAGAAAACGCCATCCAAATAGCAAACTGTATAAAATAAAATAGAAAAATAACATAGAACCAAGAGGAAAACTGCGCCAGCAGGCAGAGCAGGAGCCGAGCAGAGCCTGGGCAGCACTTGGGCAGCACTTGGGCAGCGAACATAAAGTTTCGTGCAGGACGAGGCGACAAGGACGAGGCGACGACCACTGGCAAATCAACTTTGCAACTTGAGACTGTTGCAGTCTATTAAAATTACGCCGCCGGCAAGTGGCTCTCTCTCTCGCTCTGTATGTGTGGGTGTGTGTGGGCTTGTGTGTGTTTTTGTGTAAGTGTGGGCAGATACTGTGTGTGTGTGGGCGTGTCAAGCGCAAGCACAGCGCACAGCTAGTAGGCGGTTGGGCTGGCGGTTCGCTAAATTAAAGGCAAGACGCCTGCTGCTTCTAGCGCTGCGGCTGCTTCTTTAGCAACTGCTGCTGCTGCCGCTTCTGCTTCTTCTGCTTCTTCTTCTTCTTCATGCAGTGCACTGCTTCCGGTTGCCGCTGGCAGTTAGCAAATGTATCTGCACAAGCCCGTCCGCCCGCCTGCAGCCCTGCCGGCCTTAGTACCATTTCCTGCTGGTGCTCTCAGTTACGCTTGGGCTGGCCTCTGATTCTGTTTCTGTTTTGGTTTTTGGGCTTTTCTTTTCTTCTTTCTTTTTCGCCTCGTAAATTTTAAGGCTATGCAGCTACTTGAAAAGTTTGCTGCAAGGCGTTGCCACGTAGTTTACGACAACCTACAATATGACCAGAACGAGGACTCGAGGTGTGCCATCATTTTCATATCTTATAACGCCAGTTACGACTATGTATATTGCGCGTGGGCTTGTTGTACATTTTTGCATACTTCACCAAACTGATTGAGCCATTTCTGATGAGGATGCCGATGATGATGATGATAATGATGATGACGTTGTTGTTAGTTGTGGGGCTCATTTCTCCAATGGCAGACCATGTGGCGCCATCATCAGCTTTATTATTATTGAAAGGCATCAGTGCTGCCTGATGGGGTTGCGGTTGCGGCTGGCCAACGATTTGTTTTGGGCCCTTTCAGCGCAATCTCATCTTAGCTGAGAACGCCGCACCACCGCCGTACCACCGTGCACAACCGTGCACCACCATCAGCGCTGACTACACTTTATGGTGCATTGTTCAAACATAAAATTGATATTTTTATGGGTTTTCGTTGGCAGCTTCTTCCGTTTGGCTGCCTTAATGAGCGCAACTTGCTGAGCATTTTTTATTTTCAGTTTACTTATTTGTATGTGTTGTGTGTGTCTGTGTGTGTATGTGTGTGTGAAGCTCGCCACTGATGAGCAGCATTGAGCTGTTTGTCTTCATTGTAAAGAAAGCGAAACTGGCGTAAAAAAGTTGAGATTGATGCATTCTCATTATAAGTTGATCATTTGGAGCTAAGCAATCATTTTTGCTTTTAAAAATCACATTTTTTGTCCATGGATATTTACTACAAAACAGTTATAGGTCAACTAGAGAGGCATACGTGTTAAAGTTTGAAATTATTTTGGTTTTCAATTATTGCTGAATCATAGCCATTATTCAGAAAAGATTGATTAGAAAAAGAAGCTGAAGTTGAGCATCAAGTCCTGCAGAGCTTACTTAATGAGAATCGCATAGAAGAGCAACATGCGTACTGCGCGGTCAGTATAGGAGTATAGGAGGCGAACGGACAGACAAACAGACGGACGGACAGACAGATGGAAAGACAGCGAGCCAAGGCCAGGTCGACTGAACTATTGATGCTGGCCCAGAAGACATATATTTGCCCGTAACCATCATACCCTTTTGCCCACCTTCAATGGGTTAAGGGTATACAAAATAAAACTGGTTCTGTCTTAACTTTTTAGCAATGCAAATCAAAAAATATCCCACACACATAACTGCCATCTCTCTGTCGAAGCCACGGCAAATAAAATTCAATTGGCAGTTCGATTTTTGCTACGTTTTTAACACTTCATTCTAACCCGTTAACTTTTTGGCATTTGCCAAAAAGGCAACTACATATTTGGGTTACCTATTGACTTGCACTCTGGTCGGACATTTGCTTAGGCCACACATAGATACACACACTCCCACACACTCACACACAACCACATGCCCACATGTTTGAACTGCCCACACACTCGGGCGCATGCACACGCATGAGCAAATGCTAACCCACACACGCCCACGCACACACACACACACACACACACATGCTGTGGCCACTGATATAACCTTCTCAATGACCTTTTATTGACCTTCTGCACTGGTAACAGCAACAACAATGCGTACATAAACGCCAACACATAACAGTAAACATATTTCATGCACTTTTTATTCGATTGGCCATCGCATAACCAGGATCTGAACTTGGACTCGCGCGTTGGCTTGGCCCCAGCCTGTCCCCCTCGTTCTGCCACGCGTCCTGCCTCTTGTCCTGTTCCGTTGAGTTTCGTGGCCCGTTTGGCGCATTTTACGAATTTCAGTTACATTTTTGCATATGCAATTCTGATCTCCGTTTTGCGGTTTCAGCTCCTGATGCCTGCTGCCTGCGGTTATTGTTGTTGCTGTTATTGCTGTTGCTGTTGCTGTTGCAATTGTTGCACTTGTAAATGACAAGAACAGCTACAGCAACAGCAGCAACGGCAGCTGCAGCGGCAGCAGTGAGGCAGCACCGTCGAATGTGCTGCAAGTACTCGTAATATCCTTTTGAATAAACGCGTGGCCAGCAGCCACTTTGGCAGTTGCCTTGCCAAATGATTCGTGGCCTAGCTGCTATACTCTTACAGTGGTCATATCCCTATGCTGATCACCTATGTTGTGCGACCAAGTTTAGCACATCTGCAAGGCTATCTGCCAAATGGCAACTAGGGTATTAAGTGTTCGGCGTGCCGCTGTTTAGCATATGTATGGACATTCCAGACGAAAGTTTGAGTGCCGCATTATCGGGACAAAGAAAATACAGCTTTGGTTGTGTGGAAGGTATCGTACTCACATGGGTCTAATAATGCTCCCCATTTATGGATGAAACTTCCCTTAAGATCTGACAGCCAAAACCTTTGGCTTAAGATTTGCAAAGCTGGATTTGCAGTTCCACAAGCCGAGCTTTTAGTTTGCAGTTCAAATCCTGTAGTCTCCATATGTAACTTTCAACTGCCTGAAAAATGTCAGAACACTTAAGGTAGGGTATTCGAGCGTCTGTATTTTCTGCTACAGCTGGCATTTGCTGCTGATGCGGTTCGCATTGCTGCTGCTGTTGCAGTCAGTAGCCTTTTTACAGTTGCAAAAACTGTAGTGCAACGTAATGTATGTGCTTGGCAAACACAATCACACACACACACACACACACATGCAGACACACATTCAGACTTATACAGACATAACGTGCTTGCCCGCCCATATCCTGTTTGTTTTTGTTCGTTTTGCATTGTTGTTGTGTCTTTCTGTGCTGCTTGTTAGCCGAAAGCGACGGCGTTGGCGTCTAACACGTAACGCATTTGTAGTTGTTGTTGTAGTTGTTGTTGTTGTTGTTGTTGCAGTTGTTATCAAGTGCAGTATTTAACTGCAGCAATTTTTACAGTTGAGTTTGTAGCTGCCCCTGTTGGTATGCAATGCAATTTAGATTTCAATCGAAGCGTGTGCTATGCAACCATATGTGTGTGTGTGTGAGTGTGTGTGTATGTGAGTTTGTGTGTGTGTGAGTGTGTGTGTGTAGCGTATAGTTTAAGCATTGAAATTTATGCATTCAAGCGACAGTCAGTCCACTAATCATGACTGACAACTGGCCACAAGTAGCATAAAAACTCGTCCATCTAGATCTATATGGAAGTCCCAAACCCTAAAATATAGTTATCAGTTTTGGCGTCGCAAGCTCGTCAATCATGTTAATTATAACAAATCTGTCACGTACTAAACATTTTCTACAAAAAGCAGACACAAAAAAACAGACAAAAAGAGCAAATAAGAAAGTCGACGGTCAACGACTCAGAGATACTCTCTGCATGGAAAGCTTTTTGTGATTAAAGTAAATAGAGTATGATTTTTGAGACAACTCTTCAGAGCCTCAATAAATTGGATTGTATAGTTTTGAGTTGATCGTAACACTAAATCAATAAAATAAAGTTTGTATTCATTGTGGAAAATAAGATACTTTCAACTAGATTTTGTACTCACGAACATACTCAGGTAAATTGAGGCTTTCTAGCTTTTACTCCTAGTTAATTGCATCCATCTTATATATCCACATTCCCTTTAGATGCAGTGTAGCAAAAGCTGAAATGATACCAAAAATAGCAAAACGCATAAAAGACACGAAGCGCCAGGTAAAAAACTGCTGCTCCTGCTCCTGTTCCTGCTGTTCCTAGAGCTCCTATGGCTTCTACGGCTGCTCCTGCTATTCCGACTCGTGCTTCTACTCCTGCTGCTGATGATGATGATGCTTGATTTTATGACAGTGGCGTGGCCGTAAGCGATTTTTAAATTGCTGCTCTGCATAGGAACAGCGAACAGGAGCGAGTAAGAGAGAAGGACAGAGACGGACAGGGAAAGAGAGAGAGAGAGAGTCGCAACGGGAATTGGGTAAAGGGTCTGCCAGAATGGCACGCGGCGTCGTTGTAACAACGCGATTTCCTTTGGCTGGGCCCTTGTCCTGGCCAGTGGACGACTTCAGCTAGCTGGTCAGGGAGGGGGCTGAGGTGGGGTAGAGGCAACGTGGTACGTGTTGCACTGGTCAGAGACGATAAACCGTTAGACGTAAAGCATATCCTTAAACCGTGCGCTGTCCCATTGTTCCCAACTAGCGCTCGAAATTGTTCACAAATTGAGTTTGTTAATAGGGCCAAATGCTTCGAGCTGTAGCTAAAAAATGCGCCATTATAAGTTTTAAGAGAGAGACAGAGAGAGAGGCAGAGAGGGAGAGAAAGGGAGGGAGAGCGCGTAAGAGGGCAGGTGGAAAAGAGATAGGATGTGAGCTAAAGAGTGAGACGTGGTCGTTGGTAGAGGCCACGTTCAAATTGCCAAATACGCAGTCAACTTTGTTGCCAAATCCAAAGCATTTGTTATGTGTGTGCGTGTGTGTCTATATGTGCGTGTTTAGCTCGTTCGAGACACACACTCACACACACATAGTACCCAACAAGCAGCAGATATATAGAAATAAAACTGAAATGCATTCAAACGGAAATGCAAATAAATCTTAGTCACCGAAAGGCAATTGGCTTTGGTCAGCGGCAAAACCACTTGAAAATGGCAATAGCCATGCGACTATTCGCTACATATAGTACAATATATAGAAGTAAGAGTGGAAAACAAGATTTCAAGAATATACGTACACATATATACGTATAACAAACAGTTGACTTATGAGCCCGGAGTTGTCTGCTTGAATATTTATTAAGATTGCATTTGTTTCATTTAGCTGAGACTATGCAAGTCATAAAATGTGTTTTATTACAATGTTAGTTCATGAAAAAAACATTGATAATGTTTTATGTTAAACAAATAGCTTACGATAAGAATAAATTGTCCAGCCATTGGGCATTAAGGTTTATTAAGTCAGCAATTGGAAGGATAGGAAACGCATTGCTAATATGTGTGAGTTAAGCTTTTAAGAGAGATGTGCTCGAAAAACAGGATTTCGATAACGATTTTTATCGATCGCTTGAAAATGGGGTAAGCTATCGATAGTCGGAGTAAGTGTTTAGCTCTTAAAGGTTCTCAGATCGACGGGTTCATACATACGGAAGGACAGATAGAGGGATATGGCTACATCGATTCGACTTTTATGCTGTTGGAGATGAACCCTGTTGCCTATTACAAACATTTGAGCACAAGCATTATATCCTTTTTACCCATTTTCAATGCGTATCAACAAACCTGAAGATATTTTCGAAGTTCCTTGAGTTTTTCAAGTCAACTCAAAGACAATAATTTATTGATGGTCCTCATCCAATCAAGCGGGCCCCAATCAAGTATTTCTGCAGCTCTTTTAAAATGTTATTGGCCAACATATTTGTCCATTTAAATCAATTGATATTAAATGAAATGCCACAGTTTGCCTTGCCTAACACACACACACACACGCACACACACACACACACACACGCAGAGCACACACATGCCATGGAAGTGTGCATGGGTAAATCACAAAAGATTTGCCATCGAAATGAATTTCAATGCAGTCAGTAAAACAATTTCGAAAGATTTGTTACGGATTTGCACCCAACTCAACAGCTGGCGGAGCGTGCCGGGTGCGGGGCCGTGCCAATTTTCCAATAGAGAATGGAAAAAGTATACCAAAATGAAAATAAAATTTAACCTAATGCTAATAATGTGCAAATTTTTCTATGGAAATTTTCTTGCTTAGCCCCAAGGCACTATTTAGTATATGTGAGAGTCCTGCACTCTGTATGTGTGTCTGTATGTGTGTCTGTATATGTGTCTGTATATGTGTCTGCATATGTGTCTGTATGTGTGTCTGTATATGTGTCTGTATATGTGTCTGTCTCTCAACGGGCTTAGATGTATGGACGAGAAACAAGCGCAGGCATTAGCTGTTGTAGTCTTTAGACCCAAATCAATGTGCCCGATTCGCTCGATAGCTCTCTCTCTCTCTTTCTCTCTCCAAGAGCGGCTGCCTTCGACTGTCTCCTGTCTTCAGTTTCTTGCTGGCCAGTGCATATTTTGGGCTCGTGTTTGTCTTAACCTTTTGCTTGTCGCACAACCTTTGCCTGATCTGCATATTTAAAATGGATAAAGTATACGCACGGCCAGCATATGTTGCTCTCAATCCCGTAGACCACCTGCCTGTCTCTCTGTCTGTCCGTCTGTCTGTCTGTCTGTCTGTCTCTCTGTTTGTGTGGTCAATGCAATGTGTCCTGTGTCCCAGTGGCCATTGCCAGCGGCCAGCTTGTCTGGCCGACTGGCCGACTGGCTGTTTGGCATGCATAAATGCATGCGGACATGCCATTTACTCGGCCCTCGGGCTTTATTTTCACAAATACCAAATACACACAACCCACTCTCTCTCACACACATACACACACACACCCATCTATATGTTTACATTTTATATATCTTAGTGGGCTGGGTCTGAGATCTTGTGCATATTTTGCTTATAAATATTTTGCCATTTTCAACAATAAATATTTTAAAATATTTAAATGCGCAACCACAGAAACAAATTTGCGCCAGTGTCCAGGACCTGTCCTATCCTGCGGTCCGGCAACTTAGTCCGGCGCTCCTTTGTTTATTATCTCTATCGCCATTGCTGTGATTTTCAACAATGCAGTTTAATTTTATCAACACATAAACCCACACACACAAGCACACACACAAACACGCACAAACACACACACACACACACACATGAGCAAGTGCATTGTTGTGTAGGTCTTTCCTGTTGTTGTTGTTGTTGTTGTTCTGTGTTTTTATAGTTAGCTCAATTCTCTTTATAACTTTCTTATAATATTTGTAATATTTGTTGTCAATTGTTGTTGCAGTCATCTTTGATGCACATCAATTTCTTTTTAGGTTTCAATAAATGGCTACATTTTAATATCGATTTATCAATTTAGCTTTAAGGCGCAGTCTAACTTTACGTTTATCTATTATAGGTCTTCTTTGTTTTCTGATAAAGTATAGAAAGCATAGAAAAGGCATATTAATGTCTCATAATAGAGAGCAGAGCCAGGATAGATTAGCTTAATCATAATTGCGTGTGAAGTAAAGCCCATAATTCCTGTTAAATTAAAATATGTCTCAGTTTCTTAATATTTTTTGCTAGCTTAATAAAACGGCGTGTTAATTTTCAATCGTTCATGTCTTTTTCAACCTTGTGCATGACAATCCATTAATCCGTCGCGGCGATCCCAAAAGTGAGAAAATAACGAGGGCAAGAAGAAGATAAGTCAGCCAGCAGGAATGGCGCCCATTGTGGCTTGTTCTTCATCACATCAATTGGCCGCCATCAACGAAAGCGCCTTTGCAGATGGACGGTATGTGCGTAAGCGGCATAATCGCTTTGTACTCTCTTTAACTAAGAGAGAGCGAAGGGTAAAACACATTTCCTGCAGGACAGAAAGAGAGAGATCAAAGCTATCTTTGCGGCACGTAAATGCAATTTATAAGAGGAGAAATAGTTGATAGTTGAAAACGATTTAAAGAAATTAATTTTCTCATCTTTAGTATATTTCTAGTTGATTCGCATTAGATCAGTAAAGTTTCGTCGCATGTAAAGTTTATATCTTTACTTGCCTTTGAATATGAAGCCTCATATGAAGCCATATTTCATATATTTTAAACTATCTTGCTATGATTTTGCTTAGCATGAATATTAAACCATTTTCATAATTAGCTTAATGCTTTAATCTACACTATATTCTCTCCATTTCAATTGATTATACTTCCAGTCCTTGTTATAACAAGCTCCAGTAAATATGTACTGAAGCTCCAAGCTTGGCTTGTATGTAAGGGTATTTTATATGCGGAAGAAAACTCTTCTTGTTACTTTTTGGTTTCCTTAATACCGTTAGCTTCGCTCCGACATTTTGACATTTGTCGTAATTGGCTTAACAATGTGTGTGTGCAAGTGTGTGTGTGGGTATGTGTGTGTGTGTGTGCGAGTGTGTGAGTGTGCGTGCGTGTGTGCGAGTGTGTGTGGGTGTGTGTGTGTGTTAACTCAGTGTAAATTGTTTTGTATTAAATTTCATTGTTGCTGCTTCCATTGTTGTTGTTGTTGTTGTTGTTGTTGCTGTTATTGTTGTTGTTGTTGTTGTTGTTGTTGCTGTGATCCATTTAGTAGTTGCATTCAATTAGCAAGTTTTGGTCTCCTGTGGCGCCTCCATTAATTTAGGCACTAATATGCTAATCCGTAAATTGAACACAATTCTGCTTGAAATAAATATGCAAATGTGCTTATTTGTACAATTTATTTACATTTATATCCTTACAGCTGGACATTTTGCTTGGCTGCTGCGATAATTTGCAGCCCATTCATTTGTTTACTTTATTTTTTGTTGTTGTGGGAATACCCCTTCTTTGAGCTATTTTTGGTGCTTTTCTTATTTTTTATTTGGCGTAATTTTTACATTTACGAGCCATTAAAAATATTTTATTGCATTTATATTTCGCTGGCTGCTTTATGGCTGCCCTGCAGGAGATTCTCTTGCGTATGTCCTCATACTTTGTTGCCGGCTGCCTGCTGCCTGATGCCGATGTCCTCGTCCTTTGGCACACAACGCACTCATGTGGGCCCCGCTGTTGATGATGATGATGACGTTGATTTATTTGACTCTTGTTTATGGTGTTCACACACAGACACACACACATACACGCACACACTCACAAAGTTGTGGGCCGCATTCATTTTTGTTAACAAAATTCTGTTTGGCGACCAGAGCCAAATATGCAGCTGGGCAAAAACTTTTGCCCAGGTATTCCATGCGTTCAATGTGTTCAATTTTCACAGAGAATTTCTCATGCAAATTGCAAACTGGCTGGAGCGCACTTTGAGTATTTAGCAATACCCTTTGGAGGCACATTAGGGGATTAAAAATCATTATCGTAGCGCATAAGTAATGGAATCTGCAGAATAAAACTAAAGAGCTGCCATTTGTCGTCTAATTAAAACAGTTTGGATTAAAATTGCAGCCTGCTTATAGAGACGTACATGCTCTTCCAAAGGTTCCAAAGTTAATGCAGAAGTTCGTATACATTCCTTTAAGTAGAAAGCATCTCTATATATAAAACTGTTTGCCCTGCCTGACTGACCTCTGGCATCTGCAAATCAATCTGGCAACAATATTCTGGTAACAATATTCATTTCATGTTGAAATATCTTAAATATCCTATATAGACATAGGTCGTGATTGCCCGCGTCCTTAACTTGGTCTTATATCAACCGAGTTTTCCCCAGGTATATGTCTTTGTTCATGGCTTGGCCTCTAGATTATGCTCTCCAGCATTTTAATATATACCAGCATGTACAAATATGTAAAATGCTGTCAAGTTTTTCTAAGAAACAGATTTTAATTTGATGTCTGCCTGGTAACAAGAGCTACAGTTGAAACAAAACGGCTAAGACAAAGGATATACTCAATGGACTCACTCGCTCACACACACACACACACACATAAATATATATAATTGTGTAGGCCTGGCCAACAAATTAAGGCACGCATTCGCTAACTTGTAGAATTTGAACAAAATTGTATTTTGTTTAAATTGCGGCAAAACACGCGGCATGAAAAAAGCGCGCGAGTCGCAGCTGAACGTGAAACAAAACTGTGCTGAGAGTCAGGGATGTATGCGTGTATGTGTGTGTGTTTGTGTGTGGCTCACTTGTTTATGGGTATTTGGGTTAGAAGCTCAAGTGTTTTGTTATTGAGTAAACATGTCATAAATACCGTTATACAAAATACGTGTTCGTGCTACGGCGCGCGTCTGTGTTTGCATAGAAAAATACGAGTAACCGCGCACGGCGTTGAAAATCCTTTTACTAAATACAAACTACATGCCAACGCATGCACACACACACACTGACACACACATACGCACAGCAACACGTAAAGCCGTTAACACACATAAACACACAAAAAACACGCGTCTCATATTTCAGCCTCATAAAAAAGCATAAAGGCGAATGCTTCTATGTATGTGTGTGTGTGTGTGTGTGTGGGTGGGTGTAATGCTCGTTGGCTGCGTGTATGTGAAAGATGTTAACGCATTGCAAAAACCGCCGCCTTGTCCCGGCCAGGCCATAGAACCGTTACAGATCCCAAGTGCTATACGCAGGCGTTTTGTTTGCCTTGTTGCTGTATTTAAAAATGCCCGAAAGGCAGAAGGCGAGAGTTATTTGAAATGGGTTCTATTTGTGCAGCTTGTGGGCGGGCCGAGCAGGCAGGTGTGTGTGTGTGTGTGTGCCAGAAATTCCAACAAAAGTTACACAAAAATTTCAAAGTTAAGTTGCCAAGGATATGCCACACACACATACATTTGAGAGCAGCTTAAAGCACAAGTTAAGCCCAAAATTGTTACATTTAAAGAAGCGAGAAAATTCTGCCAGAATCGCGTTAGTTTATTTAAATAAATAATGCTTGGATTGGTTTTTGATGCGCCAATTTCGTATGCAATTCAATTGCAGTGCAAATGCATATTCAATAATTAAAATTCATTTCGATTGTTGTTTTTTTTTAATTTTTAATTTTTGACTGTCTGTTGTAAACAGCGCAAAAATATGTAATAATGCGATTTAATTACATTTTGGCTAACTAGTAAATTTATTAGTAACATAGACAAAAACGTTGACAAACAGCGATTTGGCTGGCCATTGTTTGCTTAAAGGCAGCGCATAAATTAATTATGCGCAAAATTTATTAATTGTCAGAAACAATTGAACGTGCGCCCCAATAATGACGACAACAACAACAACAACATCAACAACAATTATAATGACAGCGGTAAAACAATATACACCCGCACACACCCTTACAGACACATACACGTACACCCACACACACCCTTACAGACACATACGTACACCCACACACACCCTTACACACGCATAAAACACATTAACATGCTGGGACAAAAGCAAAATCAAATGAAATCAATTATGCACAAAGTCAATTTCAACTAAATGACAAATTGAATTTAATTGCCAGTACACGTGGCATATACATTGTCAGGTACACGTAAGTGTATGTATGTGTGTGTGAGTGGGTGTATGTGTGTGTGAGTGAGTGTGTGTGTGTGTGGGCGAGTGAGTGAGTGTGTGTGTGGGCGCGTGTGTCTCATTTATTGCGGCATTTATTACGCATACGAACATTCATTTTAAAGCAACGTTGTCCAAGCTCGCCTGAAAGTATGCAACACTTTTTTACTTGAGGAAATTTGGTTTCTCCTTTCATCCAGGTTCCGCTCAGGGTTTGAACCAATGCTTCACTTTGAGGTTCAGCTTGATAGCCTGGTTTTCCACATCTATAAGACAAAGTTCTTCTTACAAATGTGGATTTCTCTTTGTATTAGATTTTGAGATCAAATGTGAAGGAGACATCTCCGACTTTGTGAACTATATAAATTGCCAGTCAGTATTAAATGCAAAGTCGATATAGCCCAGGTCAATTGCCCATCTGCTCGTCTGTCTGTTGCTATGTATGTGAGTTTCAATGTAACTATACATACGTTTGGCTTTCTAATGCAAGCAGTAGATATATGGACATATACCTGATCGGACAGCTATAGCATATCATACAGCCATATCATACAGTTGTTACAAGAAAAAACGTTGAAGTTTTCATTTTAAATACGTTTTTTTCTCCCGAATGATCGTAACCAAACTTGGCTAGTACGTGCTCTATAATAATGCTTACATTAAAGCCAAATCTACTCAATAAGAATATGATATACATAGCTTATATATATATAGCTCTATAGGAAAATCGAATGAAGATTAGTTTTAGCGTGGACAATTGTCTATTTTCTTAAGATATCTATTCCAAACTTACCAATTGCCAGCGAAACACTCCCAACATATGTGCAAAATCGTAAGCTCAAGGCCCATTTGCACTTCGATAGTGTATTCATTTGTCGACCTGCCAATGTTTGCGCTTACTTTAGCTGTTATCCCTTTTCGCCTGTGCTGGAAACACAATTACAGCAATTTTCTGGCCTTAAATGGTGTTTGCACTTAAGTCCCATGACCAGGAACATATTTGACAATGACTCGATGTCCGGTTTTTGGCGCCGATTATTTTTTTCTTTCCATTCTTTTTTTTTTTGCCTGTACGGCTTGTAAAAAGCGCAGCACTCAGCTTAAAAATGTTTGTCGTTTAGGCACTCACACTGCAACAGCAGCAGCAGTAATAGCAGTTACTGCTATGTAGACACTGTCCTGCATGGTCGTAGGTCGTATCTTTCATATGGCATCACGATACGAGAATGACGTCCATGGCATGGAACAAGGACCCAAAGCTAAGAGCTGCTTGGCTTAGGGGCTGGCACGGGACAATCGGGGTAGATGGACCGGTCGTCGCCAAGCAAACTCATCAACATTCAACGTTATTGTCACTGAAAAATACACACAATTATCGTTACAAATTGCTGTTAACTCTCACTCGCATTCAGTTGCTTTCAGTTTGCCCCAACAACGGCAGGATCAGCAGGACGAGCGGCAGGACCAGGCCGAGAGATGTTGTCGTTACCATTTTTGCTCGCTTTGTTGTTGGACTTGACTATGAGTGAGTGGGGCCGGGGGGCGGCGGTGCAGCTCTCGGTTTTGGTGTCAATGGAAAGTGCTATTGAAAGTGTGACGGTGTGTGGACGAGCCATTCACACACACACACACACACGTACACAGATACACATGCAAACAAAGCAAAAATAAATAAGTGTGTCGGAAGTTGCCTTCAAGGCATGCGGATTGCACATTGTTGTTGTTGCCGCTGTTGTTGTTGTTGCCAAGGATGATGCTGCAGTGGCTTTGACAATTGAAAAGCGTAAAGAGAGAGAGGGGCAGAGAGAGAGGCGGCGGGTAGGGGAGGGTCGCGTGACAGATGTGGTATAAGTAGTGCTTAAAAATGACTGTCCATCAGTTTGGCTGTGCCACATTTGCTCAGCTCTTTCGCGCTGTATCTCATTCCTATGACTAGTGCATTAGCATTATCCTGCAACAAGCACTCAATAGCAGCCAATTATTCAAAGTGATTTGCAGCGGCCAACGCACACACACACGCACAACTTGCCACTCCTTAAAGTGCGCTCTAATGACTTCATTCGACTTTATGAGTAGCTGCAGACGCTTCACCTGGCCCACTTGCTGCCTGGCAGCTAATTTGCATTTCATTATTGGCTCGTTTCAGGTGCGTGGGACATAGTCTAATAAACGTGGCCTTAAAACAGTGCTGAGTCGTTAAAAAAATTGCAAGAACGATTCACTTGATTGCAATCTGCAGCACAATACTCTGTTCACGGTCTAAGAGAGTCTGCTTGACTTCCGTCCTTTAAGACCTCTAAGCCCCAAAGCTGCGATTTGTAAACTGTGAGCTAAGCTCTCGGCAGAGCTGCAACAATTTTGACTCGATGTATAGAAGGAGTTATCGGAGTTCTGTCAAATTTAGATTTTCGCTTCTCCCTCCAATCCGTGGAGAGCAAAAGACCAGATGCACATTGAGATCAGATACACATTGTCGCATAGGCAAAGTATGAAAAGAAGTTAAAATTTCTTGCGACTTAGGAGGCATGTGTAAGCCGTATCATTGCTTATCATGCTAACTGGTCAACACTTCCGTAATGAAAAACATCCATTATTATTTGTTGTTAAAAATACAAGTCGTAGTAAATTGATTGTGAAACCAATTTCGGAACTATACGGGCCGCTTTTGTTGGGAATATTTATTTGAATACGAAAAGTTTTTCGTTTATTTACTTTATTTCCATGCAATCAATTAATTTTGCAGTTCATCACTTGTTTTTCCACTTCCATCTATCGCATGGAAAAGAATTAACATTTTTTATTTACTTAAAAATGCATTTATTTAGCACTATTTTGTTGACAATGTGCATTTGCTTTGTGGCACCTGTGGTATTCCCTTTTCACCTGCTTTTTTTTGTTTTTTGACTGGCGTCAAGTGGCCCGTTGCACCATATGCAAATAATGCGCATACGCATCGTTGTCACACAAATTAATATAGTTGAAATAAAAACAGAGCAAAACATGCTAAAATAATATTTGCACAATGTTAAAAAAAAAACGGTAGCTGAGGGCAAGTGCCCGCATTTGTTAATTCTATAAATTTCATAGGGCCTTATTAAAATTTTTATTATATTTGCATAAGATGATGTGAGAGGCAGCTCGTCCATCTATGCGCTACCTGGCTTCATTTCTCTGGCTGGCTGTTTGCTCTGACAGGCAGCTGCGTTAAAGTTGTGGACACGGAGCTCTTCTCTGCTGCTGCCTTGTGGCACATGTTGAGTCCTTTTTACTATGCACACACACACACACATACACACAGACAGAAACAGACGCAGAGTTGGAGAGTGCACGCTCTGGCAGCTTTTGTCAAAATATATGATGCTCATATGTTAGCTGTAGCCGGGGCACTCAACGTGTGCCGCATTATTCACTCATCAACAGTCTCAGCCCTCAGGATGCCCATCATCATTATCATTGTACTTCTTGCACTTGTTGTTTCTCCTTGTATGCCTGCTGCCTGCCTGACTGCCTGGCTGCCTGTCCGCCCGCCTGCTTGCAGTCCCTTTTTGTCATTCACATGCCCCCGAAAAGTGTTTTAAAGTAGACTTTGCTTTGTTGCGGCTAGGCAGCTGTGCTTTTTGCTGCATGTTAGCATGAACAATGTACATGCCGTAGCCCCCATTTGAGGCCTGACTGCATTTTACAATCTGTCCTGGGTAAACTGTCATTTTATAATTATAAATTACATAACTATTTTTTCAACGATTCCATCGTGGCTGACTTCGTAATACGAGTAGCTGCTACTCGCTGAGGCAAGGCTGGCGAGTAAAAACCTTTGCTATATCGTAACGAGTTAGTCAGAAGGCTTTCCATATTGCTCGTCACTCGCTGATTAAAAACTGACGAGTAGAATAACTCGCTATGTTGTGACGAGTTACCCAAGTGGGCATATGTAAGCGCCGAGTGGAAAGTTTTGATTACTCGCCCTTTCAAAGCTAACGAGTAAAAACTCTCGCTACATTATAACGAGTAATCAGCTGCATCGCACTCAGCAAACGTGCGGTTCAATTATCGTTGCAGTTGAAATATTTTTAAACGGACTGCACAAATCGCTTGCTAATCGGGATCTTAACATGCCGCTGTCAGCTAATTATTTTTTTTTTTTGCTTTGAACACAAATCTTCAGATGTCATCTTTTAATTAGAACTGTGCGCCGGGGGTACTACTTCAAGGCTGTCTCTTGAAGGCAAGCGATGGCTTTTATTTTTATTTTGCCGCCATTTCGTTTCATAATTTGCTGAGCTGTGTGTGTGCGGATTTTTTCTCCTTTGCACAGACACTTGTTCGCTCCAGCTGCGTGTAGCGCCCATTCCCAGTCCATGCCATCTGCAGTTCACTCCTCTTTCTATCTATATCAGGCACTCAAAAGGCAAAACTAATTTCTGTTGCTGACAACCATTTAAATTCAATTTGTTTGCTTGCCGTGCAACAATAGAAAGCGCAACCCCCACACCAGCAACAAGCGCCGCAACGTGCCGCAACGTATCGCGGAGGCCAACTGCAAGCAGTCGTCGATTATCTGTGGCAGAGCGCTGTGAGGGGCATGCCTGATTATCCAGCGTCTTATTTATGCTGGCTTGCACCTTTGGCCGCACATTTTTTACTTTATTTGTACTATTTTCTTGGCTACGTTTTTTATTTTTCGCTTTTGGACTTAACTGGCAACAGCTGTTGAGCATTTTTGTTGGCTGCGTCCTTTTTTTTTCCGCGTGTGTGGCAGCGGCAACATTATTAAAAACTACTTAAAAAAGGCTTATGGCCCGGCCCGGCTATGCCATGTTAGGGTTTTTGGCCTGGACTAGCATGCGGCATGTGGCATGTCGCATGTGGCACACTCGCCAACGCGCTTGTATGTATTTTGGCAGCCAAAGAAACTAGAAAATGAAAAACAAACACATTTTCTTTATCGCTCCGATGCTGTTTCAAACATCAGTAAAAACAACAAAGGCGAAGCGACAACAACAAAGGGTATTATTCGTTCAGCTGAAAACAGCTGGCGTCAATGTTTGAATGACAACATGAATGATTGAACGAATGAATGTCCGTCTAGCTGCCTAACTCTGTGGTCCTTGTCCTCGCCTGCTTGTGGCCAGAAGGCTGGGGGCTGGGGTATTTTCGGCTCTTTGGCCAAATTGCGATGTGGATGATGCTGCTCGAACGCAGATGGCCTTATTTATGCTTGCCGGGCGCAAAATGAGCCAAAAGCTGCGGGTCGGCGGCCATATTTGCTTAAAGCAGCAACAACACCAACGGCAACTACTGCTACGGCGAGTCCTTTTCTGTCTGTGTGCGTGTGAGTGTGTGCGAGTGTGTGTGTGTGAGTGTTTGTGTGTGTCTGACTGTTGCCATGTGACTATCCTCAGTCGCCCCTCTCCAATTGTTGCTCCAAAGTACACATGAAAAATATTTACAAAATGTCCGCGTCGGTCTTTTTTCTACTCAATTTTTGTTTTTTGTTTTTTGTTTTTGCTGGCAAACAATTCGGCGCCATTAGAAAACGGCTTTGGCAGGGTATTAGGGTGGGCTCTATATAAAAAGGGACAAATTGCGAGGCGCATTTCAAAGTTTAACACGTTTTGGTAATTTCATCAAGGACATGTGCATAATATATTTGCGCGAATAAATAGCCTTAGGCAAAAGCCAAGCCATGAAGGCATGTCCAGGACGAACTCTAAATTCTGCAACTAAATAATAAAACTTGCAAAATTATAAGTTAACAATTGAACCATAAACAAAGTAAGAGTTCGACTTAGAGTCTGAATCCAGGTCTCGCCTTTGGGATTGGTTCATCAAGCTGGTTTCTGCCTTTTAAGTAAGAAGATTTGATCTTAAGAATTTATGAAGTTCTAATCCACTTTACTTTCATGCCCTTGTGACAAGATGTGAGACAAATCTTCGCAACATTATATAGCTCTCTAGGAAATATCGGTTGAAGCATAAATTTCTGTATAGAAAACTTTTCTTATTGCCAAGATATCCTGTGTTGGACATACTTGCCAAATCGTAAGCCATATGCCGACAAGGAAATTAAATCTTCTACTTTCTAGTTAAATATAAATTGGCTCTAATTACTGTTAATATAATTAATAGCTGTCGTGGCCAGACAAAGCAATGAAATCGAGTGCAATTGTAATTGATGCTAATTGCAAGTTATGAACTCCATACCACAACGGCATCATAACGAGATCGTTTTGGACAACTTGCCACAAAAAAGGGTATGCCGAAAATGTGGCAAAGCAAGTGCTTGCTCAAGAGATGGTCCACAATTTAGCCATTACACCAATTAGATTTAGCTCACTTTGACTGCATCCATCAGTGGCTGAAACTCAATTTCCTACCAATAACGGAAACGTTCATCAATGACCATTTGGCACTTTCAGTTTCAAGTCAAAGGCCAATGGGGACTATTTTCGAGTTGGTTGGAGCCAAATCAACTGCTGCAGCGACGACAGACAGACAGACAGACAGATGGACAGATGGACAGACAAACAGATGGACAGGCAGTTGAACAGATAGACAAATGCCAGTCGAGTCGCATCGAGTTGAGTTGAGTCGAGTCGAGTCGAGTCGAGCGGCAGGCAAGCAATCAAAAAACTTCCAGCTCGCACACAGAACCGGATCCAGAATGTGTGGTTGAGACCAATGCGGTGCGGAAGTACAACTGGAAAATTTAATTATCACACACACATTCAAGCACATACGCACAGGGTAAACAAGGGGTAGGGGAAAGGCGGCCAGGCTGGGCCAACTGATGTCATGTTCTTGTGAATTGTCAATGTCAGTTGGTTGGTTTTGTTAGCGATGCTAGCGGAGTCCTTGATGTGTCGACAGCGCCTGCTGCCTGCCTGCCTGCCAGCCTGCCTGCCTGATGACTGTGTATTGCATTCAGGATTTTCGGTTAGCCTTCAGTCGCGTGCGGTTTGCCCCTAACTAACCAACCAACTGCAGTTCGCCATCTCTATTTCATTTCGCAATTTCTTGTGCCTGCAGCTCGACCTATAATGTCAACTTTTTGGCAGCAGCTTGCCAGAAAAAGTTCCACACGCAGCGCAATTAAAGCCATGCGTGTCCACTGTCGACTGGCCGGGAGTTGGAATAAAATTTTAATTAAAATGCAGCAACAAATTTTTATGGCCTGTCCAAGACGTAGCTATCGTGCCACATGCCGTATGAATATATGCATACGTATACGCCAAGTGAGACATGAAATTCGGTTGAAAGCAACGGCCTTTCCCCCCCGCCCTAATCAAATGTCTTAATCAGTAGTTGAGAAGCTTTGCCTTGGCCAGAATTACATTTAGTTTTCATTTGGCATTTTGGATTTCTTGAGGACTGTCATTTATAATTATTTTAGCTGTGCCTGCCACATTTAACACATTTAACAGGCCAGCGCAAAACTTTGCCCATAATTAAAACTAAAAAGCGAAGTGTGCTTTTTATTCAAACATCAGAAAGAGCGAGCGAGAGAACTGTGCGAGCGAGAGGCGGGACAAAAGAAAGGACCTGCTAAGTGCAGCTGACAACAATTGCACTGAGGGCTCTGTAGCTAAAACAAAAGATGCCGAAATTATTCAACAAGCGGTGACGCCTGCTGCCAGGACGACTGCCAGGACGACTGCCAGGACGACTGCCAGCAGGACGTTGCGGGACTTTTATATATATTTTTTAGACAGACGCCTCGTTGCTTTATTGTGCGCGCGGCTCTTTTGTGTTTTAATAAGTTTTCACATTTCACAACAAGCGCTGGAAAAGCTCAACTTTAAATTCCCCCTCCACACACACACCCCTCCCACTCCTGCTTTGCCCTGCTCTGCACACATTTTTCTTTTGCTTTTGATACGAACTTAGCGAAGCTGAAACCAATAATTAATACCAAAACCATTGTCGTTTATTATCCGTTGCGTTTACCTTTATATTCTGGCCCCTTTGCTCTTCCTCTTTTAGCCTTCTCCATTTTCTGTTGTTAGCCTGGCCAAAGAAATGCTTGAAAAATTTGCTATTGGACGCTGCTGTTGCGGCTGCAGCTTCGTTAGTTTCATGTTCACATAATGCCCTGCACACACACACACTCGCACACACACTCACACTCGCACACACTCACACTCGCACACACACACACTCGCACACACACTCACGTGCACTCGAATACACTCACTTCACTCTGGCAGCTGAATTGCA
This sequence comes from Drosophila kanekoi, assembly GCA_037075305.1. Taxonomy (NCBI): domain Eukaryota; kingdom Metazoa; phylum Arthropoda; class Insecta; order Diptera; family Drosophilidae; genus Drosophila; species Drosophila kanekoi. The sequence continues at coordinate 7,485,224 of JBAMCE010000141.1, forward strand.
GCCGTTCTAGCCTTGTGCCATGTATCTTCAATTCTTTTGCAGTGCCCTGCGTCTTTTTTTTTTAGTTTTCCAGTTTTACTTGTTGTTTCTTCGTTGGTTTCCCATTCGCGGGCAGATTAGCTGTGTCTTTCAGCTTGCGAGGAAGTAAATCTTTTTTTATTCGCATTTTATAAGTATATTTCATTTGTAATGCGAGAGAATGAATATCTTTTTCTTAACTGTCCTTTAATGAACTATATTTTGTAATAAACAAGAGAATGCAAAATAAATTCCATCTGGCGTCCACTTTTCACACACTTATAAGGGTATTCAAGTTTCGTTTGAGTTTTTCAAGCAGTTTTTTGTAAAAGGGTTCGTTTTTTCTGCGGCTGCTGCTGTTGATAACTTTGTTTTATAGACTTTTGTTCTCGCCGTTGTTACCTAGCGACCCAAATACCCCGTTCAATAGTTTGTACCATTTTTTGTCCTGGCCAGCCTGGCTGATTTTTTATAGCTCAGTTTGTTGTGTGTGTGTGTTGCAGGTTTTGGTTGTCTCTCAACATTTTTTCTCTGTCAGGGATTTGCATGGCGCAAATCTGGTGTTAGTTTTTCAAACAAGTTTTCTGTGTGTGTGTGTGTGTGTGTGCAGCATCTAACTGGAGCGAACAATTAAGCAAAAACTAACAAATTATACAAATGAAATGGTTCTGCCTGTTGGTCAGATATTAGAAGATATAGAGACAGAGCGACAAGTATATATAAAAAAAGACTTGAATGGAATCCTTATGCAGGATGGATGCTTCATTTGTTTGGCAGCTCAATTTAAAGCTCTTAAAGGGATTTGCTAACGAGGCAGCTTGAAGTGAACCCAAGTAGGAGGGCTTCTGGTTGCCGGGTGTGGCTTTGGCTAAGCTCTTGATGGACTTTAGTTGGCATTGATTTACAATTGTGCAGAGTTTCTTTTAACTTTTCATATGTCAGATGGAGCGGGGCTTTAATTCTTATCAATAAGGCGCTTATCAGCGACTGCACCTGAATCGACTACGGCTAACTGGGCAAGGACAAGGACCAAGCACTTCTACGAAATGCCAGCACTTGTGGCATCAATCGCTGCTCAATAAATCACCAAATCGCTGGCAAGTTCAGGTCTCTCTGTTGTTTGGTTGTGTTTGTGCAACACATCCGTTTCCTGGCCAAATACAAGGCCAACACGCAAATTGCGATAGACGCCAGCCAGCTTAAAAGTGCTCGAGGTAGGGCGCATCCTTGAGCTCGACTTATTTTGTGTGTGTGTTTTTTTTTCTTGCGAGTGAGACAAAATTACTCGGCTGTAGCTCGTCTCTGCTGGCAGCCGGCGGCATAGTTTTGCTTTATTGCGGTGCCAAAGGCAACAACAACGAAAACCCATCATAAAAACTACCGCCTTTGATAAGCAGCCGTAACTGAGATTGACACTCAACTTGGAGAAACAAGATAGATACACACTTGCGGATAGAGACGGGAGGCGGGAGATGGGAGAAGGGAGGCGGGAGATGGGAGATGGGCTAAAGACTGAGGCGCTAGAATGTTACACAATATTGCACTTAAGATACGTCTTTGTGATTTCTGAGCGTTCGAGATAGTTTATTTTTATATTTATTTCCCACTTTTTTCTTTTTTGTAGCTATTGGCAAAACATTTTCAATTTTGACTTTGACTTTTGTGCGTTCAATTATCTGTAACGAAATTCAATTGCACAATATTTGTGTTTATTTAAGAGAATAACAAAAACAGCAGCAAATGAGATATTTTCTGAAGATATATATATCTAATTGAAGCCAAGTCGGAAATATATTTCAATGAAAAGTCAAAGAAGTCTATGAAGTTTATGAAAGAACTAAGCTTTTCACTTACTTTTAAAGCTTGTGATTAAAGTTTCTTAGTTGAAATTCATTATTTATTAGTTTTAAAATTTAATCAACTTGCATTTAATTAGCTGCCCATGATATATATTTGGTTTTTGGTAATTTACGCAACTTGACCTCAGTAAATTTTCGCTCAGCAGCAGCTCTTAACTTAACTTATCAAAGGCTTGTGCCTCCACCAAATATTTACTTAATAAATAACTCGAAAAGCTGCTCAAAGACCTTTCAGTCAGACTACAGACAGTGCACTATGCGAGTAATTCATAATTATATTGAACTCAGCTGAAAACTAAAGACATCTCCAGGGCATATTTCCTTGTTTGTCGTGCACTTTGGCGCCCTGCCCGGGTTGGGGCGGGGCGCTGGTTAAGTTTAAAGACAAGCGCCCAACTGGCAGCTATCAAATATTTGCCGAGGCAGAACCCAAGCCTGTTTCGTATGGGCCAGGCTAGGTTGGGCTCGCAACCATATTTCTGGGCAACGTTTTCTATTTGCCAACTAAATATTTAACTTGTGAATTTCAAAGCAACGCCGACAACTGCTCGAATCAAGGCAGCACAAACACCTGACGGCATATCAGCCGGTTGCATACATATTAATTTAATATTTTCAAACTGCATTTCTTTTACTTTTTATTCGCACAAACACACACACACGCAGATCTAGGCCGGATATTTGTCATGCCACGCCCAAAGCGACTGGGAAGCAACAACAAAAAAAAATAGAGAACTTTTGGCCTGGTCGCTCATGTGTTGCCACCGCAATTTGTTTACTTTGCCGGCTTTTTGTGCACGCAGCCGAGTGTCCAAAATTGAATTTTAACTTGGTTAACAGCAAAACGCGCCGTGCCACGCCCACCCAAAATACCAGCCGCCCCATACGCCTATCAGCAAGTGAGCGGCATTGCCACCCATTCTATGCTCTGACTGAGGGTATTATGATTTGGCCACGCGCTGTGTGACGCTGGGTATTAGATCTCTATATGTAGGTTTTTGATATTGGAATTGATATCTCGATATATGTTCGCGATCTGTTTACGAATTCCGAAAGGTGTTCAATTTGCTGGGCTTTGGTTAGGTGGAATTCGAAGCAGCATACCATATAGCTAACATAGGAAAGATCGATCGGGAATAAAGTATTTGTCTGTAAAAGTTATTTTGTTTTTTATGTTCATCTTCATCTTGACCAATCTTGGCACTTACGAGCCTACACACTCTCTTTATCAACATCTCATTAACATCGGACTACCTTCTCACATATCTCATTCTCCATTTGAAGAATCGATCGAGTAGGAAGCTTTCCTTAAATGTTATTCCCTTTTCACCTTCATCTTTCTTCCACATAATATAGCTCACATCTCTTACAAATAAAGAGTATTAACAAAGTCGTTTCTTTTGCTTTGCTTTTCATTTGGCCGAGCTCTGCTCTGCGCTTGGTCCGCAGCGTCGCGATGGCGTTGATAACGTTATCCATTAGCCGGCTACGGCTACGGCTATGGCTACGGCCATCACGAGCACGGCTACGAGTACGGCTACGTCTACGGCTTTACGCTGGTTGCTGTGCATTGGGCGTGGCAGTTGGGCAAATCGCTTCTGCTAGCCGCACAAAAAGTTAGTTAGTTTTGAAGCAAAGTGCTCGACGCTCGTCATGTTTGGTTTTGGTTTCAGTTTGGGTTTAGGTCTTTCATTTCTTTTTTTTGTTTTGATGTTTTTGTAGTCTCTTTTTGTTGTTGTTGTCAGCTGAAACGATTTTTAAATGCAATCTTTTAAGTGCTTTTTGGTTGCCGCGACTTTTAATCGCACTCGGCTTGGCCCCTGTTAAATGCAGCTTAGCAAAGAATGAAAACAAATTAAAAACCAATGCCAAGTTTTACTTAAAATCAAGATTTAATTGCGAGAAATATTAATGATCCCGACCTTCCCTCTCTCTCTCTCTCTCACCCTGTCTCTCTCTCTCTCTCTCTCTCACCCGCTCTCTCTCTCTCTCTCTCTCTCTCTCTCACCCGCTCTCTCTCTCTCTCTCTCTCTCTCTCTCACCCTCTCTCTCTCTCTCATTTTTCATGTTGCAAACTTCAAATAAAGAAATGTAATAAATACAATTTTATATCCACAATTTTTGGGTTTGTTTGTTGCAGCCTGCACTTGCAACAACAACCACAAGCTGCTGCCACATTCAATGAATTTTCGCCACTAATAAATCTCGCTAGCTGCCTTCGCAGCTTTCGCAATTTTCACTGTGCTGCCACCAAGCAGCCGCATTTCGTCCTTGCCCCCAAACGCGGCCGAGCGTTCATCCTTTTGCGAAAATATTTATTTATATTGTTTGGCAACATGTTTCTCAAATATAATAAATTTTACTTACATTTCTGAGGCTTATTCGCTTGTAGATTTTCAGTAATTGCATACAACTTGTGAAAACAACAAGTACACCAAATTATTGACTGCAATTTCTGTTTATAAAAGCAAGCTCTTTTTTTATTTCCTGCACTACTTTTGCAGTTTAGATATGGGTTAATGCAAAGGACTATATATAATATAGCTTATATAGGAACGAACTGTCGAAAAGAAGTTTCTTGTACGTCAAAAGAGAAACTTGAACTTTTGATTTAACTCGACTTCTAATGTCCAAATTGGCTTAAATAAAACCTGAGGTGTTCGTTCTTTCTTAACTTCCCGGGAATTTGATCCTTCAACTTTGTTCTGAGTGTGCCCGCCGTGACTCTCAACTGCCTATGCCACACCGGAAAAACAATAATAATAAATTTTTGGATCTCAATATCACATAAGGTGCCTTTTCTTTAAACTCACAAAACCTACTTAAAACTGATCTGATTATCATGTTTGATATCATTTTGAGCATGGCTTATCTTGCATATTGTCTAGATGGTATATTACTTATTTTGGAAATCATGCTTTTGCGCTCGCTTCTTAGGCCCAGACCGAACTCAATTAGACAACTTTCTCGGCGCAATAGTCACTCAAATTTGATTACCAGTAAATTGGCCTTGGTAGCAGGCACTTGGTAAGTCGTGGAGAAGCAATTCAGATTGTTCATTGGCCGTTTTTATGGGCCATTTTAGTGGGTGAGACTCGCCGAGCAAGTCGCTTGTGATACTCACTTTGAACTGGCCTTTGTTAATGGGCAAAGTTTTGTTTTTGGTTTTTTTTGTTTCGGGTCTGTTGCCAAGACCCTTTTTATGATAATTAGCTGTATATTAGCTGGATGCGCAGGTTATTGTTTGAGCTCTAGAAACCCCTTTTGATTAGCTCATAAAGTTGATGAAAATGCGCAACATTAAGTAAACTCGAAGTTAGCAACAAGATTTTAGTTTCCCACGCAGCAGTCGAGAAAACAACACACAGATACTCACACACACACACACACACTAACACACACAGTTTGATGTTGGCTTTTTCTGACATTTATGAAATATTGAAAATGGCCAAAACACTGAGAAACTGGGAAATTTGCGTTGGTTTCTGAAGTGCCTGCCAATAATAATGAGCAAAGATTTCTGACGCCGACAACAATATCAAAAATTATACAGCCAAAACTGTGAGACAGCCAGCGAGAGAGAGAGAGTGAGGAGAGAGAGAAAGAGAAAGGGCGACAAAGAGAGAGTGAGATGGGGAGAGAGCGAGAGAGATAGCCAGAGACGTGAGTGCGATGGCAAGTTAGAGAAATGTATTTGTTTTTGGCTTGTCTGTTTTAGGCCATGCCGGATGTGTGTAGAATATGTTACAAGTGTGTGTGTCTGTGTGTGCTTATGTGTGTGTGTGTGTGCGTGTGTGAGTGGGCTGTTTGTGTTTGTAAGGGTTTGCGGGCGTTTACTCCGATAGACGCCATCGTGCAGTTCATTGTTACAATTTCATTTCAAGCATATTGGGTTTCAGCCATCGTCGTCAACATCTTCGTCGTATTCTGTGAGTTACATTCTATAAAAGAATTTAGCGCAAAGGTCACGTACATTTCGGGGGCAGGGGCCAGGGGCCGTTTTGTGTGATTTCATCAGCGCAAGACACTTGCCTGAAGCGTGCAGGGGGGGAGTGATAAAGTGAGGGGGCGGGAGGTGTATGGGCAGCCGCCTGGCAACAGATCCATACAAATAGATAGAGCAACTGTCGCTAGACTTTAAGTCGCACTTAAAGCTGTAGTTAATCGCTTATGCTAAACTCTTTTCTTTTTTTGGTTTTGGTTTTGGGCGCAGACTCTTCGACGCCGGTTTAGAAATGCGGTCAGCATTGTTCTGAGCGAGGGTTGGGGCTTGTGGTGTATTAAATTCTAGCTGCCAATATTTTCATGTTTAGTCGTCACTAATCCGTCGCGTAAACAATGCCAGTAGTAAATGCAGTCGCAGCCGCTGCCGCTGCCGCAGTCGGCGTCGCAGTCGTGCAGTAACTGTGTGCAGTCCTTGGGGCCACGGGGCTCAGGGCTGCCATTGTGCCGACTCCTTTTGTTTAACTAAAGGATTTAAAGTTTTTGTTTTGCTTTTTCATTCATTTCAGTGCCGGCACGAGGATGTTCATCATTCATTGTGCCTGTGTGTGTGTGCCTGTATGTGTGTGTGTGTTTGTGTGTGTGTGTGTGCCGCCATATTAAAATCAATGTTGGGCGCTCTTCGCTTTGCATTGTTCGCATATTTTTATTAATAGTCGCGCGTTGTCTGCAATTTTCCAGCCTCGCCGCCCATCCGCAACCTTCTCTCTTAAGCCTCGCGCCACCTGCTGCCGCATTCGCATTGCAAAGCTGGAGGAAAACTTCGTCATGGATTGGGAATCCGTTGGGTTTATGAATTGCAAATGGTTTTTGCCTTTCGCCTTTTGCGCTTAGCAATCATTTAATATGCCAACGTGCCAGAGAAAACAAGTTGGAATGCGATCAATGAGAATGCTCGACTAGCAGCTACCCTGTAGTGCATTTCTGGCATGTGTTTTTTCTGGCATATAAATTGAGTCTCGCCTGTGCCAAGAGGATCGCACCTTTCTCCTGTTACTAACCGCATCCTCTAATTGTCATTGCCGCTTCTAAGCACTTGATGTGTACAGGGCATGAGTTGTTTATCAAGCGGCTTCAATACTTTCATATTTATTGCTATTGGTATTGAAGCTTGGACATATTGAGAGACGGACTGACTGACTGAGCATCAGGTCAATGTGTGCGCTTCTCTTGTCTATGCATTATGCATAATGTTCCATTTCAGTGACAGCGAGTAAGCCTTTAAGTGCCAAATTGATAGCTACGTTTCGTAATATAAATACAAAAACTTATATAAATAAAAAAAAGATTCCTTTTAATCTATTAAAAGCCGAATATTTCATTAAACATTAATATTAACAGTTGTTCCATTAAACTCGGACTGAGCCCGGAGCTTTAAATGCAATCTATCGATAGTTCTCAAATGAACTGTTGAAACATTTGTTTAACTCTCGAAATGACTTTAATTGCAATTTTCACTGGCCTTTTCACATTTTCAACAAGAATTTAGATCTCTCTCTCTCTCTCTCTCTCTCTCTCTCTCTCTCTCTCTCTCGCTCTCTCTCGCTCTTTCTATTTCCATTTTGAATAACTTTTGTGAACTTCCACTCAACTTAGCTTTAATTAAAGCCTTCCCAATAAGTATTCAGCACTCATAAGCAGTCCAAACTTTTCGTGAAAATTATTATGCACCAAAAAGGGCGTTTTGGCAGTAGCCCCTCCTCTGCTCCTCGCCCACCCCCCCACAGCCGACCGTCTCGGCTAAACTTCAATTTCACACGTTAATTTGCAGTTGCCCAAGGCAAAAATGTTAATGGCAAAGGCAGCAGCAGTAGCAACAACATCAATTATAACAACAACAACGAGCTTAACGCACTTTTTTGTGAAAGTTAGGATAGAGATCGGGAGGGGGTCAAGGGGCGCCTGACGAATTCTGTGCGTTGGCGCGTCTTCGTTTGGCGCACAAAAGTATGCAATGAAAATTTTACAATTTGCGCGTGGAGAAAGTTTATGAACGCGTCTCGAGGCGACATTAAATGCGGCTAGGCAAATGGGGTGGCAGATATACGCATGGGGTGGACCTGAGATGGGCTGGGTTGGGCTGGGCCTTGATGAACCCGGCCGTTTGAAGAGGCGCAGAGCGTTGACAATGACAAGCAATTAATGTTGCGGAAAATTGTTGCAAAAAATCACCAAGCAACCGGAACACTCAGTGCAAGAGATTGATAAAGAGGGGGAGAGGGGGAGAGAGAGAGGGAGAGAGAGAGAGGGAGGGAGAGAGAGGGAGAAAGAGAGAGAGAGAGACAGAGATAGAGAGAAGGAGCAATTATGTTACTAGCATACATGCAGATATAGATAAAGGTATAGTGATAAGATAGAAATAGAGCTAGATTTGGAATAGAGCTAGATTTGGTTATAGATACATGTACAGGTGCAAATCGAGATATAGCTAGGGGACAAAGAGAGGGAGACGGAGAGAAAGCGGTGGTAAAGGAAAGTGGTGAAAAAGAGTTAGGTGTTATATCTGAGAAATGACAGGCAGTGAGACAGAGGGAGAGAGAGATAGCAATTTAAATAAAGAAAGAAAAAGCCAGGCAGATAAAGACAAAGACTGAGAGAGACTGAAAGAAAGAGGTAGGGATATACATAAGAAATTGAAACTAGAACTAGAGAAATATGATGTCAGATATGAATCGAGCCTCAACTAGAGCAGAAGATAGACAAATTGTATAAACATATCATGAACAAAACAGAAATAGTTATGGCAGTTAGTTAGTTATGAGAGAGAAAGAGAGAGAAAGTAGTAAATGTAACCGTCTGCAATTCAAAATAACCAAAAAGCTTCAGAAGTTTTGTATAGCGTCCCAAGGCGTAAAACAACTTAAGCAGAAACTAACACACACACACACACACACACACTCACACACACATACACACACACGCACACACACACACACACGCACACACTCACACACACACACACGTGCGCGCACAGGTGTGTTTGTACACGTGTTTTGCCGCAATTTATTATGCCACTGCGTCAAAATTCTTGTGCTCTTTGGCAACAACAACAACAATCAAACAAAAAACCGTAAAGAAGTTTTCAGGTAGAACTTGTAAAAATATTTTTGCCGGGATTTAAAAGCAAGGCGCGCGGGGATTGTCAGTCCCAAAAAAAAGAGGGAAAAAAAAAGAAAAGGATAAACCAAAAATAAAACGCAAGTGGGTAAAAATATTTTAAGTAAAGTAAGTAAGTAGCTAAAACGACAACAACAACAACAAGAACAACAGCGGCAAGGACAACAACGACGAGTGGAAAATGTCACTTTAGCAGGCATAAGTAAGTTGATGTGGGCCCCCAAAAGCCTTGTGGAACTGACAAGGGTGTGCCTGGCTGTGTGCGTGTGTGTGTGTGTGCGGGGGCGGGGGCAAGGGCAGGGGGAAAGTACGCTGTCACCATCGCCGTCGTCTGCAGTGATGAGAAATGAGAAATAGTTGCAGCTGCTGTGACATACGCGTTGCAAGCATTAAAGGATTACCCGCTAGCATGAGCACGACCAGAGCGGGGCGTGGCAGAAAGAGAGGCAACATACACTCATACATACACATACATATACATATGTATATATATAAATATGTGTGTGTGCGACTGTTGTTGCTGTTGCATTGGCAACTTCTTTGAAAGTTAAGTTTTTAATCATTTTTCAGTCAACACAAAAAACACAATTTTCGTTTCTCTGCTTCTACTTTCGCCTTGGCATCCTTTACACACGCACACACACACATGCATATAGTGAGTGTCTCTGCGTGTGTGTATGTGTGTGTAAGTGTGTGTCTTGGCATAATACTTTTGAAGATTAATCATGCGCAGCGCATCAAATAAGTTGAATAACGTGTGGGAAAATGGCAAACGTTGGCGTGGTTTGGACTTTGAGAGCGGATGTAAATTGTTTTCTTGTTTATTAGTTTTCGGTTACTGAACTCATGAGCCATTGCATAATAGCCATAACTCCCAACAAGTCAATCAATAAAACTTTATTTATACAAAGTTTTGCATGCATACGCAAGACGACTTTTCCGAAAGCTTGAAGACTTTAAGAGCTTGCCGGGAATTGCAGTCTCTTTGCAGTTCTTTTGAACGAACTAGGAGTCTAAGGAAGAGTCTCTTTACAGTTCTTTTGAACGAACTAGGAGTCTAAGGAAGACGTACAGACAATTCATACTCTCACATATGTTATCAATGTAATCTATTGATAAGCTGATCAAATGAGGAGTTGTTCCTTATACATAAAAGTACTCAACTATTCAGCTGGCTCTTTTTAACGTTTTAACGTTCAATTCACGAAATTATAAGAAGCAACATTCCACACTTCGAATCATTGCTGATTCGATTCCAATCGGAGACAAATCTTCAAATACAACGAGGCTTCATAGCATCAACAAACTAGCTTGTGCTCAAAGAACTTGACTTGAACATTTACCAAAACATTTCTCAACATTTTCTAAATCTAAATTTTTCAATGTAAACTTTTCATTTCATATATTTCATAAGCAAATGTTTCTCTTGCTTCTGATAAAGCGACAAAAAGTAGAGATATTTCATTGACAATTTGTTCGAAACTCTTTTCAATTATTTCAGGCAATTGCCTAGATAAATATTTGTCTATTCTAACAAACAGTTAAAGGCAACATTCCAACTAGTTTTTAAATGTTTTGCAACAAGCACATTTTTCATACAAATTTCGTTTGCATATGAATTCATTTGAATTGTCTCAAAGTAAACATTTCTAAATATATTTTTCTATTGTAAGCACACACACACACACACACACACGCACACATTTAAGTTTTGGGTGTGTGTGAATCAAATATCTGCAATTGCTGGCCATTAACTTGATGGTGGGCGTGTCATTAAGCCCACTTTTGCACATGTTTGCGAGAAAATTTAATCGCGCTGGGCGCAAATTTCAATTTCCCCATGTTGGCCATAAATAGAACTGCGAATGTTTGTCTGTGGATGCCAAAAGGCTCGCACAATGCGCATTAATATCCGCCTACGTATAACCATTCACACTACCCCCCCTTCCCCCTTGAGGACCCCGCTCGTGTGCCCATAAATTGCCACTTGGCGTTCACAATAAATAAAATTCCATGCGTTGACCTATTTAAAATGTTATCCAAAAACATTTGGCACTGGCCACGCCCATGGCTGTGTCGTGCCGCCCTGGCAGCAGCTAATTACAAAAGGCCTTGTGGGCGGCGGCTCATTGAAAGTAACGGCATGTGTTGACCTTTTCCAAATGACCCCCAAATAGATTATGCAGCAGCAGCAGCAGCAGCGGGAACTACGACTGCAGCAGTCGCGGCAGCGGCAGCGGCAGCGGCAAATCCGCTGCCAGCTCAAAATGTGCAACATGGCGCCTACGATGCGATGAGCATAAATTGCAGTTCCAATTTCCGGTTTCTGTTTCAAATGTCGCCCACGTACCCAACATACCCGGCAGCCCACATATACCACTCCAGCCCCACAACCCCTTACCCCTTGTTGCTGTCGCTTCTTTGGCTCGATTTCGACGACGTCGCTTCAAATCAGCTGCCACAGCCGCGCAACGTTGCACAAAATTGTGCAATTCATTTAATATATAAATTTTTGGCTGCCATTGAGGCAGCAGGCAGTGGCAGGGCGCGGGGGCTGCTGGTTCCGCGGGCGTAGAGAATGGGATGGTGGTGGGAGGGGGCGGGTATGCTGTGTAACGAATGTGCAACGTTCTCTTAAGTAGGAAAAGTTTCAATTTGTTTGGCCTCGTGCACAAAATGTTGTTGCTCTTCTTGTATCGCTTGTTATACCCTACACAAGTGATCAATTGGGGCATATTAGTATTGAATGAGTAAATTTGCAGTTGCGTAACTATGCAAGGATTGAGCGTATCCATCAGTCAGTCAATCAATCATTCCGTCATTCTCTCAATCTGCATATGTATATACATATAAGCTATTTAAAGGTTTGCTGGATCTTGCGAGCTCCCCGTTTGTCTATAGCATATCCTCTAGTCGGGCTTTCCTTAGGCCTCGCTCTGTTGTTGTTGTTGTTGTTATTGTTGCAATTGTAGTTCATATATATTTAACCGCCTAAATACTGTTTGCCAGTTGCAGTTGTTATCGGCAGCAACCAAATGGCGGAAAATGCAGCCAACAACTGTGAAATGAAACTCAACTAAACGACGTCAACAACGCTGCCGACGCGGACGCTGACGCTGACGTTGACGCTGGCGTCGACGTCGGCGTAGTACATGCAACGACTATTTGCTGTTTGTTGTTTTTGTTGTTGTTGTTGCCATTTATTGTCGTCATTGTTGTTGTTGTTGTTGTTATTGTTTCGGTTGTTGTTGCAATTGTTATCGAACAAAATTTCAGTTTTGCTGAATTACGAGAAACGTTTTGTTGTCCTTGTTGCAGTTGTTACATTTTTTTGTTTTGTTTTTGTTTTGTTGGCCATGTTGCATCATTTATTTCATTGTTTTTGTTGTTTTTGTTGCCGCCTGCTACACTATTTAATATTTCATCATTAATTGTTTTCGCCTTTGCTGCGCTTCTGCTGCTAATTGCGACTGTTTTGTGTTCTGCTAACGTGTTGATAAGTGCCTGAGAAAAGCACAAAAATTATTGCTGCATACTTTTTGGGGTAAATGGAGGTAAGACCACAACATGAATAGGCAAAGGGAAGTGTGGTATAATTTGTTGCTGACGTAATTTTTATCTATGTGTGCGCAAATATGTTTAAAGTCAGAATTGACTCTGAATAGAACTTATATAAGATTGTGCTGAGATATGGGCACACTGGAAGGGGGTAAGATTGGCATACGTTCACACTGAATGTTTGATTATATTATAGTTTCTACAATTTGATATATTAGCGTAAAGCTTTGTCATAAAGTATATAGATTCTTGTTCAGTATGATCAGTTTTTAAGCCTCAGCTTTCTTCTAACCAGACAGAAAACACATCCAATCGTATTACTATATACAAAGGATAAGATTGGAAAGAGAACTTGTGTAAAACCCATTAACTAAAGCAACATCTGAGCCAAGCTTTTCAATCTTGTTCAATATGTACTTCATTTGATGAACAGATGGGCTTCAATATGTAAGATCCAGATCCACATTCGTCCGTCTATAATATATTTATCCCCTTGGCCAGTGTGACCAGCTTTTGAATTACACGAAATAATTAAAAACCAGCTGGCGCTTTGGCAACTTAATATAAATGGCTTTTTAAGCTTCAAAAATCTTTTTTTATCATGTAATTATAAAACTAACCTTCCAGTAAATTGCGAATTGTGCTCTTTAATTAGCGACGCTCAATTAGTTTAACAAGTTCTGGCACATTTTGCAGAGCGCAATATTTAATTTCAGCAACTAAAAGGGACGTCGATGATGTCCTGTCACAGGACACATGCACGGGAATTGCGTTAAGCACTGACAAAGCCGACAACTAAATGGTTTGGGAATAAACAGCAGCGCAGGGCTTATTATAGTTGTTGTTGCTCTTGTTGTTGTTGTAGTTGTTGTTGTTAATGTTGTTGCTGAGGCTTTGAATTACACGAATGTGCTGTCAAAAATGCTTAACACCCAAAGTGGTAGCTGCTGTGTCCTGTGGGATAGCGGCTTGCAAGATGACAGCTCTCTAAATAAACCCAAAGACAAAGATGCTCTCAAACATGGCATGACAGAGGCCAACTAAACACTTGAACTTGGTTAGTTTCATTCGGGACTGGCTTTAAACTGTCATTATTTATAATGCCGATATAGGGCTGGCACATTGATAGCCAGCGCAGGACCTACAGGTCCTGGCCACTAAGATGCCCAGCCTCCATCTCTCTCTTCGTCTCTTTCTCACTCCGTCTCTTTCTCACTCTGTCTCTCTCGCATGGTCTTTTCGGCCACATTATTATGTGAAGCGTTTTCTGGCATGGAACATTTGCTGCGCAGCCAAGCGAGCGTCTTTGTCGGGGAGGTGGGCGGCGCCAGGGCGGGACGTACGCCAAGGTGAATGGGCAATGTCCTGTGGTGCGTGATAAACGCAGTTGGCTTTAAATATGCTCCACCAGCCAACCACCCACGCCCAATTCCCAGAGCTAAGTGGCTGTCGTATCCTTTGCAGATTCGAGTTATTTTTTGGTTTTCGTTTTTGATAAATTTAATAAATCAAGCGATCAACCGGGGGACGCGCTATTGCGGGCCAGAATGCAATCGTTTGTGTATAATAGATGGCATTTTATTTATGTACCTCGACTGAATCGCCGGCCTAATGAATGCTTATTAATAATGCGATTAAGCCGAAGCAGCCCGGAAGCAGGCTAATAGAAATCTCTCGCCCGGCCCATATAAGTATGCTACGATTAATGCCACGGCTCAATGGACGGCGCGCCGTTGAAATCAAAGCGTCTGCAAGTATAATTCAATTTCAGGACCTACTTGTAAGCAGCCAAAAAAAAAAAAAAAAAAGGGGGAGCAAAATAAAAGGACAACTGTAAGCACTTGAGTACTTGTTGTTCTCCGTCAAAGAAAAGACAAAATAAAAAAGGGTTTTATTTTCCAGTGCTTATCTGAGCGAACACAGCGCCCGGCTGCAGGGCCAGCCTGGCAAAAGGACAATGGAGGCCTTTGTTCGCACAGCTGTTGGCGCGGTTTAAAGCTCGTTAGCGCAGGTCCTGTTGTGGCCCAGCACTCGGGCACTCAGCATTGCGGTCGAGCACTGGAGCAACAGCATTTTGGGCCTCCCTCTGTTGCGGCAATTTCAAAGTCGTTTCTGTGCGCCGCTCGAACTCGGAAAGATAATAGAAATACGACCGCAAATATTGCCCAGCAAGTGCGGGCGGTGCAAAGGGGCTGGAGCGGGCCATATTGGCTGCCCCAGCGAATGATTGCGGCTTGCGGCTGCTGCGGCGGGGCTGCTGTGGCCAAGGATTAATACCAAAGCTGATTAGATTGTCAAATGCGACAGCTTGGCCGTTGAGTTTTCGTGCCTTTAACTTACAACTGCATATTGTTGCGTGCGGCAAGCAAAGCGTATGAGAACGAGGGGGGAGTGTGCTGAGTAGGGGAACAGTTTCAGCTGCAGCACAATGCAATGCCCGAATGCAGATGGCATTCTCTATTGGCTTGTCGTCTGATTTAGTCGAGATTCAGGCTTCATTAAAACGTTTCAACAATTGTAGAACAAGTGGAATTGGGCGTTATACTAAAATGTTAGATAAATGCTTGAATATGATGAGTATGGCTATGATAGCATGTTTATAAACTAAATGCTTTAGGGCTTATAAGGGATTCAATTTAAAAATAACTCATACGCCATGTATGGCAACAGGCAATATGAAATAAATGAGTAATTATTCGCAGTTTGTGTCTAGAACTCGATTCTGAACGAAAGCGTAAATTCTATTTATTATTAATGCATTAACAATAACAACATTTTACTATGCATCCTATGAATATTTCAGCTTAACAATGTTAACTCTATTGAAATCCTTTTTTGATAAGTTTACCCAACACGCTTGTCTATTCAACTGGGCAATCCTTTTGTTTTTGTTTTTGTTTTTGGCTGCTCCTTTAATATGCTCACTTATTATCCTTTTGGACATTTTGCGCTGTCCTGTGCTGAATGATCGATGTACATTCAAATTTGTGTTGAAATTTAATGAACTCTGCCGTCAAATTGAATAAAATTATGCAAAGCCCGTCAACTTGTTGGCCTTCAGTAACACGCCAACCCCCCCCCCCTGCCCAGTCGCTCAATTACTCGAAAATTGTACCCTTTACTCTTAACTGATAAGTTTGGATATTATATCATGTCTTGGACGGCTTTGTTGTTGCTGCTGCTGCTGCTGCTGCTCGTTGTGCCTAGGCCAATCACTCACTCAGGACTTTGATTTTTGGGCAAAACTTCGTCCAGGCGGAAACAGCAGCAGAAATTCTTGGCCCATTCGGGCTTATGGCTAAAAGAAAAGCAACAACAGACAGCAACTTGTTTATTTTGGCCCGTGCATTTTTGTTGTGGCAACATTTGTGCAGAGTTTTACCCCCAACCCCACCTTGCCACAGCCCGTCAGCCATCAATCAAAGCCCAGCTAAAAAGTTGCCCAAAAAAAGCGCAACAGTTTTTGCCATTTCTCCCTCGCGCTCTCTCTCTCTCTCTCTCTTTTTTTTAATTTAATATTGCACGGATTTGGGGCAATCAGCTGGAAATCTGTTGGGCACTGACCACGCCCCTAGCGACCTTTCAAATTGGCCCAGCAAGGCTCATACATATCATAATCGTCAGCTTGAGGCTTAAATAAAAGCCAAATTATGATCAGTCGCAGAGGCGTTGGCCAAAAAATGTACTCCTAATGGATTATAATGTGCGGCCGGAGTTGTTGGAGCCGGAGAAACCACAGCAGCTGGCATATGTATGTATGTGGCATGCATATGTGGCCTAAGAGTTTGCCACTTGCGAGTTAATTCCCTTTACTTGGTCGTAAACTTTACGCATTCACTGTAATCAAATTTTATGAAAATGCTCTGTGGATGTTTCTTCCGTCGCCCTCATTCTTCTTCTTGGCCATTAATGTATTTTCTGTGGTTCCAGCTTGTCGTCGTCGTTGTTGTTGTTGTTATTGTTCTCGTTGTTGTTGTCGTTGTTGTCTGTGGGTTGAATTATCGTTGTTCGGATTTCTGTGGCGCTGTGAATGAAAATTTTGCGGCATAGATAATTAAATAATAAATTGTTGTAATGTCTACATTTCGCACTCATTCTCACCCAAGCCCCCCCACCCTACCCCCGTCCGAGCTTTCTGCGTGTCTGCATCGCCTGAAAAGGCCATAAATGATTTATATGCACATTGAATGCGCCGACAATAGATTTAATTTAACGATGTCTTGGCGACGACGCCATTTTGGCTTTCGTCCCGCTGCCAGCGGCAGCTACCAAGTCCCGTTGCTGCTTATCCTTCCGGCTGCTCCCACTTCCACTTCTACTGCTTCTTCATCTTCTTCTTCTTCGTGTGCTTGCACTTGCTGCTGTTGAGGTAATTACGCGTGAATGCGCGACGGGGGAAATGTTGCGGAAGCCATTGGCATATGAAACATCAACATCAATAAGCCCCAAACCCCATCCCCCGCCCCCTTCCCGGCCCATATGATATCTAAGTCATTTTCTATGTGAACAAATTAATTTTACACTCACCCTCAACGGTTATTTGAGTAATGCATGGGAATTAGTTGAGATAATTATGCTTGGGAAGTCAGTTGCATTTCTCGACTGTGCACGCATAATTATGGCACATAAGATGATCAAGTTTATATGGCTTCATGGTATTTAATACAGGGTACAAATTTATTTATAAGTAGACTGTACGCGAATTCATTTGTTACATTATGTTTTGGTATTCAAGCGCTCGCATACCAAACGTCGTAGCTCTAGCCCTTGTAGCTTCTAAGATCATTGAGTTCATAAATATAGCAATAAGAAGATAGTCTACAAAATACATTTTCTTGAGATTGAAGAGAACTTTTCAATTTCCAAATAATTGCCTACAAAAGTGTCTTTTCTTAAGATTAAAGGACTCTTCTTCTGTCTGTTACAACTTTGTGATCATATTTTCTACATTTTTTACCATGGCTACTTTCACAATTTTGTTGCATACAATTTCTTAATTACCGTAAAACACATACCAAATCCAGCTGCATTTGCACTTTAACTGTTTTATGCGGCATTTTGCTCATTAAAACAGTTGGTCAGGTAAATGGTGCAGCTCTCCCGCTCACTCCCACACGCCAACAGCTGAACTTGCAGTATTTTATTTACTCATACACTCTCACCGTCTCGCTCTCACTCTCGGGTGAACGCCAACGCAATAAATTATAGTTGGATCACGCGCCATCACGCGCTTCGTTGTCCGGTTGGACACTGCATTCCGGCCGTGCATTCCGTTGTTTAGAAAACTATTCTTGTAACTAGTTGGCATTCCAGGCAGTTGCCTGAGCATCTTCAGCTGCCTCAGCTTGGCCAAAGGAAGATGATGGAAAGGCGACGCTGCAAAACAGCTGACATTTCACTTTTCTGATGCGATTACGCAGTGTCCGCTAGTTGTGTTTATGTGTGTGTGTGTGTGTGTGTTAGTGGAGGGTGAAGGGGGTTGCTCCCTGCTACAACACCGTAAATTGCTTACGGTCACGTAGCAGGCTGCCTCCTGTCTCTCAGCGCGACAAGAATGTGCTGCCAGCAAGCCAAGGGGCGGGGAGCAAAACACAAAGACGAAGGCAAAAGAGGAAAAAAAAATGGTGCCAAACTTAATGAAAATGCCAACGCGTCGCCATTTTGGCCGAAGAGGCGCAGTTGCCAACAGCCCCCCTCAAGCTCCCCCAACCCCTCTCTACGTGCACGTGGCCCTTAGCATTTCCATAATATGTTATTTTTCATGCGTTTTAGCGAAAGTGTTTCCATTGTGTGCTAGAGAGGCTGTGTCTGTATGTGTGTGTGTGTGTGTGTGTGTGCGTGTGTGTGTGTGAGTATTGGCATTTTTGATTTCTTGCTCCATTTTGTTCTATTCCTCTGGCCCTTCGCTTTTTGGTTGTGAGCCATTTTTCTTGTATTTTGCTGCCGTTTGGCATTTGCATATCAAGATAGTGTCATTAAATTTGCATATTTTGTATAAATTTAAATTCTTTGCATGACTCTTCTCGCTCTGTTTCTCGTTCCCTCTCTGTTCCATTACATTTCGTCTGACGCCTTGTCCTCTGCTTCTTCTTATGCTTGTTCTGCTGTTTGCTCATTTTGCTCATTCTTCAAATTTCGCTCGACTTTGTTGCCGCTGTCGCCATTGTTGTTGTAATTTATTGTTGTAGGCATATGTAGAGAGCATTGTTTACACACTGTATGTGTGTGTGTGCGTGCGTGCGTGTGTGTGTGTGTGTGTGTGTTTGCGAGTGGGTGTCAGTTTTTTTGCTTGTTGTCGTCATGCATCATTTGTTTAGTCCTTTAGTCCTTTGTTATGTGCCAAAGCCGTGGGACTGTAAAAAGGGGGCCCCTATGCGAAACCGGGATAATGCTCATGTGTGGGTGTCGCACTTTTATGTCGCGCACTTGTTGAGAATATTAATTTTATTTAAATATTTCAAAATGTCACCGAGCTGCTGGCTCAACAGTTCCGAAGAAATGTGACGAGCGTGTTTGTCCTCTTTTTATTGGAATGTATTTACGTAATGGGCAAACAGATGGCAAATGCAAAGCCGAATGAGCAAAAAACCAGTCCAAAAACAGCTACAGATGATTGACAGTGACATGTACGTAAGAAGAAGCGAAGTACTGTTATATTCAAGAAGTATTTGACTATAGCGAAGTATAACACTTGGAAACTTTTAGAAAAAATAACTTAAATTAGCTAAATTAGTTAGTTAATTAATTAAAATTTGCATTTTCATATTTAAATATACCGCAAACAGCCGCCAAGTGTTTTGCGTCAGTCAAAAGCTTGCTGCTACGCAACCTAATTGTACACAGCTGAAGTGTTTAGCATAAGCAGCCATGCACAGTTATATGCATATACATATGTACATACATATATACATCCGTGTTCATACATACAAACATGTGCACTTAATCAGCGCAGCGCTGCAAGTTTCTATTTCTATTTGTTGAATTATTTAAATTTCTATTTGCGCCGATTGCCTTTTCAAAACAACAAGAACAACAGCAACAACTGCAAGTGCACAACGGCAAAGCAAAACGGCTGCTTTTGCCGGGTGCCGGCCCCACAGCTGTGGTGCGGGCCAGAAAGAGAGAGTGAGAGCGTGCGAGAGTGGGCGAGCGCAAGAACGCGAACAGCTTGTAAGCAAAGAGCACGAATGCAAACACAATTTTGTCTTTGCTTGCGCTCACAGCGCTCAGTGTGGCGCTCTCTTTGCTGCGGCTGTTTGCTTTTGCCAATTTCTCATCCACCACCTTTTCGCATACATTTCGTTTCGCTGTCGCCGCTGTCGGTTTGTGTGTGTTGCGCTTTTTTTCGCTCGCTCGCTGCGCAAGGTATTTAGTCGTTGTAAATTTTGCATAAATAAAAATTCATTACGCACCCGCACCGAAAACAAAACACCAAATTGCACCACCAACAGCAATAATAACAACAATCAACATTCAACAAGCAGCAACAGCTCAGAAGAAACGCGTGTCTAGTGCAAAGTGCGGTCGAGTCGTTATTTCTCAGTTTTTCTTACTCTGTGTGATTGTGTGTCTCTGTGTCTGCGAGTGTGTGTGTGTGTGTGTGTGGGTAGTGCGCGCGCGAGTGTGTACCTGTGTGCGTGTGTGAGCAAAATCGCAATCTCGTAATCGTAATCAACTTATAACGTGCAACAAGAGCAGCCGCACAGCTGACATTCAATAGTAAGCATACCCCAACCCAAACCAACCCAGCATACGCCACCCCGCCCCCGCCTCCGAGCCCATCAGCACAGTCGACGTCGCTGTCGTAACACAATTTCGCAGCGGCCGCAATAACAAAATTTACAGCTTTCAGCTAATTGAAAGCGAATTCGAATTTGTTGCTATCGTTGTTGTTATCGCATGTCATTGCACTCGATAGCAATAGTTAGTTAAGGTTTCTTTTTGTTTTATTTTGTTTTTTCTGTTTGTGAATTGGAAATTGCATAAAATACAAAATAAGCAGCGCAAAGCAACAACGAAAACAGACATAAAAACAATCGGAAAGCAACAACAAATCACAGAGAAGCTCTCTGACTTTGGGCGCTGCAGACACTATACAACTGCTTGACAGTCATGCAAGATTGCTGGTTCGACTTGATGAATGTGTGTGAGTGTGTGGAAATGTTTGTGATGCTTTTTATTTTATTGTTTTTAAATTTTTGACGTACGATTTGCCAAAACAAATTGTTTGGCTATTTTTAACACAGAAATCTTATCAAATGCGCCGTAAAGCAAAGTCAGGCGTGTGTTTCACTTGTTGTGCGTGCTTGTCTTTCTCTTTATTTTGCCTTTGCCGGCGTCCGCTCTCATTCTCTCGCTGCCTCTCGTGTTCGCTGCCTCTCGTGTTCGCTGCCTCTCGTGTTCAGTTCAGCTGCAGCTGTCAGAAAAGCGCTCTCACGCTCTCTGCATCGCTCTATCTCACTCTTGCTCGCTGCGTTGCTGTCATTGTCCTTTTGGCGCACTGCAGTTCGTATTTTAATAAGCAACAGTAATAATAACAAACATAGCTAAAGCAACAACGAAAGTGTCTCGCGCAGTGTAAGCAACAAATTAATTAAGTTGCCATACGGAACAAATACAAGGCGCATAGTTTTTATTTTGCATTGTCAATGAAAATAATTATTGTTCGCTTGTTTTTTTTTTGGCATTACGCTTTGCCGGTCAACGTCTGGGCCGTTTGTTTACATGTGTGTGCGTGCGTGTGTGTTTGTTGTGTGTGTGCCGGTTGTCTGGCCCCATAAAAATACAACTTGGCTGTGGGCTATTTTTAATTCGCAACTCTGGTCACTCAGGCGTGTGTGAGTGGCATACGTATAAAAACAACAAACGATATGCATTATAAAATTCTACACATGCTGCATGCAAACCAAGTATTGCAACATAGTTGCCGTCTGCAATTAATTCCAAATTAGACAGAGACCAAATGATCTGGTCAGAAGTTCTCGCTCTGGCGACTGCACAGGCAGACAGTGCAATAAAATATAACAGCTAGAAGCAAATGCAGTGTTGCCGATGCGCAAGCAGAAATGCTACCAAAACGCATGCTGTAGAAAAGAGCACAGCTATAAAACTAACTAAATAAATGTGTATGCAAGCATATTATTTACAAACATGCAACAGAGCATACTTTTATTCGAAGGGCACACTTTGGTGTCAGTGTTGCCGCCGTGCAGCCGCATTTAGTACTAAAGAATTCTTACCAAAGTGTCATAATTATCAGCGCGTTTGCTTTCAACTGTTATACGCAGCCATTGACTGTGCGGTTTTCACTTTCTCTAATCACTTGTCTTGCTTATCAGCCACGTTTAATATGTCATTTGCTTTGCAGTTGATTCGTCGCGCGTGAATTTGAAAGAAGAAGAAAGAACAGCAGCATTTGCAATGCATCCACGTTACAGTCCAGCGCCGCCGCCGCATCAGCAGCAGCAGCAGCAACAGCAGCCAATGGGCGGGCCCCATCAGCAGCAGTCGGCAGGGGGTGGAACCGGACACGGAGGTGGTGCATCTGGCCACATGAGGGCGCCACCAACTTCACAGCAATTACCGCCGCAGATGCCGCGATCACAGAATTATGCAAATGTAAGTGATACGTATTAAGTTTCTATATAGAATAAGTGTGCTCTTGTGTGTTATCGATACACTTACTTTTGTTATCGATCAATTTATAGGGAGACTTGGTTTACTTTCGTTATTGTAGCTTCGCTTTCTATAAATGTTTGCTTTTCTTGTTGCCACAAAGGGCCTCATTGGCTTCATTCGTGCACAAATTGTTCGATCGATTTCCCTGTAAAATCGAATCGTGTTTGTGCCTTTATTCTAGCCAGTTCCTCGGCTCTCTGACCACCCCATTTGAGTCCGGAATCAAACATTGACTTAAACTGTTCGCTTAGTCATAAATGGGTCGTAATGTGAAATCGGGTTAACTATTGATAGCTGTGTACAAAACATATTAAATGGGCGCTTGTACGCAATCAGCGCCACATTGAATGAATCAATCAATCAATCAAGCGATCAATCAAATGCATCAGTGCATCAATCAAGCAATCAAGCTGGCAACCGCGCAGTCACTCATTCATTCAGTCGCATTCACTCATTCATTCAAATCGCTTCGGCACCCATCTTTTGCCTTTAACTGATTTCAGACTTCTGATAGGGGGCGCACCACTTGCGGCTCTCGGTCGCAAGGGGGCGCCACATTGCAATCGACATGTGTCATACGCCCAGTTGACTGGAAAATTGCTGCTGCCGCTTGCTACGACCATGATACGATTTTCTATGCTCAGCTGCCACACACACACACACACATACAACAAACACACCTACATAGACATATACAAACAAGCGCAGCATATCAATTTCCGACACTTGCAGGCCACAGACTGCCTAATCTTAGCCAGTTGCCGCTTACCTGCAATCATTACTCAAATAAATCCAAAGGTCTCTTCCTTTCTACCATTATTTATATTTTTTGCTGTTTGCCTAATTTCTGCGCAGATTTCATTGCATAATGCTGGCATATTTTATGCATTTGCGTCGCACTGCAAATGGCCCAAAACGCACAAAGCCACTTTTACATTTGTAAGCTGTGCCCCCATCTGCTCCGCCCCCCTCTCCCACTGCTGGTACTACGTCTTTACCTGCGTATATCTGTATAATAAACTATTCAGTAATGTTGCCGCACAATGCGGTGCCCAACTCTGACTGCGTTTTTAGGCAATGCCTCGCCCCCGAACCCGTCCCTACCCCTGCACACCATTTGTGCTGCACTCCCTTTGCCACTCTGCCACTGGCCACGTTGTCAGCTCAGCTCTGCTGCTTGCTTCGCTTTGTGGCGACGTCTATTTGGCATCCTCTAATGGCCGCACGGCGTTGCTTTTGCTTTTCATGAGCGTTCCATTTAAATAGCTTTCAGCATACTACCAACAACAAGCAACAACAATGCCGACCACATCAAAAAAAAAAAAGAATAATAAATATAAAAAACACGTAAATAAAATACAGAATTGTAAACATTCGCGCTTAGTCAGCGCTGAAGTTTTTGACTAGCCTGAGCATTCACTATACGTAGGTGTATATATATCTATATGTATATGTATATCTATATATATATATTAAACAAGAGTAACAGAAGATTAGCCGTAAATAAAAGAATATAAATCACAAAAAAAAAAAAAAAAAAAAAAAAAAAAATATATATATATATATATATATATATATATCTTTATATGTCTATATTCATGTATGATTGCGTAAGATTGAGTTCTGAGTTGAGTTCTTAAAGCTTCACAGCTTGTAGTATCTGCAGCTGGGCTACTTTTTCAGATATTTGGAACAGGCTAAACATTTTTATATGTTTTTCATAATTATGTACATATAATCATGTGAAATGTTGAAAGTTGCTGTGAATTTTCATTATGACAAAGCTCAGCTGAAGACTTCCATATTCCTATAAAATGAGTTTAAGTTTTACAACTCCAGCAATCAGGCCTTGAAGAAATTTAATAACAGAACAAGTAAGAGTTTTCCGGGCGGGAATGCCCGAGTAAGGGATTCCCTAAACCTACCTTTACCCACTAAATGAATGCAGCTCGCGCCAGGGGAAGGGCGTGGCCGTTGCTATAAAATGATATATATTTGATCTACTACTCCAGAAGCTACATGTCAAATTGGTTGACTCTAGCCATTATAACCAAAGAGACTTGCTCAGAAACAGTATCTCGATATCCCTTTTTTATCGATTACTTGAAAAAGGGGGAATTTAACGATCATCGGATCGGACAGAAACTCGTACTCTGGCTCTTATAGGTTCTGAGATCGGCTGCGTTCATTTATACGGACAGACGGACAGACAGAAGAAGGGTCAGAAGGAAGGACACTAGGAGAAGCAGCCGGACATGCCTATATCGACCCGGCTAGATCGTCTAAAATATGCTTTCTTCAGCTAATGGTAGATATTTCTGGCCATACATAAAGTTCTTCAATCGAAAATTGTCAAGATTCTATGTACCTTTAACTCTGTGTGTGCCTATTTGTGTGTAAAATATGTCCATAGACTGGCCAAAAAAGACTCCAATGATTTTAACTCTTCCTACTCTCCCCACCTTGTTGCATGCCTTTTTGCGGCTGCCTCATTTTCGAGGCGCAACTCTTGTTTGAGTTGAGAACCAAAATTGTTGCTGTTGAAACTTGATTGTACACTCGCTGTGTTTGACTTACAACTTGTTCAAGAAAATATACTAAATTTATATTTGATTGGGCAGCTAGGTAGCCAGTCGGTTGTTTGGGAGTCTGGTGAGGGGAGAGGGGTTTGGCGGACTGCGTGGCACGTCGTAATTTCTGATTAAATTCAATGTTGACAATTACCAAACGCAAAGTTGTTAAGGTAATTGCGGCTCGCGTAGGCTGAGATGCATTTCAATTGGTTACGCCCCACGAGGCTGGACCGAATGTACGTAAAGGAAACCAGAAACGTGTTGCCCGAACTCCTCGAGAAAACCAGCCGCATTCGCACTCCGCAAGGAGTCGTTGCGAACGCCGAATGTGTGTGTGTGAGTGTGTGTGTGTGTGCAGCGCTGAATGAGGGGCTAGCTGGACGCGTTTGTCCTGCAACACGCCCGTTGCGTACAACGCATGCGCCAGCTTGTGGATTCTGCAAAGTCCTTTAGAGACAGACTTTGGCTTTGCCGGCTGGCACGAATGTGTCATCGTGTTTAGCCGAACGGCGGCGACGACTGGCTGCCAAATGCTGGCCTCAAGTTGAACATGCAACCTTACTCAATGAGAAATTCAGAATCCATTCGACGATTGTCAAGTTAAGTTAAACGCCTTTTCCTCATTTTCGCAAACGGAAAGCGACTAGCCAGCCAGCACGACCAGCAGCAGCCAAGCCAAGCCAAGCAAAGCCAAGCCAAGCAAAGCCGAGCCGAAGCTGAAGCCAAGCCAAAGCCAAAGCCTAGCCACGCCAAGCCAAGCCAAGCCAAGCCAAGCCAAGTTAGTCAAGTCAAGCAAAGCCAAGCAGACCCAACTGAGCCAGAAGTTCGCCCTGTCACAGCATCACGTGAAGTTCCGACAAGTAGTCGCCATTTTGTGTTTGCGCCGAGCCCAAAAGTTGAATAAATAAATAGTAAAAAGAAGCAAAATAAATATAATTTCAATTAAATATAATAATTTTCGTGCGTATACGTAATACTCAACTAGATATATATAGAGATATATATATGTTCAACGCGTTGTTACTACTGTGAGTACATTCTGTCCAAAGGAAAGCGAGATTTTCGAGTAAAGTGAATGCACTCGTGAGTGTTTACCGTTGTCTGGGAAATCAACAACAACAACAACAACAAACCAACAGTATTATTTACACGAGTCGGTTCGGTGCTACAACTAATTAGCGTAAAACAAACAACTGCTCAAAGCTAGCAACAATAAATTGGCTAAAGGTCTAAAGTCCCTATATAAAGAGAAGCTAAATCGTATTTGAAATACAACAAAAAGTGCGCACGAGCATTAATTCATGAACAAACTTATCTTGCATAGATCAAATTGTTGAAAATCAAGAAAATTTCGAACGAGTTTTAAACTCTGAAACAAGTTAAGAACAAAGTATTCAAGAAAAGCAAATTAAACTCCGTTGAGTAAAGCTCAAAAAAGTTAATAAAAACTTAAATTGAAAGCGAAATAAACACCAAAAACTGCAGTATTATTTAAATGAAAATATCCAAGTGAAAGACAAACAAAAAAAAATTAAATAAATTAATTAATTGCATAAATTAATCAAAATTAAATCAAGACTTCAAATTCTTTGAAAATTTCGTGCGTAAAAACAGACAATAAAAAAAAGAAAATAATTGAAAAACTTCTAAGCTTCAAATAAATTGTTTAGAAAATAACGCAAAAAAACGTAGAAAATAAAAACACAAAAACAAAATAAATAAAAACTAGCAAATAACTTAAACCAAATCTTAAATTAGCGCAAAGTAAAAGCTTAGCTTAAAACCTAAATACAAAAATTTTGCATCTTTAAGTCTCAGTGTGCTTTAGTCAATGTAATTGTTATAAACATTTTCAACTTGCATAAAAAACTCTTAAGTGTTCAGTGTTAGAAAAGAAAAAACAAAAAACTAGAAAGCAAAAAGTAATTAGTAAATGTTTTTAAAACATAAAGTAAAAAGTAAAACAAGTTAAATACATAGGGCAAATTCAAGTTCTAATCGTTGTAATTATAAAGAAAAAACAAGCGTTAGAAAAGAAACTTAAGACGAAAGGCAAAAGGCATAGGAAAAACAGGCGCCAAATAAGCTAAACTGACAGTCGTCGGCAAATCTAGAGAGAGCGAGATAGAGAGAGAGAGAGAGAGAGAGACGCAGTGTGAAAGAGGGCTAGAAAAGTGAGAAGCAGCGCTGTGCAAAGAGGCGTTAAATTAATTCACAATCAACGTGCACATCAATAGCCATTAAAATTGCGTCAATCAAGAGAAAAACCTCACCGCTGCCCACAACAACATTGAAGCTAACTAATTTCAATCAGCCAGAGCAGCTACAACAACAACAGCAGCAACAGCAGCAACAACAGCAGCAGCAGCAGCAGCAGCAGCAGCAGAGCGAGGCAACAGCTGCAAGTCAACAGTTGGCAACAGTTGTGCAAACAGAGCGGCAGCAAGAAGCCACAGCAGCAGCAGCAACAACAACAGCAACAGCAACAGCAGCAGCAACAGCAACAACAACAACAGCAGCAGCAGCAGCAGCGGCGGCAAGCGTAGCAGCAACAACAGCAGCAACAGCGACAACAGCAACAACAGCGACAACAACAACAGAAAGTTTGTTAACAAATTCTCAGGCTAACGCCTCGGTCAGCGTAGACAAGAGCAACAACAGCAGCAGCAGCAGCTCCACCTCCACCAACTCGGCCACCTCCGCCTCCTCTTTGAACCTAACAGCGCCGCCGCCGCCACCACCGCCGCCCACAAGCGAAGCCACAGTTGAAACAACAGCAACAACTACAACAGCAACAACAGCAGCAACAGCAACAGGAGCAACAACAGCAACAGGAGTTGCCAAGCAAAAGCAAGCAGGAGCAAGAACATCGACGGCAACTTTGAGAGGCGCCACAGTTAACGCCGCCACGACGTCGTCCTATACATCGACACTGTACACGTGCTCGAGCGCCTCCTCCTCGCTGATTGCCCAGCCGCCGCCAACAAAGATATTTAAAACGGATCATCTGTGCGTGAACGCCGCCACCGCTGCCGCCTACGGTCTGCCAACTGTCGCTGCCGCCGCTGCTGTTGGCCATCCCTGTGTCTACTGTGTGATACCCGTGCCAGTGGTAAGTGCCGCCCGCTCACCCCCCCACCCCCTTTACGACCTCAGCCCAATCAGCCCACAATTTTCCGTTTTTCCCATTCATTTGCATAAGCTCTTACAGCTACGAGTTGCTTTGCCTTGCCTTGCCTTGCTTTCTATTTCTTTTGATTTTTGACAGTCATTAAATAATAAAATAATTACGCGTATCCTGGCGCATTGTCCTTGGCTGTTGCTTGCCGTTATTTTGGTTGGCTAAATGCAAAATCCTTAAATATATTCCCGCACCCAGACACCAGCTCATTATCATTTATTTTCCATTGTTAAGGTGTTGGCTTTTATTTACGAGCTTTGCTTTTTGATTGCGTCGCTTGGGGTGGAAAATAAGTGGAATTATGAAAAGTATT
Organism: Drosophila kanekoi; assembly: GCA_037075305.1. Classification (NCBI taxonomy): domain Eukaryota; kingdom Metazoa; phylum Arthropoda; class Insecta; order Diptera; family Drosophilidae; genus Drosophila; species Drosophila kanekoi. The sequence goes on from JBAMCE010000141.1 coordinate 7,513,523, forward strand.
TGATGCGAATTTATGAATAAACGCTTTTTACTGCTGGGGCTTGGGAGTGAAGAAAAGAAGGTGTGGCAAATTGAGCAGGTTTTACAGGTAGATTACGAACTGCTGCGCAGCTGCAAAACAATCGATAAAGTTATCGATAACTCCTCTTTGTGGAAATCTGTTCAGTGTTGGAAAATCTGTTTGTATCGACTGGTTTTCTTATGATTTCAAGTGTTGCATGTTTCAAGTGTTGCATGCCACCGTACTTGGTCCCATATCTAGAACCTCTAACTCCGTTAACTAATCACGTACTTCTCCCCTCACCCTCCACATCCCGCTCATTAAGAGTCCAGCACAAGAAACAATTTGCATTCATTTGCCGGCTAGCCCAAACAAATTACACAGCACGCGACCAAAGCAAAGAAATGTCAGGCACAATCTAAAATCCTGGCACCGCAAAACTACCCCCAGATCTGGGAGCTAGCCGCCACGTTGCTGCCCCCCGCCAGCCCTCAGCTGCCATTAGCAGCGTCAGCTGTTTGCCCACTTAAAGATTGTCCAGATAATCGCCGCAACAAATGTGCCTAATGTCAATGACAATAAAGACAAATTATACAAATATTGGGCACACCGGACAGACGTTGATAATGACACGCTGCCCGCTCCCCCTCCTTGCTCCTGCAACTGGCGGATATATATATACACATCATTACAACAACAACAACAACAAGAGCTATAGGAATTGATTGGAGCAGTTGCCGCCAGCTCTGCTTCGTCTCAGCTGCAGCAAATTTGAGTAATTACATGGAAATTTCGGCTACGAAGGCACAAATAAAATTATTATAATGATTATTGGGCGAAACTCGTAGAAAAATTTCCTCGAGAAGAAGCAGAGAAAATAAATACAAATCTACAAATTATTCATTCATTTTCATTGTTTGCCGGAGGTTTTTTTTAACAGCAGCTTTCATTTCTGCTTACTTTTGGTTACAAGTGAAAAATGTTAGTTTTTGTTTTTGGGTTTTTCCTTTTACATTTCTCTCCGTGTATGTGCTTAATTTTGCCATTTCAGGCTCAACGAGATTTATGTAGGAAAGTGTGCTCGCCTCTTGTCTCTGCGAGCTTGTGTGTGTATGGGTGTGTGTGAGTGTGTGTGTGTGTGTGTGTGAGTGTGTATGTTTTTCGTTTTCCTTTTCGCCTTATGCTCATTTTGTTGATTTCTAATTAATTTTAGTCGAAGCGAAAATGAATTGGCAAAATGCCCCCAATACAAATAAGCTGGCCAAGCACAAGATCCAAGCACAACAATACAACTAACCAAACAACAAACCGAACCCAGACCCCAGCCCCCAGCCCCAGACCCCATCCCCAACCCCGAGCAAAGCAGCTCATTTCTTTCTCTTCGTTGTGCTTTTCCGTAATTTCTCCTCTTTTGTGTATTTTTCACATATTTTCCAACTGCAATTTTCTGTACGCTGCCCGGCAAATTTATGCCGATTGTTAGTTGTACTTTTAGGATAATTAAAAAGTTAAGAAATGAGGCCAAAATAAATATATATCCGGGCATATCTATTGATAGTTATGGTCGAGTGGTTCTTTGAACAGTGCAGCAATGAGGATTGATATCTGAATGAATGTTTTCTGTACAGGAGCTTTTTTTAAAATGTGCCATTTGCTCCCGCTTCATAAGCTTATAATCATCAACATTTCTCACATATTCTCACATTAGGGAGCGTGTGTTTTATTCAGTCTTATAATTAGTCATTAGTCATTCATCATTGATTGATATTGTTTCCTCCAATAATGTTTAAACTTCATTATTGACCTGTTCTTACCTTGTATTCCCATTGTATTCACAATAAGTCCCCGACTTATGACCAAATATGAATACAAACAAATATTTTTATGTTGGGATTCGAACTCTTAACCACGAGTTACTCAAGCGACTTACCAAGCATAAGATATAGATAAAGCTTTGATATATTAATAAGACAATTGTTCTCGAAATCTTAATCCTTTGCCAATAAAAGTTACGTCTCGAAACGAAATGTTCACATGAAAGTTTCACAGCTCAAAAGTTGAGCCTTCAAGTTATATAAATGGCTCTCTTCTATCGCAAATCAGTTTTAATTATTCTGTAATCTAATCTACATGAAACACTTGCCTCTTGCCAGAGGCAGCCAATTATTTTGTATTATGCAAATAAAAGCGACAGCTTTCACTTTAGGATCAGCGCCTCGTATAATCGCGGTCTGTCGATCTTGAGCGCAAAACATACATTAATATAGTTGTATATATTGTGACATGAAACGCAAGGGTTAGCATTAAGTCAAGCTGGCGGGGTCGGGGATGGGTGGGTTGGGGTTAGGCAAATCCTGATGTTGGCCATGTTTCAAGGACTTTTTCAAGCGAAAGAGCGTGTCGCGGCTCACGTGGCGTATGCGTGACTTGCTCACATAGCATTTAATTTTTCTGTTTTCTACTTGTTTTTGTTTTTGTTTTTTTTTCATAATATTTCGCAGCCCTCACGTGTTGCAGACGCACACAACTAACAGCGCCCCATGAATATGCATTGTTATTATAAATTTTTGTTGCTGCTGCTGCTGCTGCTGCTGGCTGTGAAGTGCGGCTAATTAACAGCTGACATACATTTGGGCACCTCAATTGCTGCTGTTGTCGCCGGCGACGAGGTTAAGTGGCCCAATCCACTGGCGGCCAGCTGATAGCCGAGCTGTGAATTTTAAAGCCACTTGAGTGCGAAAGTTCAAAGTTGAACAAAGCAAATTGTGTGGAAAAATTCTGTTTCAAAGTTTTTCATGTTGTGTTTTCTTCTCTCGATTTTGCATAACAAATGAGACGAGAGTTTCTGTTCCTTCGGTGCCCTGGTAATTGTTATTGATGCACAAATATGGCGATTAGTGTTTGGCTAGCCTATAAAACCGTTTCCTTCTCCGCCCACCACCCGCCCCGCTGCCGCCTCGTTATGGGCGAAAAGTTTGCCCAACTAAAAAGTGAAAATTTACGCCCGGCACATTTGTGTTCGAGTGGATAGAGGCCAGCTGCAGGAGCAGCAGCGGGGCTTGCCGGAAACGTGTCCGACGCCATATTGGCTAACATAAAATGGCGTTTATGATGGGCAAAGTTTCATCATTTGCAATTTACTGTGACCCCCAAGCACGCCTCTGTCCAGTTTCCAGCAAATTTAACAACCCAAAAAAAACGAAAAGAGAACTGTTGAAATCTAGGGAAATTAGGAGGCAGCAAACGCCCCTTTTCTGGTGAAACAAAGTGAAAACTGTTTTCACAAATGCAAATGCATGGTGCACACACATACATATACATATAACTGCTAGTAAATATTTTATATTAAAGAATGTTACATTTGCTGTGATTTTCAATGTCTGTCTATGCGTCCTCTGGCACCTCGAATAATCCATCCTAGACCAAGCCATATCCATATATAAAACCCAGTCTGTACCCTGAATTTGCCAGCTGATAACCAATGCCATGCATGTTCACAGCCGTGCAACTTAATGCCAGCGAACATTTAATTAATTTTTCAACGTACAAAAAAGTTGCCGGACACACACACAGATACACACACAGACACACATACATACACGTACACACCCACACACGAGTGCGACAAAGTTTGGGCATTTTTTGCCATTTCTCTTTTTGGTAAAGAGGAAAATTGTGTAAAAAGTTGTGCGAGCAATTTCATGAAACGGCATTTCATTCAATTCAATTTCATGCTCTGTAATTATTCAGCATGAAATGGGCTCAGGCGATAGAACACATGTCCAAGAGAAACTAATCAAGGTGACTAAAAATGTCATTTAACTCAACATTTTTCAGCTCAAAGGTGCACAAAAGTAAATAGTTACTTTTGATATCAACTTTTTAGGGTATTATGCTTGCATAGAAGGCAAATCCTGCCATTCGATAAGTTTTATGTATTACTTGATCAGCGGGATCAAAGGCTGAATCGATATAGCCATGTTCCTCTGTCTGTTGCTATGTCCAGAAACTTTTCATATTTACGTCTTTCTGTTGCAGGCAGCAAATATGTCGGAATCGAGGGGCTATATCATATAAGGGGCATATGTCTACCATCATAAACTTTTTACTCTTAAAATATCTTGTCTAAAGAGAGCAATAAAGAGCTTTATACACTATACTCCCAACACATCCACAACTAGAGTAAATTGGACTGCATAAACTGTCATAAATAAAGCTTGCATATAAAAGCATTTTAAAGGGTATTCGAATTGCCGAAGATACCCTTCTTTCGCCTTGACAGCAAAGCTAGAGTTGGTTAATCTCTTAACTTTCTGTCTATGTAAGCAGCTGAACGAGCTTCAGCAAAAGCCATTTCAAGTAACTAACTAAGCCGCAAAGCTTGGCATTATTATTTTAAATATTTGATAAAAGCACACATTGCATATTGATTGCCGGCCCATTTATTTAAGCCGAATATTGTAAGCCGCAATGCATTTATTTATAATAAATGCTCAAAGGCTTATTTGCCATTAAATATTTATCAAATTGCCAAACACTTGCAGCATATTAACTGCTTAGCCTGCCGTCAAGTTGGTTCAATTCAGTTGGTTTGCATTGATATTCGCTTTGCATTGGGCCATTTGTTTATCAATCTTTTGAATATAATTAAATATACTTTTGTGGCTCTCACAGTTTACTTTGGACTTATTTGTCCAATCGATAATGTCTAAACTGATTTCATTTGTGCAATGTACGTTGATTAAATAATCTAATTGCAGAAAATTGATTTCAAGTTGGGTTTGAGTTTTAAGAAGTTCTCTGTTCAGCATGCTCCCAATTTGGACTGAACAAAGTGTATTCCGAGCTCATGTTAATTAGTGTGTGAAAAATTATTTGTGTGCTACCTTGTTACCTTTTGCTGGCTGGGTACACGGCGCTCCCAGCTCGAGGTTTTTTGCGAGATGTCAGCTAAGTGTCTTTCAAAGCCGCGCTACACTCAGCTTTTTGGGTTGCTTTGAATTTGGGCCAACGTTTGAGCTACCTATACAAATATATGAAAGTACAAGAACTTGAAGTTTCAAGTTTCCAAAGAAAATCAAAATATTCTCTGTCATTCGATTTAGAAATCGAGTCAGTTTCCAGTCTTAAGGTTCAGTTCATAGAGTTGGTAATATAAGAAATTATCCGGCATCAAATACATCATTTGCGACAACTCTGTGAATAATTACAACTGAAAACGAATAAATAGAAGTGACAGGTTTGAACCAGCGAATTTTCGCCTGTTGGCCCGACGCTCGTTTGTGAGGTTCGTGTTTTTCAACGTTGGCTACTAATGCGGTTCAAGCTTAGATCTATGGTAACAACTATATAAAGTCCTGGTTCGAATGAGCATGGCATACATTTTCTTGGATATTTTAATAGCAATTCCTTTAAAATTGAATTCACGTAAAATTTTGCCTTAAAACGTCCTTTTGCACAAAGTTTCATGGTATAAGAAACTCTACTGTCGAATGTTCTTAGATATATTTTCCAAATGAACTTTCTTTTCAACTCAAATGTGTTTCATTAACAAAATTGTTTGGAGTGTATTCGCGCTTCGTCTTGCTCCAGTTGCATATCGGGGTCTTGGCTTTATTCGCATTATTTTTGGCATCAAGCAGCCTTTTGAGATTCGCTGCGCTGTGACGCTTCAGCTGCTTGTTTACCCTAACCAGCCCCCTTGGCGCTGCCTGCCCAAGCTTAAGCACAGGCTCCTGTCGTGCCTCTGTGTGTGTGCGTAAGTGTGTGTGTGTGTGCTTGTGTGTTTATTCTTGCTGTCATGGCTCACATGACGCGCTGCCTGCCACTTGGCTTAAGTATTTTAACCTAAAATTGTAAAAATAGCGCAGCGTTGAGAAATGCCTGCCATGCTGGCGAGACTTCAAACTGAAGTGGATGCCCCAGAGAAAGGTGTAGAGCGTTGTGTGCATGTGCATGTGCATGAGTATGTGTGTGTGTGTGTGTGTGAGTGTGGCAGCGCATCATCAGCACATGAAATTTGCAGCTGCTCTGCGCTGCAACTAGTGTAACGCAAATGCTGTACTGGCAATTCGGCTGCGCCACACTGCGTATACGTAATGCATTATTTATTTATTCAATTTGCCGTCTACTGTTGGTATTATTATTATTGTCCGGCTGCCCTTCGCACCAGGCGGGCATAAAATATGTTCAGCGCTTTGTCAACAGGCAGGCCGCACACAAAGTTACAGTCCCATTGCCCTCGTTCCCACGTCCCGCACATTTGTGCGTTTGTAATGGAATGTCATTAACATTAAAACAACTTTCAACACTTTGCTAGCCGCCATTTGTTGACATTTCACCCTCAGCGTGTGCGAGTGTGTGTGTGTGACAAATCATTGGGCAACAACCGAGAGATATTCTTTATAAGTCCTGACATCAACTTTTGCTCAATTTTGTTTTGTTAATGAAAAAAGTTTGGTTTTTCTCTTACGCTCGTTCGTCCCGCTTTGAATTGCCAACGATTTTTTGTTTCCCCTTGATTTTGCTTTGCCGGCGACGCCTTTGACAGCGCCATCAACTTTTCATTAATTTATAACACGCTCAGCCACGTACCGCCTCTTGGACACGCCCCCTTTGCCCGCCCTCTTTTCTTTGGCGACCTTGCCGCATTGTTCAGCTTGCTCTTCATCTTTTGGCTGCAGCTTCCGTTGATAATCATAGTAATTTTTTCTTCCTTTTGTCGCAGAGATTCCTCATTTTCGTTTTCGATTTGCCTTGCTTTCTATTATACGTTTTTTTTTTTGCTCTTGTTGTCTTGCTTCACATTTTTGCTGCTGCCTTTTTGTCGCTTGTTCCAATCAATGTTTATTAAAAAGTTTCCTTTGCTCGACGAACTTTGACATTTTGACTAATATTTTTGTGTCAAACCCGGTCCTTACGCTCGCTCGCCCCCTCTTCCCCCATTCGCTTTGTCTTTTTGCAGGTAAGTTTCTGGGCATGTCATTAGACGAGTACATTTATATTCCATTGCATACTTTGGGGCTTGTTTACTTGAGCTTCTATTTCAGATATCTGTATCACATTAACAATTCAGATTTGTCTAGCGAGCAGCTGTCCAGAGTTCAGTCCAGGGTATTTAACCTTCTACCAGCCCCTCCACAAGTCTGGTCTGTCTGCCTGGCTTCTATACAAATTGCATGTTCACATCATTAGCTTTGTCCGAAAATTGTCACGTTCGATGCACGTGTGTGAGTGTGTGCGTGTGTGTCTGTGTGTGAAAAGCTGAATAATCCTAACATGTACACGGCACGAGCTCAAGCGAGCGTATACCGAAAACCGAAAAGCAGACCGTACCGCAGCGACAACACAGACAGACAGACAGACGGACGGAGGGACGAACGGACAGACAGTGGGATCTGTTCAACCGTCGAACCGTAACCAGGCATAGGGTATTTTTTTTTTTTTTTTTGGTAGATTCGACCCTCTGTTGGCCGTGCAAACCGCCAACGTAAACCGCTAAGTGCTTTGCCTTTGTTGCATTCCCTTGTCCTGGTTTTTACTCGGCTGCTGGCAAACGGAAGTTTGCTATTATTGCATTTGGCGTTTAACAACACTGTTGTGTCGGTGTTAGCTGCTAGCTGATTTTCTTGAGTGTAACGTGCTGACGACTTTCACATGAAACGTGCTTCGCATAAATCTTCCACCTCGATTAAATGTGGTTTGGGGTTTCGCTTCATGTACAATATATTTTGACCTCCATCTAACGCACAATCCTTGCACACACACACACACACACACACACACACAAACACACCCATACACACAGAGAGAGACACACAAAGGCAGCCACACAATTGAGAAGATTTTACAGTTTGTTATTGCCCCATGTTCTGGTCGCATTAGATGGTTATTGTATGTGGCTCTTAAAATATTTTTAGTATTGTCACGGTATTGCGCTTGGGGATTTCGAGCAAAAGCATCGCTATGAATGCATGTTTATCCTATGTTCAAGGTAAAATACGAAACAGGTACAACAATTTCCAGTTAAATGTGCGCTCCTTTGCTTGGTTAAAGGTGTGAGTGAAGCCAAAGCTACTTATTTCGTTTTATTTATAGTAAATAAAGCTGCATACCTTGCTAACGTGTGGCGAGGGCAGATTTCTTTGGTATTCAATTATCTTAACCAAAGGCCATTGTAGCCAAAATTAAAGTTTGCTTAACAGTTATTGGATAGATTTTTAGAGGAGCTTTTCAGACGACCCGATACTCTTGAACGCTCAATGCTACTCTTTTCACATTGGCTACTACTTTCTATAATTAAAAGCTTAAGTTTCGAGTCCGTGTTTCTCAGTAACTGTCTATTAAATCGTTATGCAACACTTGCGCATGTTAAAGCCAGCACCAGTTGAGAATTACAAGGCTAACATTGCGCTCTAGCTTAAGTTTATGTCTCGATTTTTATACTTTAAAAAATGTATGGTATACTATTTTTTATCGCAAGTATTTGTGCAAGTATTTTGTTTTAGTATTTTGCTCGGCAGCTACATTAAAAATTCCTGGCATTCGCTCACGTAGTTGAGTTGAGAGCCCAGCTCCAGCGACTGCAATTTTTCCACTTTTGATTTTGTATTGGAATTTTCTATTTGGCAATGCATCAACTAAAGCTACCGTTTCCACAGCAGATGGCAAAGAGAACAGAGTGCGCCCGTGTGTCTGCGTCATAATCAGTATGCCAGAGATGGGCCATAGAAGGCAGCTATAAAGAAAACAGGAGAGAGAGGGAGAGGAATAGAGAGTGTGATAGAGACAGAGAAAGTCACTCAGTCGCATTTGATTTTCGAGCAGACAAACTGCTGCAGCAGCAGCTTCAGCTTCATTGGGATTTTGCCTGGCAGCTTCTGAGATGTCAAAGTGGATTTTGCAAGCTGACTGCCACGCCCCTACCATCTCCAACTCCTCCCCCCTTTATCAAGACTATATATACATAGTATATTATTAACTCTCGGCAACGTTTTTGACACATCCATTGATATGCACATTTGTGACTTGTCGCTGCATCGAGCACTCGCATGCACATTGATAGTGTTGTAAAATGCATAAAAAAAGTGCTTAGCATATTAAAAACATAGCCAAGTGCAGCTGTGACTTTCACGCAAGGCGTACGTGCCAGCCAAGATATACACGCAGGCACACACACAAGTACACACAGACACACACAAGCACACACACATACATATACACACACTCTTACACTCACATTTTATGTCTCAAAGTCTCTTGGCATGTCCCCTTCTGCCAGAACCCTCCGCCAACCCGCCCCATGTTATCTTTGGCGCTGTGTTTCTTGGTCAGAAAATGGACGAGCGCATTTTCCACATTTGCAACATTTGATTTATTCGCCTCTCGCACACACACACACACACACACACACACACAGATTGCTGCACTTCTCCTAATGCATATGCGCCATTTTGCATACGTTCCTAATAATTCATCTTCATGTTCCGTTTCTTCTCTTTTGCTTTGCTTTTTTTCCCGCCCTTCCCCACTGCTGCTTTTTGGCGCAACTTTTGCTGCCTCAGCTGCTATTACAAATTTCAATTTTTTTATTCGCCTCTTTTTTTTAGAGCGAAGTGGTGTGCGGCGGGCGAGGGGGCCAGGGTTCTCTCATATCAGTGTTTGTGCAGCTTGCAACTTCTTTTGCCATTGTGGCCTCATGTGCAACTCTTCGTGTTGCATCCCCTTTCCCTTCCCTTTTTTGTTGTTGTTGGCGTTTGGCTACATTTTTGGTAAAATTGGAAAATAGTTTTTCCGTTTTCTTTTTTATCGACTTATTGTGTTTGACGGAAATATGCTTAGTCTGTCCCTCTCTCTCTCTCTCTCTCTCTCTCTCTCTCTCTCTCTCTCTCTCTCTCTCTCTCTCTCTCTCTCTCTCTCTCTCTCTCCGTCTGTCTCTCTCCTTTCTCACTCCTCTTAAACAGTCGTTGGGTCAGACAATTTTCGTTGTCGCTAACATTCCGCTTTGTTAGTTGAATGGCTTTCAAGTTGTGACTGCGATAACTAACTAGGGGCAGGATCATTGTGTGTATGTGTATCACACTCTTCTGTTAGCTACTTTATTCAAAGTTAGTTGCAACTCAAAATAAGCTACAAAGCACTATACAACTACCATGGATTCCATCTCAAGAATATATTATGAAATACTTTCCTGCTGTCTGAAATGCTTAAGAAAGTTGGCAACAAATTAAGATTTTGTTTTAAGTTAAAGCTAATTCATTTCAGTTATTATGGCATAGCATAAAGTGTTTAATTTATGAAGTACATTCATTGTTCTTGAAATATTTTCGTAACTATTTAAGACTTGGGGTACGTACACATAACTCTGTCTATGTCAATGCAAATTGAACAACTCTTTTGTCATCTTTAATTCCCTGGTCTTTCAAATCCTTGTTTATATGTGAGCTGTTTGGCTTTGCGCTTTGAAACATTTTCTTGGGGTTTTTTTGGCCATAATTTAGCTTGAAAGATAATGCCAATAAATCGCTGCTTTCATTGCTTCATACCCTGTTTTATGGCAGGACGCTGCTCGGCTGCCCGCTCTGCTAAATAGTTGCAGTTGGCAAACGCATTTGGTAGCAGCACAATCATAACTCTTATTTTAGTTGGGCAGTGGGCGTGGCAGTCAGTCGAATGCTGCTTCAAATTTTCTTTATTTCCCATATTTCCTCACGCTATGCCATGTTTCGATATTTCCTAAACGCCTCGCCCGCCGCAACCGTTGCACTCGAGTGCACTTGAAAGCGTCGTCGTCGTCGTCGTCGTTGTCGGCGCCGGCAGCTGCTCCTTTGGCTGTTTCCGACTTTGGCGCATCATCTGGCCACATTTCATATTCGACATTCCTGGCACTCTTGTTGTCAGCTGCTCGTTTCCCTGCCGCCTGCATCCTGGCCCTGTCATGTCCCTTTTGCATATGCCAACTTCTGCCGCGGCATGCCCTTAAGTAGTTTTAGCCCAATGGCATTTTACTATAGAGAGGCATCGTGGTATTTGCTTTTAAGCATCTGCGGACAGGAGTGCGCTCTCCTGCTGCCTTTAGTTGCCAGCTTGGCAGCTGTCTGGCAATCACCAAGCCCCAACCCATTCCACACACACACACACACACACACACACACACACACACACACACACACACAGTCCGTTTACTGCGCCAGCCCCATCCACCGCAGAATCCACAACTTCTCACAATCTCGGAACATCGAAAAGTATTTACGTTAAATTGAACTCTGGTGCTTGCAGCATTTGTGACGTCATCTGCTTGCAATTTTATATATATTTTTTTTCGTATTTTTTTCCCCGATGCCCGAGTGTCGACATTTTAGATGCTTAGCTATTTTTATTAGAATTCCAAACGTCAACACTTCAAGCTTTAAGTTTATGTATATGTATTTTTTACTAGCTGCATTTGAGCTGCGGCAGCTTCAGCAAAATAATTAAAAGCCGAGTAATAAAATTATAAATGTGCATTTCCGAAGCAACAACAACAACAACAACAACAACAACAACAACGGAGCAAATAGCTCCAGGCACTCGCTTGACTCTCGCTCCAGCGCTGACCGCATTCCGGGCCAAATTAAAAGCCGGGCGAAAGGCTATGCCAAGGATGGCTCAACTCTCTGCTCTGCGCAGCTCCTGTGCTGTGTCGCCAGTGTTGCTTTTAATTTGGCAAATGCTTAGAAAATGGAACAAAAATTAAATCAACATAAATGTTGTTCTGCCCAACAGCTGAGCTTTTAGTTGGCCCAGCCTGAAGTTAATGTTGCGAGAACGACGAACGACCAAGTGGAGCAAAAGTGCTTAGCGGAAAAAAGATATATTCTCTGCGAGCAAGACAGAAAACAAAATAAAAGCAAAGCCAGACTCGACAACGAATTGCAGCTACACTTACATTTTAATAGAGTAAAATTTTCAAGCAGTTTAACATAATATTTGAGCCAAAGTCAAGCTTAGCCAAACAGATTAGTCAAGCAACTTCTTCGGTAAGAGTATAAAGCAAAAAAATACTCGCTAGATGTCAACACGTTTAAGTGTTTTCTTTTTGGCGGTCAGACGCTGCAAGCGGGGGCGTATGCTTAATATATGCCGACTAAAATGGGTACAAAAGGGGTGAAGAGGGGGCAGAGCACGAGGCAAGCAAAGCGAGAAGAAGATAAAATATAAAACATAAGTAGATAGATGAGTGCTCCTGTTTAGTAATGTTGGGCGAGAGCAGGGGGGTGCAGTAGGGCTTGCTGCACCCAGGCGAGCCGGAAATGAAAAGTGGCATGTGTAAGAGTGCAGCATTTGTGGGCGTTTGGCTATGGTCCTGTGGGCGTGGCTATTTGTAAATGCGCAGCTGTGGCAACACTTTTCAAGTGTCTGTCAGCCAGGCGACTCTGATGTGTGTGTAGGCGTGCGTGCGTGTGTGTGCGTGTGTGTGTGTGTGTGTATGTATGTGTGTGTGTCTATGTGTGTCGATGTGTGTGCGTGTGTGTTTGTCTATGTAATGAGGGCAATTTAAGGGCACTTGAAGCAATTCAATTCTCACACACACTCAAAGGCCCTGCATAAAAGTGAACGGTTCGCTCGTGTTCCACTGTGCAGCACAACTAAACGTTCGTTCCCACTGTCCCTCCGTCCGTCCGTCTGTCCGTCTGTCCGTCCGTCTGTCTGCCTGTCTGTCCCACTGTCTGAGTGGGCGCTGCTGCTGCTGCTGCTGTAGTTTTTAGTGTTATTAATATGCATGCAATGCATATGCTCAACGCTCAACTTGGCTGTTGCCGTCGTCCTGCTTCGTGCATCATGTGGCAGCCGCCATTTTGCATTTGCCGCCATTGCAGTCTACCTCTCGCACTCTTTCTGCCTCTCCCTCTCTCTCTCTCTCTCTAAAGGCAACAGCAGCTGCATCGAGTGCTGCTAGTAATATTAAGTGGCGACTTTAGGCTGCGCCCCGCCCGTTCCTCGCCTCCCCTATGACTCCTTCTGCTGCTGCTGCTGCTGCATCTCGGCGTTCTCCTGCTGCAGCAGTCCGTCGGGTTATTAACCCATAACTGGAATACATGTGCTTAATTTTTTATTGCGCTTCTAACTAGCTGCTGCTGCTGCTGCTGCAACCGAGTCGCAATGGAAATTTACCAAATAGCAAGATATTAAGAAAAAAAAAACCGAGCGTGGCTTTAAATGAAAATACGCAGCTGAATTGCCCGGATTAGACGTATTAATGGATTATTTGCATTGTTGTTTTTGTTGTTTGTTTTTGGGTTTCGTTGTTTGCAGCTGCGCGCATTTATTTGCAAGCGTTTTTTGTTTTTCGTTTGTCTGTTTGTTTGTTGGCTTAAATTATGCACATGAGTCGACAACAACAGCAACTACAACAACAACTTTTTGCAGTTGATTATGCGAGTAATGAAAGTTGGTTGCGTACTTAGTTTAAATTAAGGCAAATAACTGCAAATTGCTTGCCACATGCAATTGTTATTTAAATAGCAGCAAAACATTTAACAAGTTTTAACATCGAGTTTAATTTTTTGTAATGGCTGCGAGTTTACTTAAATATTGAGCTGGATAAAGTTGGCTGCGGTAAGCCTGAAGCTGAGAACGTTTGCGCTTTCTATTTTGAGTTGTTTTACTTCTACTTCTACTTGCTTCTTTTATATAACAACTATTTTATCCCAAAATGAAGCTACTTTAAGTATTTTCCTATCAGAACCAACTTGGAGGGCGACCAAAATGAAGCTTTAGTACACATTTTAGCTTCCTAGTTACTAAGGTTTCAGCCGTGCGTTGATTAGAAAGTCGTCAGTCCATTAGAACCTTCTACTAACTTTATTTAGATACAGCTCCTCACATTCCCGCTCAGTTCTCCATAGTCTATGAGGAAGCTATTGCCACAAAATCTTAAGCTATTTGATTCCCTAGCTATTCGGCGAATAGAAAGAGAAAATAGGACACTTTGGTGCTTTTTGAAAATTGCTCATTTCTTTTACAAATTACCTCATACTTGAATCCATGAATTATGCCCATCATGTTCCATTTCCATTTCGTTCCCCGCTACAATTCGTGCTCACCAGAGCAAACATCAACCGACCGAAAATGTAATGAATTCTTGTTAGGCGCTGCCCGAAAAATAAAATAGAAAAGAAATATGAAAGGCGCAACAAAAGCACAAGCTGAAGCATAAAAAAAACGCACTGCTTGCCATTTCCGGTTCACAAAATATCCTTAAAAAGCAACAGCAGCGCATAAAGAGATGAAGACGACGTCGAGGGGGGAGGGAGGCGGGGGCAGCGGCAGCGGGGAAGACGAGCGACAAGGAAACCTTTTTACTTTGAGAATGGAAAATGGAAGCGCGTCGTTTATAACACGGCGCACAAATACAATTAAAAATTATGCTGCCAGACGACGACGCGCCAGTGTGTGTGTGTATTTTGTTTGACTTGCCACGGTGTGTGTGTGTGTGTGTGTGTGTGTGTGTGTGTGTGTGTGTGTGTGTGTGTGTGTGTGTGTGTGTGTGTGTTTGTCAATTACTGTCAAAAACTAAAATTGCGAGGGTCTCTCAAAGTAATTTACACTAAATTACATACGCACCACAGAGGTGCCTACAAAGCGCAGGGTTTGCCTATGTGTGCGTGTGCGTGTGTGTATGTGTGTGTGTGTGTGTGTGCGTCTGTGCGCGCTACCACAAAAGGCAACGGAAACAAAATAATGAAGCACGCTTTTGTGCGCGCACGGCAAAGCCTGCCAATCCTGTCATCTGCTCCTCTTCACAGCCTCAGCTTCACGACTTGTTGTGCATTTAGTAGTTGTTGCTGTTGCTGTTGCTTTTGCTGCCACATGTTGTCATCTTTGCCACTCGACTTTGCAACGCTTTTCATTTGCTGATGCTTTCCCTTTCTTTTCGCTCCCCCCCGCTTTCAACCCTTAGAGATAGCAGCACGTTTTGTAAATTTACTTTTCATTCAACTAGAGCAGACCAAAAAAAGAAAAAGGAAACAAACTTGTTTATGATGCGTGTCGGCTGCCGTGCAACGCCGCCCAATCTCGCCCTGGCCCCTACCCTGCGCGTAAACAGTAGATTTCTTTTTAGTTGTTAATGAAATGCAAATTTGTGTAAAAATTAATGCAAAAACACAAAGCAGCAGCAGGCGAAAAAGCGCTGCGAAAAAATTCACGAGCTGGGCAAAAGTATGCTACAAAGCGTAGAATAGAGCATAAAATAGAGAATTTAATAAATGGAAATAGAATGGAATTGCAAATGCGAACGCATAGCGAGAATCTAATGAAGTATAATTGAATATGCTTAATGAATCAAATTATCTGCAGATTGAATGCCATGCATGCACTTTAACCTTTGAGCTGAAGGTAAACACAATTGAGTTGTGTTTATTTAACAAGAAACTTCACGTTCTTCTCCTAGTATAACACACATTTATGCTTGCTGCTCATCAAAGGCTCTGATTAATTGAATCAGCTGTTTCCCTTTTGCAGAACCTAAGTGTGGTTCGCGTCGACAGCAAAAGGTCGGACAAATTATGCACTGACCTTTTGACCCGCGTACCTTAAGCCTCGCTGCTGCAACAGGACAACGCTTGGCAGATTCTTCCCGTCACAATTTGTCACAAGCTGTTTTTTGTTTCTTCTTTCGTTTTCTACCCTTCATTTTCTCGACTCAAACTCAGGAACCGCATTGGCCTTTTTCGCGTCTCATTTTATTCATTTTGAGCTCGTTGACAAGTTTTTCATTTTTTTTTTTTTTTTGGTCGTTTTAAAGCCGATTGCGGCGACGGCAGCTTTTTGCCTTTTTAAATAAACGTTAATTTTTAATGACAATCCTCGGTTTTTTTTTTTTTGTTTTATTTATTTATTTTCTTTATTGAACGTCCGGTGAGTTTTTCACTTTTATGCGCATTTGCTTGAATACCGAAACCCGATTTTAATATGACATATTTCGCGTCTGCTTTATTTTTCGCTCCACTTTTATTGGTATTTTTACTGCTTTGCGGCGCATCAAACGCAGCTGTTGTCGGTATTCGGATTGTGACAGCTTCTTTTTACTTTCATTTCGAAATTCTTGGCTGTCTTATACCCTTTGCTGAGGGTGTTATAACTTTGTCATGTTGTGTGTAACGCACAGGGGGAGACATCTCGGAATCCATATATTCTGGATCAGGATTGAATTCGACTTGATATAGCCTGTCTGTTCCCATGGGAACTAGTCTCTCAGTGTTGAAGTTATGATTTTGAAACTTCGATAAGGTCCTTCTTTCTGTTCGCAGGCAGTACATATGCCGGATTGGACTACCATATCATACAATAGCCTATGGAAAGCTTTCTTGTTTAACAAAATATCTTGACCAAACTTGTCATTTATAAGATTCTCTATGCTCTCTACATACAGCCACAATCTTATCCACATCGGAGCTCTATATCATAAAGTTGTCAGAGAAACGATCTGTCGATCTGTGTTCCATTTCCAATATGTTTCCCCAAACTCAGCATTTCGAAGCTTCACGATTTTCACACTTCTGCTAAATTGTAAGGCAAATGTCTGCCAGGGTATTTGTTCTTCGGCGTGCCAAAGATATCCTTATTATTTTCCCTCATTTTATTATTTTTATTTCTGTCGCTAAGCAATTCATAAAAATACTGAATTATTTAATCAGCTTGAAGTTCGCAAGTGTTTTTATCGTTTTGTCATTGAATTTCTGATTTGCGCGCGCGCGCTTCTCTGAAGAATTATTTTCTTTTTGTGGAAATCATTTTCCACCGCATTTCTGTTTGACTTTTACGGTTATTTTCTTCAGTTTTTTTTTTCTCTTCACGCTTGCTCTGAATCGCATTTGTTGCAGGTGAGCGCTTATCTTGAGACTTGGCAGATTGCTTTATATGAAATTCTGGCAAAATTCAAGGAAATTTCTTTAATATTAAATTTGACTTTTCGCGTGATAGAGAATTCTGAGTAAAAGTCAAAAAGTTGTTTTAAGTAATTATTATAAGTATATTTTCGAGAAAAACGTGTTTATATGAAAAGGTTAAATGTCAATTATAAAGCTTAACTCATGAGACTTGGGAAGGCTTACGGATTCGTAGTACCCGCAATGAACGGAAGGAACTAAACGATTCCAACAAAATTGAACTCTTTGATTCGATGGGTTCAGGGTATGAAACATGTATAATCTGTCATAATATCTGGAGTATAAAGCTGAAGTATTTTAGTTAAACCTTAAAATCGTTATTTGCCATATGTTAGGATATGTCCATTTCGATATACCTGGTTGTACGTACTTTCCGTATGAAAGTCATTTTGTTTGGCTTTCTCTGAATTTCTCCTGGTTCTGAGTCAACTTTCTGACTGGTTATTATCGACACTCTGTTAAATATTGTTGGGAACGTTTGCTTACCTCATGATTGCCATTGTGGAAATTTGTGAAATGCATGCATTTGATTTTCCATTTCCGCAGCACACCTGTGCAAACAATCGTAGCTGCAGGGAATGTCAAAAAATAATTGCACTCGCTTTTGCCCTCTCCCTCTCCCTCACTCTCCCTCTCTCTCTCTCTCTGTCTCTCTCTCTGTGTCACTTACTCTGTCTAGCTTTTTGCTTGGCATTAGCCAGATTTGCAAAGGTAACCAGGGTCTGGCCAGCCATGCATTATCCTGGTCTCTGCTATTCAAATATTGTTAGCTTAACCGAGTTGTCAATTCCGAGCCAATGCATTTGCCACGTACAACACGAAAAACAAACAGCAGCTGCAGCAGCAGAGGCAACCAGATGCCACGCCCCCTATTTGCCGCCCATATTGTGTATCTGTGTGTAACTTGAGTTTTTCCTTTACTATTTTTTTTTTTTTACTGTACTTTTGTACTTTGACAATGTTTATACAGGAGAACAGGTTTCCAGCTGGTTACGATGAGGTGCAGTTACGGATACGGTTCGGGCCTTGGGAACGGTTCTGTTTGTTATGTGGCCAGCCAGCTGACGCCTGGGCACAAAAAGCAAACTGAAGGCGTACTGGAAATTTTAGAAGCAAAAGCTGAACACACACAGAACAAACAGTATTTCAATTGAATAATTTCAACCTTTGTGCAGAGGCGCGCGCGGGTCAATGAAGGGGCAGGGGGGGTGGGAGGTAGAAATTGTGCACAAAGCTAACAATCAGCGATGACATGCTCAGTGTCATCATCATCAATATCGTCATCGGCATGGCATCATCATCATCATTATCCAGGCATAAAGTGCAAGAAGTGCATAAACTTTACAACTGTTTGTGACTCACATGTCGTTTGCGATAAGAATGGGCAACACTGTATGTTGAGTGAGTGTGAGTGTGTGTGTGTGTGTGTGTGTATCAGTGTGTGGCTCAAAGATAGTGTAAGCGAATATGCCGTCTAACGGATGTTAGATCTAGACCAAAAAGTCAGCGGCTAACGATAATTGTTCTGTCATATTAAAACTTGATGAGTTTTTGCGGCAGACCTGGACCCATAACTGATTATGGAATGTCACTTTATATGCATACATATGTACAAATATATATATATAGATATAGATGTGTGTGTGTGTGTGGAACACCTTTGTCCTGGTCATTCGATCAGCTTGGCCGCTGCGCTGTTTGTGCTGTCATCCGGTCGCCCATTTTGTGCCGGAAACATTTGCTCGTGTCATGTCATATATGGTCTTTCGCTCAATTCCATTTTCGTTCTTTTTCTATTTTTCCATTCTTTTTTATACTATTCTGGCCGCCTTTGTGACTCTTTTATCAACACTTCCGTCATTTGGTGCGAATGGTGCGCTGCAGTCCAGCGACTTGGTTTGTTGATTTTTCGTGTGCCAGCTGGCACAGTGTTCACAGTGGACCACGCCCCCTCCCTCACTGTGTGTATGTGTGTGTGCGGTTGTGTGTGTGTGTGTGCTGCGATTGTAGCTTCTTTCGCAGCTTCACTTGTTTGGCAGCCGCTGCATTATCAATTGTATTTTCGAACAGCTAATGGAATTGAAATTGAAATTGTATTTGGTTTTCAACTTCAAAGCATTCCAAATATTTATATTAAATGATTTCAAAAGTTTACCCTCGTGTGGCCTCTGTACAATTTGCAGCATTAAACGAAGCCTTTTGAAACGAATTCCGGAGAAAAAATAAAATAAGATATCTTGTTGATGGAAATCTTATACTAGTTCCATAATGAATAGCAATAATATGTACTTTCTTAAACTGAGAGCACAATTTTCTCTGCCATATTGACAATTTTCTATTGCAATTTAGAAATTCTTGTAAAAATATTTGCTCAAAATGACAAAAGCAATAAATTATTTCCCGGGAGCATAGCAGGAGCTCTTTCCAGAACTCAAACTCTTGTCAAAACTTAACTGAATTTCATGTTAAGAGGCATCTGGCTCATGGTTGGAAGCCTTTCTCGCTTTTGTCCTATAATTGGGTTTTTGGAAATTTATTCATCTGCTTCAAAGAAAATCTGATTAATATGTATCTACAAGATATGTGTGGACAATGCCAATAACTTTGACTTGTTAAGCGCCCTTTGCTAGACTTCAAATTTATGCGAATTCCATAACAAACTCAAAACGAAATTGATATTCAAATTGAAAGGCAAGTTGGGCCTAGTTTGTAATGAAATATGAATGTTTCTGTAACTGCATTCATATAATTATTCATGCCAGCATTCATTCAATTGATTGATTCGATGCGATTATTGAGAAACAGCGGGCGGGCAGAATGCAATTGCATTTACTGCACGCAGCTGCATTGGACTCGTTAAATTTCCATATATTAACTGGCAGAGAAAAGACGGCAGCAAATTGACAATTGAGGATAATAAAATTTACACTTGTCAGGCGAAATGCACTTAAAGGCAAAACTTTTTATGGCCAGCGCGACGGGCTGAACATGATAATGTCCTCGCTGCAGCAACAAGCTGCCGCCCACAACCGCCCACTCCTCCTCACCGCCCACTCATCAATATGGCGCACAAAGTTATGGTAGCTCGAACATGTCCTGCATTTAGTTAGGCGCCTGTGTTTTGCGGTCAAAGCGATGAGGGCTATTAAAAATGCAGTTTGCATTGCAATTCAGTTGCAAAACTTGTGACAGCCTGTTGCCTGTTGGCGGTGAGTGTAAAATACGTTGCATACTTTTGGGCGTGGTGGAAAAGTTCTTGGCGCAAAATCAATTAAAAAAGGTTTTCGCCTCCAATTCGTAGTTGTAGTTGAAGGCGTTTGGCATAAATTGCTGGGACGAAAGTTTGTCTTTAAAGTCGTTCCGTGGGTCCAACTAAAGGCAAACTTTCTAACGAGCTGCTGTCGAAGGACAACAGACCCACACACACGGACACACACAGGCAGACACGTGCTGACAGTTAGAGGGACACACCCACATTTCATGCTTGACTCTCTGCGTGTGTGTGTACGCTCGTAAAATCCGCAAATGCTGTAAGACACTGGGCGCCAGTCAGGTCGTAAAAATGTGCGCCTTTTTCAAATGCGTCGTCAACTCGATTCGCATTCGCATTTGTATCTGTATCCGTATCCGTATCCGTATCTGTATCTGTGCCCGTGCCTGTAGCTGCTGCTGTATCTGTATCTGCTGTTGTATCTTTGGCCATATCTTTGGCTCTCGGACTGCTCATCTCTGTGGCTGCTGTGGGCCATTTTGTTATACTTCGATTGGCATTTTTACATGAGCAGCCCTTAGACCCCTCTTTGCCTTCCCCTGACACCGCCCCGTCTTGTCACACTAGCCCAAGTCTCAAGCTGCTTTGTTGAGTTATACAGCAATTGGCAATTGCTTTCCATTTGCCTGCCGCATTGCTACATAAACTTTCATACATGAGACACACAAGCACACACACGCACACTTACATACAAATATTCCACACTTTTTCTACGCTCTCACATCTTTCATATGGCTGCTTGCAAAACCAAATGAGCTCTTGGCCATGAAAGTTTAATGAGTCCAAGAGCTGCTGTTGTTTTTCAGCGAAATACTCTTGGACACTTTGTGGTCCCCCACATGCATAATGAAATTTATGTGTGTGTGTGTGTGTGTGTGTGCATGTGTGTAGATGTCCCTGTGCTCTTAATGTCATCGCTTATGGCACAAAATTCTTGCTGATTCGCTTACATTTTGATGTGTTATGTTTTCTTTGATCGAACTTTCTCTTTTATGTTCTTGCACATACGATTTTCTTTAAAAGATGGCTTAATATTAAACAATCCCCATTTGTTTTATATGTTTCAATTTTGAAAGATTCCTAACTATTATTTCTTTCTTTATTTTCAGGTAAGTTAGAAGTTGATATATTATAAGAGTTCTTTAAAAAGGGTAAGCTATAATGAGGAATTAATAATTTTATAAGGTCTAAAGACTTTTCACAATTGTTAAGAAAGTTGTCCTTGTGTATTCAGAAGCAGAAGCTGGCTGAATAATGGGATTCAATAGGTTGTGACCAGTAAAAACTGAGACAGAGAAAGTGAGAGAAAAGGTTGAGAATGTGTGTCTAAGGGAGAAATAGACAGAAATCATTAAGAAAGCTAGAAGGAGAGCCCTGTAGAATAAGGAGATCTCTTTACATATATGCACAAAAGTTCTCCCTTTAGTCTAATAGTATTCAATTGTACTTAAGCGTTGCATCAGTTCAAAGCGCAAATCAATATCATGAAATAAACCACAAATCTCGTGCCATAACCGATGCGCCTCCAGACAGAAGCCCATCAATTGGCATTCATGCATTTTTATTTGGCATATAGATATTTCGAGCCAGAAAGAGCTTTGTCCAATGCAATATTTAAAGCGTATAAAACATACATTCAGCTGGTTTTGAGTGTGTTGTAAAAACAATGAGAGTTTGGCCAGGCGATGGTGGGCGGAGGGGGAGACGGGTTGTTTGAGCAGCCAAATGCTCTTGATATTCATGTCCAGGTCCATTATCCATTAAACCGACTGCCAACCGCACATTTGTCAAAGCTAATTGCCAGGCACCCTTGGAGCCGACACGCTGCCTACACCTACAACAACAACAACAACAACGACAACAACAACAACAACGTGAACAATTTGAATGAGAGCCAGAGCACACACACGCAGCAGGACACTCAGGACACGCACTCAGGGCCAGGCGCGCTCTTCAAAAAATGGCATGCTTGGATTTTTAATGGTGGGGCCTAAGCCAATTGGATAAAGTATTTCATGCCATCACACACACACACACCCACACACACACACACACACACACGGAGATTTTGGGTATATGCGAATTTGGTTTGTGCTCATAACTTGGCAAAAATCGATGCTGAGCTGAGCGGCTGCTGCGTGTCCTGTTCGCCTCGGCTGTCCGTCCTGTCTGGCATTCGCCTTTGCCTGTTTGTTATTTCATGCATTTTTAATGCAAGCCATGAAAATATATCAGGTAAACTTTGGCCCACGCTGACGACATTAATCATGTTTAAAGTTTCGCTTTGCTTAGCAACAACAACAACAACGGCAACAAACACAACGACACACACCTACACACACCTACAGACAACACACACACTCAAGTTCACCTTTGATTTTTGGGCTCCAAATTGTATTTTGTAGAGGCAACTAGTGCGTTGCACGTCCCGGCTGCCCGCCTTGAGGCAACAATATATACACACACACACATACACACAGCTGCCCTGTGTTGTGTCTAATAGTTTTGAGTGTGTGTTTGTGTGTGTGTCTGTGCGTGTTAAATCGTTTTGGTCTTGTGGATTTTTGCCTTTTCCTTGTTGATATTTTTCATTGGCCACTTCGGAACCGTTGCCTGTGGCCTGAAGGCTTTTGTTTTGGCCAACAACGTTGATGTTGATGATGACATTGGGCTCGGGGCCGAGCATTTTACTAGCCGCTTTGCTGGTGTGGATGCCACATGGCTGAGCATGATTGAGCGTGCCATGCATGCCAGCCCAGCCCCATTGCTGTGCTCTGTCTTTTGCCTCGTGCCTTGTGCTGTCAGCGCTCGGCAATGTCGCCATTTTTGGAAATGTGCAGCAACTGTTGTTTCGGAGGCAACATTGCTTCGACTTTGCCTGCCACAAGTCGCTGCTGCTTGCAACAGCCACACTAGCTGACCCTCTGCCTGGGGCAGAAACCACTAAACATGAAAATTAGGAAAGGTGAAATTGCACGAAATGAGCTTATGTGCGTGGCAAAACATATTTACATGACCTTTATGTAGATGTTTATGTATATATATGTATAGGGTATAAGTGTGCACACAAACAAATGCCGCCTGCCTTTGCCCACATTTGTTGAACGCAGCCGCACGTGCTCCTTGTAACGGGGGCTAGGTATAAAAGTCGCGACGAATCTTGGTCTGATCTATATACATATTGGATATTTGTGGGTATCAATTTCACATTCTGACCAGGAAGGAGGTTGACATATTAAGATGCAGTATACAGAGATAAGTCAGTCAGTCAGGACAAACAGTTTCATGTATATAGAGATTTTGGAATATGGATTATGGATAGGGTAAAGAGATAGAGGAAATGTGCACCCAAGCTTTTTAGTCCTTTAGCTATTGTTTAGGTTCTTGATTGTTCCCTTTTATTTTAACTTATCTTTTTGTAAAATATGTTATTTTATACAAATACAATTACAGTCCTTATAGTAATATCTTAGTTTTGTTTGCCTTATGTATTGTTATGTAATCTCATTGTTAAACAAACTTTTCATTTATTTACTTATCTTATACGATCAAAGAGACTTTATGCTTTGTCAAGGAACAAGACTTTTCTTTTATCTTTTTTATTTCATTTAGCATTTTTATATTTTCTTCAATGGTTGCCACAAAGATTATTTCATCACTTATCAAACGAGATTTGAAAAGTTATAAGAATAAACCAACGAGTGTAGGGAAAAACTTTGCTCGGCTTGCAATTTGGAGGCCGTACAAGGCGACCCCCTGCCCAAACTAAGCCGCTGGCTTACGCTTCAACGCGGCGGCAGTCAAACGCGGTGGTAAATATGCCACCTCCGGACGTAATAACAAGGCACCTGTGTGTGTGTGCATCTGTGTGCGTCTGTGTGTGTAAGTGTGCTAACCTTGATGTTAGGTAGGCTCATAAAACGCGTCACTCGATGCTCAACGCCGTAGGCGCTGGTGCCAGCCAACGGCCCATGCGGATTAGGGAGCAAAAGAAGAAGAGCCTGGCGGGGGCGTGTCTGAACGGGCAGGCGACGCCCGAAGGGCAAAGGCTGTTGCCTGCCGCTGGCGGAGCGTCAGCAATTTCAGCAAATGCTTTGAGGCCGCCCTTTATGTGTCTCTGTGGTCGTCTCTGTGTGTGTGTGTGT
The DNA here is from genome assembly GCA_037075305.1 of Drosophila kanekoi. Lineage (NCBI taxonomy): Eukaryota > Metazoa > Arthropoda > Insecta > Diptera > Drosophilidae > Drosophila > Drosophila kanekoi. The sequence goes on from JBAMCE010000141.1 coordinate 7,537,870, forward strand.
GTGTGTGTGTGTGTGTGTGGGCGATGAGGGCTCTTTAGTTTTGCTTTGGCGGAGAATTTAGGAGAGCGGCGGCAGCTTTTTGGATCTGGCTGATTTACATGAGAGCTGCCCGCATGTGTAGCATGTGGGAGCTGCGACTGAGGCAGCGGCAGCTGACCTAACTGGCCATAAACATTTCCAAAAAGTATCTGCAACGTGCATAAAATGTATCTGTGTGTCGGTGTGTAAGAGTATCTGCAGCGTTAAAAGTTTAGAAATCATAGCGCATAGCAAGACACACACTCGCGCACACACACACACACACACACATACTCACACAGACGCACACACACATTCGCACTGGCAAAACTGCCAACAGACAAATCCAGATTCCGATTCAGATTCTTGGTTGGAAGAGCTTTCGCCACGCTTCGCCAGTGATGCTGCAAGCTGCATACCCCCCGCAAACCACTCTCGTCCCTTTCCCCTCCACCCCTCCACCTCGCCCCTTGCCCCTTGGCGCTGCTGTGACGCTGCCACTTGTCAAGCAGCATTCCAATTGTTGTTGTCGCCGTTGCTGTTGTTGTCGAAGTCACAGTCGCAGTCAGGTTTTTGCAGCTAGAAGATACAAATGTATCTCTGAGGCGCTGTGCAAAGAGACTGATAGCTAGACATAGGGCAGGAGCAGGGGTCTTGCGGGTTGGGTTGTGGTGAGGGGGGAAGTTGTGGGCTGGGGGCCACTTCAAACTATGCGCTCTGGCCATTTCGCAGCGCCTTTACGGTACTTTTGTTAGCTGCTGCCAGCTTGGGAAACGGCCTTCGCTGGCATTTGGCTAAAAAGTTGTTTGCCTTTGCAATACACGACCCTCTGCCCCCCCCAAAGCTATCCGCCGTCCCCCTATCTCTCCTGGTCGCGCAGTTTTCTTTGTTGTATTTTATTTATTTTATCTACTCGTTAGCTACATTTTCCTTGCATTCGCTTGGGTTTTGTCTTCGTTTGAGCTGCTTTTGGTTTGGTTTTATGTTTGGCTGCCTTTGTCCTTTGTTTTGGGTGGTTTTTTTTACTTCTCTTTTATTTTTTCGTTTTTTGGGCATTAGTTTTTCCTTCAGCAAGTTTGTTTCAACCTGGCTTTTCCTGCTTTGTTGCTGCCTTCGTTTACACGCGCATTAATTTCTGGCTTGATTTTCTTGTACGTATGAAAATGTAGCCAAAATAGGTCTTTGTAAGTTTGCGGCTCTTTTCCGCTCCTATCTCACGGTTACCTCCATTTGTTGTTGTTGTTGTTGTTGTTTTTTCCTTTTCTAGTTTGTCAACGTGTTTGCAACTGCTGCTGATATGTACGACCTTTGCCAGAGTAAGGCGGAAACCGAGAGAAAAGTCTATAAAGTTTTCGGGGTTTTTTTTTCTGGTCACAATTTTCATGCTTAATTAATAATGCACTAAGCTCCTCAGCGTCGCACTGCACTCACGAAAATGTGGCCAACAAACAAATAAACAAAGTTTTGCTGAAATTAAACCGCAACTCTTGAAATGCCAAAAGCAATGCAGTAATTCCCCAGCCCAGCGGCTGCCCCTCGAAACTTTGCTGAGTTTTGGGCCTGTCAACAAGTTTTCCCCTCCCATTTCGTATTTTGCGCTCTTGTCTCAAGTTTTTTACTTTTATTTTTTTATTGTATACGCAACAAGAACCACAACCGAAATGTAATCGACTGCTTACAACTGATTTTCGTGGTGCTTTACAACACTTCTTAGCAGTTGTTAATAACTAATGGCCAAGTGTCTGCGATCGGGCCAAAAAGTTTTTTATTCTCCTACTTGAGTGCCACAATAAAACTGTTGTACAAGTATTCTCCTTCTTTTCTGGGCTCCATTCTCGTCTTTTTTGCCGTTCCCACAAGTTTCTCAGTGAGAGATTTTGTGGTCAGTTTCGGGCTTGAGCACAATTCCTAAACTTGTCACCTGCGATTTGTCAATTGGAATTGAGTATTGACAAACTCTAAAAACTTGAATTTGCTTTAATAACTTGTATTCTATATATCATACAAATATCACATGCTTAAACTTTCCTTAATCTCCCTGTTTCATTCCATTCCGTTAATTGTAAAGTGATCTGCGATTTGTGATCTGTGATTTCCATAGCCTCATCTAAGGTCCACAGATCCTATAGGCTTTGTTGTCTCGCTCCGTATTCCCTTCTTTAACTCGCATATCCTTTCGCTGGCTGCCTCTTTTTTTCTTGCGTCTTCCTCTTCCCTTATCTCCATCGCCTTCATTTTCTCCCCTTTCCTAGATCTCATTTTCTTAATCGCTTTTGCTTAAACTTGCTCTATCTCTATCTCTATCTCTATCTCTATCTCTATCTCTATCTCTCTTTATCTCTCACTACCTTCTCGCTTCTCCAATCCCACACTTTTCGCTTGCTTCTTCTCTCTTCCTCACTTGTATATCGCCTCTCTATGCGATTGTCATAAATACAGGGATCTTGAGAGCACTATTTTGAATAGTATATTTATTGAAGATATGTCTACTGAATACTAGGCTTCTAAAATTGGTTATCTGGGTGTACTTTAAAGTTCTTATACGTGAACATGTGGTTAATCAACATATTTCTTGTTGTTATTACCTTATAGAGCCGCTCTTCCAAGCTCATGGCCACCCTAAGCCTGATCATGCTGTTTTTGCAAGCCATATAGAGCATGTAACAACCGCATTTACCATTATTTTTACTGAAAACCTTTCGAGATTGATAACGTTAAGTTCCAGTACTCCATATGGAGAACTGATGCATGATGCAACCGCAGCACACGCATACACGCTAACACACTCTCACGCACACACCGATATTATGGAAACCGCAGAACTTTTCGGAGAGCTTCTCGTAACGCATGCAACTCCGTTTGCTGTCTTTTCCTGAGCCTATCTCAAAGTTTTGCGCTCTGGCAGCTTGCACAGACTACAAAGAAGAAGAAGCAGAACAGATAACTGGCATTTTACAATATGTGTGGAGCAATATGACTAACAGCAACAACGAAAGCAAATACAACAAGAACAACAACAACAACATACACGCTTCACAGAGTCAGCAACGCTGGCAGAGACGTCAGCGGTGACTGCGACTGCAACCGGCATAATAAATTCGCACAAGAGCGCAACTTGCATGGCAACTTCGACGCCAGCAGCGACGTCTGCTTTGTCTAGCCACAGACACACTAGGCAAACCTGCTGCTATTGGAGTTGCAGTACAGCCGGAGAGCATCGAGCGGCAGCGCCGCTCCAACAATAACAGTAAAAACCTAGCAGCGGCCTCAGTCACACATGCATTGCCCGCTGGGCATTGAGAGCGACAACGCCAGCGACTGCGACTGCGACGCCAGACAGAGACTCGACAACTTCAGCAGCTTCGTTCAGTTTCAGCCGGCATGGCACGTTCGGCAATTAGTTGAACTTCGTAGCTCGTGCCGACGAGACGAACCCAACGAGACGTAAGTCAAACAAACTTTACGGGCGCGCAACTTTTTTTGGTGCTTTTATCTTGCTTTCCAACTCCCGCCACCGCCCCCCTCGGCAGCAACAACAACACGTGTGAGAGCGAGAGCGCAGTTGCGGCTGGCGCGTAAATCACAAGAAAAATAACAACAAATATTTTGCAACAATAATTTGTTAAAAATGTTTGCAGTGCAATTGAATTGAACCTTTCGCAGCTTTGAACTTTGATTTAATTTGAGCTGCACAACTGCGACAGCTACAACAATAATAACAAAGTCAACAACAACAACAATAGAGTAACCGGCAACGTCTGGCAACACAAATTGCCCCGCGTTCCCCCTATCAACCGGCTGCGCTGTCAGCGTCGACAAATTTATCGATTTTTTCAGCCGTTCGTTGAGCTCTGTTGTTGTTGTTGTTGTAGTTGCCGCTGCTGCGGCTGCTGGTTTTTGTAGCTGTCCTTGTTGTTGTTGCTTTTGTACTTGCAATATTGCTCATTTTACTACGTTTTTTTCTATGCGAACCAATCAAAATCTATAAATAGATCCGCCATTGCATTAATTGCAGCAAAAGAAGAAGAGAAAATATATTGCATAAAAATAAAAGTTTTGCTTTTGCATTAAGCTTGAGAGATTGTTTGTGTACTGTGCCTGAGTACTGTGTCTCTGTGTGTGTGCGTGAGCGTGTGTCTGTTTGTGTGTGCGCGCCTGTCTGTGCCGTGTTTGAGGTCGTCTGCCAGCCTTGCCACCTATTTTTGCGAAATATATTTGTGTGCGCCACTCCCAGCGACGCCCACGCCACAAACTGCTGCAAGTAACAAACGGAAAAGACGTCAAGCACAAATTTAAGGTAACTATTTTATTGTATTATCCAGAAAGACAAAAAATGAAGAAAACTAAAGAAAAAGCGAAACCAGCTGGCAACGCCAGCCGCCGCAGCATTTGAAATGCCATCTCGCAACAAACATTGCCTCTCTCTAGCGCTGTCTCCTTCGCACTTTTACACTTTGCGCCGGCTGGCATGTCAACGACGTCGTGGGCAACTCTTGGGCTTGCCAGGAAGTTGCGCTAATTTCGTGCGGAAGTTTATTGCCAGCTTCATAATTTGTCTGTCGACTGTCGCGTTGCCCCCTCGCCATACCCTGTAACCATAAAATGGCAGCAGAGGGTATAGTTAAGATTCCGAAGATAGGGTATACATCACATTTGTATGTATTGGGTGTTTGAGTATTATTCATCCACTGATCATTAGTTAAATAGGGTATTGCTTAGTCGTGCCTCTGCGTTCAGTTGTCACTTGTGTTGTTTTTGCAGCTGTCAGACTCCCACGGCCTGTTATCAGTGCTGTTGTAGCCCGAAGCCCGCCTCCAGTTGCCTAAAATTAAATTTCGCTTTCATAATCCCATTAAATATTTCGTGAATTGCGCTAATTATGCCGTTAATTTAATGTTTGTTAAATTTTTAATTGAATTATTATCAACGTTTGACGTCATGAAATGAATTTCATGTGCCGTCAGACGCTCCGCTCCACTGATTAGCCCTAAGCCTTGCTCCGCCTTGCAGCACATCCTGTTGCCGCCGCTCGTTGATTGTCTTTGCCAAGTTAGTTAATTAAAATAAATTACATGTTGAATTTGCTTTGCCGCACTACGCACATTCGCTAAAGTTTCGAAATGTTGCCTTACGAATACTCATAAATTAGCCGAGTGTTTCGAGTCCTAGTTATTTGCTTGAGGAGGCGGCGGTTATTAACTAACCGCGCATACTTATCTACCTTTTGAGCTCACAAAGCACCAGACTTTTGATGTTTCATTTGAAATTCCAAAACGTAATGTTTATATTTATAACATGCTTAATTTGTCGAGAGGCTGCGCATCACAAGATAAGATAAAAAGTTGCGGCATTTATTCGGGAGAGCTTAAAAAGTTGCCAACATAAAAGTTAATGTTGATTGAAAATATGGTCGAAACTGCCAGGTGTACTTTAATTGTAAAAAAGTACAGTTAAGTCGCTCGCAAATTAGAAAACTTTTTATTTTTTTGTCATAGATGATTTCAATTTGTAAATAGGTATACGAATTTCTTAAAGCCTCCTTTTGTTGAAAAAAGAAGAATTGATATATTATTATAAAGATCATGTATTCACAAGTTTGTTTTGAATGACATTTGTTAAATTTAGTTGATATAGAAGAAGATGCCATATTTCCATATCAAGCAACTGAAAGTTAAACATTATGTTATGTTATCTTATGTTATCTTATGCTATGTTATGTTATGTTATGTTATCTTATGTTATGTTATCTTATGTTATGTTATGACTGCCAACTGCTAAGCTAACATAAAATGTTAATAGCAGCGCGTCATATAACTGTTAACTGTCTGTTAAAGTCAAGATAAACACAGAGTAAAAGCAACCAATGTAAGTTAATTTCCGTTTGATACAAATATAACGCTCTGTACATCTTATAGCCGGTTGGTAATTTCACAACATGCCCACAAATCGAGTCAATAATCAAATATCTACTTTATCTATTACTTCCAACGATTTTAGCACCAGTCGACCTTAAACTTTAATGCCAACTGTCGCACTTCTGAGCAGCCATAATTCTCGCAATAATCACTTTACCCAGTTTCGAGTAACAACTTTTACAATTTCACTGTCTAAAGCTGACCCAACAACCTCAATTGCCCCGCCCACATCTACGGGCGCCCTGCTAAAGGAATGTAAAAAAAAAAAACAACTTTAAAAAATAAAAATTTAAAAAAAATGAAAAGAAAATATCTCTTGGAAAAACTTGAACATTCGCTTACGCATCAAGTCAAATGAAATTGCCAGGCCGCGCCCAGGAAGCGTTGGGCGGGTGGAACGGAACGCACCGGAGTATGGCGTGGCGTTGCGTGTTCCACCCCACCCCTCCCTCCCTTTCCCCTGGCAGACGGGCGGACAGACAAGGCTAATGGCACACACTCATACGCCCCGTGGTGCGACAAGGCAGACAACGTTTGCCAGAGTCTGGCGCAGACATTGCAGGCAAACATTACAAATGTCTCGACAACTTTTTTTTTACATTTTGTTGTCGCTTGATCTTTGCTTGTTGTTGTTATTGTTGTTGTTGTTGTTGTCGTTGTTGTAACTGCCGCTGTTGCCATATCCAACGGCAAGAGTCGAACATGGCTAATGGCAATTGTTAGGGAATCTTGTCTTGTGGTCTCTGCTAAACCAGCCCGCAGTTTGGTCAGATGATGATACTCATACACACACACACACACACAGACAGACACATACACTCGCACATACAGCTGCACCGTTAGCCACAAACGACTTTGGCTCGCTCCATTGGCTCTGCTTTGGCAGCTTCTTCACATCTCCGACTCGTTTCGTCTGTATCTTTGCACTTCGCCACATTTTCACTTTTCTGCATTTCTTAGCGCGCGATTTTCCAACACCAGCGCGACTTTTTTGTGTTCCTTTTTATGTTTTTTTTTTTGGTTCCGTTTGGCATCGTCAAATGCATCCGCTTAGCCGCCGCGGGCTCTCAATGCTGGCTTAGCCAGTTAACGCAGTCGAGATTCCCATTTGGAATGCATTTTAGTCTGGCCTTTGTGCCAGTTTTGGCCAGTTGGGGCCAGACAGACAGCCAGTCAATGCACCTGCAGAAACGGACGCGGCTTGTGCCACTCCCCTCCCTCTCTCTCTCTTTCTCTCTCTCTCGCTCTCTCGCTCTCTCTATCTCTATCAGTTCGTTAGTTTTCATTTGTTGAGCTCTTGTCGCTCTCTGCTGGTCTGTTGTCTGGCATTTTGTGGCACTATTGCTTTGTTCTTGCTACCTCTTGGTTTATCGTTCTGGCGCTCTCCAAACTCGTAATCGTTTCTGTTTCTGTTTCTATTATTTTTCATTTTTCCTCTTACAGCTGATTTCCATTTAATTGATTTCACATTCCACGCGCGTGATTCATTTTGTCACATTCATTTTGTGAATTTCGTTGCTGATTTTTTTCGCTCCGCAAATCGACATTAATGCGGGGGAGCTGTGAAGGAAGCCGTCTTTTTGGGATGCTGCAATTTCATGCGCTTTTTATGGTGTGTTCATTTTGGCTTAACCATTTTTGGGCTTTGAAAATGATGTTGTGGGCGGATGAAAAATGATATGTGGGCGCTGTTTATGAGTGATTTCCTTTTAAAGAAAAGGGAGTTTCATGATTCAGAGTCGATTTCGATAGTAATGCGTGCCGATAATATACAAATATCTCATTTAGGAGCGGATTTATGATCGATACACCATTCGATAGTTATGATCGATAAATTTCAATGACTAAATCAGCTTTATACGAGTACAATATACATATTTTACATTTGCCTACTTATTGTACCAAACATTCATGTTTAAATCGTTAAGAAGTTATCGAAAGCTCTGATCGATAACTATAGCAACAAGCTGGTCAGCTTGAAAACAAATTCAATAGACATACTTAATATTTATCGCTGGCAGTTCATTGAATATTCCTGATTTCTCTGTAACAGACCAGCGCTTTCTCTGCCACGCCCAGAAATCAATGTATTTGAGCAGCTCGAGCGCACACGTATTAAATCTTGGCACATTAAGCTACTTCCCAAACCCTCAATCGGTGTGCACAATTATGACCATAATAATGTGCATCAATTTCCGTTGCAATTGAAAAGCCGAGCCACTTATTCCATTTGCACCTCCCTCTCCCCCTCTATCTCTCCCTCTCTCCAGCTCTGTAAGTTAATGTCTCCGCCCACTTGTCATGTTTATTCGATGGGCCCTTTTTGAGTCCGTCCAACCATAAATCGCAGCGCGCGTGATCAGTGCGAATGCGTGTCCGTTGCATTGACAACAATTACATGCCGTATAACGTTTGGCATGCACAATTTTGCAGTTACTACCCCTACACACCCCTCTCCTCTGGGCGTCCCCTCTTTCGCCTGCCAATGCGAGTTAATAGCCGGCAACTCCCCACACTTAGCGCCCCAGCAAACGGACCTCTACAGCGAATACAGTTATTTAAGGCCTAAAAAAAATATTGAAAAAAAAAACAATTGCATGGCTCGCTGGCTTTTGGGCCAAATATGCAACCTCTCCCCCTCGAAACTGTTTAAACAGACAGTTGTCTGGGTCTGGGCCATGCCTCAATGTGTTGCAGCCAGCAAACGGCAAAAGCAGCCACAGCAACAACAGCAACAAATGCACTTGAAATGCTTTTTCCAAGCGCATTTTCATTTATTTTATTGCAGGCTGTTGTTGTTGTTGTTGTTGTTGTTGCTGGGTTCTCTGCAGCGATATGCAATTTGTTTTATACGCTCATTGCCTGCCTCACCGCACCGCACACCACCGCCCCTCCGTCTGTCTGTCCGTTTGTCTATTTGTCTGTTTGTCTGGCTGCCTATCGAGCGCCGTCTAACTATCTATCTTTTCTTTTTTATACCCTGCACCCATTAATAATGGCCAAAAGGAAAGGGTATGATATAGCTGTGAACATGTATGTGACAGGCGGAGGAAACCATAAAATACAAATACATATACATATATATACGTGATCAGGAGCTCAAGTGGAGCTGATGTGTGGATGTCTGTAAGAACGAGTTGTTCTCAGAGGCATATAAATATCGAAAGCCAAATCTATTTGAAAAGAATCGATAAGTATCGATGCCTAACTTCACTTATTTAGATCTGAGAACTTAGATAACTTATGTGGCAAATACTTTATGCTCATATCTATACGTTTATCTCCTTTAAATATCAAATAAGATAAGATACTTTTTGCGTTAAAAGAATCGATACATATAATTTACAAGGCCTGTTCTTAAAATTTGGCATCTGTTTTGTTCTTTATCACATTTCAACTGTGATATCGCCCAATTCCCTTTCATGTGTGAATTGTCAAACTTATTAAAAGGTATTTTCTAGTCGATCACTCTCTAGCATTTATTATTTGTTATGCCAGGTTGCATGTTGTTGCTGCTGCTTGCTGCATGAAGTCCGCTTCGTTCATCGTTCTAAATTAAAGCCTAAAGAGGCGACTCGACTCGACTCGACGCGACGCGACTTGCCTCGCCAGAAACTCGTCTGCGAAATGAAACTTAACAAGTGGAAAAGTCTAAAACCGCAATCAAGTGGCAAACAAACCAATACACACACACACACAGAGAGACTGACAGACACACCTAGGTATAGATTTATATACCTTTATATATATTTAGATACATTAGCTACATTGCAACCATATTTGTTTTATTTTTAGCAAATTGCCAATCAAATATAGAGTCCGAGTGCCTATTGTTTGTTGCCTTTGCGCTGTGCCAGTTGATTTGTGGCAACAAGCTGCGCCCCTCAGCCCGCCCGCCGCCCCCGCGCTCCATTTTAACTTGTCCAAGTTTTTGGTCACTTGCCGCTTGGCTTAGCCTAGCCGCAGCCGAACGCATTATTTTGGCTTCAACGGCATTCGCATTCTTCATTCTTCAAATGCCTGAGGCTTATTCAATTGGCCACGCCCACTTGGCCACATCACTTGTGCGCCCACAAATCTCATGCTCAATATTACACAAAAACAACAACAACAACAACAAAGTCGCATATAAATTGTTTGTGGCATTAATTTTTAACTATTTGATTAATGTTTGTGGCGCTTAACTCGCATTTCATTTATTACACAGCGCTTTATACACGACTGTGTGTGTGTGTGTGGGCGTGGCCCTGTTGTTTGTTTGACTTTTTAAAGCGTCCATTAAATATTTGCGCGACATCATTAAAAATTTGCACATATCTTATGCATATAAATTGCCATTTGGCATTTTGCGGTCGCAATGCGAAAAATTTTACTTTATTTCGGTTTATTGTTTTTATTTTCCTTAAACCTTTTTTTTGTGTTTTTATTGTTGTTGTTGTTGTCGTTGTTTTTGTACCTTTTACATTTGCATATTTTTCATTTATTTTTGTGATTGGCCGCAGGAAACGGCGCAAAGTTTTTGGCCGTTCATGTGAGCATAAATTATGATATGTGCATAAGATTTAAAACTGAAATGCGTAAAAAAAAAATAAAAAAGGGGAAATATGATCTGCAGGACATATTAACTATGATAGCAGGGCAGCCGGGCAATTGGGCTATGTTTTCCGCTTTCGATGGGGCCGTGTGTCGAGATGCCAGATAAAGGGGGCATTAGTATTTGAGGGGAGAAAACATTTTAATTGGTACCAAAATGGCCAAAATGGAAATAAATATACTCTTTTAATTCTTTTACTTATTAAACTGCCTTTAAAGTCGATGTGGACTGTCGCTGCGCTTCTCTCAATATAGAAACTTGTTGATTAAGAGTCTAGTTTCAAGTGTTTATTGTACTGAATCACAAAAAGCATTTTTATTACAACACAGTTAACTTGGGTGATATATGGCCAAGCCTGGTTGGGTCCTCAGACTTTCTCATGGACTAACGTAAAAGACGTCTTCTTTGAGTAAAGGCTGCATCGTCACGTAGGTTGTCGGGAGCTCTGGGGCGTCTCCTGTGTCGTGGTTGGAGGAGTTCCTTAAAGGATCTTCTCTTGAGCCTCCTGACTGCACACCTCCCAGCGAGGTCTCATGCTACCCGGTTACAGTGTCGTTGCAAGCGTTCGTTGTGTCGGTTGGCGAATACTTCGACTTGGCTTCTATAGTCTCCATTTTGAGGTCTCTGTGCAAGGCAGAATTTCTGACGTACCAGTCAGCAACGGTCAATCGGCGCAAGGCCAAGTTTTGGAGTATCTGAATCCGTCTTCGAATTGTACGAAATCCGATTCCCAAACCCGGATACCGTATCTCCAAGTTGGCGCCAACACGACGTTGTAAACTGCCCGTTTGCAGCGAAGTTGCAGTGAGCTGTTGGGGTTTAGTAGCCAGTTAGGGCCAGCTCTTAAAGCGGCACTGCTTGTGAAGGCCGTCGATGGGCGCCCGAAAGTTACGCCTATTATCCAGTACAATTCCAAGATACTAGGCGCTCATGCCAGGGCGAAGAGGGTTGCCATCTAACCAGACTGCTGGAGCCTTGCCACGCCTCAGTGTGTACCTGACCGCCTGGTCTAGTTTTTGATGTGATTAATATGTTATCATAAAAGGAGCTATCAGGTGGGAGGCCTGAGCGGAGTCAAGCGAATTTACCTGGAGATAGATGGGCGTGGCTGTTGATGTAGCGAGGGAGTATCTGGGCAAAAGAGAGGTCTATTTGCAGAACTTGAGTGTTAACAAAGTTTTGCCTGCCATTTGAAAAGCGTCTTAATTTTAATTTTATTTCGTTTGTTCCAGCCTTGATTGAAGCTTCTTAAAGAATAAAGTTTCAGTTCAGCTTTGACAATTTATTTAATTTTTAAATATAGCCAGAAAAAAGTTCCCTCCCTGCGCTTGCTTTTCACTCATTATCTTATTATTTTTTGTTTTCAATTCCGTTAAAACAATTGAAAAATATCTTAAACCAAATAATTTAAATTTATTTCGCGGTAATCACTCGTTTAATGTTTGCTCAGTTTTCTGTGCATGTGTGTGTGTGTGTGCATGTGTGTGTGTGCCTGCGTGTGTTCTTTTCAATTGGTTTTCATCGTTTTTTAATTGCAAATGCATTTTGCTTTGTTTTCCTTTTTGTTTCCAATTAAAAGAGTTTTGTTGTTGCGCCGCAATTGTTTAAACGGCAACTTAATTAATTTATACTTTTTATGCAAACATTCTGTTGAAATGAGCTCAGGTAAATTCGCGCTCGCCTGCACAAATAAATAAAACCAAATTCACACAAAGAGAGTCGGACAGCCGGCTAGATAGAGCATCAGCTAGCTGTGGGATTGTGCATTGCGCATACGCCGTGTATTGCGCGAAATAAAAAAATAATATTAAAAGGAATGTTAATTAACCGTACTCATCATGTGCTTTTATTAAATCATCTTAAATAGAATTACGTGACTTTGTTGCGCTCGCCAGGCACTTAATTATATATATATATACATATATTCCACACACATGCACATCCGCGCACACACACACACACACAGAAAGAGAGAGAGAGAGAGAGAGATAAATAAATACACCTTTTGCCTTTGGCAGAAGGCGAAAAAAAACCCGCTTAGCTGTTTTCTTTATATTATTTGCTTACATTTTTCCTTTTTATTTGGCTTACTTTATGTTCCTTCTCTCTCTCTCTCTATGTGTGTGTGTGCATGTGTGTGTTTGTGTGTGTTTGTACATCTCTCATACATATTCAACATTTGCCAAGCCCCACCCATTCGACTTTGCCACTCGTGTTGATTTTTATTTCATTTGCAGTCTTTCTTCGTTGGAGGTTAAGTATCTGTTTACATTTCTTTCTACACCTCATTCATTAAGTGCGTTGTGCCTATGTGTGTGTGCGTGTGTGTGAATTGCTTGTCATGTGCTTCTCTCTCTATGTGTGTGGTGTGTGTGTGTGTCTGTGCGTGTGTCCCTCCAGTGCGTAGTGCCCACAGCTGCCACTCATCGAGCCAGCCACAAATGTGGACAACACTCTTCACGTTGTATACCCTATCCCATAAATAGTTTTATAGCCCTCGCAATGACTGCTTTTAGAGCTGTGTAAGAACTACAAAATGGGTTATAAAATGGGACTTTATAGATTTTTAAATATGAATTTGCATAAAATCGCAGATCCGTAGCTAAGAGAATTTCATAGAGCAGTATAATAGAATATTACATAAAAATGATCTTAAGTTTTAACTGAATTTGACTAACTGGTTCGCACATCGATAATTTCGATTCGAAAAATATCGATAACCTTTCGATAAGCAAGTTTATAATCTAAATTCTGATTAGATAAATGTCGATAACATCTCGATCAGCTAGGATATATGACACCTCGATTAAGACCTTTGCAAAGCGAAGCTTACAAATCTTTCTATACCATTTACAATATACCGCTAACAACTTTCGAAAGAGTATCCGCTATTCGTGGCCTGTTTTGTGCTTATTTTTCACATTGGTTTTTATGATGCGCTTGCAACAATTTGGCTTAATAGAAATTTTTGCTTTATTTCAATGAGTTTTGGTAAATGATTTCGCTTGGAATTGAATTCGATTTTGGGTCAGCACGCTGCACAGCCCCCGCCACCTCCGCCACCTCAATGACGTCCCCGCCCCTCCGGCCCAAGAGCTGGCCCACTTCAATTGGCGGTTGGCAGTTGGCTGAAATTGTTAAGCTTATATTAGCTCGACTGCTTTTGGCTTGGCATCATAAAAAGTTCATTCGCTAAATGGCAAATGTGGTTGCTTGCTGACCTAGCGAACCGCCAGCCACTGCCCACCCACACGACTCATGTGTGTGTGTGTGTGTGTGTGTGTGTGAGTGTGTGCTGTGCTTGTTTTGCGGTTGCTGCTTCAATTTTGTTTATATTTTGGCTTATTTTTATTGGCTGTTCTTTGCTGTGGCTCCTTCAGTTGTTGTTGTTGTTGTTGTTGCCGTGTTGCCTTTGGCATTGTTTAGTTTTAGCTGTTTTCTTTGATTGCCTGCCCTGGTTAAATTGATTTGCATTTGCTCTCGTTCTTGTTGTTGTTGTCTGAGTATTGTACGAAAAAATTGCAGATCTTTCGATAATTGAAAATTGTATTTGTTTGCTAGCTCCCCAAATGGAGTCAGGGCTTTCGTTCGAGGGGGGCTCTATAAAAGCCTTCGAAGAAGTCAATGCAGTAGCAGCTGCAGCTTAATCAGCAGGTTTTCTCTTTGCATTGATTGGATTTCTTTAAAATAGAAGCGGGGCAAATAAAACAGCACAAGAAGCTGAGAACAGCTTAAAGATGTGATAGCAAACGGCTTTAAGCGACAGCCTGCACAGGAAATAAATGCTGCAGTTCCCTTAGGCCCTTGCTGCTTATAATTCTCAAATGGTTTAAGCCAAGAAAGGTTTGAAGTATCAAGCTTTAATCTGGTAGATTTCCATCTGAAAATTATATCTGCTTATCGGGAGTATATTTTCGATTCACTAAGTATCGATACCAACTAAATCTTGCAAATATAACTGTAGAATATTATAAGCAATTGCTGCTCACAACTTTTCAAAAACTATTCGTCATTGCTAATGACTCGTTAGTAATATTTTCCAAATGCGTGTATACTACCTCTCTCCTTTTTCATCTGACTATCTTTCACTATCTCCAGCTCGCTATGTCTATATTTCTCTCTCTCTCTCTCTCTCTCTCTCTCTCTCCATCTCTCCATACTTTTTCAGTTATTTGTGCTGCTTAATTAGTTTAAGCATTATATTATGCTTTTAATATTTCCACATACTCTTAAAGTAACCCACATAAATGTCCGTTCAGCTGGAGAAGAATTGAACATTCACAATGACACTGAAAAGCAATCCGCAATCACATGCTGTCATTGGTGTAGTTTCTGTTCTGTGTTCCGTTTGTTCATTTGCATCATTTTGCGGGCATTACAAAGTTAATGACAAAACTTGTGCAACGTCTCCGCTTTCGAGTGCAGTACAGCGAATGATTGACCAAAACCGATGCAGGCAATGAGGACACTCACAGCGACAACGACAACGACAACGAAAACAACAACTGCAATAGCAACAATAACAGGAACAGCTATAACGGGGACAACAACAACTACGACAACGGCGACGATGACTGTTTGATGGACAGGACGGTACAGTGAACACTGCTGGACAATGGCATGTTCGCCTCATATGTATAGAGTCCTGCATATCCTGCTTGCATATGTAACTGTTGCCACACCCCCCGCTACTGCCCACTTCCTCTCTCCCTCCCCTTCTCTCTCTCCGTCTCACTCTCAACACAAAGTCTGCGCTCTGTGTTCTGTGTCCAGCTGAATGACCAAAAGCGGGCGAATGCAAAGTTGCGCTGTGCAAATAGGGAAAAGCAGCTGCAGTTGCCAAGTGGAAAATTTAATTACATGCAAATACCGTTAACTGTTAGGCGTGTGTGTATGTGTGTGTGTGTGTGATTGTATCGGTGAGAGCTGACAGACTCCCTTGTGTCCTGTGCAGGACAATGCTGAACCGTTTCTGTTATTGTTGTTTTCTTGCTTAGACCACTTGGCAGGGCCCAGTCGCTTGTTTTGTTTAACTCCAGTTATTGTTGTTCTTGGTAAAAAAAACAAACACCATAAACGAAAGGCTACGTCGAACACTAAATACTCTACTTTGTATGTAGCTTAGCCCGTTTGTTGCTATAGGAGATCTGGGAAGATCTGTGAATTCTCAAAATCCTGGCTGTTGATACTGATCAAGAATATATACAAATTATTTAATGGAGCCTGCGTTTCAAAAAGAACAGGCAAGCTTTACACATCTCATGACGAAATTTAAATATACCCTTAAGGGGTATATCAACTTTTTTCATGACAAATTTGAAATATTCTCACCAGGGTCGTAGAAAATGATTTATTTTTGCTGCTCTCAGGCTTACGTAAGTATTTGCGCTTTAAAAAAAAAGGAAGATTTTTCTTAATTAAATTAAATACATTTCCATTTTTAATGTTTCATGCGGCCATTTCAAATTAATTGCGAATTTTCCTGCACTTTCGAAGACAAAAATAGCTCGCACTGTGCCAGACAAAAATTTGCTGCTGTTGCCATTGTAGTTGATTTGGTTGAGTGCGCATCGTTAGTCGTCCATGTCTGTCCCGCTGCGGGGGGAGGCGGGGTCGTGACAGACGGCAAGTTTTGTACAAACTTTGATTTTGCCACAAAATCACAAAGTTGTTTATTTGCCAGCCACGAGATGTTGTCCATTGTTGTTGTTGTTGTTGTTGTTGCTTGGTTGTCCTTTATTGTTTAGCTGTGGACGGGGATTTGCATTTGCAACTGTTTTCACATTGTTGTCATTTAGTTTTTGGCCCTCGCTGGCAGCAATTGCAAATTGGATTGCCATTTGAAGTTGACTCTCAAAATTATACAAACAAATCAAAATATCCCAGCGAGAGAGCGAGAGCTAAGCGCACTTGAATGAGCTCCAACAGGCATGCCATATTAAAACAATATATTTCGCAACATACTCGATTATATTGATTTGCCGCAAATCCAATTGCCAAATAAATAATTTCATTCCAATTTCAATTCACGCACAGCGGCAATGTGGCGAAAAACTGAATTTGAAAATCAAAACTATCTCGTGCCAAGAGCTGACGCATCGATCCACAATGTTTGATCCCAGCCGGAATTCAGCTAAATTCTTTAGCGGAAATGGTTGCCTATCGCTTAGCTTTAACATTAGTTCATGCCAGCTCCGAGAGAGTACGTTGCCACTTCAAGGTTCTTCGTGCAGTTTGTTAAGTGCATTTTTCTAATTAGTTCAAGCTGAAACTACTTATCATTTTCTGGTGGCTGCCCCTTCCTCGAAACACAAGCTGCACAACAATTGCCACAACTTGGAAAATCCGATCCGTCAAGGCCTAGCTTATTCAAGCTAGCTTCCTGGCAACTGCGGTGCACTGCACAGACACACTGCGTATGCGTAATATTTTGCAGAAATCAACTCGAAATTTGCTGAGTGTTGCCTTAGCTGCAAATGAAATTGCAGTTTGCTATCGATTTGCATTTTTAGCTCTTGGCTTGCATTTCACATGCAACAAAGGCAAACATAAGCCATGCCACGCCCACTTGTGTGCATGTGTATTTGTGTGCGTGTGTGTGTGGGCGTAAAGCCGCTCAATCAATTAGTCAAAAGTACATATTTTACGCCCAAGTGCACTAATTTGACTTTGAGCTGCTTTGGCAGTTGGGCAAGTGGGCGGCTCTTGGGCTTGAGAGAGTGTGGGGCTGGATGGGCGGGGGTTGGGAGGCAGTTATTGCTGGCATCGCTTCGCTTGTCGTTTGTTTTATTAACATGGCAAGTCAAGTCCCACAACGCGCTCGGGCCTGGGCTGGGCTGGCTAGTTAGGCACTCAAAACTGGCCATTACTCATATGAGTGGCAACCAGGACGATAGGCTCCAATTCAGGAATGTGGCAGCCGGGCAGCCAGCCAGCCAGCCAGCCAGCCAGCCAGCCAGCCAGCCAGCCCGACCAACGTTGGCTGACAATTAATCACTTTGTTATACGCCCACAACAACCCACCGCCCAGCCGCCCCGTCAATCATTAATTTATCATGTGCACTTAGCACGAAAATTGCGCCAACTACAAATACAGAAACGCCCCGCCAGTTCAGCTACTGCGCAACCCCCCCTGCCGCTGGACTATCTCTCTCTGTCTCTCTCTCTCTGTGGCCGTGTGTTTGTATTTGTGTAGCAGGTGCAGTGACCAGTGTCCCGTGTCCTTTTGTTTGGCCCGGCCCGGCCCGGTCCGGCCGTGGTTCGGTCTGCTGCTTTTTCTAGGTTTCATTTGGTTGTTGCTGTTGACATGTGACGCCGTCCTGGCAGCTCGTCCTGGTCATGCAATCCGCAGCGCTGCACTAACCAAACCAATCAAATTGACATACTCCTCCCGCTGCTAGCCCCAGCTGTAATTACCGCACACTGGTTAGCCACTGTGTGCCTGACAGGGTGGGTGGGGCTTGGGGCGTGCCCAGAAATATGCATTTAATACTTAAAAACTACAAATTAATTGGTCCAACACTTTTCCAGCATGGCCATATATTTACACAAAAATTAAAAATTAATAAAGCACAACGAGGCAAACGCGAAAAAAGGCAGCAAAAAATTCGTTTGAAATTCCTTGGTTTCTTCTTTTTGTTGGTTTTTGCTGGTTTGTTTTAATGTGCTTTTTGATTAAATTTTAATTGTATATTTTGCTGTGCGTGGCGGCAAAAAAAAATGCACACATTTAAAATTGCATAATGGAATTTGTATGGCTCGTTATGAGCATTTATGAAATGTTTGATTATTTTACAACATTTTTCTCGCTTTTCTGGTTTCATTGCAGGTAAGTTGATGCGACGTTTATGGTGGGTAAGCGATATGACAATTGGCCGGGCTTTTAAGCTTTGTATATATAAAGAGGAGATTGTGGCGTAAAAGTTGTGCGCTTAATTGGTTGCATGCAGCGATTGTGTAGAGAATTATTAAAATTATACAAATTGTGGTTTGTCAAAATGATTCAAGGGACGCTAGAAAGAATATAAATGTATTTCAGTTAATCATTAACTAATCTGAAAGCTACAATCAGTTAACTATTCTTCCAACACAAATAACGTAAAGCTTTAATACGCTTTCAAAGCTCATCAAAAGATCTACGAAAGTTTTTGTATGCTTGATAGCTTTCAGTTCATACTTTTACATAACAATTAAACTCTTTTTAAAAGAGGCCCGAGGTATACAGAAAATTTATACTTATATATGTCGCTTAAAGCCTCTCTAAGCTTTCAAAGTTCCTCAAAGCTCGCTAAAATCTATTGTATGCTTGATAGATTTCAATTCAAGCCTTTTAAATAGGCTCCAAGGCGTGCAGAAACCATATTCGTATAGTTTTCTGTTTTGTCTTAATCACACAGCCAAATGAATGCAGCCTAAAGCTTTAATACCCTTTCAAAGCTCGACAGACGCTCGCTGAAAGCTTTTGCATGCCTTTACAGTTTATTCAGGCCTTAACTCTATACAATTCTTGAGCTCTGCTCATTGCATATAGATAAAATTAATTGTAGTAGAATTCAATCAGTTAAATAAATAATTTTATATATTAACACTAAATCGTACACCTAGCAAATCTAACGCCCAACAAGAACAACAACAAGAATCAAGAGACAAGAAAAGGAGGAGAAAACCCTTTTTAAATCGTGTCGCGTCTGACGTGTTTCTTGTCATGTCTTTAGCAGGGCCCAAGTTGTCGTCTCTATTATCCCATGCAGGCCTGGCAGGTGGTGCCACCGCGCCACCGACAAGACCACATCGACAGAGCTTACACACACACACACACACACACACACACAGACACACACACACACCGACACACTCACACAACCGCACACATACCCTTACACTCGCATTTGTTGATGTCGAAAAATGCAATTTTTAAATTTCCATTAATTTCGCGCTGTCGACTTTTGTAAAATGTCACTTGTGAATTCAAAGCGTTGCATTGAAGACAAGCCAACTGGCGAAGGCGGACAGCAGCAGGAGGCGTGGCAGCTATTGCTGTTGTTGTGCGGGCTGTGGAAAATGCAAGCGACCAGCAGAGGCGGCAACAATGCTTGCAACGAGGCGAATAACGTTGCCCAGGTGAAGGCTGCAGAAGATGTCACCATCTAAGTGACTGACTGACTGACTGATGTGAGTGTGTGTGTTGATGTGTTGGTGTGTGTGTGTGTGTGTCTATGTGGAGTGGCTGCTGTGGCACCTGCAACTGCACTTGCCAAACCCTAGCCAGACAGCGTGCCTCCAGGCAAGAGGCAAAACCGGCAGCAACTAACAAACGATTCTTTTCCTTTTCTTCTCGTTTATCTCTTCTTTTTTTGTTCCCTTTTAATGACATACATGAACAAGGCGTGGACTTGTGTCTGCTGGAACACTTATGCAACCCGCCTGCTCCGACCCTTCTCGTCCCGTCCCGCTGTCAGGTGCCCATATCATAGGGTCTTCCGTCAAGGAGCGTAGTACTATTTTAGTCGCCTTCACTTGATGCTGAACAAGCGAACTTACACGACAACGTGACATTTAATTCAAAATGTTTTCTTTTCCTTTTTTTTCTTTTGCTTGTTAACAAAGAGGGAAAAATACTCAGCGAACCGGTTGACAAGGGAGGGTAGAGTGCGGTGCGTCAGGTGAGCACCTGTAAGTGATAATTTTGCGCTTAACCAAAATGTATATAAAATGTATATGCATTAAAGATGCATGGACGTTGGCCTTTGGCATACAAACAGACATCGAATCCAAGCAAATTGCCATTTAATAAAATACGTAATCGAACTTTGGATTCGAACGTTTCCCTGTAATCTCAAGTTATGCAACGCGGCAGCTGTTTTAGCCGCTCACAAATTATAATTGTAAAAGTAAAAGTATTTGCAATTAACGTGTAAGCAGCTTTTACTTTAAATTTACATAGATTATCGATTTTCTTAGCTGTTCTACTGCTGCTTTCGATATATATCGATCGAAAGAATAGTTTCTCTGGTCTAAAGGATATTATCCCATAGTTATTGATAGCTCCCATAGTATTTGCAAATATCGATCGATAGCCTTACACATTTAAATTTATTGATCCAAATGAGAAAATCATAAAAACAAGAACGTATGTGTTTAGTCCTCTGCGTCCTCGTCTTCGCCAGCCTCGCCAGGCTCAGCTTCGCCGCCTTCTTCCTCCTCGACCATCTCCTCGGATGAGCTGACCTCCTCGATGGGTTCGATGTCGGATGCCAAGTCCTCTTCGTAGTCACTAATTGCGCCCAGCTCCTCCAAGCACTTGTCATAGTTCTCTTCAAAGCGTATGTTCTCGTTGAGCGAAGCCACCTCCACATCCTGGTCAGGTGGCAGCAGCATCGGCGCCGTGCCCGGTGGGCATTCGGTGATGTTGCGTATTCTTAGTGTGTGAATGTGAAAGATGGCCGAACGATTCGATTCGAGCAGCACCTGATGAAAGACGCTCAGCAGGCGATCCATATTGCCAAACATGCGCACTGAGGCGCTCTTTGGATCTTCGCCCTCCTCGAGTATGCGGCCCACAATGTGATGTCGATAGGGATCCATTAGATAGATAAAATCGCCCTTCTTCCACAGCGAATACATTTGATTATTGATCTGAAAGATGATGTAATCGTTCTCATCTAGCGCCTTCTCCAGCATCAGATGGAAATCATTGTACTTGTACATGGGCACACATTTCCACCAACCCTCGTAGACGTTCGGTGTGAGCAGCACCTCGGCCACAAATTGACCCATGCGAATCTGGCGCGGAAAGGTATCTAAATCCATGGGCTGATTAATGTCCGTGCACGGCTCCCAACAGTTCTTGCACATGTTGACGCCATAGCAGATAATCTTATCGTAGGTCTTCATATCCCACGTGGCCGGATGATCAATTTTGGAGGCCAATGCAGTGGCCACAGACACTGGCAAAGCGCTGCGATTGCGCAGCGCATCCTTTGGATTCAGTGTTAAATGCAGATTCGACTTTAGGTAGCCATAGTCCGAGGCAATCACATCAAATTCGCTCATGCGCGGCCCAAAATCACGTTCCTGACTGCGTCCGTCGGGGCCAGGTGTCACCAGCCGTATAACCAAAATATCACGCAACTTAAAACTGTCCGACCTCTCCAAGTTGCTCTCCTCCTTTATTAGATGTATAACATTATCTAGGGAACGCATGGCCAGCAACATTGGATAGCCGCCATCATGGTTGGATTTTAGTGTATCCTTATCGCGTCCATTCAAATCGAGCACCATCCAAACTCCCGTATCCTTCCATATCAGCAAATACCAATTCGGTGTCCAGAATACGGCCGATTTGTGGCGCTTGAAGAAGGCAACTAAGATGCGCCGCAAGTTGCTTATTTTATTGTTAATTCCGTACATCTCGAAGGGTGCATCCAATTCGAGAGCAAATTCAATATCATTGACTTTAAAGTGACGCGTTACCATCTGTTCGGTATCATCGTAGACCTCTGGATATCGATTAAAATTGGGCTCATCCATGCCCTCCGAGTCGCTGAACAGCACCTGACCCTCGATGGCAATCTGATCGATCAGCTCCGGTGACCACTCCGTGCGTTTGGTAAAATATGTAACCGCAAAGGCCTTTAGATTTCCCGCAAACCGAATGGCCTCAAGGTTCGGTGCGCCAGTCTTTGTGGCCGTCGAACCGAATATGGTGCCCAGCGGAAAGCCCAAGGATCTGTCGATAAACTTGCGCCGTGATTGAATGCATTCCTTGGGATCAAAGGGTCGTATATAGAGATCATCGTGGACGCCATAGATGCGACAATGCTCGTGACAGCACGGATCCCTTTCATAATACCCAACAGATCTCGAGAAACTGAAAATATTTACAAATATTGCTTATAATTGGAAAATGCAGCTTTTGAGTCCTTCTCTTACGTGGGCTCACAGCGTATGGGCTTTGTTGGTGGCGGGGATGGTTTACAGCAGCAGCCGCCTCCTTTACTGCGTTTTCTAGCCGCCATTTCAGAAAATCACTTCACAATTTTTAGCTATTCGTAATTTTTTGCACATGGAAAAATTTCAAGCACCTTTAACAGCCTGGGTGCTAACTAATGAATGGAATATACAAGGTTTATTTTTGAAAACGTCAAAGAAACTCCAAAAAGACTGTAAAAAACATGCCTAGTAGATCGTATTTTATAGGTAGCTGCTATTCTGAGAGAAAGTAGTGGAAGAGCTAAATCTGAGTTTCTTTAGAAACCTAAAGGTTAAAGGGAATCTAAGGGATATCTCGATAACCATTTTGCTTTGCTAACCAAAACTGGGTCATAATCTGCTCAGTTCCCATAGACTACGAGATATGCTCGAAAAAGTATCGCGAGATATTCACATTTTCAATACATAATACTACAAAATCAATTTAATTTAATTTATTCAAAAATGGAATACAGTAAATATTGATTTTCCACTCGTTGGAAGCATAAACTAGTTGCGAATTATAACTACCTCAAGCCAGAAATAGTTATTTTAAAATCTGTGCGAATCTAATTTATGATTTTTCACTGCATTAATTTTGCTTTAATTGTATCAACATGACTTAAATAAAAACCTTCTTAGCAGCTGCCAGAGCTGGAAACTCTGGTACATTTTGCTAAAATCAGCCATTTGTGGTTATGGACTGCACCTGCAGGTGTTCCGCCACACCTGTGCGTCGCCGCCTACTCATTAAATTGCTGCGTAGAGCTGTGCTTAAGATATGCTGCATCCCGTTCCAGTTGGCACTTGTTTTCATTACACAAATTGCGCTGAATCCCAACAAAAATTTCATTTACCGCATACGTATGGCAAACTTATGATAATTTTTGCGGCTCTTGAGGCAGACGGGGAGCAGAGTCTAGAGAGTGAGAGGGAGACAGAGAGAGAGAGCGAGAGAGAGTGAATTGAGCTTTGAGTTTTACGACAGAGGAAAGTTAATTTCTTAGCGCAACTGTGGCGCACAGTGGCAACTAACAGTTAACAGCCAGGCCAGATAACAAGAGACAACAACAGTTAAATGTAATTGGAAAGCTCATCAAGTGCCGTTGTGGCGGCTCATCATTGTCGTTGTCGTTGTTGTTGTTTTTGTGGTTGTTGTTGTTGTGGTTGTTGCTGCCACTTCAGCTGTGCACAGAAGTATGCAAAAGAATTTTGGTTGGTTTATTTTTGCGGTTTATTGAAAACGAAGCCACACGCTGCGTATACGTAACGTGCTGTCAATCTCTGGCAACTGTGCTTAGCTAAGCTGCTTTGCAACCAACACTGGTGGGGCAGTTCGTGCAACACCCCGCCTGACGACAGATCCCAAACCCACGCCCCTTTTATTTACGAGCTGGCGCTTTATTGTCCTTTTGTTTTTGGCTGCCAGCCACGTAATTGGCTTAGTCAGTGAGTGTATAACAGGTCAGGTGGTGTGGGTGCAGCATGCAGTCAGCCATTGCCATTAACAATTTCCAGTGAGTGTGTGTGTTTGGGTGTGTATGTGTGGGTGTGTGTGTGTGTGCGGTTTTTATTTCGTGTCATCCAATCAGTTGCGAACCGAGATACTTCAGTCACATGCGCAGATTGATTCCCCGAGCTGCCATCAAAGCCGTTTTCGACTTCATTTTTGTTTAGCTGTTTTTTGTTTCTTGCTTTCAATTTATTTGCTGCCGTTTTAGCTATTTTCTGGCCATTTGCTTAGCCCGCTTGGCCGCCAATCGTTTCTTTGGCATTGCGCAATAAATTTACACAAAATCGTAAATTTTAAACACTTCATTTAACAGCGCCAAAAACACAAAACGAAGTGAAATGAAATGAAATCGCTTAACGATTATCGCCCACGACAAGGCGCTGGCAACTTATCGCTGTAAGTGTGCGTGTGTAGGTGTGTGTGTGTGTAGGTGTGTGTGTGTGTGTAGGTGTGGGTGTGTGTGTATGTAGGAGTGTGTGTATAAATTCTTAGCCTGTAACCACCAAGTGCTGCCCACTGGTCGCTAGCGTCAGAGTTTTTTCCCCATTTTCTTTTCATTTTTCGCTGGGCAATTCCCTGGAAAGACCAGCTAAATTTTTTGGTTGCAACAAATGTGCACTTCCATTTAGGGCTTTGCCCATGAATTTCCACGAATGCTACCAGCAGCAAATGCCTTCCCCTCCACACTCTCTCTCTCTCTCTTCCTCTCACTCAACCACTAAGACCCTTCGACAGGCAAACCAACCTGCAGCATGTCCTGCAATCCCTTCTGCCCGCCGCCCGCTCGGCCTGCCTGTCTGTCTGTCTGGTTCAGTGCTCAATAATGATTTCCATTGCGAATTATTTGCATTTCCCCGAACTCATTATGTTTGCATTGTAAAATTTGCTTCAACTCTGGCTTCGACTCTTACTCTGATTGTGCTCTGCGCCCTGCTCTGGGCCACCACCTGCTTTGGTTCTGCATGCCATTTCTCTGGGCAGTTCAAAAATGCCAAAATGCTTTTGTGTTTAGCACAACGTTGATTTAATGCGGTTGCAATGTTGCTTAAATTCTTGATTGGATATGAACGTGGCCCTTGGATTTGGCAAGCAGTTGCAAGGGGGGCGTCTGTTGTGTGGCATGCAGCAAAAGTTATTGGCAAATATTGTTAATCTTTTTGACTGGCAGTAGATTTCGGAGAGAACTGTAGAGAATTGTATATTAATTGTAGAAGCAGTTGAAATCTAACCTAAATTGCTTAATCTGTTTTAATTCTGTAAGCTTATATCACGAACCCATTGAAAATGGGTTTAAAGGGTATAATGGTTTTGTGCAAACATATGTTACAGGAAAAAGATAGCATCTTCGACCCCATAAAGCATATATATTCTGGATCAGCATCAAACCCCGAGTCGATTGTCCCTTCGTCTGCCTGTCCGTATGTGTGAACGCTTCAATGTCAGAACCGATAAGAATCTCACCCTAACTCAACGCTGTTAAAATAATGTTACTCATACGGCTCTGTTACGATGGCGCTGTTAGCCTAATGACTGTTAAGGTAGAACTGTTAAAGTGACGCTGCTGAAGAGACAAAATAAACCTGAAGCTGTTAAATAAAAACTGTAGAACCCCGTTTAAGTGAAGATTTCACAATGATGTCGAAAACAAGAAGTTACACATTTAGTTACATGTTAAATAAAGCAACTTATGTGCTCACTTAAGCTCCGACCACCTTTTCATATAAAAATCATTCCTACACATTTATATATAAGTAACAGTGCACAGTTAAGCTGTTTTAAGAGTTTATTTAGCTTTATATTCAAGCAAATTTTCCACATATTTATTTTCCTTAAAATATTCGCAAAGTTCAGCCCCGACCCCAAACAAATCGTTCAATATTTTATTCATTTGGCAGCTTGAAACTATTTTAGTTGCTCGCTTCTGACAATCTTTAAGCCAATTTGACATTTTTGCTTAACTGATAAAATGATTTCAGTTTTATTTCGTTTCATTCTGCTGTTGAAATGTTATTAACGTTTCTCCAAGCTGCAAAATAAATGCAATCATTTATGTATATTTACGTAAAATTGTGTTGGAAATATCATCTTAACATTGGACAGGCCAAAATTGTTTTGCGCTCTTGCTCACCCACGCACACATACAGACCCTCTCTCTCTCTCTCACTCTCTCTCACTCATTCGCTGCTGCATTTTCATTTTATTTCGTTTCATTGCGTTTCATTTCATTTCGTTTCGTTGCGTTGCGTTTCGTTTATTACATGTCAAGCGTCAATGAATGTCAGTTTGACAGTTCATAAGACAAATACGACAATGGGTGTGGTGTGAGTGCCAGGACGTACCTGTTTCCACACACACACACACACACACACACCTTCGCACATACACAGTTGGAGGAGGGGCTGCTGTTGGTCCCGATTCTTGTGACAGCCAGGTAACATTTGCGGACATTAACGTCAACGTGCAGCGACTGCGTCGGCATGCCATATATGAGAGACGTGCCCAGGCCACGAGCACGCTTTCCACTCACACACTTTCACACACCCACGCACACACACTCACTTCAAGCGCATATCCTGTGAAGCAGACGCCGCTTGCATCTTGAATAATGTGTAAATGTGAGGCAGCCGCAGCCGCAGCTGAAGATT
This sequence comes from Drosophila kanekoi, assembly GCA_037075305.1. NCBI lineage: Eukaryota > Metazoa > Arthropoda > Insecta > Diptera > Drosophilidae > Drosophila > Drosophila kanekoi. Next base: position 7,564,525 of record JBAMCE010000141.1, read on the forward strand.
GGCAATTCTTGAGTACGTGTAAGTGGCCTAAGGATGTTGCATACTGCCGCTGCGGCTGCCACAGCTTTTGCTGCTGCTGCGGCAGCTGTTGTCCTGTTTTGGCAGGACATGTGCCACGTCGTTTGGGCTGACAACTTATTGCCGCTGGCGCTTGTACTTTTCTCACTTTAAACAATTCCAAAGCGAATGCTAAAAATTGAAAATCTGATAAATGTGAGCGCAGCTGACGCTCTCTTTAATAGACGCTGTCAATGGCTGAGTGTGTGTCTTGTGGGTGTGGCTGGCATTGACAGCTAGCCAGCAGCAGCAGCTACACACACACACTTTGAAAACTTTCAACGCATTGTCATAAATCATTTTGCGGCAAACAACTTGCATGGAAGTTGGACATGCCCGTCCAAGCCACCGAACCGATCCCCATACACATACGATGCCTGCTGTCTTTTGTTAGGCATTTGAAGTGGGCGGCGGCTGTTTGAATTACATGCAGAAATGTCAAAGTTGAGTTCACAAGTTGTTGTTGCCTTTGTTGTCGGTCGCAGCTTGTCATGTTCTGCTTGCTCAGTGCTTCAGTTCGAGCGGCGAAGGACATGGCAGCTGCTGAGATGCTGGACATAAGTCAGGACAGCTACACACACACATATATCTATATATACCTGGTCAAGTGCTGATGCTTCTGCCTTTTCTTTTTTTCCGTGCTGCTGCTTTAGCTATTACGCTTTTCTTTTTATTATTATCTATCTCTATTTCTCTATTATTATTATCATCCACAGCGTATTTTTATTTTCAATCGGGCAAGAGCTTGTCAGAATAGCCTCACGACGTGTGCGTGCCAGCTCATATTACGTATACGCTCGCCTTTTTTCTCTATTTCTTATTATTTATTTTTCTTCTATTTTTTTTTTTTTTTTGCCATACTTAATATGTCTTGTTATTTTTAGACATGATTGTTTTTTGCGCTCTTGTTATAGCTATAAAAAAATGTTTTGTACACTTTATAGTTCTTGTTCTGATGCCTGGTTCTTGTTACTTTTTATAGTGGCTGCTGCAAGGGTTTACAATTTCTAGCACTCAATTGCGAACCGGCTGCTGTTGAGTGGTTAGCTCGAGGGGGGAGGTATGTGGAGGGGGGCAGGTTGAGCAAGGGGGGACGGCATTGCGTTTGGCAACATGAGATTTTGATGTAAGCGTGACGCTGCCATATGTGTAAAATGTTTGCCAGTGTTTGAAATCTAACAGCAAAGAGGAGCGGGGCCTGTGCTAGGTTTATATACACACATACATATATATATGTGTATAGATATGTGTATATTTGGCACTTTTTGCCATATCCATGACATTAACTTAAAAATATTGCCAACAATTTTGAAGTATCCTCGTTTGACGTGACTCTGCTTTTGGATGCCACTCGACAGCAGCTGTTGTTCGAATCAAAGTTTTATATATTTTTTTATTAAATTCTATACATAATTTTGAGTTATTTATTTCAAGCTCCCTTTTTAGCTTTGTTTGCTTTGCCAAAGCAAGTTCCTTTTATGTCTATTATAGATTCTGACAAAGGCCAAAAACTTATCTAATCGTCATAATAATCATAAATCATCAGAACATACGAGACATCCTTTCTGAAATCCTTTAAAAGTACAAGCATCTTTCTCTGCTTGCTGCCAGATACATGCATCAATACTATAAACCCTTATTCCTGCCCCTTCCTTTGTTAATTAAGCAGCCATTTCTCAATTTCTCTCTGCCACAGCAAAAACATAAAAAAAATGTCTGTCCTGGCTGGGCCAATGTCTGATTACTGGCAACGACTTCCGTTTTTTAATATTTATAATCCACTGTAATTAAGACAAGAGCCAAGCACCACAAGGGTCGCGAGCAAATAAAAAAACAAAAAACAAAACCAAAAAACGTAGCAATAATTACCAGCATTTTTATGGCATAGCCGCGGCTGCAGCAACAACAACGGCAATAACGAGTATTATGAAGGATTCATGTTCTGGTTTTACATTTGGATCTAGCGATATATAAAAATGAAAAAGTAACTGCCATGGCATACAAATGCGTAGCGTAGGAGCGAAATGTGTAATTAGTGGCAGTTAATAACTTTGGCAAACTCTCACACAGCACACAAGCTGCACGGCCCCGGCACCACCTGCACCTGGCCCGCCCCTTGTGGCAGACAGTAAAGCGTCGGGTCGCTGCTTGTTTTGAGGGAGGGGGTGGTGCTTGTTGTAGGCGTGGCTGTGGCATTAACTCAAAACTCAAACTGCAGACGCAGTGGCACGCACTCTTAATTAAATACAAAGTGAAAATGACGCAAAGGCGGTTTGGCTTACAGCTGGCGCTGTTGGGGCGTGGCACGCCCAAAGGTCTCCAGCTTTGACTATAAATTATGCAGGCAAAAAGAAACCGAAAGTATTTTCAGTTGACCTGAAAAACCGCAAGAGTAGCACGGAAACCGCAGCATCTCTCCACCTGACTGCTGTGACAAAAAGCAGAGTACGCTGAAAAATGCGTCTTAGATTGAGATAAGTTGGCTCCTCCATTTCCAACTACCCTTCCCTCCGTCTCCCTTACCCTTCGCTCTGCGGCGCAGCGTGTCTGTGTAATGTCCTTCGTTATTTTTGCACTAATTTGTGGTTTTCCTTTTTGCCTTTTAACGTACAACGAAATTAGCTTCATTATTGTAATTAACTTGGCCCAGACCCGTTGGCAACACACTCACACCCACAAACACTAACAAACACACACACACACACACAAACACAGCTGCGGGGTGTGTGCCACGTCGGCAGCGGCGCTTTGTTAAATTTAGCAAATTAGTTCGAGTTCAGCAATCAGAACGTTGATTGACTTGATCAAACAGCAACTGAAAATGGGTCTTGGGCCCTGCGGCATAATTGATGTCTAGCTAACCAAAATAGAAGTAAAATTTGTTGATTAACTCAAGCCAACTAGCCGATACCCTGTATACCCAAGCCTGTTTATCTACAATACATTTATGAGCAACTTTTTTATTTGTATGTTTTATACTCTGAGAAGAACACATAAAATCTGCTCAATAATATCATCTGTCATCCTCAACCCCCGCTTTTTACCCATTCGCCAGCTGCTGGGTACAACAAAATCGAATCAAATGCCAATGTTGACAATTGTCGTTGATTTTGTTTGCTGTTTAAATAAGTAAACAAACTGTAATTTATATGCTCAAGTATTTGCGTGACCTTTTCTCATTACAAAAGGCAAGTAAAATCTAAAAAAAAAGTTTCGGTGCGCCAAAAACCTTTTACTTTAGCTGCCCACTCACAAAACTCATTAAAAGTCTTGAGTTTCCAATCAGACAAATGTTAACCTTTGCTCCAGTTTGACATTTGATTGCGCTCCCCTCCAGCGGTTGCCATTTCAAACATATGTAGCGTTAAATGTTCCCTGAATGGAAATGGAGGCCACTTTTTGAGGCGTTCGACCAAAAATATGTCTTTCATTTTGTTAGCAATTCGCTTTAATGGCAACCCAAATCAAAATTCAATTCGTAAAATGCCCCACACACACACACATGCACAGAGGCTGATGGTCCATGGCCCATGTGTGTGTGTGTGTGTGCGTGTCTGTTTCCGTTTCCGATTTGTGTTGCCTGCGCCACGTGGCTGACATGTTAAAAGCCTAAATAATTGCCCACATTTTATTAAAGTGTAGCCCAAAGTCGAAAAAAAGTGTGCTCCAAATATTTTTCATATACGCAAAAACCTTAACGCAACTTATCTGTTTGCTCGCTCTGTTCTATTAGCTTGCTTGAAACCTTTTTCAATTCTTGTCCAGCAAATAGTTAAGGACTTATCCCAAGAGCCTCTAGCTGCTGCTTGGGCTTTGTTGCTGTGTGTGTGTGTGTGTGGGGAGGGGCTCTGGGCATAATATATGTAAATATGCAGAAATTAACAAAGGGACAGTACGCTTGAATTATGGCTTGTTAAGTGCTTTATAGGTTGCTCTCTTGCCTTCAGTTTTCCTATGCATATTTTAAATGTTTGCTGGTGTGTGAAATTTTAATGTATATGCGGATTTTATATGTGCTTGAAGTGCAGAAAAATGTGTTCAAATATTGCGCAGTCGACCCCGAAAATTTAAATAAAATAAATTCTTTTAGTGGTTTTCGACTGAATATAAAAGGTAAATCTTAGTTTTTACATAAGCTGAGATTCAAGCTGCCAGACCCAAATTTCATATAATTTGACGACTCTCTCTCTCTCTCTCTTTTCTCTCTCTCTCTCTCTCTCTCTCTCTCTCTCTCTTTTGTCACGCTCTCTCCCTTTTCTATTTGTAACGCTTGTGAATGGAATGAAAGTAATATCGACTCAGGACTAAAAGCATGAAACATTCAGCATTCTCTAAAATCATCTTAACTTCTGTAAAACTGTCCGGCATTATTACGCTTAATACAAACTCTTAGAAAACATTTAATTAAGTGTCAAATTTCATAATATTTCTGTTCTTAATGCCGCTTGGATTCCTAATTGATTGTCATTTGCTCGCTCATTTATATCCAATGCTTCCTTAATTTCATTTCCAGCAAACTAACTTGAGCCAAGTGTTTATCGTTTATCGCCGTTTCAATTGATGCGTACTTCTCCGTGCAGTATCGCATTTCATTCGCAGTCCGTTGGCTGTTGTGATTACTGGCAACATTTGTTTAGTCTGTTGCGAGTGTTTCGTTTACCTTATTTTGTTTAAGTGGAACTTTATGCGAGAGCAGGCAGTGTGTTGTGTGTTGAAGACAAAAGCCAATGCCCTGCCATAGCCAGTGTGTGCTCAACGCTCCAGCACTTTGCCACGCGTGTGTTTACAAAAATAATGACAAACAAAGGCAACAGCAACAACAACAGCAACAGCAGCTACAACGGCAACAACAACAACAACAACAGCCATATTCGGGAGCGTTTGCAGCGCATCTCATTGCTGCGATTGCATTTCAATTGGCATAGTACGAATGCTGAGCATCGCAATTACAATCAATTTGTAGCACACCGAGTGGGCGTGGCAAGTCCTGGCCAGGACTCGGATTTACGACAATACGTGAGTGCACTGGGGCAATGGTGTTGGGCTTGGGGTCGATGAGTTGGTTAATTGCCAACAGCAGCTGGCCAAAAAGTTGCAGTTGCTGTCACGAGCTGGCAACATGACAGCAGCAAAAACCACCTGAAACATAAACAAAACAACAAACAAATGAACAAATGAACTGAAAGCATTTTGCATAGAGCCTGCTTCATTTGTTTTTGCTTTAAATTAATGAATTGAATTGTTTTGCCCTTAAAAGTATGCTACGTTTTATTTTCTTCGTCCGTGTTCCGCCATCTTTTACATTTTCGACGAATTTTCATTGTGTTATTGACAAACAAGCGACATTTTGCGGCTTGCAATTGTCGTCTGCTCGCTGCCTCAGGCAGCAATTCAAACCGCGCCTCTTCCCCTTGACAACGCCCCCAGCCCCTTTTCCTACAAGCCATGCCTGTCACGCCCTGCCCTGACTGTGTTGCGCATTGGACGTGTTGGGACACCGCTTAATTTCCGGCAATGCGAGTCACGTACGCTTTTCCTGCCTTTATATGCAGTGACATTTTCATTTTGTTTGGCTTTACACACACACATACACACGCGCACACACACGCAGAGAGATAGCGACACGTAGCTGCCGCATGTCTTACAAAATGAACAAAATGGCGGCTGAGCTTATCTCGCATGTGTGTGTGTCTGTGTGCTTCTGGCCTTGCATGCAACGCGCCAAAAACTTTTTGTCAACTCATTTTGTTGCAATTTGCGAACAAAACCCGATTATTTTTAATTAAAACAACATTTGCCCTGGCTCAAATAAAAACCCTGGCAATGACGAACAAGAAGAAGAAGAAGCACAAGCGAGCTGCACACTTCTCGAATCTGGGTCTATGCTTTTAATTAGACGCTAACGATGCTGTCAACAACATTTCCAGGCCTCAAGTCCCCCATTGAAATACAATTTCTTCTGCATCGCTATATTTTATTTTTTGCGGCTTAGCAGACCGTAAGAGCTGAGAGGTCTCAGCAGGTGAAAGGCGCAGAGCTTCGAGAAATGCCAAAGTCCTTGCTGAGCCAAACAAACTGTTTGCCAGCTTTGAAATATGAGCCCTGGCCATATCATAATCTATATAGTAATCGCAACCGTATCGAATTCCTGATACATCTTGTTGTTTTTTTGTGGGGGAAATTCGTTTTTGCTGCTTTAAAACTTGTTGATACCGAACGACAAACATTTGTTTAGACTGCCCGTCATGCCTGATCCGCCGTTAAACGTGTTTTGCATTTTAAAAATACTTGTTAAATTCATATCGCATTTCATTTAAAAATAGAAATAGAAAATCACCCCTCAGAAATGTTTGAACATATCACAATTCGCATCAAGTGAGTTGGGTAGAATTATTGAAGTACGTTATTTATAAAGAATTTAACAATTGAATGGGACTCTTAAGGGAGAACTTGACTCTGTGGAATACTTTAGCTAAAAAGGGGCCTGCGACCTTTGTGCTGGCTAAAACTTGTCCTAAAGCAATAAAGCAGCTGATTTGATGTGGGATCTTTAGCTAAGCTTCTTTATAGAGATCATTAGGTAGACTACCCGGGAAGTTCTAAGCTTAAAGATTGTGGGGACACGGATATTAACGGCTGCGCATACCAGGTATCTTAAGAAAGAAGCCATTATACAATATAAGAGAATGAATTGTTATATATGAATTGTTATACATATATTACATTAAGTATATGTACTTGTATAAGTATTCTTTCCTTAGTCTCATTATTGAGCGCTTGTCAGGCCGACTCTCAACATAAATTCCCAACATTCCTGCTGCCAGTGTGACCGTGTATACTACTGTGTATGCTAGCCAAGTGTAATGTGGCGTCATTCAACTACGACACACTCTTATCCACTTGTGTGAACAGGTTTGGACTATAAATACAACACTTGAGGCTCTTGGCTCACTAAACACAAGTTTTAATTAGAAATCAAATTTTGTATTTAGATTCCTCAAGGCATACTCCCCCATAAATAGTACATTCTTTCAAGCAGACAGGCACCTAGTCAAAGTCCTTCGGCCCACGTCTGGCAACAGTTGCCATAACAACGTAAGAGATAGGCAGCAGGCACACAGCAATTCCATAAATTTTCATTCCTGGCAAGCCTCAGAAAGGGGGAGCGCAATTGAAAAGCGCGCCGAGGCAAACCAGAAATTATAATTAAATTTTGCGTTTTGTATTAGCCTCGAGTGTAGGAGATGCGTTCCCGCTCGGCTAAGCCGCTCCACAAATGTTGCCGCTGCAGCGTCTGCGGTTTGAATGTTGAGCTAAGCGTAACGCAGACGCTTCGCAGTCCAACAAAAGGCCAACAAAACAAAACGCAAAAAAAAAAAATGGCGGAGAGAGAACAAAAAGCCCCCTGCCCGAATGGAATGGCTAAAGAAAAGCTGCAGCTGGTTTCCGTTTTGCTTGGCCACAAAGATTTATTGCCTTGCATGGATTACATGGCCAACAAAATGGGCGCCTTGTTACCATAAAGCCGCTTAAAGATTTTAATTTAAGCGTCGCCCGCGCTGACGAATGAGCACGCACAACGACACCACAGACACACACACACACAAGACACACACACACACACGCACACACACATACAGGACTTACACAGCGCAGTGAGACACAGTGTCTTGTCCTGTTGAATAATTGTGTTTAGGATTTTGTTTATGTATACCCTGTAAGCACAAGCATGTGTAAAAAGAGATGTAATTGTGGGCAAAAGCTTTTAACAGGCAGCAGGACACAAAAAGGATTCAGCCAGAGAAGTATAGGCTGCGTATACAATACTCAGGCACATTCTGCGTATACTTAGATTTAGACGTATTATTCTCGGAGTGTGTAAGATTTTTTGATATAAGGGGCTTATATGATCGTGGGTACAGCATGGGAGCAGACATCTCCGACACAATAAACATCAACAGCCGAGTTGATATAGCCTTGGCTTATCAGAGTATCTATCTTTATTATCTTAAAAATCCTGAATCCTGGTTCTATTAGATGAATAAATATACTATTCTGAGTCGCTTAAGGCAGCATTCATTGGCCTTGTCTTCTAAGTCGAGCATATCTAGTATTATGCATGTATTCCTTGCCTTTCGGGACAACAAGAAAAGTACTTTGCGCTTTTCTCGTGCTGCACACCTTTAGTGAGTCCATCAAATGTGTTTTAATTTGATTTCGAAACTGTTCGCATAATTATATAATATCCAATAATGTTTTGTCATTTGCTCATTTAATTGGCGCATTTTGTGCGATAATAAAAATTCATAGCCTACTTTTTGGGGCCGAAGGGAACTAAATGTAAACTTAGAGCGTGCGAATTAAAAATTCAATAAAAATGAGCAGTAAATATAAAACGGAGGCAACATTCACAATTGCAGTGCACAATTTTCATTAAAACTAAAATTGTAATTTTTGTCGAGCGTTGAATTTATGATGCGCACGTGACTGCCACAGGAAACGAGCTTAAATGATGGCTTAAATGAGTCGTGCTTTTGGCCAGCTGCCGACACTCCCAGCTGCACTTAGCAGCTGCATTTGAATTTATTAACAAAATAAAGTTGGCCCGCAACAATGCCGAAAAGGCCAAAAACAAAACCAAACTGCAATTGCAGCGGCGCCGAAATGTAATTTGATGTTGTGCCTAAAATAAATACGTGGCATAAATAACAGAAGCCGCCCCAGCAAAGCGAGAATTCGCAGCAGAATGCGCGAAAAGTTGCAAATTATTTGAATATACTATATATCAAGGCCCAGGCTTTAAATTAGATAGAGTATGCCGGGGTTGCCTTCATGCTAATGAGGCCGTGCATAAGCCGGATTTCGATTCCGATTTCGCCATCTCGAACAAGTCTTAAATGCTCGAGGCCGCATTCAAAGCCCGGCAAAGAGTTGTAAAGCTGCAAATCTGTCATTAAATTTGCAGGATACTTTAATCCATTCGAATTATGCTATTAAAGCAAAGCATGATTCATTAAAGTATATTTCAGATCTAACTTTGGATTAGATTCTCTTTCTTTCAAAGCTTACAGACTTATAGAGCAGGGAGCTGGATGAAGAACTTGAAAATGAAATCTTAAAAACAATAAGAATGAATATGTTAGTAAGTTAATATGTCCTTCGAGCTTTGGACTACGCATAACAAGCTATTTGAGTCTTTCGACAAACTTTGAAACTTTTCTGCTCTCTGGTTAGAGTATTAGATATTCGTTAATATGCCCCTCTAGCTTTTCACTGCACATTACAACCTTTTTGAGTCTATCGACAAACTTTGAAACTATTCTGCTCTCTGGTTAGAGTATTACATATTCGTCTGGTCTCTAGCTTATATCTACATAATATTTATCGCTGATTTCTTTTTCACGCCTTCGCTGTCCGGAACATAAATAACAAGCAGCTGTTCAGTTAGCAGAAGGCACTGGAAAATCATTTTAGCAGCAAAGTTTTGACTGCTGCCCCCAACAGACGTAACGAGCTTAAAACGTAACCCGTTACGAAGTTCCAATTCCTACGTCAAACCAAACAAGGATTCGCAAGCGTTTCGTTTGCTTTTCTTTTCTCATTCCTTTTTTTTTGGGGGGGAAATGTAATTTTGTCGTAAATGTCATTTTTTATGTATTTCGTTTTTTTTTTCTTCTTTTTCGCTAACACCGTCTGCAATTGTTATTGTTGCTGTTGTTGTTGCTGTTGCTGTTGTTGTTGCCAAAAAGGAAAAATATCTTCAAATCACAACGACAACGACTGACGCTAAGCCACGCCCAGCCACGCCCCAGCCCTCTGGGCAGACGTCTCGGCTCGCTGCGACATTTCAACTCGTTCAGTTTATTGGATTTCGCTCGTGCAGCGTTTTGTTATCGTCTAGTTGTTGCTGTTGCTGTTGTTGTTGTTGTTTTTAGCTGTTACATTTAATGAAAATTTGTTGAATGTCCTTCTGTCAGGCAGGGCGTGCAAAATTTTAAATTGATTATTGCACAGACGGGTGCTGTGGCGCCCCCCTCCCAACCTGCCTAACTCCCGCTCGCAACTCCTACACCTTTAGAGAAGGAGACCAGGCTGCTTTTGAGGTCTCCAGTTGCGTATCGCCGCATGAGTTTTCTTCGTCAATTGTTGTTGTTCTCCTCCTCTTCTTGGGTCTGTTAAATGTGCTCAGTACTGGTTATATATTATCGTTTATGATGGAAACATAAAACTTGCACGCGTCGTTGGCGCACGCAGATTGTCCTTTCGTTCCCTTAAAGGTGTGCGTGTGCTGGCTGCCAACGGAACGTTTAGGGGCTATAGTGTTAGGGGTTTTGGTTTTGGCTTTGGTTTGGGTGATGGTTGCCCGGAAAGCATCCACTTTTATGCCTCACTTGGCCCGGGTTAAGATGTGCCCATAAAATAAACGCACTGAGATGAATTGCCCGGGCACTGAGCCACTGAAGCTGAATCTGAATCTGAGTCTGAGTCTGAGTCTGAAGCCGCTTTTCGTCCTTTTATCTTTGCATTATGGAAATTCGTAGACATTTGAGCCCTTTTTATAGACATTTTAGTTCTATCAAATGCTGCTACATAAAACACTTTTTTATTGCCTCATTTTAAAGAATTTGTGAAATGAATTATGTGCCATTGTACGATATGCTGAGAGTGAATGAAACCAACAAAAAATAACACAAATTATGTTAATGGAGCTGCTCGTAATGCTAATAGAGCACGGCCTATGACCTGGCTGGGGTTAAAGTATCTTCGGAGTTATGACAACAAGTGAAGTATATATGAATAAAAAGTAAAGAATAAAGACGAAATAAAGTTAAAGAAGAAATAATACACAAAATATAGTTAATTTAGTGAGTATAATAAAAACATGAAGAAAAACTATTACAAATTGTATTGAAATCTCAGGCTAGCCCAAGTTAAGCTTTTACTTTCTAGTTATATTCTATTAAACAAACTTGAGTATTATTATAATTCAAAACTTAAAATCGATAGTTAAATGTAATTGAATGAGGTATCTGTAAAAATAACCTAGATCTTGACAAAATGACGCCTTTCCTTCTATGAAAATGTTTCCTTTTAAGAACATTTCGCTCTACTTTCACATAACCAAACGTTTCCCTTAATTCCATATACCCTGCATTATTTTCTACTTCTGACTACAGAAAATTTCACTCTACTTTCACATAACCAAACGTTTCCCTTAATTCCATATACCCTGCATTATTTTCTACTTCTGACTACAGACAATTTCGTTCTACTTTCACATAAGCAAACGTTTCCCTTAATTCCATATACCCTGCACTATTTTCTACTTCTGACTACAGAAATGCATATAAACAACTGCTCAGACATTCAGAAATGCACAAAACCAAAAAGAACTATTCATATGCATATTCATATATAAGCTGAGTGGATGCACACTCACACACACACACACATTCACACACTTGCACACGCACACCAAAATGAAAAATACCAACAAGTAGTGAAAATTCAAAATGGATATAAAATAATTGCGAAAAAAACAAATGCCCAGCTCGGATGCTTTCCCTTTCTGCCCGTTGGGCATGGGCATAAAGGTCTATAGAAAACGTCAGAGGAAATATGCAAAATAGGCTGAAAAAGTTGCATACATATATGCAACGCCCACGCACACACACACAAGCTCTCACCTACACATATGTATGTGCATATTCATAGAAAAAACAAAAGCAACAAAATGTGCATTATTATTTTCCTTTTTTTCTCTTGTTGGCTCTCGCTCATTTTCATTTTTAGCCGCGCCTCCTGTCGCGCTTTTGTTTTGCCGATTTTAGTTGGTGCTATTTTTGGACCATGCCACGCCCACCCCTTGATTATTATGTGGCGCATTTTCACTCGTGAATTTTCATGCCCAATGCGAGGACAATACAAAATTTAATTTACCGCATACAAATTTAAATGGGCTAGGCTGCAGCGCGGCAGTAGAACGACTTTGTAGATACCCTGTAACAAAAAGAGCTGCCTTTTTGATGTTGCATGCCGAGTCTTATGCAACTTGCATATACCCTGCGCACTTTTGCGCGACAGGGTACAAAAAGGGAAAAATTTTGCGCCTGAAAAGGAAAATTCTTTTGTTTCTGCTTTTGCGCCTCTTCCGCTGCGCATATGGTGGATGGTGGTGGGGAAGGGGGAGGGGGAGGGGCATGCCCGGCCTTCCCCAGCGACTTTCTGCAGCTTTGGCGTCGGTTTTAATTATGGAAAAAGTTTTTGCTTTATTTAGTTTAAACAATAAGTGGTTGGAAAATATGAATTATGCAAAGAGTCACACAACCTGCCAATGCATATATACCATGTGTGTGTGTGTGTGTGCGGGTGTGTGTGTGTGCAGACATTTCTTAAGCAAAATGCAAATATTATGCATTCTACTTTTGCCCTGCTCTTGTTTTGGACTTTGCATTGGCAAGTGTGTGCCCGCCTGCAGCGCGGCTTTTGCTTTCTTTCAACTCGTTTTTTTGCATTAAGTAATTTGAAATTTGAGCCTGAATTTTTTGTATTTCAAGTTTTTAAGTGCAGTTTATAAAATAACAAAACAAAAAAACTTGGCACGCGCTACAAATATCATGTGGAATTTCTGGGAACTTTTGGTAAAGTTGTTGATTTAAAACGATAAGCTTTAAAAGATTGCGCAGATTTGGGGGGATAATTGAAATTACAAAAAGTTTCAGTTGAATAAGATGGATATAATAAGAGAAGGAATTTGAAGGAATATGATTTGAATTTGCATTGGAAATAAACAAGACAATATTATTTATCTTTATATAGATTAGTTGCCGAAAGAAAACTAATAAAAGTCAGAACAATTAGATGAAGATATTTTGAGAAAATAATTGTTTATACTCATATATATACAAAGCCTTAAGGACAGACGAACTTGTAAAGAAGAGACATAAACGAATTAGCTTGAACGTAAGCTAGTTGGATATATTGTAAGGAGGTTAATCAAATTTCCAAAGGCAGACGCTCCTTTTGATACAAATGTAACCATCTCTATACAGCTGACAGTCTTGACTATGGCTATAATCCAGGTGAAAATATAACTTCTAGAACTTAGCTATTGGGCATAGATTCGCTGTAAATTTGCCAAACAATACAGCTGAACCCGCAAAGGCAAACTTTGACTCTTTTTAAAATGTACAAACTAAGCTTAAAGTGGAAATATTTGTCTGCTCTGCGGGCCCAAATGGCTTTCTGGCCTGTGCAAACACACGCTTTACCCTACCCAACCAATTATACAAGCTCACGTACTCAAAAAAAAAAACAAAAAAAAAACCAAACTCGAATTTGCGCATAAATTTACAAAATGACAATAAAAATGACAATGGCTGTCGAGAAGCAGCAGCAGCAGCCGGCAACAGCAACAACAGGAACAACAAGAGGAACAACAACAACAACAACAACAACAGGAACAACAACAACAATTGGAGCGCTAATCACAAAACGTTTATCAGTGGCCATGAGTAAGGCGTGACAGAGACACCTCCCTCCAGCCCATCTGCCGCGCTGCGTCAGTGCCCCCCTTTGGCCCTGTCTACCTGTCAGTTCGTAATAAATTATTATCATTAATATTTTGCGCTTGATTTTGGCCCGAACGCTGTTTGCCTTTGCCCAGACAGTCAGGAAGACAGGAAGACGGCGCGGCGCGTAGCAGTAGCTGGGCACGACCAGAACGTTGTCTAGAAAGCAGTAGCAAAAATTTGGAGGGCGTGGCACGTAACGCTCTTTGCATAAAAATGGCGAGCGAAAATATCTAATAGAATAGAACAAAAGCGTCAACAAAATGTTCAAAACGCGACGAAATTACCAAAAATAGAACCGAAACGCAACGAGACGGGGCGAGGGGAGAAGAGGCGCAGGGCATGCGGCAACAAATAGAGTCCCTTTTTCGTGCCTGTGTGTCTGTGTGTGTGTGTGTGTCTGTGTGTGTGTGTGTGTCTATGTGTGCGTGTGCCACAAACTTTATAACACCCTCCACGAAGTGCACGCGATAATGGCTCCCAATTTGATAATTAATCACGTCCTCATTCTTGTGCCCACCACGTTTCCCCCTGCCCTGTTGCTTCCTGCTGTCTGCTGCGGTGCCACAGCTGCCCTGCTGCCTTCTCCCCACCCGCTCCTCTTGCCCTCCCGCTCCTCTTCCCCTCCGCTTGGCGACCATGTTTACGTCCCCTTGGTTAGGCAGCCCAACTAGGCGCTTGAGCTTCATATTTTCCATTAGTCGGCCTCGTCGCTTTTTAATTTTTTTTTTCGTATTTTATTTTATTTTTCAGCCGACGTCGAAATTAAGCGAATTTCAACGAACGATAAAATAATTACCTTTATGATTATTTTTACCAGGCGGCGGCGGGGCTGAAGTGCGGGGCCTGCGACAGTCGTGAAACGAGCGATAGCAATTGCACCAGCACATATATAGTATATATATACACATACATATACATATATATATATAGCTGTATAAATGTAGGTGTGTTGGTTACGTGGGTGAGGGCTGGGGCTGGGGCGGGGGCAGGGTGTCGGCTCCCACAATGTGCCAAACGTGTCTAATTTAGCGGCTTAAATTTATTGCATTTGTGCGCTTAAAATGTTTGCCAGTTCGTTTTTATGGCCCAAAATTGAAGCAATTGATGGGAGTTAGGAAGTTGGGGATATGCGCATAACCGTAAAACTTCTTCTTCTTCTTCTTATTACCTTGCCATTTTAAGGAGGCGGGCATAATATGGCTCAGAATGTTATATGTACATATGCGAAAGCGTATCCTGTGGCATTTTACGTAAATTTCTGGCAAGCAATCTTCTCAACAAATTCAGTTTAAAGAAGCTATGGATAACATTTTAGAGTAAATTGTGACGAATATCTAATAAAAATATGTAATGCAAAAGATTCGAGCTTTAAATATGAGAAAAGGCTTTAGAGCAAGTTATCTATTAAGAATCATAATCGAATCAAAGGCAATGAGCCTGGTGCCTGAATCTCGAAGAGACTACGGAACAAAGAACAGAAGGAAACAGAAGGAGAGGGATATCTGGCATTAAGATAAACAAAGAGTGAGAAAAATAGTATACTATAGAGTTGTGGGTAAGTAAGGTGACAATTATATATTCCTCAGTTCGAATTGGTAGAGAGAGAGAGAGAGAGAGAGAGAGAGAGAGAGAGACTTAAGACCCATTATCGAACAGTGATCATAAGTGAGAACAGGCTGAGAGGTGTGTGCAAATATCACCTAGCGAAACATTCGAACTATTCCGACGGACACAGAGACAATTTGATGTCTACTTCTCAAATAATTCTTAAAAAAAAGTAAAAGAAGTTATCTATTAAATTCTAATCAGCAAATGGCATTGTGCTCTATGTGCAGATGTCAATCAATTATCAAATTGTGTTCACCTGTATCCTGTATCCAACTGCTAAAATGTAACATTTACAATTACATACCTCATTACATGCCCGCCCTTTACTATATGTACTCTCAAAGCCCACTGCAATCTGCAACTTCAAGTTGCATGTTTGCTTTTTTTTTCAGTGGCAACAAGAACTTGACATACAACCGCCACAAATTGCAGCACCTCAAATTGAAAGCGTAGCTGTACCTTTTTTTCTACTTTGCCCCTGTCATTTTGCTGCCAAATTACAGAGCAGCCCGCCCCCGACGTGCCCCTGCCCTATCAGTTCGACAGTGGCGCAACCGCATTCAAATTGCATGCACACAAAAATTAACTGGCAACGTCGACGTTGAAATACACAAAACGCAAAACCAAATCCAAACATTTGCCATATTTTTTCGCAGTCGTAAAAATCAAAGAACACGCAACGCAAGTCGCAAGTTGCGAGTAGCACGTTGCGAGTTGCACGATGCGAGTTGCGAGTTGCACGTTGCAGCGCGGCAGCAAGCTATGAGAATGATTCGCATCCGCTGAGCCAATCAACCAAACAAAATGGCGTTTTGTTGTTTCCGGTTTTGGCCTTTTTTTATTTTTCGGCAACAACAAATTTGCGAGCTGTGGTTGCAATCAAAACTAAAAAATTGTTAGAGGAAAGAAATGCGAATTCACAACACGAAATTATTCACCTTGTAAACTGCAGTGCAAAAAATTTGTGTATGTGTGTGTGTGTGTGTGTGAATTTGTGTGTGTGCACAGTTCAGCGCATTCAAATATATCAGTTGATACATAAAACAAAAAGTATAAGGAAAAACCTAGAGTTATTTGTGTTTATAGCCTGCTGGCAGCAAAAACGAACAGGGCAAGAAATGGCCCAAAAGCTTCTGCGAGCCAAATGCATTTGCAATGCAAAACTGGAGCACAGGAAGCGCGACGAGCCAGCAAGGACTTACACACACACACACATACAGAGAGACACACGAGGCTGTCGCACGACTGTTGCATCTGCCACACACCCACACGTAGAGCAAAAATTTATTTATGACCCACGCTCTGTTGTTTACCTCTTGTTTTGTTTTTGTTTTTGTGACGAGCTGGCACTCAATAAACTAAAAAAAAAAAACCTGCAGCCTCTATCTGTGGTTGTGTGTGAGTGTGTGTGTGTGTGTGTGTGTGTGTGTGTGTCATGGCGGATGTCATGGCGGTTTTTGGCCAGCGGTAAACAAAGCTTCGCCAACCGTTAGAGCCAGCTGCTGTGCTGTGGTTTCTATTTATGACAAAGGCAACAACAACCGAAAAACAACCAAAATCCATGCGCTGCATTATTTATGCATGCAAAACACACACACACACAAAACACACACTACACTATACACATTGTATATCTCACTCAGCTCACCTCTTCTCTTGATTGCAGGGCTCGTCCAGTGCCGCTAGCGTCGCAGCCGCACCGCCAACGCCGCGCAGCGCTTTTCCCGGCGCACCGTTGACCGCCTCAGCCGTAGCACTCAAAGGCGCCATCCCACAGCGTCCACCGGCCATGACCAGCCCAGCTGCTGCTGCTGCTGGCGCCGCTCTAGCAGCGGGCGCCCCTTATCGCGGTGCAACCAGCTGGACACCGCAGGGCTATGCACCCGCTGCTGCCGCTGCCGCCGCTGCGGTCGCCCAGCAGGCCTATCGCTATACGGCGCCATTGCCCCAACCGGCATATGCCGCCTATACGCCGCACACGGCTACCACGCAGGCCACAACCACGGTGAGTACCTGGCCATAGATTTAGCACTGGGCGCACATCACATCTGGCTGGTGTGAATTAGATGTACCACACGAAATTATTTACATGTGGCTTACTGGGCATATTACCAATAATAGTGTACTAGAGAATATGATATTACGACAATGAATATTTCTCTCGCGGCTTTAAAGTGCGCATAGATGAGATCTATGTAATATTACGACTCGGGGTTACAATAGGTATAGGAAAACATATTTAAGAAACAGGTGAGAGAGCAAATCAAATATTAAGTCAATAACAACTATGGCTAGGGTAATATTAACAGGACGGAGAACTAATTAGGCTTAAGAAAGGAATTTTTACCACGGGAGAAGAGCGCGAGAGAGGGTCGAAAGCTTCACCATGCTACCGACCCTCTCTGCGTATCGGCTTCACTTTAAACCAAGCAACCGTGAGTAACAGCCCAGGGGAACAGGGAACTAGGGGCGCTGAGGTGTGCCTACGATTAACAGTTAGGGGAGATGCCTAAGCGGAGGTACTAGTGAGCTTAGAGGGAGATACTTAAGGGTAGCGGACCAGCCGGACTAATACTGGGAATAATGGCAATAAAGAGTCGAGATTAAGTGCAATTAAATATTAAGTCTTGCTCATCTTTCGACATGGGGGAGCAGGTAGGATTAAGCTAGTCGCGGGCAGAGGTAATCCCACCTCGTATCGCAGGTGGGGTAATGCCTCGAAGCAAACTCGACTGGTGCGAATTAAGAGGTTGGAGCTCTTCTAAATAAGTTTTCGCAATCGGAATATACTACATCAATTTCTTCCACACCAGGCTAAGCTTATACACCAAATAATGTTTACTAAGTTTGAGCATTTCCCGTTCCAAAAATAGTCTGTAAATATTAATGAGAACCACAACTGTAAACTGTTAAAGTATGTATTTTATATTCGGGCCATTTCCGACCCAAACTTCGATAAGTCAACGCGACATTAGCCGCATAAACAAATATTTGCCAAAGCGTAAACATAATTCGAGGCAAGGCAAGTTTCTCGAAAAGTCTGCAAACTGTGCCCATTACATCGATGAGAGCTCTTCGTTATGTAATGAACCGCATAATCGCAAATTTATGGGCGCCCATCAAAAAGCCAAATGGTTTTCAAGCGTTTTACACTTCAAAAAACTACCTCTATTAACTCGAATAATAGACGAGCAGTCCCCAGCCCCAACAACTACACCCCCTTGAGCTTTGCCTTATTGATTGTCAAGCATTCTGTTTGGATTGGGCGACACTCCCAAAGACAAGTGCTGCCATTTATTGAAAATTGCTCGAGCGTCAATTTATTTATAGCACGCACTATGCTTCGGCCTCTCTCTGCGATTCTCAGCTGCTCAAGTTCGATGGACACTGGCTGTGTGTGTGTGTGTGTGTGTGCCTGTGTGTGTGATTGGCGTGAAAAGTGCTTGTATTAATTTGCAGCGATTGCTTTTTGTAGGCTGTGCGAATAGAGTGTGTGTGTGTGTGTGTATGGCCAGCTCCTTAGGTAGGGGCAATCAATTAGTTTTGTTGTGGCTGTTGCCAGGCGGCATTCATCAAAGTCAGTCGAAAGCTTAACTGACTGTGTCTGGCCATTCATTTTTGTCATTTTCAATTTGACAGCCAGCAGCAGCAGCAGCAACAACAACAACAACAGCAACAACAATGCCATCATTAATAACAAACAATTAAGAAGCTCGTGAATGACAGTCGAGAGTCAAGCTAAGCTCTGTCTGTCTGTCTGTCTATCAGTCAGTCTGTCCGGCAAAACCGCAGCATCATCATCGGCAGGAGGAGCAGCCAGTCAACATTGTGCCCTGCTTATCCTGACAAAGTCCCAATGTCAGACCCCATGCAAGTTCGCTGCCAATAATCCCAACCAAAACCCAATGTGGATGCTAGGGGAAAGGCTCGCATATCTGCCCATCTCCATCTACAAAACCCAATTGAATCGGAATCAGCGCATGAAGTAAAGTCATGACGAATGATGTTCGCTGAATTTGACAAATTTCCCGTTGCCACAGCAACAAATTCACAAAAACCCCCCTCCCCACCTACGGGTCCCTTGAGATTTTCGCTGCTTTAAAGCAGCCGACCCCCGCGCCACCTCGTTATATGCATCCTTTTATCTGCTTTTCAGGCAGCATTTTCAAATTTGATTTACAAATGATTTTCAATTCGCCAAGAAACGCCTGACGCTGACAACTTGTCAGCTAGTTCAGATTGCCAGCGCTAGATGGCGCTGATACCGTCGAGGTTTTTGCAGCTCAGCTTTTCTTTGTACTCTTCTTTGCGTGCGTGTCTAACCTAATATATATTTTTTGTCTTTCATATTTTTCGCTTAAGCATTTCTTTGTTTAAGCAGCCATTAGGCAGCTGCCCACCTTCGGAATACCCTGCTTAAAGCAATCGCCTTCGCCCCAAATAGCAAGTGGCTGCTTCTTCTTCTTCTTCTGCTCCCTCTGCTTGTTGTTGTTGTTGTTATTTTGCTGAACGCTTACGGCAACAACTTCTAATAAATGCGTCGAAAAGTGCTGAAAATAAACGAGCAAATAAATAACCGAACCGTGCCTACCCTTACTCTGCCTCTGCCGATGGCACGTCTTCTTCTTTTTATATTTGTCTGCCCCCAGGTAACCCAAAATCGCTTCTTGTACTTCTTCTTTTGCTTCTTTTTTTAGCTGATTGTCGATTCCTCTGCATTGGTTTTCGTGGCTTCTGTGCTACGAGTTGTCACCACGCCCCTCCCCCCGCCGCTTTGCAACCCCCTTTTTGGGTGGGCCGCGGGCGTCCTTTGCGTTTTATTTTTATTTGCCCTCCCGTGGCCCCACGGCATTCGTTCCGTTTCGTTTCTCTGTTCTTCGTTCGTTTGCCTTTCACTTATCCATTCATTCAGCAGCGTTTCGACGTTTCTACGTCCTTTGTCCCGGGTCCTACTCAATGTCCTGCCGTTCGCCGTCGCCGCCATCAATAGTAGTTAAATAATCCAAGGAAATGTATTTTTGTGGGCGTCACCCGCTCCCCACCTGCCACCTGTCCCCTGTCCAGACGGCGAGTCACTCATTTTTCCATTACTCGTAGCAATTTTTTTATTTTGCTTCGTTCATATACCCTGTACTTGTGATGAAAGGGGATTCCATGGAAGATTAATTATTTGTTTTTATTTATTTATTATTTTCCTAATTATATCTTATTGTGTTTATATTTAAATTGTCTGCCTGTGAATGATGATAAATATAACTGACAGGACATTTGTGGGCCGGACTTTCGGGTTTGGTAAGCTGAAGGACAAAGGTTAGACACCCGCACAAAGCTCACGAAATCCAGGGTTCAAACCCCATCCAAAACAATTCAAGAAATTTCAGAACAATTAGGTAAAATAACACTAAAGATAAAGCCCACAACTATTTGACTGCAGATACAATTACAGGGTATGTCCAGGTCTCACACTAGGCTAGCGCATATTTACTTACTTTTTTTTGTCGTTCAGCTGGCCAGCCACTTGGCCATTAAAGCTGCATGCGAATGCTACTCATAAATATAAAGTGCGGCTACTTATTTCTCTCCTTTTTTCTGATTTGGTTTTTTTTTTTTTGTTGTTTTCTGTTTCATGACAGCCTTTTTGCGTCCTGTCTGCCCCTCGGGTCATAGATTATCGCATTTGATTTGAGTGTCGTTAGTGCGCAGCCCTGCGGCAACTAGAAAATAAAAATACATTTTCTGTATGGTATATTGTGTAGCCCTCGTTACAATCTCTGCACCCCACAGCCCCCTCAGCCACACTGTGCAAGTTTTTCCCCTGGGCCGCTATCGCGCTTGATAACTCGACGCTGATAAGGCAAAATGGAATTTGTTTTAATTATAATTGGCTTTTCTTTAGCTTCAAATGTGCTTTCGACTGTTGCCCGTAAAGCTTAAAAGTGGCTGGCAAATTTATTTTGTCAAGGACGCGTTGATTGCATTTTCTTGCCCTTGTTTTTGTGTGCGTTCGAAAAGGTGAAAGATGCTTGGCTTAGTGCTGGAATACGAATTTGTGTGGAACGTCAGCTTTTAATACCTTTTCATTCATAATTACGGCGCAGTCACCTTTTATTTAAAGCTCTTTCATTTCTTGCTTAGCTGTAAACTTTTTGCATATCAAACTGTTTATATACAAAACTTTTCAAGCGGACTGAAAGAAGCTGAATTTTATACAATATGTACGTCTTATTGATTAAGAGTTTATTATGTTTATACGGGAAATTCCTTCTCAAATATTTAAGTTTGACTAAAAAACTTGTTGTTAATCGGGAGAAGCGACTTTTTGGCGTAGAAGAATACTGACTGAGATGGCTACACGCTGGAATATATACACGTTATGGGGCCATATGTCTCCTTTCTACAAGGGAAATTAAAGTGCAAGTGCATATCAGAATCCATAAATTACTTAGAATTTACAATAAATTGTTCAGTTGATTTATGAATATGCCCAAATGTGTCCAAAAGTGCTTCATAATTCTGGGATAACCATAAAGCTGATAGTTGGGCATGTGCAACCATTTAAGGCCAAGCCAAAAACCATTGAAGGACTTGACTCGTAACTGAATCTAAAGTTAACAACATGTATTTAGTTCAAGAGGCAAAGACGAGTTAACTGTGAACGCTTACAACTTAAACATGCTCGACTTAAATGGCATTTCCCATATCTGCCATTTGCCTTATCTGGCTGCAGCTTGTAGCTGGCAACTCCCATTGCGCCCACCGACATCCACTTCGGAGTCAAGTTCTGTGCCATTGTCAAAGACTAATATTAATATTAAGCTGCAGCTCGTTGGGCATTCATATCAGCATGCGAACAATACGCAACTCAACGCAAATCCAATTGCCTGAGCAAAAACAATTGTCAGCAGCTTGGCCAACTGCAAATTCACAGAACCCGCTCGCACCATTATCCACTGCTGGCTGAGTTCGTAGTTGCTTTTCAATTGCGGTGATGCCTGGACATATAGAAGATAATCATCAAATGTAGCAGGCAGGCAGGAGGGCAGGCAGGCGGGCAGGCAGAGGACTTCCTTGCAGCTGCCTCAAGTTGTTAAAATAGCACTCTTAGCCCAGCTCCGCAACCCATCTGAATCCTGCCCGCCCGGACTGTCAGCTGCATGCATAACTGTCATGACATTTCAGTTGTCATTTCAGCATCAATTGGAGACAAGTTGCCTCATTGCAATTCAATGTGCACTGGCATTTGAGTTCGCCATAGTTTTGCAATAACTATAAGCATTAGTTTAATTTTAAATACGTTTTCTATTCTCTCAACTGACTACGCCCCCACGGCCCCCACTCAACTTGTTGAATTTGAATTTATTTGTTAAACGACGAGCTGCAGAGCTGAAGAGCAGCAGCAGCAGCAGGGCAGCGGGGACTCGGCAAGGACATTTGAAACGCATAAATGTAAATGTTATTCTTGTGCATTTATTCAGTTTTAAATTTTAATTATTTTTAGCAGCAGCAGCAGCAGCAGCATCGTCAGGAGCAGCACTTGGACATTCCCTTTTGTTTTAAGCTACCAAGAAACTGGTGCTGAGTTGAGCGTGGGCGTGGCTGACAGACAATAGGGCAGGGGAAGAGACCACCGAGTCGGGCCGAATGGCTGCACGGACGCTTAGCTCTGGCACTTGAGTTTCAAAAGCAATTATTGTTGAAATATTATTTACATATTTAGTTTGTCTTTCGCTCTAACTCGTTGCCCATTCCTGCTCTATCTCTGCTGTGGCTGACTTGATGCTCATGGGGCGTATGAGTGTTATGCAAATGTATTGCAGATAATGCAACATTATGTGGCCGCCTGCTACAATTCCACACAGAGAACAAGCGAACCTCCCACAGGCGAATTATGAAAGCAAATACAAATTGCACGGATTTTCCTCAGAAACAAACGAAATACTCTCCCATTCAAGAGATGAAATAATAAGAACTATAGATAAATTGCTTGTTCTATGAATAATTTCAGTTTCAGTTTGAGCTTTTACCAATTATATTCAAAGTTCGTATCGATTGCATATTTCGTTTGAAGAAGTTGCCATTTAAGTGCAACTGAAAGAGAGACAAACCTAATCTACATACATACATATAAAACTCGTTGTCCTGACTATGTAAATGACTGCATAGACTGACCGTTAGAGCTAGGATGCCGAAATGTACGCTAAGTTGGGGCAATTTACCCCCTTAGCGTGAATCTATCAGTTAACAGTTCGAACATAAACTTGCAAGCTATAGCAAAAGAAGAGAACACATAGTACTAAGAGGGGATAACTACCCTGGGATAATTGAAGAATTGAGTTCATTTTTCTCTATATCAGTATGTCACCTAATTTGAATATATAAATCAAATCTGTTTAAGCTATTCAACAAATATGCTAGTTCCACTTGCACCCAGACAAATTTAAGACTTACTTTCGTCGTCCTCAAGACCAGCATTAAAATATTTGCACTTAAGCTTTAATTATACCCGAATTTTACATTCATGTAAAATTCTCTATATTACGTCTATTTCTTTTTTTTTGTTGGGACTTTTCATTTTCATGCCAGCTATATTTGCATTTTTCAACGACCGCACATAAATTCCCGAATTGCTGCACATAAATCAACAAAAGCGCGCTCAATCAAAATTCCAGCTGTACACACGCATAGGTGGGCGCTTGTTGGTCGGGGGCGGGGCTGTGTTACATATATTTATATAGCGGCCACAATAAAATGTGAATACACAAAGGGGCCGCATATTGGCGCAATCAATAAAAACACATTAAACATTGTTGGGAAAAAGGACCAGGCAGGCAAAAAATGACAAACCAGCGATTAAGAGCTGCAAAAGGCAGCGGCGGAGAGAGAGAGGAAAGGGTGACAACTATCTGATGCAGATTAATTAAACTGTTGAGCTGGCAGAAAGTGCATAAAGGCAAACATGGTCGAATGGCAAATACCGAATGCCAAGCGATGCCCAACTTGAGTGTGCGTGTCTCTGTGTGCACCTATATCAGATCCTGTGTCCCCAGCAGCAGCTCCTCCTTTGCTGTCAGAGTGCTGTCCAACAGGGGGCACATAAAGCGATTAACTCAATAAAGCGAAAGCGTAAAAACAAAAGTGACAAAGTGTGCAGCAGCAGCAGCAACAGCAAGGCAAATAAACAGCAACGGCAGCAGCAACAACAAGAGCAACAAAAGCGGAGCACAAAAATGCGCATCACGTATACGCGCTGTTGGCCCAAAAAGCCGCGACATTGTCAGGCGCAGTGGCTTAAGCGCAAGTGACCAAAAACATGCGGCTTTAAACTGGCCCAACAACCAAAAACTGTGGCAGCAGCAGCAGTAGCAGCACTTACTGCATCAGCCGTGGCAACTGCTGGTTAATGTGGACGGTAACTGCAAGTGACATGAGGTTGCCATCAAAGGGATGCACATTATGACATTTGGCGGCCCGCAAGCAGCAAACTTAAACCCATCCGCACAATTTGCTGCCCGTCGCCTGACACTTGACATTTGCCCAGAACCAGACGCACAACTGGGCGGGGCTGCGGGGGTGCACAGAGTGCAGCAACAGCTGAAGGCAGCTGACAGCCAACGCACTTTGCCGGCGCTCATATTTCAATAAAAAAAGGGTACATATATACATAAAGAACCACAGCTGCGGGTTGGTAACACTTCCGTCTCAACCTACTTCCTGTCCGCCTGCTGTCGAATGCTTAGCCAACGGCGGCCGGCATCTCGCTTCAATATCCAACAGCCCGGCAGGGTCCAGCATTGGGTTGTAATATTATCCACTTTGGGGCCTTCCTGTTGCTGCGTTCCTTCCGTTTGGCTGCTGCTGTCGATTCTCTCTGGCGGCTGCAGTTCTTGTTGCTGTTGTTGTTGTTGTTGCTGTTGTCCTTCCTTTTGTTGTTGTCATTGTTATTGTTGTTGGATTTGTTGTTGGCAGCATTTCGACGCGCAATAAATTTGATTGCAACCCATTCGCCTGGCAAACAAATCTTGGCATTGCACAGTGGAACAACACACTAAATTTTGGTTAAGTTTGTGAAGTGTATAACTGAAGGAAAATGTTTGCTTTTGATTCAGATATTTATTATGCCCTTGTAGAGGATATTATAATTTTGTCATAAGATATGTAACGCATAGACGAAGACATCTCTTCTAGATCAGCATCAACAGTCAAGTTTCTATGGCCAAGTCCGTCTGTTCGTCTGTCTGAAATGATTCTGAGGAGCACTTTACGACTAAACTCAATGAATCGAAACATCTCTGAAACATGTTAACATATTATTCGGCAAATGTCGTGGGCACTTTTAGTTGTACTGGGAATATTGACAGATTATTGATATAACTACTACAAATAACTTGGAGTTAATAAAACGCTGCAGTCAGATGCATACCAAAAGTCAAGGGGCGAACATCAATTCCCTCCATGACCCAGAACAAATCGCACAATCAGTTGAAACCAAACTAATCGATTTAACCAAAGGTCAGATAACCTTTAAAGTTTTCTCTCAACAACACAGTTTAATTAATTGAATTTCTAACAATTTCAATTTATGCTGCACCCACTGTGCCTTCCACAGCGAGTATGCGTGTGGGCGTGCCTATATATGTATATAGATATATATATGTTCTCCCTGCCAGCCAACGAAATCCAATATTTACAGCATTTATTTGCCTTTTATTTTTAATCGAATACTGAGCAGTCCGTGGTCCAGCTGCCAGCCAACCAACAGCAGCAGCGGCAGCAGCGGCAGCAAACCCTTCTTTCCCCTGTGGACTGTGGCAACTGCTGTTGCCGTTGCTGTTATAAATTGTCTGAAAGGCGCTTTACAAGGTTTTTCATATCATATTTTATTATTACGCGGTTTTCACGCCCTTTACCGAAGGGGGTGGGGTGGCGTCTTTGGCCGCCTCTGCGGCTCGGACACGGACTTACGACTCGGACATGACGCTGGTTACCCGTTGTTTGCACTACTGGACTTCTTCTTGCCACTCGGTGGCTGGTCCGGGTCCGGGTACGGGTCCGGCGAGAGTTCACCTCGAATGTCGATGCGTTGCGTTAATTTTGCTTTTATATCCCAGCGACAACAACAAAAGCTCCCACTTTTTTTTATGGATGCGCGCAGATTTTTCGTCCCAGCCGCACAAGAGTTATTGCAAAAGTTTTTACAGCTTAAGTTGCAGCTTGTTGCGAGTCGTCGTTGTTGCTGTTGCCTTTTAAATTTTCCCTAGCGTTTTTTCATTGTTAAATTTGAAAGTTTGTACGCGCACAGCTGGTCAAGTTGTATGGCTGGCGGAAGTTGTGCGGTTAAACTTGAAGCGGATGTGGCCTGGGGCCAAGAGCAAAAGCAAGAGCAAGAGCAGCCCTCAACCCATGGCCCTTAAATATTTTATGGCACATTGATGTAAATATGTAAATATGTTATTACCAGAGCTAAGACAGGTTAATGCTGCTCGACCTTGTCTTCAGGATTTGCATTAGGCTAAGCAGCTGAAAGCTGTTCGTTGGAAACATAAACAAAAGAGAGTTGCCAAGTTTTAATTGCTTTTCCAATAAATTCGCTTTGCCTTCGTGTGCACAGACAACCTTTCACCTTTGCCTTTCGGTTTTTGTGACAACAACAACATCAGAGCTTGTGCCATAAAGTGCAACTCACAGCTTTAAATGCCACATGATGGTGGCAAGGACTAACTAACCAAGTGACTGACCAAAGTGCAACCAAAACCAAAACCGACAAAACCCCAAAACGAACCGAGCCAAGTCAGGTCCGAGTCGTGTCAGCTCCGAGTCCTGTTACAGTCCAAACAACAAAGGCGAACAACAGGCTTTCAACTGCGACAGGGCTTCTAATTAAGTTGGACTCTCCTCTCAGCGAACCGCAAGTGCAGCAGAGATAGAAATAGAGATGGAGAGAGTGAGAGAATTCTCCACTGAGAATTGGAATAATATAAGCAACATTAATTATTTGTAATTTAAACGCAGCAAGGCGATGCTTTAATTGCCTGACAACTCAAGCGAGTGTCTGGTGTCGGGTCTAACAAACAATTCGAATGTGCCCAAGCATAAATCAGGCACAAAATACCCATTGGCTCAACACCTAAAGCAGTGGCAGCAGCAGGCCTGTCAGTGGGTTAAAGGCTGGTGTTATAAGCCGAAGCAAATGAGCGGTGGACAGGCTTTTGGTGCAGCGTGCATAGCCAATTGTTGCCAGACGGCCAGGCGGCCAGGCGGCAGACGCCAGAGGATATCCCTCCTCAAACAGGTGGACACAGACACTGGCGCCCGAGCAGGGACCCACATGTGCACTGGCGTCCGAGCAGGGACAATTGTGCCTGCAAGCTTGTGGCTTGCATTGTGACATATGCAATTGCCCTGCTGCTTAGCCGTGCGTGTGTGTGCATGTGTGTGTGTGTGTGCGGCTGCTCATTGTTGCTGTTGTGGTCATTGATTGCCTGCAATTTGCATTTCTAGACATGAACACGACCAAGGCAACACTCGCTCCACGCTCTTGCAAAATGAATGATAGAGCGCTCGACAGTTGGGACAATGCTCGACACCGTCCGCCCACTCGCGTAATCAGTGAAAATTGTTTTGGCTTTGACAGGCATATGCCGTACTTTAGTATGCCAAACCAATCACAAGCCAAAAAATATGAAAGTCAGCATTAAGTAGAAATCGAGACACAATGCCCAACACAAGTTACATATGAAATGTCGATTCAGCAGAAAGTTATACATAATTGAAGCAATGTGTCCACTGTACAGTTGTGTTCAGTTGCAAAGCTTAAACAGTTTCGATATGAAGGTGAGTTTGTGCTGGTGCTTAGTTGAATTGAAAGTTACAGTGTTGGAAAACGTAGCGCATTAGTTATTAAAACTGTCAATCGAATAGTATATAAAGCGCGAGTGTACAGTTGTGCTTTGACTGCTCAGCTGGAAAAGTGATTTAAAATGAAGAAAAGGCTGAGGAAATGACTGAGAGCTAATAAAAATGGAATTCTTTTCCTAGAGTTGTAGGTGAAATTTCGAAACTAAAGGTACTTAATACTTGAAACAAAGCCATCAAAGTGAAGAAGCAGAAATAGTTGAATATTAGACAATGCTATTTGTTTAAATTATAAGAATGTATGCATAATCAAAGATGGCGGAATGGGCCAAGGGGTATACCTATGAACGTGGGCATATCTACTAAGTTTATACATCTATTTATGTAAGTTAATCATTGCTTTTGAGGTACTTTGAATAGTGAACAGTTGCATTAAAACTAAAGTCTGGGCTTAAAGATAGGGTCGATAGATAGAAACCATTCTACAAAGAAATGAAATAGAGTTTTTACTGATCTACTCTAACAACTATGCCTCTATGGCCTATGCCTTAGACCTAGAGCCTATCTCACGCTAGAGCCTATCTCATAAGTGTATTTCATATGAAATTAAAGTTATATTTATCATATGCAGCATTAAACTGACACACACATTTACACACGCGTTTATTCATTCGCTCAGTCAGTCAGTCATTCAGTCAGTCAGTCAGTCAGTCAGTCAGTCAGTCAGTCAGTCATGCATTTGACGACCTATTCAATGCATGGCGAGAGCGAGAAGAAGCGGCATGGACTGATGGACGGACCTAACGGATGGACGCATTGAATTCATTCATTTTGCCGCTTGTCAGTTGTTTTTCCCTTGCATTTTCACATATTTTTCTTTTATTTTTATTCCTTTAGCTCTTTGCCTGCAATTTTTCATATGGCAATGGCACATTTTGTGCTTTCAGAAGGAAATGCACAGCAGCTGCAAAGAGAGGGAAAATTATAAAAATTGCAGCATTGTTGAAGTTAAAAAAATTATGCACATATAAAAGGTATATAAAATATGAAACTAGTGGAAAATTAAAAGCAAGATAAATGGAAATGAATATTAATTTCCGTTAATATGAGAGACAGTCTATAGATGTGTGTGTGTGTGTGTGTGTGTTTGTGTTTGTCAGGAAGACCCAGCCAAGGTAGACAGCCAACAAAAGGCCAATGTGTATTTGTGTGTGGCAAATGAAACTTTTTCTTAATTAGCATTTTAATTGAGGCCATCGAGCGACAGCAATTGCCAAATGCAACTTGCCAATTAGACCAACTAAGTCGCTTTGGTGCGCCCATCAAATGGCCAAGCACTAAAATTCATATTTAATTTGCCCAATTTTCATAATTTTTCACAATTTGTCATAATTTCCACGAATGAATTTCATTTTGTGGCAACATTTCAAATGCAAATTTCGCATGTAAATCACATTTTTCATAATAATTCTCCGACTGAGAGAACAAACAAGGGAGAGGGGGAGAGGGGGAGAGAGAGCCCGGGGGCCTCATGCTAAATGGCAAACAATCCATTAGATGTGGCAACTACATGCGTGACTGGTCACCAGTTTTCCCCATGGAACTCCATTCGGTGGATTCACTAAACAATTTACTTTCCAACTGGGAACTCAAAATGCGTTAGAGGCGCGACATGGACAGAGGGGCGGGGGCAGTGGCAGGCGGGAGATAGAGAGATGCAAACGTAGAGCTAACAAACCAGAAAATCCGTGATTATTTATTAATTTGGCAAATTATTCATGCGACGCGCCATCGCAAATCTGCTTAGTTTGCCTAGAGAGGGGTCTGCTGATGGGGCTGACGAGGGGCGAGAAGTGAGAACTGTGCACAGAGGGGTGACAGCAGCGAGGGTCGGCACGGCGTTAGACGGAATAACTGCCACATAGCCTAAGGGCACGCTCCACAGTTTTGTGGGCCATTGTCTGTCCGTTCATTTGTCGGTTAGTTGGTTTTGTCAGGCGACGGCAATGCCCCAAGTTGTTGTTAGTTTGTTGGACTGCAAATTTGTGCCACACTGTGGCAAAGGTGTTGCATTTTGTGTGCATCACTTAAACTAGCCAATGATAAATTTATTTATTAATGGACGACAAAACGGGTGTCAATTAAATGCTTAAAGCCTAATCGTAATACACAAATTTCTAAGAGCATCAGCATAATGGATAGATAGATAGATTGGGTTCAAGTACATGGGAGAAATACTTAACACTTATCAAAGTGCATACAATATATACTATATATATTACAAATAAGAGTCTTCCCTGACAACGTACTCTCAAACCATCAAAGCTCCTAAACCGTTTGGGAATTATAGGCGGATTATAGGAATCCTTTTTCACATAGACGCAATGCCTCTCATTTAGTTTGTTTATATGAAATATTTCCTTTTAATCCCATAAGCCTTTAACCACTGTGCAATGTTACTATTTAACATTTCACAACAGTCATGCGGGTAAAAAGTTTTGATTTTCACACACACACACACATACATACCGCAGACCGTTCCTGTCCGCTGTCACAACCAGAACCGCACTATGTGTTGTGGGCGTGGCTCTCCAGGGCATTTTTCGCTGCAGTCGTCGAAAACTTTGTTGCAACAATTTATCACAACTTTGTGTCAAAATAAATGCAGCAACAACAGCAAAAACCTCGATAAAAATTTTTAGATACATAATCTAATAATATCAATTTATGACGCAACTTAACAAATCACACTTTAAATAATAATATTATTGAGATATAATATATATATTCTTGATAGCCGTGTAGATATAGCCATGTCCGTCTAACTGTCCGTCTATATTTATATGTATGTATATGTGCATCCATCCCAGAAACTATAAGAGCCAGGGACTAGCTTTTGGAGTAGTATATATAGATCTTGTATCTATCATTTCATAGCTACCGCCAGCTTCCTTCGTATGCCCCATCGCTATAAACCAAATGCAATTGCCTTTTTAATAACATACCAATGTTCTGTGGCATAATAAGATATACAATATACAATATCGGTTAAGAAACTTAGAAGTTATTGAAGAAATCGTGTAGCTATATTGGCAAGAAACTTGGCTGTAACCGCAAGAATTTGTGTCCTATATAGTTCAAGTTTCTTTAACTGAGAATTAGTCCTTGATATGGCTGTGAGGCATGAAACGGCGGAAAAAGGTTTTGTCGGTGGTCAAAGTAGGATTACTTTTATGTTTGTGAATATATGCATATGTATATATATATGTATATGCATATCTATACGTATATATATATTATGATAATGCACATAACTGCTGTAATTAAACACAATGTGCATTAAACGTTGCTTAGTTGTTGTAATTATAAATGGCCCGAGAAGCTATTTGGGCATACATTCATAAATATGCGAGTGCGCTGTGCACACTGTAAATTTATAGTTATTAAAATAATTTTGGTACATTCCGTAAACTGCCTTTCCATACCCATGTACATACGTTTCGTACATACATATGTACTCCATTTATTTGCCTCGAGGTCGTTGCCAAACGGTCAAATGGTTTCTACGAAATATTCCATTGTAGATCTTTGGAGGTCGTTGTTGCATTAATGTGCATTACGCATAAATCAATAAACATTCAGTTGGCAATTAAATTGTTGCATAGCGTACGCTGCCCATTTGGCCACGCCCATCAAAGTGGGCATGTAAGGCAACATGCATAAATCAAACTAAACGTCAGGCATACATAACCAAATACCAGCAACAATCGCCTACGAGCAGACCCCTCCCCTCGCCTCCCCACTCCACCGCAAGTGCCCACAAAATGCAATTGCCAAATGGAATGTATCTAGATACAAATGTATCTGCATCTGCAATTATAAATGTGCGTATATGTATTTAGCAGTTTGTTTAGTTTGCATTTACATCAAATTATTTCGTATAATAAGTAAAATGCCAACCCAAATACCCCAATCCCTCCCCCTGAAAACTCCGCCCTCGCGCTCAGCTTGCATTTGCATAAAAGCTTTCAGGCGAAATTTTGATTATAACCCTGCGCGCCGCCGTTGATTGCAAAAGGAATTGTCCTTGCTCGAGCCCAGCCCAGCGCAGCCCTCAAGCTGCTCTTGAGTATATGTATACAGTGTCCCAAAGCCTAATTTGATTAGTTGTGCAGCATGTTGCAGCTGCACGCATAGCTGCCGCCTAACGAAGTTTCAATTGCAGCTGATTGCGAGCACAGACGGCGATTAACTATTTGCTCCACAAATGCTGCACAAGTGGCCCAACTAACTAGCTCCATCTAGTACAACACTCCATCTAGCTTTTGGACATTGTCGGGTGGCCGAGGCTCTAATCAAATTGAGCTGAAGCTAATAGGCTTTTGCAATACGGTGAATGAGGCGCGTATTCAACAAGTTAGTCAGGTATTTGTCAGGTTTGTTCCAGTTCTTCGGACTGTTCATCTTGTATACATATTATGTAGCATACTTTTTGGGGCGCAGAAGTGTTCGTGCTTGTAATCCTTGTGCGCATTACTCCTATCCAATAATATATATATATTGCTAAACTTTAACTTTCTTTTCATTTCAGGTAAGTTTATGCAAGCAAAAGTCTTAACTTTTATAAAAAATCGGGTAAGCCTTGTGGAATCGATTTCCTCTAATGGGATATATATATATATATATATATATATATGCCCAGCTATGACCTCCGAACTTTATTTCTCGATTTAAGTTTTATTTATCAACAACAACAAACTTCAGCTTGGACTTGCAGCTTACCTTGATTTCATTTTGCACGTCGCTTCTGGGCTTTTCCAACACTGTCTGTCAAATGCTTAAGCAAACAATTAAATACTTTGTGAGTTGATTCACAGCTGACAGTTGGCAAACTTTATCTCAGGCGAACAAAATTTGAATCGAAAACAAAGCTATGCAAACGCGACCCCAAGCAGCTAAAACTTTAAAATAGCCTCAAAAGTTATAAGCAATTTAATAACTTTAATCAATGCTATGAATCCTTATTATGTATATCTTTATATTGTTTGTTCTGATTGATTGTATGTATATACATATGTATGTATGTATGTATGTGCTCATATACCAAATGTACTTATAAGTTTACTGTCAGCTGCGTACAAAATTTAAGTACAGCAAACTTCTTCCTAGAACCGTTCTATGCGATTCTCATGAATGCAAGTAAGCAGGGTTAAGCTTGTGTGTTTGCATGTTCATATATATATATGTTTGTATGTATAGATATATGCATGAATGGCACAATTAGCTTGGATAACAGCAAACAGGCAAAGAGAAACTTTTTAATTACATCGTCTAATTTAAAAGTTGCATCAAAGTCCAACTAAGAAAATAGAACTCGCTGCGGCGTTTAAATCTATTTTCGTCGCAGCAGCCAACAACTTTATTAATTCAAATATGTGTGTTTATATGTATTTTATTTTTATTTTTTGTTGCTTTGTTGTTGCCTTGTTGCATGCTTCAGTTTCTGCTTTGGCTTCAGCTCGAACTTTTCTGATTTATAAGCTCATTGTGCGCTCTTGTGTATAACCTGCAACAAGCCCTTCACAAGTTTTGATTTTACCTGGTGCACTGAAAAGGTAAGAATTTTAATTATGGGGAGTTTCAGCTTTTGTACTTGGCAACTAGAAAACAATATAAGTTAGCTTAGTTTAGGCGGTGGATAGGACAAGGTTAAAGTTTAAGGAGGGGTTAAAAAAGGGGATGAATAGAAGGAAAATGGGGCAAGGACATGCTGTTGCTTATGCCTCAGCCGATTAACTAGAGCTATGTTCGATTAATATTCTACACCAAGCTAGTGCTACCTATTGCTGGGTATTTTCCAGTCGTTCATGCGCAGCTTCCCTTATTTTAGTCCATTTTTAATTGGCTGACCAGCGGATGCATCACAAAGTTTCGCCCCTGTTGTTGGACTTGTCGTAATTGTTGCTGCTGCAGCTTTTTGCTGGGGCATTTGTTAAGCGGATTTAAAATGCAATCTGCCAATCTTCAATTTACCAATTCTTCATGCCGTCAAATTGCAGCTGCCCGAGAAGAAACCCCAATGCGCCATGCCATATTCGCCTGGCTCTATTTGTTCGTTGTTTTTTCATTATTATTTTTTTAAGCCTTTGCGATTTTTTTGTAAGGCCTTTTTTATGGCTGCTTAATTGAATTTTCAGCTGCAAATGGACGAACAAATTAATTGCCGGCATGTTAACCTCGAATATTTTTGTTGTTGTACAACACTATGGCAGTTGCAGCATGACGTCGACGGCGACGGCGACGCCGACTGCGACGTCAGCGTCGTTGGGTGCGGTCTGCGCAGCTGCCAGCGAGCTTAAGAGAGCGCCGCAAGCTCTTCGCTAAGAGCGGGGGCTGGGAGCGGGATTGAGGTAATTGAGGCCGACATTAAAACGATATTGACTTGTAATTTAATTAACCATTTTAATTTTATAATTTAATTAAGCGACAGCAGCGTCTTTGCTTGTACTTAGCAAGCGGCGCACAGCGTCTTAAGGTAAGCCAGCTAATTAACATTAAGCCACGCCTTAAACGGCCCACCATAAACACTGCCTATTTTTACAGTTATGAAATCTCCTACGAGTACTTTTGGACAAGGAGGGGGATGAGGGGACTAGGGGTATTGTAGGGCAGGCCGTGTCACGCACCTCGTAGACATGTCAAGTGTAAAGTTCAACGCCAGGCAAAGACGCCGCGTCGCAAATTGTTGTTGTCCTTGTTCTTCTTCTTCTTGGTAATGTTGTGGTTGTTGTTGTTGTTGTTGTTGTAGCTGAGCAACAGCAGCAGCAACTTTTTAGAGGCTGAAAGAAATGCTTGTAAGTATTTCTGTGGCGCACAACTTAATTAAGAATAAGCAATGCTTCAAAACTCGAAATGAAACTGAAACAGGCAGCGCCTAGAGTGTGTGGGTGATGTTCCGGGAGGGGAATGGTGGAGCAGGCAGCTAGTTGTGGCAACAACAACAACTGTAGCAATGTGGCAGCCACTGAGGACGCGCTTGGAATAACAAAAACGGAAATGAAAGTAATTTAAAGTGGTATTAAGTTGTGGCTGCCACATGAAGATGACTCCCATTTGCCGTGGGTGGCTGTGCGCGGCTTGTAACAGGAAGTGCCGCACTTTTAGTGCTTAACTCACACACACACACACACTCACACACCCACTCACACTATACGTATATAGATTTACAGTATATTGTGTGTATAAGTAATATGCACACAGCCGCAACTGTAGCCAGCCAAATGCGCTCGCCAAGTCTGCCTTATTCGCACTTGTTCTTCTTCTTCTTTTCACATTTTGCACTATATCAAAAGCTGTCAGCTGTTGACTTTATGACGACTGAAGTTTCATAGCAAACAGTTAGTTAGCTCTGAGTTGGCGAAAGGCAAGTAGACTATAAGTACTCTATAGTTTCTCCAAATATAAGAAAGTTTTCTTGTTTCAAACACAACTTTGGTCCTTCTTCTTATTTACAGTTAGTTGGCAATTTTATGGCTTGGTTAAGGGTCTAAACTTAAATAAAATATGCTGCTAAACACAAATGTTTAAGGTCTGAAAATAGATTTCTGCATGGGGTAGCTCGTTTTCTACGTATGTAAACGAGTTTCTTAAAGCCTTTTTTCCATGCAATTACAACTTTCTATTAATTATATTTGTTTGCTATATATTTATTGAAAATAGTTGGCTCATTCATGATTTCTGCCTTTTAACTGTATTTGAATATCACAACTAGCCCTTATTTTAAAATTCCCAACACTTAACCCAGCTTAGCGTTAAAAACATCAATATATGTGATAGCTAATACATATTTAATTTCAATTAAAATAATAGTATATTGTGTTTACAAATACAAATTTAAGCAGATTATTTGTATGCTCTTTTCTCTTGCCCAATATTTCACTGTTGCCATCGCTCTAGCGCTCTGCCTCTTGCCACTTTGCATGCAGCTAGCTATGTGGATGTGAATGGGTTTATGTGGCGGAGGTGGAGGGGGCGGTGCGTGCTTCCGTTTATAATATAACCATAAGTAATGGTTGTTGCTGGCTGCTCAAATTCCGCTCGCTTCGCAAATAATAAAGCACTTTAAGTGCCGCGGCACGAGTTTTGATGCACGACAAACCAAAAGGCGGCACTAAAAGCCTCAAGCTCACATGTGTGAGTGTGTGTGTGTGTGTGTGTGTGTGTGTGAGTGTGTATATGTATGCGTGCTGGCAGTACATAAATAACGTTATATATAGTATATATGACAGCCGCAGCCGCAGAGTTTGAGAGTTCCGAGTTGCGAGTTGCGAGCTGAGTTTTACGCATATGCGCAAGTTTATGACTTTGCCGTATAACTTAAACTACGCCGAATTCAATTAACTCAAAGCACGGCGACGACTACGCCGGGATTTTTCTATGGCTACGTTGGGAACCAGTGCAGCAGGCGGTGTGGGCGGTGTGGGCGGTGCCAACTTGCGGGTGGTCCTGGCGCCAACTGTTTCAGTTACGAGTTTTGTGCTTTGCTGTGACAACTTAAGCACATGTGCGCTTGCAAAAGTGTGTGCGTGTGTGTAGGTGTGTGTGTAGGTGTATGTGTGTATCTGGAGCCTGGCTACTGCTGCTGACTGCTCCTGGCTGCCTTAATGAGCGACACATTTGCGAGCCGCCCGCCTGTCAGATTTTTTACTTAACTTTGCCACAATTTGAGTAGCGGCAAAGACGCTTAACGAACCAAATGAAACGCAACGAGACAAAGGCACAAAACTTTGCCGACTACATGAAATGTTCCCAATTGTTGTAGCTGTTCATGCTGCCAGTGCCACATGTTGCCCATGTATGCCACAGCGTGGCACAAACGTAACCGCAAACTGTGTGCTGCGTGCAACAAGCGAGCAGCAGGCAACACACACACACTCACACACACACAGCCGCCGCCCCCACACATTGTGGCACGCCCCTTGTCTAGTGCTTTTAAATGCCAGCTCAGCAGCATCCTCTGACAAGCGCCCGGGCGTCTTTCAGTCTCCACTCGCTCGGAGTGCGGCGTCGTCTCATTTTCGGCCTTCATCATTTTGCACAGGCAGCCGAAAAGTATGCAACACGAATGCTAAACGTTTTTAATTTAATTTTCAACTGCCAGCCGCTGCCCCTGCCCCTGCCCCTGCCACTGCCACGCCTTTTTCTAAGGGCTTGCCAGCACTGAGAACTGTGACTGGAAAACTCTGACGTGAATTGTCAGGCGATTCCTCACTTCTTTACGTTGTTTTCTTTTATGTCCACCCTTTTTTTGCGCTATTTCTGTTATTTGCATTCATTTCTTTGGGTTTTTGTTTTTCTCTCTTTTTTAGGTTTTATTTCTTTTGGTGTTTTTCCTCTAACCCGTTTGATTGATGGCGTTTTCCTGCCACGCTGCGTACAACGTGCGTTTTCATTTTCCCCCCTTTCGAATTTATAAATAGAAAACATTTCTTCAATTGTTGACGCTGACGTCAAAATGCGCAACCCCAATAAATTTACCCATTTGCGATTACGAGATTAGTAAGAAAAGCGGAATCAAAAAGAACCGCACGCTAATTGCTGAAAGTTGTCCAGTCTGCAAAGAATCAATCAGAACACAATAGGTTTAATCTACAGCTTGTATTAAACTGCGATTGCCGAAAAGGGCTTGGCACTTAACTGACTTTGAAGTGAACGCCATGTTAAATACACTGAGAAAATGGAATCGGTAATTAGAATAGGAACTTAAAAGACAGTTACTTTGTCTATGCAAAGAAATTCAATAATGCGACCCCATAAAGTATGCTATATATTTGCAAGGGTATTTTTATTGACGAAAAACCTCTGAAGTCTTCTTGTATAAACCATTAAAGACTATCGGGCACCTCAGTGTCAGCACAGAGCAGACTACGCAGCTGTTCAGGTAACAGTTTCTCATAATTCTGGAACTTCCATCTTGTCCATTCTAATTCTCAACTTCTTAAAGCCCAAATTAAGGGAAGATACTAAATTGGAAATGGCATTCAGTTGACTCAACTAATTAATAATTGAGCTAAATTATATTTGAATATATATCATTCTTGATTATGACTGTACTTTCATCGAAACACATAATCTATTTCAAATATCATGTAGCTATTCTTTCGCTTGACATAGGCTAGTTTTAGCTTAGCTCAAATTCAATTTCGTCTGCGCTTAATCGCTACCAAATAGATAGCTACTTTCAAATGCTCATGTGATGGATTGCAACTACACCCCCCACTCCCAACCACTCTAGCATTTGCAATGCAGCCATTTTGTATTCGGCAACGCCGCAATGTATGCTACACTATAATTAATTACAGCATTCAATGGCGTCGCTGCTGTTGCTGCTGTCCTTGTGGAAGCTGCTGATGTTGTTGTTGCTGCTGTTTGTGTATATTGCTGTTGTTGTTGTTGCAATTGTTGTTGTATCCTTGACATTTAGCTAACGCTACGCCTCGCCTCACATCGCATCGCATCGCATCGCTTCGGGGCCCACTCGCCCAACCGGAAGTGAATTCTTGGCCCTGGCAAGCGCACAAGAGAGAAACAGAGAATTGAGCAAACTCTTTTGCTCGTAGCTAGTTGGTAGTAGCTGCTCTTTTTGGTCTTTTTGGTGGTGGCGACAAAAATGTCGCCACCGCAGGCGACTTGTTTCGTGGAACATTGCTTATGTGTTGCGGCGCACGGTATGAGGCATTGCCAAAAGAGAACTTTATTTTGGCAAGAGCGTAAAATACTGTGAATTGTGGCTACGGGCGGCACAGTTGTTGCTCCAACTCCCCACGCATACCCTCACGCACATTCACACACACACACTCACACACACACACACACACACACAAAAACACCGCACAGTGGTACATTTGTTGCGGTCACAGTTGAAATTTGAACTTGCCCCAAAAAAAATAATTTTGCATTTTTTCTTTGACATTGGCTTGGGCCTGGCCTGCCTCCCATATGTTTGCATGTACGTGTGCGTGTGTGTGTGGGTGGGTGTGAGTGTGTGTGTGTGTTAATGCGTCGCAGCTGTTGCTGATTGCCTTTTATTGTATTATTTGGCATATGTTTTGGGAATACTAAGCTAATGATAACGACTGCCTTGGGCGGGGGTAGACAACATTTGCTGGCCAGGGGAATTCGCAAATGATTTTGTATTACGAATGGTTCGTGGTTTTGCATCAGGAGATTATAATTAAATATAAATGTCGCTGCCTGTGTGTGTTTGTGTGACAAATGTGTGTGTGAAGTGTATTATTTAAGGAGGCAAATTGCCTTTGTTCTCTGGGGCTAATGCAGCAAATTGCGTTTTTGGGAATTCGCTAACATGATTTATTGAACAAGCCAAAATATTAAAACTAAAGCTATTTCTCCTCACTGTTTCCCCAAAAAAAAATATGCAGAGAATTCTTTCGTTTAATGCCATATTTGTCTAGTGAAAAATTCCTTGTGGCTGGAGGTTTTTCTCTGCAGGCATTTTCCATTTACAATTTATTTATATCTACA
The DNA here is from genome assembly GCA_037075305.1 of Drosophila kanekoi. Classification (NCBI taxonomy): domain Eukaryota; kingdom Metazoa; phylum Arthropoda; class Insecta; order Diptera; family Drosophilidae; genus Drosophila; species Drosophila kanekoi. Next base: position 7,604,160 of record JBAMCE010000141.1, read on the forward strand.
AATAAATTTGTTTGCAAGCCACAATTTCATGCTTGTCCCTTGCCTGCGCTGAAGCTTATGCAATTTTAGCAAAATATTAATCATATCGTAAACCCACGCGCAGCAAAAACTCATCAAAATAGAGAGAAAAAAATGTAAATGCCGTAAAGTTTAGCACGCCTCTTCATGTTAATTAGGGAAGCAGAGCACAAACACAAACACACACACACAGACACTTGCTGACAGCTTTGATGACGCATTTGACGCCCACGCACACACTCACACACACACACACCGCACACACATTCGCACAATGGAAATGGATGCGTTGACAGAGAGCGAGCGCAAAAATAAAAAAGTGAAAACGCCCTTTGGCTGTGCGAGCGTTGAACATTTTATTAATTGACTGTCAGCGGCACATCCGGCACAAAAATGGCAAATACACACTCACAAGAAGAAAAAAAATGAGGAAAGAAAACGACAAGAGGAAGAAGACGTCGCCAATCTGGCAGTGGACAGAAGCGGACACCCAAAGGAATATGGCGACAGCTGCTCAACTCTGCTGCATACTTATGGGCGCACCAATTACAGCCTCTGTGTGCGAGTGCGTGTGTATGTGAGTGTGTGTGTGTTCACAGTGCGTGTTCATTCATGTCCGCTTTGAGCAGCAAAGTCCTTTTCAATGACATTGACAACGACACACAGCGAGCGAGCGAACGAGAAAGAGAGAGAGAGAGAGCTAGAGTTGACGAATGGGCGAGAGGGTAAGCGCGAGCGAGAGAGGACTGCTTTGAGTCCTTGGGCTTCTCAGCTTGCTGTTCAACAGGTTGGCAGTCCAGTTGGATATGCGCTTGCTGTTGACTTTCATGTCCTGGCCGCCCCCTAACCGCTCCCTTCCCTAGCTCGCAGAGCAGCTGCAGCTCTTCCTTTTTTTTTTGCTATTGCCGGCTTTCAATCATCGACGCTGGCAACTGCGTCCTCGTCGTCGTCGTCGTTGTCGTCGTCCTCGTCCTCGTCCTCGTCCTGGTCCTCGTTCTCGTCGTTGTGCTGCTGCTGCTGCTGCTGCTGCTGTTGGCCGAAGCGCTGTGTAGCTCAGTTATCATCTGACAACGTAGGGAGCATAATGTGCGTGCGCTAGCCTGACAAACCCAGAGACATAGCCAAGCGAGCCCAAAACAGACTCAAGTAGTGTAAACGATTGCATTTGGCAACGCGTGTGTGTCTGTGTGTGTGTGAGCGTGATTGTGCAACAGCTGTTTGCAGGCAGCTGCAACAAAATAAATAAACTTGTCAGTGCAACAGCCGCAGGACACGCAGGATAACAGCAAAGTGTGTGATTGACATTTAGAAAGCGTGCAAAAAACAAACACAATAAAAAAAGCGTGTGACAAATGTTTTATTTTTGTGCGGAATTCGACACTTGATTAAAAAACTTTGCCATAAATCTATATACATACATATATAATATAAATACGAATATATACATACTCTACGGCAGCAGCAGCTGCAAGGTAACGTTTTTTTTTAATGTGCGCTGGCAACATATGGCATTGGCTTTAGTTCAGCTTTAGTTGTAAAGCGCCAGTCTTTGGGGGCGTTGGCTCTGGCCATGTTGCCTCATTTTGTTTTTTCACTTGTATCCTGGCACCTGCTGCCCAGCTGCCCAACTGCCCCCTGTCCAGTTGCCATCGTTGTCAATATTGATTTTTGTGTGATTGTTATTTATTTTTCATTTTTACAGCGCCTCAACAACATGTTGTCCCAGCGTTCGCCTCCATTCAGCTTTTCAATCGCTTTCGCTCTTGATCTTTGATATAGTCTGTGCATACGTATGTGTATACACACACACACACACACATACATCAGTATACATGTGTAATTTAAAGCCACACGACTCTCGACTGGCCATATGTTGTGTGTGCGCGTGTGTGCGTGCGTGTGTGTGACACCAGCTGCTTGACATTGAAGCCCCCTAGCGTTAGGGTCTTGTCTGTGTGTGTGTGGGTATATGTGTGAATGTATTCTTAGCAAGTTGTCAAATTTCGCAGTTAAATATAGATAGGACATCGTTAAAAAAGGCTCGTATTTGCTTTAATTGAAGCATATTTTTGGCGCTTTACAAGATACATAAATACCCACATTGTGTTCTTTCACTTTCTGGAATAAAGAAACGGAAAAATGCCCACAAACATAAGCGTTTAAAAAAAAAAGATATTTATGCATTGAAAATACAAAAGAAAGCATCTTCGACCCCATACTTGATGCTTGATCCACATCAAAAGCCGAGTCGGTCTAGCCATGTCCGTCTGTCTATCCATCCGATTTCAGAGCCTATAAGAGCTAGAGACTGAAACATAGGTCCTCCTATTGTCCGCTCAGTTCGACTTTGCTTCCGATAATCAATAACTTGTCTCGTTTCCAAGCAATCGATAATATCAATATCGTAATCCTGTGTTTTGAGCATGTCTCATAGGTACACGTGACAAGAGGCTTCTTGAATACTATATTTAGATCTTTCATTTTATAGCTATCGAAGAAGTAAAAGAGGTTTTAAAGGGTTTCCTAGTCGGGAACTCGAACGAGAGCCTCTTGCTTACCTCTTACTCATCGACTTTCACCCAGCTCCGTTTCCATGCGAAGCCTTAAGCTAAGCTCGTTCTACACTTGACATACTTCTAATACCACAACTTAAACTACTTTTCTTTATTCCAATTACAAGTTTAATTCCTTGACAAAGTCCTGTTCATGGTCTCCCTCAACCTTTATTTTAACCACAAAAATTGTTAAACCCACACAAAAACCCGCTCAAGTTCATATTGCTAGCAAATTTTATATATACAATTCTGCTGCCCCTTCTTTTGCCGCCTAAAAAAAAAACTGATCAAGGTTTCGCTAAAGAAACCCAAAAACTGTCGCGCTATCCAATCTAAATAAAATGGCCCTGAACAAAATGGCAAAAAGTCCAAACTGAAGCCGCAGAAGCCAAAACTTCAAATATTGCAACAGTCGGCGGCAAATACAATAACAATAACAGCTAAAAAACGGAAGCAAAAGCCAAAAGTAAAATACAAAAGGCCTCCAAACAAGCCCAAAACCGAACCCCCAACCACGCCCAGCCCCCCCCTTCCCCCCTCCAGCAAAACGCTTATGAGGGGTTGGAAAAGTTTGTCGAGAATCGAACAACAAAACTCGTGAAATTACTTTGCAAATAGTTGCAAATACTTTGGCAGCAGCAACAACAACAACAATAACAAAAACAAGAGCACAAATAATGAGCATTGAACGATAAAAAAAAGCGAGCCAAAGGCGGCGCGGAAAGCTGCGTGTGGGCGTGGCAGACAAATGGACCAAAATGCAAATAGCGCCGCAGGCAGAGATAAAATGAAGATTATGCCAGGATCAGGCTGAGGGGCAATGCGAGTGGGTTAAACACAGCCAGGCGGGCGTTTTATGAAACGACCAAAGTTTTTTAGGGTGTGGCAGTAGGGAGGAACAGTGTGCGGAGAAGGGGGAGCTGGTCCAAGTTGAAGTGGCATACACACACACACATTCAAGGAGAACTCCCCAGCCGCCGGCTGCAACCACAAAATGTAAAGACGCACACAACCAGCTGCCATTGTTGCAGCCACCAAATGGGGCAGCTGAAATTCCAAGATGTAAGAGCGGAATTTGGCGCCAGGGGCACGGAGCTGGGTGGGATTGTTGGGATTCAAGTGCACGCTCTTCAAGTAATTTGCGAGCATTTCCGCAATGATTAAGACATTTGCCACAATTTGCAGCCCAGAAAGGGGCAACTGCTGCTTGTTTGTTGCAAACCAAAAACTGAAATTAATTGTCATCATAAAATTATGCAGAAAGTCTGTCTGGGCGTCTGCCGGCCACGCCCCTTACAACAGGCACAAAATACGCAAAAAAAAGAAATAACAAGAACTTGCTACAAAAAGTTGCATGCAACTTTTGCAGCAGTTTTGAGTGCGTAATAAATGTTTACGCAAATTGCATATTCTCACTGTGTGTGTCAGCTTGGGGGCAGGTGTGTGTGTGTGTGTGTGCGCGTGGGGCGTTGCCTGATGAGGTGCCAACCATGTCGCACTTCAACTCCTTTCAAACAGTTAACTAGACAAAATAATTGTTGGTAATAGTTGAAAGTTGGCAGTTGCCAGTTGCCAGTTGCCAGTTTGCAGTGCGGCAGAAGTTTTTGTAAATGCACCCGGTCAGAGACCCTAAACAGCGCGAGGGTTGTGCTCTATAATACGATGGCAAGTGTGAAAATTAGAAATTATTCTCAAGTTGGGCAGCAACATTTGCCACGCAGACCAGCGACAAAGTTCAGAGTTCCCTTAAGACATGAGCAAAACTTGCTTAATAAATTGTTGAAAATGTAACTAAACCTTTCTAGTCGATTCTCAAGAATTCCTTAACTGATTGTTAAAGCATATAATCAAAAATAACTCTCAAGTTGGGAAGCAACATTTGCCGCGCAGAGCAAGACATGAACTAAACTTGATAAAGATATTGTTGCAAGTGTAACTAAAATATCTCCTCTCATGAATTCCTTGATTGTGATGCAGAAAATGGTTTTAAGAAAAGTGTGTTAAAGCGAGTGGCGAGAAAGTGAGTCGAATGTACATTCGAGATGATAAGAAGACTTCATAGGAAACTGTTATGGCAAGCATATACTCGAAATCATGAGAATCGCAAAGAAAGGCGATTGAAAGAGCTAAAGTTCTTTGTCATTTGCCACGCTCGTCTAACAAAGCATTTAAACTTCAAAATATGTTCAAGAAACTTGAAAATGACTCCTAAATTCCCAGACGGGCCGACAACTATGGCTATATACACATGGGTTTTCGCAGGAATATATATAAATGTTTATTGCTCGTGCGATAGACGATGCCTTCCTCAGACTGTTTATGCTTAATCGGAATTGTTTAATTCTTTATTACGACTTTTTTTCATTGAAATACCTGGGCAACTTTTATGTTGCGATAGAATGGTTAACTTTTTTGTTCATAAAAAATAATTATTTAACTTGGTATTTTCTGTTAATTTTCATCAGTTTCATCCACTTCGAAATTTCTCAGAGGGCCAATCAACTTTTCAAACAAACTTCGCTCGCACAAGAGCTAAAGCCAAAAGCTTAAATATGTTTGCCAACTTTGCGCCAATGCTGACTGCTCTCCGAGCTGTCTACCTAAACGCCTCCGAGCACCTCTCGCCCCTCGCCCCCTGCCCCTGGCCCCCTGCCAGTTCTCGCCAGCGATTGCTTCATTAACTTTCAGTCTAATAACTCACACGTTTCACCGCCCCCTCGTCCACAAGCAGCTCATTAAAACGCAGCCAAGCGCAAATTTTTTGTGCGCTTTAACCATTTTTTTTTTCGTTTGCTGCTTCTCTAGTTTTTAATATTTTATTTCCGATCTTTCTTTTTTTTAATATTATTTTAATAGCAAATATAGTTATAAGCCCAGACAACTCCAGACCTGGGCTCTTCAGTTGGAGTTGCTCGGCGTCTCTGGGAGTTGTGTTTGGACCATAATTAAACAGCCATTTGGCACGTACGCGCCAACTTAATGGTATTTACAACAAAAGCTGCTGACACGTCGTCCTGCCACAGGAGCTCCAGCTCCAGCTACAGCCTCAGCTTCAGCTTCAGCTCCAGCAGGACTCGCCTGCCAACTCGATGTCCGTCCTGCATTGCCAAACTCATTTTTTGTATACCCTTTTCAAAGGTATTCGGATCTTGTCATGAAGTGTGTAATGCATAGAAGAAGATTTAACCCAGTCCATAAGGTGTTTATATTCCCGACCAGCAAGAACAGGCAATTGAGTCCATATCGTGTCCATATCGTGTCCATCTACATAGCTACATATATATCTGCCACACTTAACATTCGAGTACTCTATCATGCGTCAATTTATAGCAACATCTGTCGAGCATTTCATATAGCTATTTCAGAAAAAACGGGCTATACACAGATCTACAATATTCTTTGAATATATCTTCTTCAATATATCTTCACCTAATCTTCACTTATTGCGAGCTTCAATTTTCCTCCTGGAATCCTCAAAGCCGTTAGCCTAGAGTATTTTATCTTCGGCTTGCCACAGACAGCTTTTTTTTCTAGGAATACTTGAGGCGTTGGCCGCACAAAAAATTAAGAAATTCCTGCAGGATAATTGCGTCGCGTGCGCTGCATACGTGCAGGAAGTTTCACTATGCCAAAGTTTGCATCTCTCCCGCTGGCTCCTCCCCACCTCCCTCCCCTCCCACTCTCTTCCTGTGCCTCTCTCTCGCTTTCTCTCCCTGTGTCTGTCTCTTTCATTTTTAATTCGGCGCAAATATTTTCGCACATAATACTGATAGAAACTGCGTGAGCGACGACGGACAAAGTTTTTGCTCCTGCTGCTTACAACTTTGGGCACGCCCCGTGGGCAGTTTTGTAAGTTCACAACATACTCCACGCAATTGCTATTGTTGTTGTTGTTGTTTTTGTTGTGGTTGTTGTTGCTGTTGTTGCTTTTGCTGTTGCTGCTGCTATTATTTGGGGCAGGTGCAGCAACAGCCGCTGGGCCTGAACTTCTCAGTGTGCATTTGTGCACCCTCGAGTTTGGGCTTCTCGGTTTTTGGGTTTTGTTTTCAGCAAGTTTTTGGGCTCACTCGCTCGCTCGCTGGCTCGCTCGCTTGGCTGGTTGGCCACACACATGCCAGCGCCAGTGTTGCCAACTTTCTCGCATATGTGACTTAACATGGGCTTGGGTGAAAGGGGGGGGCATATTCTGTTTGGGGCTGCGGCTGCCAGTTGGACACGATTTTTGAATTAAAGCATAAAGTGCAAGTTTCTAGTGCTCACTCGATGTTGGGCATTATTCTCCACTGTTGCCCGCCCCGGTTTTTCCTTATCCTTTATATATATTATATATATCTTCTTTTTTTGGCTCGTTTTTGTTTTTATGGCTGCTGCGTTTTGGGCCAAATTGAAATTAAATGTTTTGCGCTTTTCAGCTGGAATTCACTGCTACGAGCAGGCTGTGAAGAAGGGAGGAGATGAGCTAGGGCCTGCTGGCTTTTGGCAGAGGTGTTGGCAGCTGCAAGCACATTGAGCCGAGCCTGGCAAGAGGAAGACATTATTTTTGTGCAAGCACTTTAATTACAAATTGCTTTAAACATTTCTCCGGCTCTTTATATAAAATAATCACATTCGGCAACTGCTTTTCCAACTATTAAAGTAGCATTAAGAAGGGGCAACTGTCAAACTCCGATCCCATCAAGTATATACATTCTTGAGGAGCATCAATAGTCCAATCGATCTAGCCATGTCCGTCTATCTGCCTGTCTGTCTGTCTGTCCGTCTATCCGTCTGTATGTTAGTCTTTCCACATGTCTTTCTGTCCGTACGTTAATCCGTAATCTCGAAGCCTTCAAGAGTTGTCAGATTTGGATTCCCCCATTTCCACCAGGGAAGAACCCATTTATAAAATGTGTGAAACAAGCTTCAAGTTAATTTGAGCAAAGATCGGTTGGTAAACAAAAAAGGTTTCAAATTTCGCTATTTTCCGAGACATGCGGATAGAATTTCCAGAAAACCCTTCTTCACTTGAATCTTCATCACATAAGATACTTTATGGTATCGGAGATGTTTACATCTACGCAATTCTCATTTAATTTCATTCATTATAAGCCAACAAGGAAGACTCCAACTTTTAATGAAATTTTCGCACATAAGCCATGGTTAAGTGTGTCTCAGACATATCGCAAAGTTATAGTTTTTGTTGTTGTTGTTGTTTTGGGTATCTGCTTTGGCGTTGAACCTCTTTCATTTGCGTACATCAGACTTTATGAATGTTATTGAGCTGTGCAGGATCTCGTTATGGCTCACAATCAAGCGTCAACTATTCCCCAGGCAACTCGTTGTCCTCAGCTCAACTTTCCCACTCTCTCTCTCTCTGTCTAACTCCATATCTCTCTCTCCTTTTGACGCTCTCTCAATCAACCGTCGGTTCGTTTTCAATTTTCCTTAATGCCCAAAACGAAACGCTGACAGAGTCCCCATCGAATTGGCGCTTTTGCACTTTGCCCAGGCGATAGAAATTCAAAACGGGATGCATAAAACTCGCTCAGGAGACCGAAACGAAGACAGCAAACATATTCAATTATGACAATTCCCGCTGCTGAACGGAGTCGAGCATATCTAGGGAAAGAGCAAGGGCCAAAGAGAGAAAGAGAGAGGGAGAGAGTGCGAGAAAACTAGAGAATCGAACTGAGCAGAGTTGAGAGCTAAGAGGACACTTCATCAAACGAAGTGTCAACAAAGTTAAACGAGAAACTGTTGCAAGGACAACTAAAGGAATACGCTATATAATACCCAAGCTGCACGCAACGCAGTGTCTGCCACCCCCACCCCCTCGACCCTGCCCCGCCTACACGCAGAGACCTCATTGCCATTGCAGCAGCCACGCGCACTTTTTGTTCGCATTTCCGTTTGCCACCGCTTGTGGCACTGCTGCAGCTTCAATAGGAAAAACAACAACAACAACATGCTCGTAATTTCAAAACAAATATGAATGTCAAACGTGACTGAAATGCAGAAAACGAAACAGCAACAAAATCAAACAAACAACAAAGAAAAAACGAAGATGAAAATTCATCTCGATAGAGAACTCTGCACCCTACGCAAATCCCACGCCTGGCAATTGTCCATGGGCAAGTTCTCAGTTTCGATTTTGGGGCTGGTTTTTTCTTCTGCATTTAACACCATTGTCATTGTCATGCCTCAAACCACCCGCCTCCACCCGCGTCCAGCCCCTGGTCAACCTGGTCATGTAAAGCGCTTCAATGCATGCAGCCAAGCGTTCCAGAGCTCCCTTTTGCCCAACCAGAGCCTCGCCAGCGTCGCGCCAGGTCGACAGTTATTTGCCATGGAATGCATTGCGTGTCCTATGACTGGCGTAGGCGATTCACATTGTTTGTTGTTGCATTAGGTGGCATTCAACACCTTTTGTGGGGCACAATCCAATTCTCTGCCACGCACAACAAAAAAAAAATACAGAATAGATGTCTTGACGTTCTCATTAATATTCTATGACTTTTGCGTGTGATTCTGTTTTCATTCTCATTCATTTGAATGGAAGCAGTCGAAGCAGACGACTTGTCAACTTTCTGCACGTTCTCTCTAGCGAAGCTTACGCTGCCTCCTCCCCCGTCAACTCCCCTCGCCTTGTTGTTGCTTGGGGTCTGCGATCTGTTTGACCGGATTGTGCGTCATGAATTGTTAATATTTATGCGACTCTATCAATCATCAATCTTAGTGTTTGCTTGCCCCAAACGCGCATCAATCAATATTTGCATTTCTATATATTCCCCCCTGTCCGCCTCTCTCCTCGCTTCGACTTTTGGCATGTGCCTGAAACTGGAGCATCATCCTCTTCAAATTGAACTGAGATTTGGCTTTTGTTTTATTTTCGCCCTGTCTTTTTTTTTCTTTCTTTACCTAACTTTTGTTTTGTTTCCATTTGATGCCTTCTGCTTATTTGTTTGACAAATTGTTATTTTTTTAATATTGACCAAAACAAATGAGCGGGACCCGAAAAATGTTTGCGAAGCGGCTTCAAGGTGAAGCCAACGTTGGCAGCTTGTCAATTATGGCTAAAAATATTTGAGTTTGATGGATATGTATTCGATAGACAATAATAAAACCACAAGCCTGTCTTCACTGCAAAGAAAACAAGTAAAAGTCTATTTACCTAAGTGCTGAGACAAAAGAAAAACCCAGGCAAAGGTCAATTCAAGTGCAAATCGAGAGAACAGAGAGCTTGAGGGGAGAGTAAATAATAAATTATGCATTCAATTAAATTTTATCAATAGTAACATCAATTTGGAAAATAAATCAAAAAAAATGTAAGACCTTATGTGTGGTAAAAGCTGAAGACAGCATAGATAGATAACAGAATCAGTTTTAGAGGCCAAAGGAAAACAAGAAACTATTGCCTTTCTATTCGCTTCTCATGCATTCTACTTAAACTCTGTAAGCCCTAGAAGATTGATTACTAATTGAAATAAATATTTTATTCTTTTCTCTCTTGCAGGTAAGTTGCACAATCAATTTAATTGCCAGCTCAAAGCGAGCAAACGCGTGGGTAAGTAACAGCTTAAGTGTACAAGACTTGGCTTGCCAGTATTTAACACCGATTTCCGCGCCAGAGTTGCCACGCAGCTCGCACACGCAATTCGCAAGCCCTTAATCAGAAGCCGAAGGGTTTTAAGAACAGCAAAGGAAAAAGGGCACACCGAACGCTGCAATTTTGTGCTTAATTATTAAAGGTTCCGCTGTCTTTGCATAACTATTAGCTGAAGGAGCTGCAATAAAGGCGGCAGCCCTGTCGCATAGCTTTGTTTGCCTGCCACTTAATCGGCTCAAAGTTAACTAAAAAAAAAAAACAAGCAGAAAAGATGAAAAAATAAAATAAAATAACAGGCTGGCTGGCAGGCAGTCGAATTTACGTGGCACGCTGCATGCCCCAAGCTTGTGGCACGTTTTAATTGGCAATTTTGTCAGAGGACTAAAAAGTAGCTGACAGCCAGCTACCAGCAGCTCCTCCCTGTGTGTGTGTGTGTGTGTGTGTGTGTGTGTGTGTGTGTGTGAGTGTGCAGCGTGTAACACAATAAGCCCCCGACGTTGTCACAGCTCTCGCGACATGGACATGAAACCCAAACCTTCCTCGGCCCTCCCGCTCTGTCACCCTGCCACTCCCTTGGGGCGCCGCCCGAGCGCAGCGGGAGCAGCTGTATTCTTGTGCTCGTCCTCGAACCTCTTTGTACCTTGCGCCTTTCAGCGCCTTGTTGTTGTCCCTGTCCCTCTGCTCCAGTCGCGCTTCATACGAGCATAAACAAACAGAGCAGCCACTTGTCTACCGTCGCCACGCCCCGCTGCCCAGGTTTTCTTTTTTTTTCGGGAGGGGGGCGCCCACGCGTCGTAAAGCGAAAATTGACACTTTTAACAAGTCGAGTCGAAAAAAGAAAACAGAAAGTGTATCCTGTTGAGGGGCTTAACCCGAATTGGCGGCAGGACGCGTTGAAACTGCCGTTAAGTGGCGTCCCGGTTAGTCAAAAGCCAAACAAAGGGCTGTCATTTCAACACACAACCGCCCCCTAAGCACGCTCCCACCCCCTTCCCGTACCTTGCCAATTTACGCGTTGAGCGACATTTTCTACTTTACTTTATTTTTCAGCCAGTTTTTTGTCGTTATTCACACTTTGATTTTTTCGGGGCCACTTTAAAGCGTGTTTAGAAATTAGAAAAAGTTGCCAACAACAACATCTAATGTCAATATTTTAGCAAATCCCACCTGCCCGACATCCACATGCGCCCACCTGCACGGCATGACTAAGCGCACACATTGCGCATACGCCACGTTATCAGCTTTGCTCATTTCCTGCATTACATTTTGCAAATACCCTTGCCTCTGGGCATTTCCATTTTGGGATGAGATGTGACACGTTTTGAAGGGGAGATAATAGTTGTTTTAGTTATTCAGGACACTTGTGATCAGGAGGATTGTACCTCTGTCTGTCTGCCTCTCTGTGTCTCGGATTATCGTCCTCTCTAGAAACTTGTGACTTTTACATATATATCATTTCATAGCCCAGTCGATCTAGGCATGTCCGTCTGTTTGTCTGTCTGCCAATTCGTCCAGAGATAAAACGATTTCTCAAAATCTCGTTTGTTGAGCACTTAAGAGCTAGAGAGCTTCTGGAGTAGTATATACAGATCAAGTATCTTTCGTTGTACAAAAAACGAACGATTGGTTTCGATAGAAGATGATTCTGGGTATCTCCTAGTCGAGCATTTCCGACTGAGGCCGCTTACTTGTTTTTTTAATGTAATTTTAGCCAGGCGAAATTAAGCAGCGGGACGTTGGGGGCGGGCGGACAGTTGGCTCCATGTGGGCGTTCATAAATCACTTTTTTTTGCCGTCGCCTCTGGCTTTTTAAATTGCGCTTTTAATGTTTGCGCTCTGATCAAATTCAGATTTGCTGTCAACCAAAGCTGTCCGCCATGTGTGAAATGTTGCCCCAAGTTGCGCGTCATCCAAGGCAGAGCTCTGACCAGAACCGAGACCCAGACCCCGGCACAGACCCCGGAGCAGACACCGGACCAGACCGCGGCCCAGATCCAGTTCCCATGTGTGTGTATGCGAATTCGTATCGGTTTACATTGAACTACGGCTGACTGATGACCACACGTATTGGTTACGCTTTTCGCCAACTTCTCTGCCGCTTCTCCCGCCTCCTCCTTCTTCTACTGCTGCTGCTACTGCTTGCTCTCACACTTAATGCTCATTAAATTTGTGAAAATGCAGCGCATATCAAACGTAAACTGAGATGATTTATGAGCTGCGCCGGCGGCAGCAGGTCAGGCCAGAACCTATTTTAATGAGCTACCCAGCTGAACCGAATTTAATGGATTTGATTCTGCTGCTTCTTCTTTGTTCTCTTCTTCTCCTTCTCCTTCTCCTTCTTTTTTTCGGTTTCGTGAAGTCGCAGTAAATTGAGCAGTACCCTGAGAATTGGTCGACAAATATCTCTAGGGTAACGTTTGCTTGTGCCCGTTTTTCTTTCCTACATATATTTTTATAATCAGTAGCTGTCAATTTTCATCGAGCTGTTAGTAGCTAGGGGGGTGGGGAGGCGGAAAACTGTTGAGGGTGGCCTTGGAAACCAACCCCGTGCAAGTCACTTTTTAAAGGAAAGTCTAAAAATATAAACCTCACATGAATTACAGCTTCTATCAAAGTGTTTCGAATAGCTCTGAGATTTCTATGTTTCCGGAATAGCTGCCTCTAGTTACGACTACGCCCTCTCCAAAGAGTACACGCCCCCTTACGCCGCCCATTCATTCCACTTCTCATTAAGATATCAATTTTATGCATGCACACAACTGAGCATACCTCGTCCCTGCCCCTCCCTGCCGCCGGCCACCCGCACCGTCCATCATATCCATCAAAGACCCATCAATTTAGCGACTCGTCTTTTGGCCGCATTTAAATTATATATTAATATTATTATTACATAAAAGGTTTATGCGCAGGCGTCTCTAAAGTTAGCCGGACAGAGTTAAATCTGTGTGTGCGTGTGTGTGTGTGTGTGTAGGGTTAATTTAGGCCAACGCAGGATATGTCTAGAGAAGTCCTGACCCCCTCTTATCGTGCGCTTCAGTTTATTGTTTGTGTGTGTCATTTGATGTTCATTATGTTTGATGTCCATTAATGACCATGTTGTCTATGCTTATGATATCATTAAAATGGATACTCACACACACACACACACACACACACACACACACACACACACACACACACACACACAGCCACACGCACCCCAATCAGTTATAATCGTGTTGATATTAACACTTAAACTGTCTCAGCTTAATTGAAGCTTGATAAGCGAATGGACAGAGATTTCTTGTGGCCTTAGCCTCATTCTTAGACTCAACCATCCTCGCCACCTGCCTCACCGCATGCCTCCCCTCATTCCTTCCATTGCCCCTCTTCAATTTACAAGTTAACTGTCTTAAATGTCGCTGTTAACTAATTCCATCTTTGACATAACCTTGAATTCCTGCCACAAGCCAGGCAACTGTCTCAAGGTGACAGCACGACAGGATGCCAGGCAGTGACCACCCCCACCCCCCCTCTCTCTCACCCCTGGAACGGCTGCACTTAATGCAATTCCGCTTATTTCTTGCCAGCAGGCAGCCACGCCCACCAGCCCCAACGCCACAGCTGTGCTTTAGCCCCATCTAGCAATTCCTACACACATTTTTCTTGGCATTTTCCACTCAGCTGTAAAAATTCCTTTGCCACATTTTTCTGTAACTAGCCTCGAGGCGTTGCTTGGAAATGAGTTTTCTTTTAAGTTTTCAGCATATAATGAGACTATTATGCTGGAAATCTTAAACTTTTAATAAAGTTGTTTAGTATATTTTGGATTGAAATTTAAAACAAAGCAAGCCTTTCTTTGCGCTTCTCAAAAAGATAAAGGCGAGTATTAATGGAAACAATTTAATACGTAACTTTAAAGAATTCTTAAAATGATTTATAAGAGATAATAATATAATTTAATATAATATAATTTATTGAAATATAGTTAAGTATATATTAAGTATATTAGCGATTAATTGATGGAACTTTTTTAACAGTTGTTTTCTTCTTTACATTCGCATTGTCCATTTATTATTTCCGCACGTTTCCAAGAACCTAACTGCATATCCTCTGCATTATCGCAGTGCTAACAGCCCGTACTTTTATTTAACTGACGTACCACAAAAAATAATCTCGCTTTTGGGTTTCCTGTCGATACACGCTGTCTTATCGCTGGCCCCGACTAAAGCTGGCAATTCTACGTTTCAAATACCAAAACCTAAACCAGAATTTTCAAAAAACTAAAAAAAACAGCAGCAAAAACAGCCTGAAAATCGATAAGCGTCGCAACGCCCACAAAATGTGTCTTTTATAACTTCCATTGTTGTTGCTGTTGTTGTTGCTGCTGTTGTTGTTGCTGTTGTTGTTGTTGCTGCTGTTGTTGTTATTTTCGCAGATATTAGGGTAACAGTCCGTTAAATACTTGGATATTTATGTATGCCCCACAATCTTGTGACACCAAACATCGCTTCGATAAACAACTCCACTGATTTCCATATTGTGCCCTGTCGCTTCTCCATTTCTTTTCGTATCTATTGTTCTCCTTCTCCTTCTTCTTCTTCGCCGTTGTCTTCTTCTTCGGGTCCCATGTGTGATAACAACTTTGCATACGTGTATTTATTTTTAGCCAATTGCTTTTTGCTGCTGCTTCGCATTAAATGCAAATGTTGGGCGTCAACGTCAACGTCGACGTCAACAGCGACCGATTGGCGACGTCGGCGTCGGCGTCGGCATTGCCGCTTCTGACGTCAGGTGAAAGCATTAGCCCCAGTTCCGTTCCATTTGGAAGTCTTGTGCGTTGTATGCTTCGTTAGATACCCTGTAATTGTAGTCAGAATAAAAATTAAAAGCAACTACTGAAACTGAAATGGTTTGCGATTAGCAGAAAAACGTTTTATAATATGAAAATTGTGTGTAAAAGCTGGGATTGTAATACCCTTTAGGTTTATCTTTATAATTTATGCATTGGTTGATATTCAGCCACAATTTTAGCTTGATTTTGGCACCTTTCGCATTTCGAAAAAAAGCACTTGCGCTTACAGGGTATCTCATGGTCGTGTTGAACCACTTTGTGCCTGCACACGACTGGGGAACGTGAAGCGCTGACTGCTCTAATCCAATGAGCTCATGTTGAAACTACGTAGAAAATGACTGCGGATGTTTGTGATAAAATCAGTTAAAGCCGATTTGATAAAACAAAAATGTGATTTTGCAAAAAAAATAAAAATAAATATAATACAGAAATATAGTCAATACATGCACATGTACGTATATATGGCATATGTAAGCCGATAATACAGATAATATATGTATGTTTTGTAGCTGGGCATTTACTTTTATGTAATAAATGTTCCATTATCAAATCAAAAGGCTTTGCCTGATGATTTAATGGCTCGAAATGCGGACATTCATTGATCTACGCCCCCTTTGAATGCGTGTTTGCTTTGACCCACAAAAAGTAAAAGAGCTGGAAGTAAGGGCGGGAGAGAGATAATAAAAGAAATCATAACATAACATAAAAACATTGCACAAATGTGTTTGTCATTAACCGTTTTATCTGTGACTCTAATAAAAATCGCTTATTTACACAGCACACACACGCACACATCAACGCACACACTCACGCACATGTTTACTCATTTATTTGGATACACATTATACATATTTATTTTCCCTTTTTGCGATAAAATTCGCCGTCGAGCGACGACATCGACAACAACAACAACATCGACAACAACAGCAACAACAACAACAGCAAACGACGATTGACAAGCAACATGCAATAAATGTTTGTTTATATGAATGTGCCTGTATTGGTGTGCCGTTATGTGGGCTGCTGCGGGCCTTGCAGCGTGGTGCAGGCAGGGGCTGTGCGCGTTAAGCCAGCAAATGGTCAGCGTAAGTCGCCTTTGGCAAAGAAGCCGCACAAATTGATGAGTCGTCAAAGCAATTGGCGATGCTGGCAGCGCTGTTGACGTCGACGGCCAAAGGAGTGTGAGAGAGGATCCAGTGCAGAGAGAGGGAGAGAGAGAGAGAGAGAAAGAGAACGAGCGAGCCAGAGCGCGAACACAACTGATAAGGAATACGAATGTCGATGGGGAGCGAACCAAAAGCAAAGGAAAACTAATAATGAACATTTAATTTCTTGACAACCTGTAAACGAAATGAAATGAGGCGAAATGAACAAAGTTATGCACATAAGATAAACTAAGAGAATAAAAAAGAATGTCATGTGTGTGTGTACGTGTATGCGTGTGCGAGTGCGAGTGAGTAGGAGAGCACAGTTAAAGTTGGTCTAACATAAAAAGCCAAGTGTGCGTTGTGAGTGCAAAGCAACAGTCCAACAGTCGGTTTGCGTAACAGTTGTACAAACAGCCAAAGATGCTGCGTTGACGTTGACGTCGCTGCCTACGGCTTCTACCAGCAGCTAAGCAAACAGAGCAAAGTCAAAACACAGAGACGGGGGTGGCACAGCTGCGTCGGCAGCGCTCCTCGCTGATTATTTTAACGCATTTACACCCTGAGGACAAACGCTAACTGCGACGCTGGCGTCGCACCAGCACCAGCATAAAAATTGCATACGAAAGGCGGCCGATAATAAGCAACGTGACGTAGGCGGCGCGACGTCGCAATTTTCTGCGAGCAGCTCTCCCCCCAACCACTATACCATCACACTCTCACACACACACACACACAGGCACACGGCCTCATCCCTTGGCTTGTATTTTCCATATGGGCGCATTTATACGCATTCGTTTTCAATTGAAAATTCCGCTTGCCGCGCCCTCTCCCTCGTCTGCTGTCAGTCGGTCGTTTGTTTTGCTATTATCGTTGCTTTTGCTTTGCTGTTGCTGGTTTTTTTTGCCCCCCGTCCGTCCGTCCGAGCCCTCCTCACAATGCGATTTTCTTGCTGGCTTTGCGTATAGAATTTGTCATCCGTTGTTGTTGTTGTTGTTGTTATCTTTTTATCAACTGATATTTTTTTCTGCTCTTCTCTTCTCTTCGGCTAACGCGCTCAAAATGCAAGCCCTATAAACTTGTTATTTACCATTGGAAATTGCTTTTGTTTGTCCCTTTTTTTATTATTATTTATATATCATTTGTATTTGCATTACGTTATCTTTATCAAATTTCCCTGATTTGCTTTGCAATTTTCAAGTTTTTCCATTTTGCGTGCACCCCGAAGCTGTTATCATTGATAACAAGGGCTTTGTTGTTGTTTCTGTGATGACTTTTTACCGTTGACTAAAGAAACATATCACATTAGAAGAGTTCCATGTATTCCGTATTTAGGGCAATCCACAAAACTCAACGGAATCAATTTTATTTGTTTGTAGTTTTATGCAATTATTTAATTGCTTTACTCGTCGGCAAATCCCCGATTTTGGCTTAAAGTACATTGTTATTGTCTATTTATAGTAAACATCAATCACTTAAAACTCGGGTAAACAATCTGAAAGCTAATGTGTCGCTTTTGAGCTGTGGGAATTTCTAATATGCGCATAGAAACAGGTTTACGACTGATCCGCAGAAATTCGCACGAATCGTGACGTATTTGTTGGTTTTCTATTGAAAAAGGGTCTTGACATTTATAAAACAATTACAAAATATAGTTAAAAGAGCAAAAACATGCTGGCATCCCAAAACAATCGATAGTTGTCGAGGCTTCGATAGATATCGTAACGTAAGCTCTCACATACATATATTACGTGCCATATGTATGACAGTATAACAGTTAGTAGAGGCAGGTGGCAAATTAACTGTCAAATGCTGCAATTCCCACTGCCAACATTTTTGGCCTATCTTTATGGCCAATTTGCAGTTTTGCCCAGTATAATAAATTCCATTTAATGATCGTGATGATTGAACCTAGCCAAAGGCGGAGACGTCGCCAGGTTTTTGTCGGCGACTGCAACTATTATTCGTGTCTATCGTCTACAAACAAGAGAAATAACGCATTATATTTTATATGATTTATGTTTACGAGCTGTAAACACACAAAAAGTCAAACATTCACTCGAATATTGGCAAAAAGAAAAAAAGGCATCATAGAAAACGGTCAAGTCCCGAAAAGACAGCAAAGCCAACGCCAGCAGCGACGCCGACGTTAAACGTAGCGCCAAGCTGCCAGCTGATGCGAAAAACTCTTACAGGGTACATGAGCGCATGAGATGTTAACGTCGACAGCGACAGCAACAGCGACGTCGACGTCTCTGCTGTAGTTGCCAATTGCTGCTGGGCTGCCGAGTGTTCAAATTTGTTTCTCACGCGTTCGCCAAATGCCAAAAAACCACTTGTTTTGAGTTTTTTGGCGAGCACGAGTGGATGGCTGCAACGGCGCCGTTCGATTGAAATCATGACAGAAGTGTCGCCAGCGCCAGCGCCAGCGGCGACGCCAGTGGCAATTAACGTCGTTTTACACGCGAACGGCAAACGAAATGTGCCAAAAGCGAACGGCTAAACAGAATTGATGAATGAAGTAATAATTGCCCCAATATGCTCGACTTCTGTTCCACTGTGCGAATTTGGGTGGTGGCGCTGCGGTTGAGTCAGACGACGACGCTGACGACGACGTCGTTGACGTCAACGCAGCTCCCTCACACTCTCTCACTCTCTTGCTTTTGTTGGCGCTCTCGGCTATACGAAAAGGGCATTAAAACACCCCCGCCGCAATTGCTTTTTTCCGGTAACAGAGTTTGTTGTTACAAGCGGGGGTTAGAGAGAGCGCCTCGAACAGTGAGCAGCAGCGCTGCCAGTATGTAGTTCCGTTTGCGCCAGAGACATCGCCGCATACCGGCGCTTTTCTATTACATTTTTTTTTATTTCAGCCGCTCCGCTCTCACTGTCGGCGCTGCCAGACAGCCGCCCATTCATTTATATGAGGCGCACTCACTCGCACCCGAATGACGCGCGCACACTCTCACTCTGTCACACTCTCGTGCTCTCTTTTGGTTGAGCACTGCGCATGGACCGCTCTCCACCGGTTTCTGGATTGTGTTTGTCGTCGCCTGACTTTGCGTTCAGTTTCATTTTAATTTTTGTCGTGGCCAGTTCGTTGTGCGCGTGGTTTAAAGCAAAGAAATTCAAACAAAATTCAGAAATCAGCTGGGCTGGACACTCACTGTTTGTTCGTTCGTTCTGTTTGTTCAAAGCTCGCAAAATTTTGCTACGTGTACGCGCCGACGACAACAGCAGCAACAACAACAACAACACAACTAGAGCTAGCTAACTGTGTTTGTGCATACAGTTTCTCGTCTCTATTCGTCTCTCTTTCTATATGTGCATGTGTATATGTGTGTATATTGCGTGTGCTTAACTTAAAGCTGACGTCGTCTCGTCATCATCCTCAACGTCAACAACAACAACAACAGCAACTAAAACTACAACAAAGTCAACGGCAAGAGAGCAGCAACAATTGTTATATTAATCATTGCAAAAATTATAAATTATAACAGTAAGGTAGTGAAATATAATCGTGTGTGCGGTTTTTTCATTGTTTCCTCTACATTGCCTTCGTCGGCGTTCGTCTCTTTCTGTCATTGTATATATGTATACTTGTATGTGTGCGTATGTAAGTTTGTGAAACGGCATTAAAAAATATAAAAATAGCAATAGAAAGTTATTAAAGCGTTTTTGCAAAAATAAAAAAGGAAGAAGAAAAAAGCCGCCGCCGCAGCAGAGGCAGCGAGCAAAAGCAAGCGAAAAATACATACATATTTTTTAAACACATCAAAAACCAAAAAAAAAATAAATAAAAATAAAAAACAAAAAAAATAAAGGAAAAGAAGCAAAGTCAAGAAAAATAGTTAAAGCTTACGTTGCCTGCCGCTTCGACAACGCAATCGCGCGCTCTCTCTCGCACTCTCTCTCTCTCTGCTTACGTCGCTGCCAGCGTCGCCGTCTACGTCCACGTCTCGGGGCGCACTTGAAAACGTCGCAAAAGTTTGTAAACAGCAGAAAGCTTTGTGCAGCTGTGTGCGTACGCTCTTGCGAATTTGCCCGCGTGTGTGTGTGCAATAGAAAAGTGAAGAAGCAGCGGCAAAAAGCAAACGCCATCAACGTCGTCGCCGCCGCCGCCGTCATCGTCAACGTCGTCGCTCTCCAGCCGCAGCAGCTGTCAAATACAAAACAAAGTAAATAAAAGCAATTGCCCAAAGGCCATCATTTTTAAGTAGGCTCTCAATCTATTCTACTCTTTCTTCTTTGGGATGGGATTCGAATAATTAATAACAAAATCTAACCCAACTATTTATGTGCATATTGTTCTTGTGTCCTCTGTGCGTGTGTGTGTGTGTGTGTCGCTCTCAATTGTGTCTGTGTTTTTATTTTTATTTTATTGTATTTTTTCTTCGCTACGCTCTTGCGTCGTATTTGCGCCCACACACAGAAATTTGCTGAAAAAAGCGGCCATAATAAAGTTCAATGTCTGCCGAAACAACAACAACAACAACAAAAGCAACAGCAAAGCAAAACATTTTTGCCGAATTTCGTTTTAATAAAATTTATTACCCTGCTTTTGTAGTTGTTCCTGTTGTTGTTATTGTTGCTTGTTTGTGTGAAAAATTAAATGAGCCACAGCCGTCAGCTTTTGTCTATGTGCGTGCATGTGTGTGTGCGTGTGTGCAGAATTTTCATAGCGGCTTTTATTAAACTCTTGTGCGATTAAAGTTGAACAGCTTTTTGTTGTTTCTTTCTGCTCAAATGCCAAGCGTCAAGAATAAGACATGGCGAGCCATAGAGAGATGGAGAGAGTTGCAAATACTGAGAGCAACACACACACATACACGTTTACGCTCACAATTTAACAGCAAATTTTATAGCGGTTGTTTTTAGCTTTAAAATTGGAGCTGAGTGTTGGCAAATCAGCTGATTTTTTTTGCCAGTTGTGCTTGTGTGTGTGAGTGTGAGCTGGGCAACCCCTTCTAACAGTTCTTGATTTCCTTTCATTATCTTTTAAAGTGTATTTAAACATAGGCAAACCTTTTGATTATCACGTATGCCAATTACTGTTTACTAAGTTAGATCAAATTAGTTTGTTTCTTATTTTCCATATACTTATTTAATTCTTATGTATTATGTTGAATGGTGCGCTATTCTTCTTCTTCTTCAACTACAACTACAACTCTGTCTCTGTCTCTCTCATTTGTCTGATATGTCTGTACGATTTGCATTTGTTTCTAGGCATACCAGTGGGTTAATCAGCTCAGCACTTTGGAGGTTAGTACAATTACAATACCAACAAGAACAAGAACAACAGTAGGATTTTCTTTATTTTCACATTTAATCTATCTATTTATATATATATTTTCTTAAGTGCAAATTCGCTGCTTTTATCTTGATTTTTTTTGGTTCATATTTTACATTGTGTGTTTTTCCCCGATTTCTGTTTCCGTTTTTTGCATTATCACGAGCTGGTTAGTCAGCCTCGTGTTATGGTTTGTGCCTTGCACGAAAGAGTGCAGCAACCGAACCCCTTCCCCCATTCCCCTACCCGGCAAGCGGCGACAAGTCGAGCCGCGTGACAGCCGGCGACTGATTAGCTGCACCCTCCCCTTCTCCCCTCCTCCCATATCGCTTTTTGCTGAAGTCCAAGGTTAAACCCTTTTGTGAGGGCAATGTACATATTTGACGCGAATTTTCGGTGTCACGTACCTCCCCACGGCCTCTCCTGCTGCCGTTTCTCATTTTGTCCTCCTCTTCTGCTGCTTCTCTTATTTTTTAGCACTTTTGTATACTTTGTCTTCGTTCTGTTCGCAACCCTCGCTAAAATTACTATGCAGTTGGTTTTGGAGTTATGGCTCGAGGGGTTGGGGGAATGGGGAGCATTCGAGGGAACTTTCTCCTCTACAAACACACACACACACACACACGGACACGAAAAGTTGCAGTCATTGCACCCTTCTCGACTTTGTAGTTTTTGCTGCGGCTCTCTCAATTGCCCTCCCCTCCTTCTCGCTCTGCCGCCTTCTATCTCTATCTCTCTCTCGCTCTCTCTTTCTCTTTCTCTCTGGTGCACTTGTCTCACCTAACAGACATCGTTAACCTGCCAGCAACAACAAGAACAACAACAACAACCCCCTAAGGGCGACCGCCTTTGTTTTATTTCGGTAACAAAGTAAAAGTTGTAAAAACACAAAACGTGCAAAACAATCGTGACAGAAAGAGAGAGATAGAAGATAACCAAAAGAACGTTCATGGCGGCTACTGCTGCTTCTGCTGCTTCTTCTTCGTCTTGGCTCATCTTTGGCTTTCAGGTTTTATGTCCTGGCCGGCGCTTTTATGGTTTGTTGGCAATTTTTGATTTACATATTCCCTCGTTTTATATATTTTTGACAGCCATTTCCTCTTTTCCCCTCTTGCCGCTTGCACTTATCGCGCGGCGTCGTCAACTTCCGGGACTTGCCAGGATATGAGCACAACACAGCAATTTGTTAGCAAAGTTGCCCCCCCCCCCCCCTCTCTCTCTCTTTTCCGCCTCTGGGGGGGTTGTGTTTTGTTATTTTGAATGCAAATCCAACACAAAAACAACGCAACAAAACGCAGCCATAACAAAATAAATGCTGCAAAATGTGCAAATCGCACACGACGCAGTTAAATAAGAAGACAAATTTAAAAGAGAAAAGTATATGTTTTAAAGAAAAGAAAACAAATATCAACAAAGGAAAGCCACAATCTGTGTCTATTTGTATTTTCATACAAACAATTTTCATTAGTTTGATTGAAAAGATGTTTTCATAAGAGAAATGACCTCGGGCCAGCTATTCTTCACTCCAGTCAACAACATTTATGCACAGCTTATAAGCTACCCCAACTTGGTAACTCAATATTTTAGACTAATTGAAAAGGCACACATTAGCTAAAATATCAAATTTAAGTCAACAGTTTGCCAAGAAAAAGAAATTGAGCTCTGTTAGGCCCTAGAAAAGAACTTCTGTTCAGTAACAAAAGCCACAGTAGGACCTACAACTATCATACTAGAGGCATAATTCTAGAGGGTTGGATTGTAGATGCAATAGATCCCAAAAAAACTTATTATCTATCACATTTTTTTAAGCAAAATCTATGAAAGTCCGTTGAAATGTTCTACAATTGAATTATTGGGAATGTTACTTAATGGGATTTTGAGAAATTCTAGTTAATTGGAACAAACTCAAAAACTTCAACTCTCTGCTCTTAGACAGACAAATTCCTTGTGTTCTTTTCTTGGAAATCCAAAAGTCTCAACTAGCTTATAATTGGTTTTCAATATATGTACATGTATGTAAATACTATATGAAAAGTCGTAAAGATTTCGCAATGGCAGTTGCACTTGGAATGGAAAACTAAATACAAAACCAGGGGCCTTTAAATAACTGTGAATTCCCAGAATTCAAACAACATTAACTCACACACGCACACACACACATACTAATGGGAATTCTTATCAGCACACAAATTGTAGCTCCCGTCACGTTCATTTAACAACAAAAGCAACAACAACAACAAGAACAGGCCCGGGCAGATACTAAGTATACGATAAAATATTTCCACAAGCTCCATAAACAAAAACCTAACGCGTTGACTGTGTTTCTAGAGCGTTTTCTTATCAGTTTTGAGCAAAAACAAGAACAAGAGAAATTATGTCAACTGTTTCACTTTTTCTTTTTTATTTTTCGCTTATTTTTTCTATAACTTTTTATAAGTGTCGGCATTCGTCATCCGCTGAATGGAAACGGAGTCGAGGCGAAGACGACTGCCAGGCACCGGCATCTCGGTTATACGATCGTTGATCGAGCGATCAAGTGATCAAGCGATCAAGCGTCATAGAATCGAGTTTTATTTTCGCTTTCCGTTGAAGTAGAGCAGCGCGGTGCGGCCTGCTATTCGATGATGATTCAACAATGTGGCATTGCTATGTGAATGATCGATAAACGATTATCGATTATCGATTGTTGTTAGGCACAAAAGCGCAGAAGATAGACATACAGCTCTCATTTAGCTACAATTAAAAGTTCTCATTTTGATGATGTCAGCATTTTTTGGGGAATTTTCGCCACACAATTGTGCGAACTTGTTTCGCTGGAATTGCTGAGAAAGCGCTCGGGGGAATTCGCAATTGCAAAGAAATATCGGTTTTAGCATTAAAAGTGGGGCCAACGACTAAAGTCAGAAACATTTTGGCTTAAAATATACATAACAGACTTGATTTTGGGAATTGCTTTGCTTTTCATTTAGTTTTTTTCGTTTCAGTTATTTATTTTATAAAGAACTTAACAAATCTTACACATGAATCTGCAAAACTTACAGCTAGCTGCTGATGCCAAGCTTTTCGAACATTTTCACCCATTATCCGCTCATGTGAATTCACATTCGCCCATAAACAAAAGAGATATATGTATATATATTAGCCCAACTTTTTAGATACTTTAACTAAGATACCTTTCAAATCTGTGCCCATATGCAATTGTAGGGTATTGCCACTTCGTTATAGTTGGAGACTTTCAACCTTTGCTTCATTAAGATTATGATTCACTCTGCGCTGTCTGCTACTTTTTTTGTCATCGTTCGCAGGTGGTTTTTATGGCACCTATTTCTATTTTAGTGCACTTAGCGCTGACCGGCAACTGCCCCTCCCTTCGCCGTAATGTCGCCCGCTCTGACGCAGATCTAATATAATTAAAACGCAAGAAGATTGTGAAACTTTGTGTTTGGAGATGCATAAAAAAAAGCGTAAGGTCACTTTTGTTGTGTGTGTGTAAGAGTGAGTGCGATTGTCTGTGTGTGTGTGCGTGTGTGTGTTTGCGTTTTCATTTAATTTCATTTGCTTTATTTTCGAATGAGTCATTTTCAATTACACACAGACACACACACACTTGTACACTCGCACACTCGAGCATATTTAGCTTAGATTACACTTGCGGCTTCAATAGTTGTTGCAGTCGTTGTTGCTGCATTGTAATTAACGTAGGCGTTATGTTTGCCCCCTCCCCTCCCCTCTGTTCTGCCGTTTACTTCGCTCTGGGGACGCATTTGTTGCCGTGGCACATGCGGCGTATGAGTGATAAAAACATTTTGTGTGCTTTCCCTTTAACCCATTTGTAATCGTTGCCTTCCATTTGGATATTAGCCAGTTGCAGTTGCCAGTTGCCAGTTGCTCGGCCACGTTATGGATATGTTTTATGTGCTCCCAGCTGAAACAGGCGAATAGCCGACTAGCCTGATAGCCGAATAGCTGAATAGCTTGTTCGGCCTGCAGTGCATTTGGCTAATTGTTTTAATGGCTTTGCATGTTGTGTGAAGTTTGCTTTTTTTTTGTGACTTCAACTGATTGAATTGCACAGATGCAACAAATGTCTAACCGAACAGTATAGTTATACAATGAGAAGTTTTTAATTGTAAATAATAAAATGTTCTTTGAGGGAATTTTTTGCTGATTTTATGTGTGTTTATGTGTTCATTGACTGCTAAATTGTATTTGCCTTATAAACAGAAAATATAATCGGGGTTTTATTAGAAAACTAAGTTATTTAATTAAAATTGAGGTCCAGGTGGTTATCCCATTTTGCGGCCCGTTGATTGGCGACGAGTTGGGGGTGAGGTGGGCGAAATGTAGCTTTGATAGCTTCCTATCAGCCATCTGTCATTTTCTCTACAATCTATCTTATTCTTTGGTTTAAAAGCTGTCCTTCTGCATCTACAGTTGATCGGAGGCTGTAGACATTTTGGAGTCTGCCGGATGATTGTACCTCTATATCATAACTGTAGACGGTCGTAAATGAGTTCTTGCTTGACATCTCAACCAAACTCTTACACAATGAAACTTATTATGCTCCCTAATGTCTTTCAAATCGGATAACTATATCTGATTGCTCCTATAGAAAAAATCAATTGATTATGAAGCATCATTTATCGCCCAAGTATCTATAGATATCTATATATATTCAAATATGTATATACTGTTTGTTCTGCTTGCTAAATCTTAAGTCCTCAACTTAAGCACTTTTACAGGGTATTAGTTTAGCTTAGAACTGTGTGGATTTTGGATTTTCCATTCATGTTTCGCATTTTGTTTGAACTCTTGCAACCTTTTGTGTCGCTTTCCAACTTTTCTACTGCTTTCACTTGTCTGTTTGGTTGGGCTAATGCCTCAAATTGACGGCGCCTCCGCCCCCTCTCCGTTTCTCTCTGTCTCTATCACTCACTCTTACTCTAGCTTGACCCTTTGGCAGCAACCCCTGGCGGCTGTTCACTTAACTCGTAACAATTCAATTAAAGTACGAAGCTTTTAGAGCTTTGGGCAACCACCTGACAAATGTTGTGCCACTAATGCCAATGTTGCACTCAGCAGCACAACAACAACAACAACAACAGCAACAACAACAACAACGTCTACTGTAGACATTGACACACTCTAAATACTCATACATACACGTATTAATACAATGGCTTCCAATGTGTGTTACTTTGGCCCACAGCACACACCCACTGGCGGGCGCAACCTCGCTTCGACCCCGTCCCTCCTTTTCCCTTCTAGTATCCCGCTGCGCTGCGGCTGGCCAAGAAAACCACTTTGAGAGCGCCAGCAGCATTTCGGTTGGTTTTGTGCTTGATTTGACTTGCTTTCAAATAACTTAGCTAAGAGTGAAGGGAATTAGAGAGGGAGGAAAGGGAGGTGTCTGTATTGGGTGGTTTAGTGGTGCTACTTCCTGTCACACACACACACCCATACACCCATACACATATACATACTCATATGGTATGTGTCAAGAAAAGCGTTTGCTTTCTTTTTTGTCAGCTTGCAAATTAAATTTAAATACCCGCATTTTCCATGGCAGAAGGGCAGAAGGGGGCACAGAGTGCCGGTAGGTTGGAGGAGAGGCGGGAAAGGGGGCGGGGTTTTGTATATTGTATTTAAGAGGCTACTGTAACTTTGTGTGCGTGTTGGTTTTTCTGTTGTTGTTGTTGTTGTTGTCGCTGATTTTGTTGTTGGGCACAAAAACGTGTTGTCTTTGTCACTTTGCCAAGCAGCCACTGTGTGTCTGCGTGTGTGTGTGTGTTGGTGTGTGTGTTGAGTGCCCCAAAGCCCAAGCAAAGCACGCGTCGCCCCCATACCCGCCTAACCCCTGCCCTTAGATGGCGCGCTCATGCTTTTGAGCTAAGTGTTACTTCCGCTCTGCACGCATTCACGAGTCATTCATTCGCATCCATTCATTATTCAAACATGTGAATGAGGGGCATGCAGGCGGGAGAATGAGGCATTTGCCAAAGCATAGATGACAGCAAAAAGTTGTCATCACATCAGCTTCAGATATATGTAGGTATGTATGCATATGAATAATACATTCGATATATATATATATAGATATGTATTTCGGCTCGGACCTCAATTAAATTATTGGAATATTTTTGGGTTTTAATTGCTTAAACTGGTTGCGAGGCACTTGAGCAACGTTTTCAATTTACTGGCCAAAGACAGCTACTAACGGTCTACCGTCCCCTCCCCCTATGCCTCTGTCAACCACCTCCCCCCGCTCGTTCACCAATCAGATTGTCTGACATTTTCCAGCTTGACGCGGTTTCCGATCACGTTTTGCAGCTTTATTTGATTTATTCTCAACTGCTTTTCAGTTGTTATGCTGCGCTCTCTGTGACTGTCTCTCTCCCTCTTCCTCCATCCCTCTCCCTCTCTCTTTCTCTATTTGTCTCTGTTTCTGGTCTCTTGAAGTTTTGCACGTTGTCACATAAATAATTCGCACACTGCAGAAATTCGCCCGCCGTGATTAGTGGTCATTGCTAATGTGTCGGCGATGTTAAATATCACGCGCCATATATTATCATCATATAAATATATATGTATGTCTGTATTTATGTCCGTATATTTTTGCCATATGCCTCACCTCCAGCTCACACACACAATCACAAGCAACTACCCCCAGCACCAATGCATACATCATCATTGAGCTTAACGAAAAGGTATAAATATATATATATATATATTGCGAATCGTGTGTACGGCGAATCGTGTTTTGTGCGCCAGTCGTTTATTGCTTTTCGGGATGACTTCTATGGGCGTGGAGGTGGGGCAATTATAACGAATTAGATGGATAGATTACGTTTTGCCCGTGCAGCGCTTAGTTTACACTTTAACTTAAAGAACAGCGGCGAATTGCAATTGTGCTTAGATTGCTTGTAATTAGGAATGGATACTGTGGAGCTTTTAATTAGCATAGTTAACCAAAGATTGATTTGCAATATTGTGTTCGGGAAATGCGAATATAGAAAGGGAAAGCTTCGTAATTGCTTTGTTTGGTTAGAATAACTTGAAAAGCAAGGTCTCCTTTCCGTCGACAGTTCTCATCTAAGCCAATTGATGGATTCCTCTTGGATATGGTACTTTATTTCCATTAGGATGAGAAATATTTGTGCGTAGGAGGATATAAAAACCTAAGATATCTGTTGCAAATGCCTTGACTAATCTAAAGAATCTCGACTATGCTAAGCTTGAATGTTCCTTTGCTATAGACACACCTTGATTTAGATTAACTGTAAACTGTTTTAGTTCAGTTGCCTGCTTTGATTGGAATTGGAATCGAATTATCATATTGATTGCGTTTAGTATACCTTGGCTAATTATAACATCGTTACCTTTGCTCTTTTAAAAACTAATATGTATCGGTTTCTCAAACTTCTTACGCCCCACCCACCCACTCACACACACACACACACTGACACACACACACAGTCACTCGTACATTTTGCTAATTGGCTGCCAATCATTCGCTTAACCTTTTATGGGGCGAACAGCAGCAGCAACGACTTGTTAATTGGACAGGCTCAATTATGGCGGCGATCAGAGACAGGGATTTATACCGTTGCCCCATGGCCCAAGGTATCTAATAAGATGAGACACTCTCCCCCTCCGTTCGTCCCGCAGTGCAAGCACCTTTTTAGCTAATTAATCCGACTCATCCACTGGGTATTAAGCAGATGCAAGAAGAAGAAATATATAATCAAAAAAAAAAAAATGGAAAGAAAATGCAAATGCCAGCAGCAGTCGCAGTCGCAGTCGGCTTTTGACCTTTAACGGTAAGCGACTCGTACCGTTAGTTGCTAACTCGACAATTCCAGTTAACAGCTGCCCTCCCCCTTGCCTTCCCCCGAGCTGCAATTGAGGCCAGGACTTTGTCCCGGTTACAACAACTCGAGGCGAGGCAGCGGACATTGTCAGCTCGTCGTCAGGAGGCTCTCAACAGAATTTTCTATTAATATTCCATTTCCTGCTAAAAGCTTCAATTAAAATCTTATTTACGTGCCTCTTCCTCTGCCTCTGCTTCTTCTTCTTCAATATACACACTCATATACACTTAATATAATCAAAGAATTGATTATTGCCAGCCAAGAGAAACATGCCCTAA
The DNA here is from genome assembly GCA_037075305.1 of Drosophila kanekoi. Lineage (NCBI taxonomy): Eukaryota > Metazoa > Arthropoda > Insecta > Diptera > Drosophilidae > Drosophila > Drosophila kanekoi. Next base: position 7,633,733 of record JBAMCE010000141.1, read on the forward strand.
GCCACCAGGTGTGAGGGACATGGATTTTAGTAGTTGGGATCTGACATCCCATTTTGGGCCCACTTTTGACCCAATTAAACGTTTTAAAACTTTCAACTAATCGAGCTAAAATGTTTTAAGTGCTTTAATTAACTTTGAACGGTTCGCTCGCTCGATGCTTATCGTGGTTGTGGCTATCTTTACAAATCCTTGATAAAAACGTGATTAGCAATGAAAAATAGCGCAATATCAATAGCTAAACGTTGCCGATAACCGTGCTCAGTTATATTTAGCAATTTCATGGCTTTTAATATCATTTATTTATGGTTCAGTTGCAGTGAAGCTCACAAATAGCTCCCCTGAGAAACGGTGTCAGTCAACCTGGCCGTGTCCTGCCCCTTGCCAGCCTTGAGGAGCGCAAACGAAAGTCCCCGCTGTGGGTTCAATATCTGCTCGTTTCGCTCATTTCGCTCATTTTCTTTGTGCATTCTTGACTCATCGTTCGTTTTATCTGAGTGCTTTTCTCTGCGCTTCTCTCTCTCTCTCTCTCTCTCTCTCTCTCTCTCTCTCTCTCTCTCTCTCTCTCTCTCTCTCTCTCTCTCTCTCTCTCTCTCTCTCTCTCTCTCTCTCTCTCTCTCTCTCTCTCTCTCTCTCTCTCTCTCTCTTGCTCTCCCCCTCTCTGTCTCGCTTTGTCCCCCTCTGTTTAGTCTCTGACAGTCAAGTTGAGCCAGTCGCCCACTCAATTGAGTTATGGTCTTTAATTCAATAAAAATTATTGCATTTATTGTTGCGACAGACGCCAAGTGGCTCCTCCTCCCCTCCCCCTTCTCTATTCCCCTCTTGCTTGTATTTATACATCCCACATATTCGCGTATCACGACAAGTTCAAGTACTTTGAGCAGCAGCCGCTGCTTCCGTTTGTATCTGTTAAATGTATCTGTATCTGCATTTGGCATGAAATATCAACTGCTGTCGCTTTTACATCTTTTTAAATGCTCGTCAAGGGTTACACATCAGCTCCCTCCTCCTCATCATCTTTAACCAGTCGCAGACACTGCTTTTCTATCTGACAGATGCTTTTGCCGTCTGCGCTGCGTTTATTCAACTTGCGGGAGGGAAAGTCTGGCATGTGGTCGCCTATAAATGCCAGCCAACAATGGGGCTTTTATGATTGTGACATTCTTTAAGATTATTATGATGATAATTTAGTTGAAAGAGTTTCCACCCACTTTAAAGCATATGAAAACTGCGAGTGCATTGTTAACTGGCTTTGCCACTTTAGGAATGTAAAGATTATTTCAAAGCTGGCAAAAAAAAATCCCTCTGTGAATCATACAATTCGAAAAGAGAAAAAGAAGAAGAAGAGGAAATCAACAGAAAACAAACAGAACCCTAAGCCCAAGACCCAATCAGCTGCGAAAACCTTTTTCTCTTGATTAAAGATCGACGCGTTAGCTTTTTATTTATGCCAACTTTTCCTCTATTTCCTCTTCTGGGTTCTCTTATGATTTGGCACAAAAATCTTGTATAGGCGGCTCATAAATTATGCAAATTGTTGTTGTTGTTATTGGCCCAAAGGGCGTGGCAGGGTTATGGGCAAGTGTCAGGGATTAGTAGGCAGCTCACACTTTTGGAGCTTATGTTTTTTTTTTTGTTTGCGGCCTAATTGAAAATTCTGCCTTTGGCATGGCTATTGTTATTTATATTTGCATATAAATATTATTATTATTTTTGCTTTGTTTATGCGCATTTATTATTTTGTGAACGCATAAATAAACAACAACAGAATTTAATAATAAAGAAAGCAAAAGTATTTGTGTCAGGGGAATAAAAAACAAACAAACTTGCATATTCTGCACAATATGAAAAATGTATAGTAAACATGTAAGAGGTTCTAGTCGAGAGCTCCCGACTAGGGGATACCCTGAACCCACTTCTTCCAACAACAATTGCAGATATAAGTATATACTATTCTCTAGCTGGTATATAACATACCAGAATTGCTCAAAAAACAGGAATGTCGATTTCGATTTGTATCGATTGCTTTCAAAACGGGGCAAGTTATCGATTATCGATAACTCGATCTGCGCTAGGCAGGCACTAGGAGGACCTACAGCTAAAATTTCAAGTCTCTAGCTCTTATAGGTTCTGAGATCCTTGCGTTCATACAAACGGTCGGAGTGACGGGTAGACGGACAGACAGGCAGACAGACAGTCAGACAGACAGTCAGACAGACAGACGGACCGACAGACAGACGGACGGACATGGCTATATCCACTCGGCTGATCAAGAATATATATACTTTATCGGGGTCGCAGATGCTTCCTTCTGCCTGTTGCATACATTTACATTTTGCACAAAAACAATATACCCGTTTTACGCATAACTAAAGGGTTAACAGGGTATAAAAATGTGAACAAAAGCTGAAAATGTTTAATTATGCTGAAATAATATAGTAAATAAATATGTTTGACCTGTAACTAACAAAGGGCGAACATGAAATCTCTGCCGAGGCTGCAAAAAACAACAATTTATGCAAAATTAATTGCACTCAAAAGAATTTATGCACAAAAGTTTATTTAAATAATATTTATGCGCCATTTGCGTTTGCTTTTATAGCATTTTTTCCGCACAATTGAGCTATAAATAGACGAGATGTGCGCGTTGTCTATGTGTATAAATATTTGGAATTTGGCACAATTAAAACTAAATATAAAAAGTAATACTTAAAAAAGTCATGTTCTTTAAAGTGAAAGCAAACTTTGAACAATTTATTAAGTTACAATTTATAAACTAAGTTTATTTATTTGCTCGTCTTTCGCTTAGAAATGTCTATAAATATTCTTAAAGAATTCTTTATACAACAACACTTTCTAATATTTCCTACCTTTTCATTCTATCGTTACAGGTAAGCTTTGTAACTAAATACAATTGTTTGCTAGTTAATTGACAATATAAGTTGTAAGTATTGCCTCGCATCGAAATGCTGCTTGGAAAGTCTTCAGTCTGGAAGCTTCTTTAATGAAGCATTTCATAGTGTGTTTAAGTTTTCGGTTTCCCAGAAAAGCACCCGAAATTCCATTAAACCCCAACAACGAACGATAAGCAATCAGATTTACGAAACCCAGCTGAAAAGTACAAAATTGCTTATCAATCATTGTGCAAATTGCCGAAAAATATAAGAATAAGGCATGAAAGAAGCTTAAATACCCTACTTTTATCACAACAACAACAAAATCAATCAATGTATAAGGTACATTTAGTCTGGCATCAGTTGAACCTTTTCAAAACTTAGTGAAAGTTAAAGTTCATTGAGTTCTAAAGATGCACATTCCTTCTGAAATACCCTTTCGAGAGCAATAAAGATAAATACCGCAAGTGCCTCAGAGGAACAATAAATTCAAGGTCAAGTGCAATGAACTCTTCTTTGTTCGGGCTAAAAATATAGCTACTATATATCTGTAGAATATCATTTTGTGTTATTTGTTTTTGTTTATGAAACAAGTGAGAACTGCAAGAAGCGCGTCTCGCCTTGAACTCTGCCAGTCCTGGGTTCATTTGGCCAATTATTCGAAATAACCCTAATGAGCTTGATCCTTAAGGAATTACAACAACAATTGGCATTTGATATATGAGAGAGAGTGAGTGAGAGGGAGGGAAAGTTTTTGCCCTAAATGTATTTGATGCATGCACTTTTCGAGTAACTTTTTTTTATTATTATTAATGAGAGCTTACGCTTAAGGTTTTACCTTTATCGATTGCTGACACGCCAGATTCGAGAGTCGAAATCATTTTGTGCGGATTATGTTGAGCGGAATTTGAAAAATTACAGCGCCTGTGCCCGCTGCATGCCCCCTGTTCAGTTGCTGCCACCTGCCGCGTCATGGGCTGATAATCCAAAATTCGTTTGCGTTCCACAGCAGGCATTGGAATTATTTGCCAGGCGAGCTTCCCTCGCTCACCCCCACACAGCCCGCCCTTTGCACATGACTTGCGTCAATTATGCGTTTCGCCAATGGCAAATTCTGGTATCGCTGGGCCAGGAGGGCTTGTTCCTCTCCTGTCTCTGTATCTCTCAGCGCTGACTGCCAGGGTTTCCTTCCTGCATGGCCCATCTATCAGCTGCCGTACCAGATACCGCTTTCTACCCTTCACATACGCATACGCATTTAATTTATAGAAGTCACGTGAGCAGCATTTTTTATGCACACACAGAGCCCACCCCCCACAATCACTCTGCTCTCCCCCCCGCTCTCCCTCATATCTCACGCACAACAATCGCAATCAGTCGAAAAGACGAAGCGTGCCGGATTTAGCTGACTGCTTCTTGATTTGATGACTTTGGCAAGAGATTTGCCTAGCCCCAAAAGTCAACAGCAAGCAAGTCTTAACAATTGCCAAGCCATGTTTAAATATATATTTTCCACAGCTGAGTCTCAACTCTAAGACACAGCCCGGCAACGGGTTGACAGCGGGACAAATAATAACTGTCGCTAATCGTGATTGAGTGGATTTATGGTTATGGTATATATATTTTTGGCACAAGTGCAATGCGACTGCCTCCTTTGATTTATTAGCAAAGACATCAAGAGAGAGAGAAAGAGCTTCTTTAGGGAAAGAGCTGAGAGGAAGGGGGGCAGGAGTAGGGAAGACATCAACGGGCGCTGCTTAAATGAATTATATGGCGCTCGTGTCGGCGACATCATAAATCACAAATAAGTCCATTTGTATTTGCTCTGTGTGGCGTTGTACGCTGTATTTGATGTTTTGGGTTGCTTACTTGAGGCACTTTTGGCACGTGACTCAAGACGGGTTCCATTCCTGCCAAAGACTGACCAAGCTCAAAAAGAGGGGGAGAAAAAAAGGGGCACATGTTTTAATCTTAATGGAATGCATTAAAGATTGATGCCAGGTGTTGAGAAACAAAGCTAAACTAAATGTAAAGTAAAGGTTCTTATATACTTTTGAGTTAATCAAAGAAAGAATAATAATTTTAAAGGTTAGAATATACGCAAAGCTTAAGTGCTCGGAAATACCATTAAGAGCATTAGTGAATTGGCACAGTGTTGGTAAATGACAAAGCTTCGCCTTAAAATGTAGGTTTGATGAGCAACAATAGCAAATAAGGGTAGAGTTAAAATCTCATAGGCGACCCTTTAAGAATCTTACTTTTTAGTGTTAGTAAACGAGTTTTTGGTGTTAGTAAACGAGTTTAATATTGTCAAAGAGCATTTATGTTACCAAGCACCAGTGTTGGTGAACATGCAAATTTCACTTAAAATTTCAACCAAAGCGAGTTATCTTGTAAAATATGCTAAACCTTTAAAATGTTTCGAAAATGACTGGAATTCCAGTGTTAACAAACGTCACTAAACTGACTTTTACCAGACTTTACTTATCATTTAGGTTAAAGAGAAGTAACCACCTACAAACACACATATGTGACTCGTTAAACATGTTTAGCAACTGGCTTTACCTTTAGTAGAGCAAAAAGTCTCTTAGCCTGTTTGCACTTGCGTGATTGACATCCGTTTGCCATATCATCAGCATTATCATTATTGTCATTACTAACGTGATTATTAACATTGTTATTTGGATGGAGGCAATCAAAATGTTCAGCTCGTAACATCAAATTGTAGTTTTATCATCATCCCCTCCTTTTCCCTATCCCACCCTGTCTCTCTCTCTCTCTCTCTCTCTCTCTCTCTCTCATTCTCTCTAATATTCAAAAGTCATCAAATGAAAGCCACATAAATAATAGCGAAAGGTTAATGGTAGCTAAAGCTTTATAAACTAAACCAAATATGAGCTTAAACAAGAAGCAGAGAAGGAGAAGTAAGAGTGTAATAAACTGTGAAAAATTAACTTAAAGTCTGCACACGTGTTTGCCACGCACCACGGGAAGCGCAAGAGCGGAAGAGGGGGCGCGGAGAATGAGCCACGTTAGGAAGCCAAAGATAGTTAACAAAACAGCTTACAAAAAAGAGAGTAGAGTTTGTTGCGTGTTGTTGTTATTTCTTTATTGTTGTTTTTGCTGCTGCGGCGTGAAATATTTTGCAAATGACGCAATTTTGCAAATAACAAAAAAGAAATGAAGAAACTTTTTCGTATTTTATAAAACGGCAGCCAACGCGACGCTCGCTCGCCCATTTTTGGAGTGACATACATAGGCAAACATGCATATGGTATGGTGTGTATGTGTGTGTGTGTGTGAGTGTGTGTGTGTGTTTAGTTTATGCCATTCGCGCTTGTTGCTGTTGCTGTGCGCTTTAAATAATGCGAACGATATAATTTCATTATCAGACAGCAGAAAAAACAGCGTTCAGTTCATTGGCATACGGGGCGTATGAATGTGTCAGGCCACACACACACATATATACATATGTTTATACATACATACATACATATGTACATATGTACATGCAAATAGTCATCATGCTTGAGCCCCAGCATATACGATTTTTCAGTTGAATTTATTATTTAATTACGAGACAGCGAGAACGGGGCAAACGACAAGGCCCGAAAATTGTTTTATACACAATTGAGAGAAGTTTTTGAGCCCGAGCTCTTCTAGTGTGTACACAAACTGCGGATGTGTGTGTGCGTGTGTGTATGTTGTGTATATGTATTACAAGTACTTACGCTGGCAGAAAATATAACAAAACTGTGCAAAAGAAATGAACTCGCACTTGAACTCGTCTCGTCTCCAGTTCCTTATATATGTATCTCTCTCTCTTTCTCCCTTTCTCCCTCTCCCTCAACTCTGCCCTGTCTTGTGCTTCTTGTATCAAATATTTTATCAGCATTCACAATATTTGCTCTGTTACAGTCGCGCTTCAATGCCCCTCATCACATGCTGTGAGAAATTGTCAAAAAAAAAGTTAAATAAATAAAAGAGTAAATTATGTGAAGCGTGTAGGCGTTGCCTTCTTACTATATATACATATATAACTCCCTTGGCAGCCCTTCTCTGCTACGCCCCTTTTGTACTTTCTTGATAAAGCAAATTTCGGCTGTTCGCTATCTCTGTTTGACAATCACACAAATCGTAGCGAAATTACGAAGCATCATCAACTTTTCACACATGCTTAAAAGCTAAGCAAGACTTTACAGCTGCTGTGCTTCTGAAAGCACTTCCTTTTTATGCTTAACTGCGAATCGCCCTTCTATGCGATTTTCTTGAATTTAAGTAGTGATTATTAGTCTTTGACTGGCTCTTCTTTGACTATTTTGTTGCTTTCTGTTTCAAATCGCCTTTCGATGCGATTCTCATAGAATCAAGCCTTACCTTATTTTGACAGTTTGCTTAAGGAGCGAGAGAGACAGAGATACTCAACTACATTTTGGGATCTCTCTTGAGAATTTCTGTATACTCATATATGCCATATGGCCGATGGTACCTAAAATTTCCCCGCATTGCAACGGGCGTTGCCATGCCACACTCTCTATAATATATAAGAAAAAACTTTAATTAACAAACTTTCAAAATTGTTGATACGAATTAAAATTCGTAACCGCAAAAAATATAAATAATACAAGAATAGCAAGAATCTAATTAAATTAAATAAAATATTTTGCGGTTCTTCAAATATAAAAATATTTAATACAGTTTTCCGTTCCTTTTTTTTGTTGCGGTTTTTAATTGTAACGCTTATCGCTGTGGCCGCAGCTGCAACAGCTGCGAACCGAATTGAATGCCACAAAATGTGGCAGCTAACATGACACTAGACACGACAAGATAAGGTTCGTGTTGCAATCGCCGAATCACTGAGGCCACAAAATCGATAACGAAAACAATTAGAAAATTGCAATCGCTTTAAAGAAGGGGCGTGGCAGGCGGCTATCATTTCCCCTCGGAATTTTTCTTAAGTTTTTTCGTTGTTGTTCTTGCTACGAGCGTAAAATAATATAGTTAGCCTTTTGTTGTTGGCAAATTTCCAAATAAGTAAAAAAGAAAACAAAATATAAGCGTATCAAGTGGCAGCTGTGTGTGTGTGTGTGTCGATGTGTGTGTGTGTGTGCATACAAATTTTATGGATTTTCAACGCTTGCCTTGCAATGCTGCCAAATATCCTGCAGCGCTGTGCTATATGCAAACGCACACACTCGCACACACACACACACACACACGCACACGCTCTCAGAAGCGCTTGCACTGTTTTGTGGCAAAAACGCCATCAACACAGCTTTGGTCCACATGCCTTTCGCTGCATATCCTTCTGTGTTGTATCCTTTGCCAACTATACCTCGGCTACCCACACATGCATATATGGCATATGCTTTGTGCATTGTGTGTATGGCATTGAGTTGAGCTCTCAGCCATTCAATAACTTCGTATGCCTGATTGGAATTTCAATAAAAATACTTTATCACATGCACACACACGCGCGCACACACACAAATGCTGACAGAGAGACACAAAGCTGTGGAACACACATTGAAAATATCGCTTAATATAATCGGGAAAGCATTGAATATTTGCGTGTGCATATTGTGGACAGTTTGTTGTCAATCTAACAACAATGCGCTCCTTCTCTATCTCTATCTCTCTCGCTCTCACTAATACTTTATTCTATTATTCTATTTCTTTGAACTCCAGTACGGCCAGCGCGTTCCGACTGCAGCCTCACCGAGCAACACGAACTCGAGCAGCTCATCGAACACGGGCTCCCAGAGCGGCACACTGAGCACCAGTCTGAGCAACACGACAAACACAAACACCACAATGGGTCCCAACGGCACGGCACAGAATCAAAATCAACAGGGCGGCGAGCAGTTGTCAAAGACAAATCTCTATATACGCGGACTGCAGCAAGGCACAACCGATAAGGATCTGATCAATATGTGTGCACAGTGAGTATCATTTATTTTCAATTACACAACTATATATATACATATGTACATAAGGATATGGCTACTTGAAATGTTATTAGACATTTCGTAAGTAGACAAGAAGATACTCAAGGAATAAAGTCATGATAAACTCTGCATAGTCCGCTCATCACCTTAAAGAAGTCTTAGGTTTTTTATATAGAACCAATTGGTCTGCCTTCGCAGTAAGGTAGCAACAACAACCTTTTATAGTCATATCTGCTTTTGAGTTAAATTCAATTGTTAAACGTTCAATTCAGTTGCGTTTGCATAAAAAATATGTATTTAAATAGAATTGCGGCCTATCGATTGGCATTTAAAGTGTTCGATTAGTATCTCTTGGAGCTATGCCCGCCCAAATGTTTTGGGGTGGTGCGAACCTCCATTGGCCCATGGCCAATGTATCAAAATTTGTTGCAAGCATGGCCCAAAGCTAAAATTCAATTTGCGCCCCATTCCCGCTCTGCTAATGAGCAGCTAAGCCTCAGCTCATTCCGCTTCGTTGAATTTCTACAAAGGCCACATACAACTCAATACACCAGCGCCCCAAGCACTCGCTAGCTATAGGTCGGGTGGGTAGAGGGAGGTGGCAGGGGGAGGCAAGCAACCCCCAAGAAATATATTCTACTCCGCAGGAAACGGGTTTTAGCAAAACTAAATAAAAAACCCACTAATTAGAGCGCACGCTTCATCAATGGTCACGAAAAAACAAATACTAAAACTTCAACTATATATTTGGTAATGATTATGTCCTGGTATATGGCTTATATATTACGCATACGCAACGTTGTGCACATTATTTGGGCCAGCAACAAAATATGCATAAAAATGTGTATTTATATAGAGAGAGAGATGCCGCGCACATAAAAAAATAATGAAAAAGCCACGGGGAAGGCGCCTAAGTCAAGTGCTGCGGGGCGGGCGACAGCTAAAAAGCTTACATGAGTCCAGTCTTGGCTGAAAGGGGCCGCACGCTGCCTAATAAGTCAAGTAATTAAATTGAAGGTTAATTTGCTGCTGCTCTCTTTTTTATGCGTAGCAAGGCTTGAGTTGGGGCAGGATTGTGCGCCTAAGCCCACCCTTTGTTAGGTTTTTTTCCTTTCTGCTGCTGCTGCTGCAGCTGCTCTTGACTGCGAGGCAATCAAAATAAGCGGCTTATTCTGGGCTGGGCAAGCTCTAATGTTATTATAACTACATATAAGCGCTTATTCGTATAACTAAAGATGTGGGTGTGAAGGGCTGTGTGCGGGGTGTGTGTGTGTGTGTGTCCTATCGCTGTCTGTAACTATGCTGATATCGATTTAATTTGCCTGACAGGACTCGTCTGGTCCAAGCTCGAATAGGCAATTTCCAGCGCCACGAAACTAATTCGTTGCCTACTTTTCAGCGCGCGCCATAAATATTGCATTTTAATGACTATTTAATTGCCGCCCACATATATATACATATATATTGTATCCTTTGGCCGCCTAGAAACCAAAATTATTATTATTATTAGATCTTTTTGTCGTGACGTTTAGACAAAACGAACAGAAAAAGCAAGAGAAACAAAAGCCGCACACGCACACGGCTTATGGCAATCAAACAGCAGGGCAGAAATTAAATATACTTTTTATGTAAACAACTGTTAACTCTGTCACACACACACACACACGCCGCTGACATGCAAATGTCCTGTGGCTGGCTTACGTCTGATTTACACATGGTTTTTTGCGCTCACTAATTCACGGTTTTACCCTTTCTCTCCGCTCTCTCTTCTCTCCCTTACAGATACGGAACAATAATATCAACCAAGGCTATTTTAGATAAAACAACAAACAAATGTAAAGGTATTTTTTTCTTCACCATTCTCATCATTATTTTATTTATGTGTGTTTTTCGTATATGTATTATTAGTATGTGTTATCTAATCAAAAACAAAAACAAAAACCAAAAAGAAAACAAATACAAAAAAGAAATTCAAATTGATCAATTATTTCTTACAAAGTTTTCTTTTCTCTAACGTATTGTTTTTTGGTTTTTTTTTCGTATGTTTATAAGTTGATAAATATGCGCAGTACTCGAAGGTCAGAAGGTCAGACATATCAGAAAGCTCATTTAAATAACAATATGTCAAGTATTTGCTTGGCAAATAATGTTAACATTAATGTTAATGCTGTTAATGTTAATGTTAATGTTGTTAATGTTAATGTTAATGTTGCCACATGCAGCAAGAAATACATGCTGTAAGTTCTTTCCTTTATAGAAACCTTCGAGTACTCGGCATATTCAATTTGTCTATAGTTTTTTTTCAAAGATTATGCTCGTTCTCGTTATTTGTGTCTGGTAATTTGATGTTTTTTTTTTTTATTGTTATTGATTAAGGACAAACTGATCGATTGGCAGCTAAGAAATTATCGATATATGTTTTGTATGTTTCAACTTCTTCTTCGGCTTTCATTTGTTTAGTTGTTGCTTTTTGAGTTTATTATTTTGGTATATTTCTCATTTCGCAATCGAATCATTCATTCATGCATTCACCTATCTACTACTCTGCACTCTAGCCCCAAATATATTAACTATATAATAACTATTATTATTACTGCTAATGATAATTATCTTATATTGATAATACCTGCTCTTATAAATATATATATAAAATGTGCCACAAATAACGAGCTGTACAAATTGTCTTCGTGTGTGTGTTCGTGTGCTCGTGTGTGTGTGTGTGTGTGTGTGAAAGGGTTTGTCTATTCTTTAATTTGATTTGTTTTTGTATTCCCTTTATAGACTTTATTATATGTAATATTATTTGTTTATGTACTTAAAACTTCCGTTTCTCTGTTTAAGTTTCAGCGAAATACGGCAAGAAATTATTAATTTATTTTCTCTCTCTCTTCCCACCTCTCTCTCTCTTTATCTCTCTCTTGATCTTTCTCTCTCTGTCTCTTTTATGTACTTCGAAACTCTTTTCGAATATATTTTGTTTTTGTTTTGATTGTTTTTCATTCTTGAAACTTATTTTGCACGTGAATGTGTGCAAACAAAAATCAAATAATATTTAAACTATTTAAACAATTATATATATATTTATATATGTATTTCAACATGCAATTAAAAAAATTCCACCTCCGCCCCCTGTAAAACAAAAAACACACACTCACACGCACGCAACAAACGAACAAAAACCAAAAACGAAAACGAAACGAAAAACAAAAACAAAACAAAAACAAAATATGTTTCTTACAGGTTACGGCTTCGTCGACTTCGAGCAGCCAGCGTACGCTGAGGGCGCCGTCAAGGGACTGCAGGCGAAGGGCGTGCAAGCTCAGATGGCCAAAGTGGGTATCTGGGTGCTTCATAGGCCGGCCATTGTACGTTTGTTTGCATGCAAGTAATACTCACCCCTCACACCGCAAACTATCCGATCCCGATCCACCCAACACCAATCGCCCCCTAGACCGGGACACCACCCACCAGCCCCCCGTCCTAATCCTTATCCGTAACTAAACCCAGAACTAAAACCCATTTAACAGAATCCAACTAACCCAAACATTATCTGTTCGTTTACACTGTGCTTCAAATTGCTTTTGTTTTTAAGTTTATTTAAGAATATGATTCTAATTTTATTATAAGAATTTGTTTTGACTTTGTTTTTATTACGAACTCTTCAAGGGATTTGCAGAAAGGCAACAGGCAACTCTTGCACCTGATTTTCAAATAGAAAAAAGGATAACTTTCTGCAGTCTGCATTTAGTCTGCATATTATAATTTGGTTATATGTTTGAACTTTCGATTCAACTTTACACTAGACTGCAAAGTCATTTTCAAATATATATATTTACATATATATAAATTCCTTTACAATCTCGCTCAGAGCTGCCCACGCGCAACCCGTAAAGGTCAATATGCCCACGCTGGGGGCTTAAGTTGTTCGCTCAGTTTGGGTCGTTTCCCTTCTCTTTTTCTTTTTATTTTTTATCCTTTTGTCTGCCCCTTTGCATTTCCATTTCGCAAAGTTTGCACATTTGCGCTGTCAGCTTGCCAAAGAGTCGGTCGAGTCCGTTCGGAATTGCTTGCAAATTTATAATGATTCGCGATGCTGAGTGAACTTTCTGCAACTCGCCCACACAAAGAACGTGTGCGGCCAAAATAGATTGCCAAATTATTTATATAAATCTCGCAACTCTTGTTTTCGTTACTTTTTGAATTCAATCAAAACCAAACCCAAAACCTCTCTGCCCACGCCCAAAACCTTAGCCAAAAACCCCTAGTTTGTAGTGTTGTTCAACTATAACCATATAACAGACTCTTGTATATCGTATCTCGTACTTTATACTATAAACCCCATTATACTACTTAGTCCCAATCCACATACACGACTTATATTCTAGTACATACATATTTATAGCCAACTTTAGTAATCATCTATGAATCATCTTTAGCGTAGCTTAAACATGTTTATTAACTAAACTAAAGCCCAGCCACACAAGAAATGTCCTTGTAGATACATATGTATTTCCTCATCGAGCTCTTCGAGTCTAGCTGCGAAAGTGTTCAATTAAATACGTATTTAAATGCGTTTCAATTTAGTTCACATTTTTAATAACAATTGAAACCAAATGTCATTCATTAATTTCGATTTGGTTGTATTATACCTCCCCCTACCCTCTCTCTCTCACACTTCTTTAGAATCTTCCTTTACAAGAAAAACAAATATATATAAATTAAAAAATAGTATTCATTTTATGAGAGAAAAATTAATGCAAATTCAAAAACAATTAGCGGATTTGTTGGTAAATTAATTGCATTGAAAGCGATTTTTGATTGTCAACAATTGCTCAAACAAATTGCTTAATTTCAATAGTGGCCCAGGCATTCAATTAGTGTAATATAAACATAGATCTATAAGCAGTAGTTACGTATCGCTTAGTTGAAAGTACCAACAAACATCTCGCAAGCCCAGTTCATCGAGCATCGAGATAATAACTTCGGCGAGCCGTGGTTAATATAGCCTTGCAGATATGCCAACTATTGTGGAACTAGCTTATATAGCAGATCCGATCCGATCCGTTGCATTATAAGCAAAAGAAATGAATAATTGAACTCTGTTGAAGTTCACGGAATGTCATTCCGATCGAGTGCATCTTGAATACATATTATCTCCACACGAAGTACATACAACATTTCCTTAAATCTGATAACTCGAGAGACTTTAAGATTGTTTCTTCCGTTCCGAAAGCAACTGCAAGGCTATACGAATAGCTATTCGACATGCTATACAATATAATCATAGTTTATCATAGATTTAAAATAATTTTTAATTTGTATTTTGTTAGTATTTCTGACATTCAAATAATATGTATTATTGATATAGTAATACCAAAGAGTAAACATTAGATTAAAGCGAATTTTACAGCAATTATATATAGATTATAATTAGGGCTGCAAATGTACATGAAAACAACAGTACTCTGTCCGACTGGGGTATACCCTAAACCTCCTACCAATACCAAAAGCAGCACTTACAGCTCTTTGGAGGGCAGCGGTAGCTATGAGGTCAAAGATGCTTGATGATCTCAGACAGACGGACGGACGGAAAGTCGGATATCGACTCCGCTATTGAATTTAGGGGTTCGGAGATGTTTTCTTCTGCCTGTTACATACGCTAGCAGAAAAGCAGCATACCCTTTTATCTCATTCTCAATAGGTTCAGGGTATACAAACATATATATATATATCGTTTCGGATTTCAGTTCAGCTAAATTATGGGCAAGGTTTGATTCAACATTGATTTGCAGCCCTGATTACAATACAGTGAACATTATCTGTCTCCACCCAATAGAGGGTGAATGGGCATGGTCAGAGACCGTTCGAGAGGTTTTCACTGTAAATACAGAAAGTTGATTACTTGTTATATATTTATATCCTCAACAGTTTTTAGCGTATTCGTTCAGTATTAACTTACATATACTTACAATTACATCCTAGTTAAAAATATCATTTGTAATTTTGAATTTAAGTAGTAAGTCAATAATTGCGTAACCTAACCCAACTTGGTCCACACAATCCACATAGACTCTCAGAGACTCAGTAGCTGAGTAGAGGAAATCAAATTATAATATTATATACTTCGATCCGTAACACATATCGTAACAATTGATTAGCTGGTATAAAGATAAAAATATGGAAAAATCGATAGCTCTGTAAACACGTAAACAAATCAAAACAAATAGCTTTATAACCAACTATAACCATAGATAGTTGATAAATCGATGCCATTTAGGAGCTCATTAAATAATTATATATTTTTTCTTTGTACAAACAGACAGTGTGAAGTCTAACGTAACGCAACGTAACGTAACGTAACGTAAATGAAATGTAATATCTTAGCTACAAATATTACTTAGAATTGACGCTCATTTAATTTCTACCTCTCTCTCTCTCTCTCTTTATATATATATATTAACTCTTTATACTCTGCATAACATGTATCTCTCAAAAACTGTATAAATCGTAATCGTATATTTGAAGTTATAGCCAGCCATATAATCAACCTACCAAGTTTGTTGTTTGAGTACGCAAAATGCTACAAACCTGCGCCGGCCAAAAACTAACTAAGCTATATTAACGAAAAAAGATATATATATATATATACTACAGAAAAAAACAAAACCAAATCCAAACTCTAAGTATAAAAATAAAACTCACCCTATAACTAAGACATACATAAGTGCTCAGGTATTTAACTTAATTAAGTGCATAACTAGGCGATTCTGCATACATACAAACATACTTACATTCCATACATGCGCATACATCTCACACTAACTGTACCAATACAGCTTGTATATATCTCACTATATCTTAGGTCTGTTAACGGTTTTTCTTTGAAAAACTCGCTATGTTTGTGTTTTAGGTATATTTTAATTAAGCAATGTTTTAGGTCTTGGCATTACATGAACAACATACAACATTCGACATAAGCATTAAGTCAGGCACACTAAACAACACACCCACACACACACACACACACACACTGCAACACACACTCAACAGACACACACACACACACACACACAGAGCCAGTTACCAATAACAGAAAATTTTTGAAATTTTACTAAAAATTTTACTAATGACAAAATTTATACGTTTTAATTTTCTTTCCTCCTCTCTCTCTCTCTCTCTCTCTCTTTGATAATGCGTCGTCTGTGTCGCTCATCCACACACACTCACACACAACACACCTAACACACACTCCATTACCACCCACGCACACACACACACACATACAACATGCGCTTCTGCCAAAACTGCTTTTGTTTGTGTATGTTCAATTTATGTGTGCAATTTTTCAAACAAACGAAACATTATTCAACTAAAACTTGATTCGATTGATCCTCCAACAACAACAACAACAACAACAACAACAATGAACAACAAACAACAACAACAACACACACACGCTGCTATCCTATGCGCCCAACAACTACACAGCAACAGGAACAGGATCCCACAAATTTGTATATTGCAAATTTGCCGCCACACTTCAAAGAAACCGATCTGGAGGCAATGCTAGCGAAATATGGCCAAGTTGTCTCTACCAGAATATTGCGTGATCAGCAAATGAACTCAAAGGGTAAGCTAAAAGTCTAGAGACTGACTGACTAATTGGATGTTTTGTTTACAATCTGAATAGTTTTGCCCGGTCAATGCCGGGTAATGTACGCTATGTATAATATAAAACCAATTAATACTTTATACCCTTTGCAGGCGTTGGCTTTGCACGCATGGAGAGCCGCGAGAAGTGCGAACAAATTATACAAATGTTCAACGGTAACACAATACCGGGTGCCAAAGATCCGCTATTGGTGAAATTCGCCGATGGCGGTCCCAAAAAGAAGAATCTCTTCAAGACGCCCGATCCGAATGCGCGCGCGTGGCGCGATGTCTCCGCCGAGGGCATACCCGTTGCCTACGATCCGACCATGCAACAGAATGGCGTCAGCGTCAACGTTGGCACACCCATCGGTGTGCCCTATTCCCGTTTCGGGGCACCACAGGTCGGTGGCTATCCGGTCGCTGGCTCGCAATGGATACCCGGCTATATGATGACACAGCCGATCACTCAGGTAGATGATCAGGTGAGTGCTGCATATTATTCCGTATTTGGCAAACATATGCCCAACATTTATCAGTATTCCTCCTCTGCCCTGCAGTACATGCAAATGGCTGCCGCTCCCCAGTTGGGCGTCACCTCGTACAAACCGGAGGCTGTTAATCAGGTGCAACCACGCGGCATATCGATGATGGTCAGTGGTGACACGGCTGTGCCATATGGAACTATGATGCCACAGTTGGCCACCCTGCAGATTGGCAACTCTGTAAGTGCTAACGGGTGTCCGATCTGAACTGAACTTTAGTTATATAACGAACAACAACTACTCAGGCAATACTCATCCATGCATTCAATGTATATCAGAGCTGAAAATATCGATATCGTTTACGTCCGTTGCGATATCGATTATGTCTTTATCGACATCGCTTACTTCTTTATCGATATCGATTACTTCTTTATCGATATCGATCACCTCTTTACTATAGTCGGATACTTGATAAACGCCTTTGGTTGTTTCATTAACAATTTCGCCCTTGCCAGAACGTTATATTTTCCAGATTATCCAGAAATACTATATAACTATATATATATTTTCCATTGCTCAAATTGATTTATATTTACATACAAAACTAAGAGGTTTCTAGGGAATTCCATATTTAAACAGAAAACCAAATTCTCAAAACGAGGAAATTCCGAATCTAATTTCCGCGCAAGTTTCTGATTAATTCCAAAGCGATTTCAGCTCTGATATATGAATATATGTGTATAAAGTCAAGCATGAGTATTATCTAGATCATTATTGAATAGATGTAGAAAACATTGAAGATGCGTGCGTCTCTTCATATTTGTTCATCATCTATTCTCGCGATATATGTGTGCGTGCGTGCGTGTGTGCTTGTGTGCAATTGCAATTGAATTTTTGAATGATATTTGATATATAATTTGTATTCTATATCTGTTCTTTTATTCCATTGTTTTTTCCGTTCTCTTTTCGGTTCCTTTATAGAATTTTTCTCCATCGTTACAGTATATTAGTCCAACTTATCCATATTATGCACCACCACCAACTATTATACCAACAATGCCAATGACAGATTCCGAACAGGCTAGCACAGCTGCATCACCCGACGAGGCATACACACAGTATCCACATCAAGCCGCTCCCAAATAGGTCTTCGCGAGGTGAGTGATGTCTCTCTGTCTCTCTCTCAATCTCTCTTTCTATCTCTATCTCTCTCTCAAACTCTCTCTGTGTCTATTTGTCAACGTCTCTTCCGTCTGTTACCAAGTCCATGTCTCGAAATGCTTTCTGATCTCTCTGCCCTGACATAAAGCCTTCATTCATTTGCTTTAGTTGTGCTTTGTTGTATGCAATGGACTCTTTAGCGGGCACTCACTGTGCCTGGCCACCCCACTTAGAGTGTTGTTCGCTTTCTTACGTTTGCCAACACTGTTTTACTGCATGTGCTCTGTGCTTAAGTTTTTTCATTCCCCACTTACACTTGTTCAATCGCAACTCACTCGCCTCATTTCAAAATCACAATTCACATTTGCAATACTCTCTCTCTCTCTTATTTCCCGATCATTGGTGATTTTGCTTTATCATCATCTTCTTTTTATAAACACTTCTTTTCATTCGTTTTGTGTGCTGCTTGTTGTTGCTTGCCTGTTTGCTTACAAGATCTGTTCATGACTTTTAAACTCTTCAACTCTCATAACTAAGTGCAATTCGTTTATTTCTTGTACTTCTTGTTTATTCCTGCGCCCACAACTACAACTACAACTACAACAATCACAACATACGCTCTATCTTGCATACTTAGTATAGTTACTAAGCAGCCTAAACACTGGTAACACATTCTAGGTAAATATCATCCATATCATGCTTATATAACAATTACGTTTGCCATCGCTTTACCTGCATGCTCTACCTACCTTATTCCCTATGAATCTCCTATCTAGACTTAAGTTAGGGTGTTTCCCAAAATGTTTATCATAAAAGAAGAAACTAAGTGTTTAAGTTAAAAATATGCCTATCAAAGGTTATTGTAAAATAGCATTAAAAAGGAAGATAATCTATATAGAAAGTTTTCCTTTGGATATGATATATATTTATACCAAATGTTACTGCAGAGAGCTCAAATTTTGAAAATCTATACAGAAAGTTTTCCCTTAGCTATGATATAGTTTTTGAAATCCCAGATTCCGTTCATTCTAACCCCACTTTCGATTTACCCATCATTTATGCTAAACTAATCGTTTTCCAACATTGCAGATATAATATTTTAGTACCCCATTTGAGTACTATTTAATGGACGTGATGGAGGGTTAGCGTTGGGAGCATTACGCGCTGGAATAACAACAATAAAAACAACAACATCTACAACAACAACAACAAGGAGGAAACAGCAACAGGAGGAAGCAGATAAAGAAGAAGAGCAGGAGGAGAAGAAGAAGGCCACATCAGACCAGAAACAGTTTGATAACAGTCGAAAAATGCTGTTCCCTAAAAAAAAAAATAATGTTTAAAAAAATAAAGAAAAGCTAGAGAAAGAGAATTAAGAGTTATGTATAAAAGAGAAAGCAGCAGAAACAGAAGCAGCAAGAAAGGAAAGAAAAATACATACATAGATAAAGTGTAAGAGCAAGCGAAACGGAGTTAAGAGGAGAGCGTTAAAAAGTGAAGAAAAGCAAAGACTAAACTTAAATAATAGAAATTAGTTATACACTAACAACAAAAAAACATGCTTAAACAACAGCAAAAGTAAACGAGAAAGTAGTACTAGAAGAAGGAGGGGTCGAAATTTTCATTGAAAGCAGGAAAAACTCACCAGAAGGGGGCAACATTTTCTTAGAAGAGAAGTTAAAAGAAAGAAGAGATAAACAAAAACAAAACATAATATAAAAAATGGCAAAACTGCAAACATAAACTTGAAGCAACAACAATTTGCAAAAAGAAAACGCAAAACTCTAGTTAAGTAAATTTATTTAAGGAATAAAACAAAAACAAAAACAACAACAACTTGCATTGAAAGAGAAAATGGGAGAAAAAGCAGCGCATGTAAATGTTTAAGCAGAGAAAAACGCAAACATTTGTGCAAAAACAAAGCAAAGCAAATGAAAACGGAAGAACCCAAAAAAACAAAACAAAAATGTGTGCAATGTATGTTAAAAATTAACGTAAAGAAGAAGAAAAACAAAGAAGAAAACAAAATAAAAACAATTTGATGATTTACAACAAAACAAAAAAAAGATAAGTTAAATGAAAGCAAATAAACTCAAGCAAGAGCGAATAAATTTATTTTCTATAGTTCATAAGAAAATGAAGAGAGAAAAAACAAAGAAAACTATTTTGGTTTTCGATGTTTTTTCCATTCAAATTCAGCCAGGCAAACTATTTAAAATGAATGCTGAGAATGAGATTTTTAAGAATCCAAGTGTTTAAAGCACAAAGCAAAGAGAGCGAACTTTGTCTCTTACTCTCTCGCAAGAGCGTGAAGAGCAACAAATGAGTTGACATATTGTAAAGAGAAATGCAAACCCCCCAAAAAAAAAAAGAAAACGGGAATTGCAACTATTTAAAGATTTATTTGTTAATTGCAAACGTTTCACACATTTTGCTAATTTTTCCTGAAACTATAAAACAAGCAGCAGAAAGTTAAATAATAATAAATAAATTTAAAAAAAGATAAAAACTAGGTTTAAGTACTAGCAAAAATGCAGTAAGCAGCAAATTTAGTAGATTTAGAGTCTAACAAAATGAAAGAAGTTAAGATGGATAAGCGATGCGATAGGTATGAAGAGAACGTGGATAGGAAACACAACACACGTTGATGAAATCGATGAAGAAGAAGAAAAAACAAAACAAAAACAAAATAAACAATGAGAAATTAAGAAATCTTGTACTAGTTTTTAGCATATTTTTGTGCTCATCAGTCGATTTAATGAATTTTTTGTAGCTGTCTACAGTTTTTTACGTTTAACTGTGTGTGTTTTTTTCTAGTAACTAAAACTAAGATACATAATTGGAATAAGAAGAAGAACAACAGCAAGATAGAAGATAGCATAGCGTATTTTTTGTCTGCAAACAAACAACAACAACAACAACAAGCTGTAGCAGAGTCGGGAATGAATGAAGATGTTTAGGATGTTGTTGAGCGAAGGCATAGGCATAGGAATAGAAATTGAAAGTGCAAGGCAAACAATGAGGCATACACACTTTATAAAAGATGGCAAGAACCAGCAAGTAGTAGGGATAAGCCCAATATGAAATTGTAGCAATGTAGCTTAGCATTGTGGCACGTGAGAAACGTGGTGAATCTGTAAGTGGAAAAAGATGCGAACTGTTTAAAACTGATTGGAGGAGAATGAAGAACAACAGGCAAGAGTAAAAGATGGTCAAGGCACAGCAGTAGCAGAAATAAAAGCAAAAAACAAAGCAAATTAATGTTAAAAGAAAAATAAATTTAAAAGAAAAATTACGATTAACAAAGTAGCAATAAGACGACAGAAAGAAAACACAATAGAAAAAGGGAATGCAGCAGCGATTATTTCTTTAGTCTCTAATTGTAAGTCTTAAAAAATAGTCGATGGGTCGTTGGATCAATAGGTCAATGGACAAACAGACAGCACAGTGTTTGAAATTAAAGCCTAGCGTATTTATTTTCTTTGACAAAATTCAGAAAAAAACACCAAACACCACACGCCACACACACTCTCACACAACACGCCTACACAGCACACACATTGTATTTGTGATTTTACTGAATGAAATATTGATGCATAAACGATTAAAAGTGAGTTCAGGGGCTTTGAGAATCTCAGAGAAAGGCAGACAGAAATAAAGCGAGCGAGAAAGAGAGAGAGAGAGATAGTCAGAGCGTGTTGAGTGTAACTTATTCGAGAGTGTTTGAGATTCGGCAGGAGTCCAGTAGGGATTCATCATTTCAATGTTCGCGCTCATTTTCCACCCACACATCACACGAACGCACACAGAGACAAGACACACTCTCATACACAAACACACACAAACAAACATTCCTGAGCAAAGTCTTTGATTTTCATATGTATGTAGGTTAACTACATATATGTATTCGGTTCATATAGATTGATTGTCAAGTATACGCTAACAATCTATGAAATCAACATATATAAATACAAAATGAAAACACAACGCCAAAAGTCTTCCTAAGCCTAAACCAAAACAAAAGTGCAGTGCATGTTTTCTTATCAATATTATACACATAAAAACAATAACAAAAAAAAAACGATATTTTTCAACTCTTTTGTTTTGTTTTTTAATTTGTATAATATGTAATTTGCTTTAGACTGAATACCAGAATGAAAAATGTAACAATAAAAAGGTAAAATGAATTCGATGAAAATTCAGGATTGACAAAC
Organism: Drosophila kanekoi; assembly: GCA_037075305.1. Lineage (NCBI taxonomy): Eukaryota > Metazoa > Arthropoda > Insecta > Diptera > Drosophilidae > Drosophila > Drosophila kanekoi. Next base: position 7,656,082 of record JBAMCE010000141.1, read on the forward strand.
CCCACAGACGTACACACACACATATACATACATCCACACACACACACACATCTCAAACTTTGCAAGCGTCGTCGTCAGAGAAAAGCCAGCCGAAGCCAGCAAATGGGTCAAATATTTTGCAAAAACATTCCAAAAGCAAAAAGAACTAAACAAATTTTGTACACAAATTGAATATTTTTAATAGAAGAAGAAGAAAAACAAGAGACGCCTCTGCAAATAAAACCGAAACTAGAAAAACCAACGGGAAAGAAACAAGCAAAAATCACAAATACAACAAAATTTTCAAGAGTTTTGTTTTTGAGTTTTCATAGTCCTCACACCCGCCCTCGCCCTAGCCCCGCCCCCTTCTATACTCTTTAGCTCTACACAAAGTGCAATTTTCGATTTGTTTTCAAATATTTATTTATGAAATTTGTATTTTACCTTCAAATAGGTTTTTGTTTGAATTCTTAGCGAACATAACTTAAACAACATTTTTGCGCTGTTTTTAGGCAGAAAAACATAAAACTTTAGGTTATTTATAATGAGAAGGAAGTAGGAAAAAAAGAGGGGCAAGAAATTGAAATCTTAGCTGCAAAAGTTTAGAAATCGTAGTTTTAAGCCAAGAACGGGGCAGACTACAAAATCCCCAAGAGCATAAAACACACACGTTGTAGATGATTATAAGGAATACGAGAAGAATATAAAGTTGACGAAGATTGTGGAGGAGTACGAGTACGAGTACGAGTAGGAGTAGTAGGAGTAGGAGTAGGCGTAGAAATAGTAGGAGAGACAACAGCAACAACAAGTTAGTAACTAAGATCAAAGCACTAGCGTTTAAGTTTAGCAGAGCTAAGTATAGATTCGACAAGAAGTGTTGCGTTGATTAAGGACAGCGGGCGGAAGGAGGACAGCCAGAAACAGTAGAACGGGAGAGTAGATGATGTAGGAAATATGATTTTTAATTGGTAGAAATTAGTTGGTTAGAAGTTTAGGAAGCAGATGCGACGAAGACGACGAACGGAGGGTTAGAAATTTGTAGTTTTTGTGTAGTTAGAACGAGGAAAGCGAGAAACTTTACGGTGTTGGTAAATGACGCGTCGTCGAGTTGGGATTAGCTATAATTTTGCATATACAGATCGATACACTGATCGATAAACTGATCGATCGATTGCCCGAATTGGCGAGCAGTGCGCTTTTTTTTTGATTTGAACTCTTTTTTTTGATTCAAACTTTGACAAGCCAAACTTAAAAGTTGTTTGTTTTGCGTCTGTATTTTGTTTTAATTTAATGCGTTTTACTTTAGTTTTTTAACTAATTTTAAGTAGTTAATTTATTATTTGTCTTAAAAGCGAGAGAGAAAAGTAACAACAACAACAACAACAAGAACCGCGCATAAGTAGGAAAAACCTTGAACCTTTTCCGGTTGCGCTCAAGTTGAAATTTTGTGCAGAAACCGAGCGAAACGGAACAGAAATTGAAATTGTGTTGAAGTACTTTTTAAAGCAAATGTCTAGTGCGTAAAATTGAAAACTAAACAACAACAACAAAAAACTTTGAATAAAAACTACAAAAAAAAATATATATAAAATAAAGTTGTAAAGTGTTTTTCATTTAAGTTTTGTGTTTAACATAATTTGCTTGTTCTATTGTTTGTTTCGATTCGGATTTGGATTTGGATTTGAATTTGTTTTCTCGATAGTTAAATGTTTGCTATAAGTATGCTTAATTAACACTCAGCCTACACCAAATAGTTTCCAATAACAAATTTTAAATGAATTGAATTGTGTTTTAAGCAAGGGGCAAAACTTGGACAGCCAAGTCGGAAGTTGTTAAGCGCGGCCGGAAGCAAAGTGAAAATTGAAAATCGAGCATAAATGGGAGAAACGTTTTTTAATTAAGCCAATTTAAGGAAATGATGATGAATATATATATATTTTTTTGAAACTTTTTTGACGAAACCAAATAAATGAGAAACATAAATAAAAGCACACACAAACACACACACAGGCACACACAGAGACACACACACACACAACATGAAACTTGAAGAAGCAAATGGAAAGCAAAAGAAGGAGATGTAATAAATGCAGCACGTTAGGCAAATCGAGCAACAACAGCAAGAGGAGGAAGAAGAAGATCGCCGCAGGTGTAGCGAAAGGTAGTGAAAGGTCAAGAAACAAGCTCATTAAGTTAAACAAAGAAAATAAGGCAAAAAACGACGACAAAAGCGTAAAATTAGCTGTAAGTAAACGAAACAAAAGAGAAAAACAAAAACAAAGCTAGCAGAGAGAAGCAGCTAATTAAACTTAGAAGAAAATAAAAACCAAAACAAAACAAAAGAAAAAAACATCCGCGGTCAGCCGGGCGCAAAGAGTAATGTAAATTTCGCTTGTTGCTATTTTTAAGTTTTAAATCAAAGTCTTTTAAAGAACTCAATATTCATTCATTTCTTGTGAAACGCAAACGCAGACGCTTAGACGCGTCAACTGGCAACTATATCTCTCTTTGTAACTCTCTAACAAACAAACAAAAAAAACCCAAAAAAAAACTAAAAAAACTAAAAAACGAAAACGAAAAAAAACGAATACAAAAACCCTTTCGAATCTCCGTGTATTTTTTAAGGTATTATTTTTTGCATCAATGTGACGCTTTTAAGCATTTTTTATATGCATATGGAAAAGAATTGTATCTAAAACTAAAGTAAAAGTAAAAGTAAAAGTAAAAAGCTAACAACACAGTAAACAAAATGAAGTATAAGAACATAAGAAACAATGCGAGAACTTTGCTAAAACTTTCAAATTTATATGCGTACTTTTTGTGCGCACAACTTTAATGCAAAAAATCATACATTAAAAAAAGAAATTGGAGCCAAGGAGATGCAGTTAAAAAAACGCAAAAAACACACAAAAAATGATTAATGAAAAACCAAAAATAGTTTAAGCAAAACATTTTGCAGCTTTTGTGCTTATTTCGCTTAAGAAAAGTAAGACTAGTTGAAGAAAAAAAGAAGAGAAAAACTTAAATCTAATTGTAAGTGAAAAGAAACGAAAGTGCAGAACCGAGCAAAATATGGAGCAGAGTGCAGAGCAGCAAGGCATTAAACAGAAAATAGCAAAAGATTTAAAACAAAAACAAAAACAAAACGAAAAACAAAGATGAAATTTAAAGTAAAGAACATACAAAGTAAAATGTCTCTTTAAAAAACACTAAAGAGCAAATGCTGTCATCCAAAACAAAACAAAACAAAACAAAAAACAAAAAAGAAACTGAACTTTTTCTGAATCAATAAAAGACAAATTGATTTTCTGTAAGAAAACAAATACGATTTGCGTTTTACATTGAATTTCTGGCTATATTACTTCCACCTTTGAATCTTAGACCTGTTACGTACAAAGATATTCATTTGAATTTGAACAAATTTGATTCTACTTGATTTATAGAGTTTCATGAGTCCATAAATTCATATATTCTCCAGATCGGACCTTATTTAACTGAGTTATAGACATGTGAATTATAAAGGTTAATATTTTTCAGGTTAGTTTCTTCAAAGGTTGCGTTAAAGTTCCTTTGCTGGTGGCCAGAAACCGAAAGGGGAAGGAAAATGCACAGAACTAAGATGAGCTTTGTACATCTTTAAGGCTATACTTTAACTAAAGTAATCATTGCGATTAACATTTGTCGTATGGAGCGACAAAATGGACAACCATTTAATAAGTATGAGAAACGCAGCCTTAAAGTGTAAGTGTAATAGAGCCCAGAGGAATGGGATTTACCCAATTTGTAAATCGACGAATAATCGATGCCAAGCACAAACTGGTTTATTGCCGCTTTAAATATCTGGGGGTTGCTGCCTTAACGCCCACGAACTCAACCCCAATTTGAACCAACAATTAAAGCCCACAAAACGTGGGCTGATGCTAACACGGATAATGCCATACGGCTCCCAGCCTTTTATGCCGGACCCGGTATCACTGCCAGCCGGAACTGCCCTAAAATACTAAACGGTAGCAAAATATGAAAGCCGACAACACAGCCATATACGCATACATGCGCGTGTGTGTGTGTAGGTGTGTGTATGCGCATGGCAGTGTGTGTATGCGTAAAACCGCAAGGAAGAACCGAAAAATGTTGACAGCAGTTCAACCTACAACATTTGCTGCGAACCTGTTTGTTTGACTTGTTTGATGGTTTTATGAGTGTCAAAACTTGACAGCTTAATAGACGCTTTTATGACAGCAATCGCATTTTCATTGTTATTGCAATGAGAGGGTGAGTGTAACTTGTAACCAAGTGCGTATGTATGCGTCACATGCATACACACACAAGGGATGCTGCAGACCCGCCGGCAAAGCTCCCACTACCCCATCAATCGTCTGACAGGCATACACATGTATGTATGTACGTATGTACATAGCCTACATACGCACAAACCTATAAGCATATGTATGTTTGTGTGCTTGTGTTGTTACAGACGCAAGGCTGGCTGCTGTAAACCGGCACCGGCATGCGTGTGGCTGTGTCTGTGCGAGCGCCAGTTCCCCTCCGCTATGACAAAGCAATAAAAACAACAACAAGTACAACACAGGCACACACACACACACACTCACATACACACACATCTACACGCAGACAGCTTTGTGCTGTTTGTTTACTTGCTTACCGTTATTTTGTTTTGTATCTCGCTTTTGCTATGACGCTTTTGCTGAGTTGCTTCCAACAAGTTTCTGTTCGCCTGTTCGTTTGTTGTTTTTTGTAATAGTTGTTTGTATGTGTGCAACGCAACCGACGGCAGTGTTAGAGGCATATTGGCAAGTGTTCGACAGTATGAATGCAGTGAACACCCGACTTGGTGTCTGCACAGGCTAAACAAGCTACGCACACAACCTTCTGCTTGTTCGTTTTAACAGTTAACATTCTTTCTTATATACCACAATATTTTATAAATAAGCAATTATAAAATATATTTAAAAATAGCGCGCATGTTTTTTTCTATTCCCTAGGAACTAGCGACCAAACAGTCAGGCAGCTCTGCAAAAGCGATTCATAGATGGCGCCACCACCCAATGAAAATCCACTTGAATGAAAAACGTATCATACAGGTAATAAAATAATGATTTCATGAATTTCTATTTACTTTTTATTCATTTCATTTCCGTACGGAGTCTTATGCATGCAATTTTAGTTGTTCGTTGACAGTAGACTGTTTTAAACAATAAAAACTTAGCTTAAATCTTGCGACCGCAAAGCACTGTATACCAAACCGTACAAAAACTGAAGACCGCTAACTATAATTGTTAACTGTTTTACATAGATTTCGTTCATCGTGTTTACCACTATTTTCACAAATTGTAATTGAATTTGGTTAAACAAGAGGATATCGCCATGGAAACGAGGATAATTGTCGCGCTTGCAAACCGTTAACAAATTAATGCTAAGAACCGAACTATTTAAAAACAAAATCATACAAAAATCATTACATATAAGATGGCCTTTCTCATTTGCCACCAAAGCCGCCCATCAGATTCCCCAGTCCGCCCAGGCCGCCTGCCGCGCCCTGTTGTAGCTGTCGCATCATGTTCTGCAGTCCACCAACGCCGCCCATTTGCTGCAGCATGCGGGGATCAATCATCTTGGCCATCTGCTGATTGAGCTTGGCCATCTGCGTGGGATTCACATTTTTCGTCATGTCGCCTTGCTTAAACAGACCCTTCACGCCACCCATTTTCTTGACGACCGCTGCGAATTTCGTATAGTGTGCAATCAGCTCCTTAACCTCGCGCTCAATGACACCGGCGCCATGTGCCACTCGTATGCAACGTGTAGGTTGCTTGCTAAACAGTTTGGCCCCATCCCGGTTGTCCAGTTCACTGTCTGACATGCTGTCCATCATCGTCATCATGCGCTTAATGCGCGCCATCGACTCCTGCTCGCCGCCCTTGGTCATGAAGTCTTGTGAGAATCCGGGTATCATGTTCATGATCTGTGAGAAGGGTCCCATTTTCATGATATTCTGGAACTGTTCGTACATGTCGCGTATGGTAAAATGACCATGCTTAATCTTCTCCAGCAGCTCCTCGTTTCCGTCTAATTTCAGTTCGTTCACCTGTCGAGAAAGAGTCGGTTTGTTAGACAATATTCAATCAGATGTTGTACACAATTTACCTTGTCTATCAGACCCTCAATGTCACCCATACCCAGCAGCTTGCTCACAAAAGGTTTCGTTTTGAACGGCTCCAAATCGTCGATGTGCTCGCCCGTGCCAATGAAGATGATGGGCGACTGAGTGGCAGCCACAGCTGAAAGGGCACCACCGCCCTTGGCATGACCGTCCAACTTTGTAATGATGACGGAACCGATATCGACTTTCTCCTTAAAGGCCTTGGCTTGAGCCTCGCAAGCCTGTCCAATTGTGGCATCCATCACGAAGATGATATTGTCGGGACTGACGGCATTGGACACCGCCAACATCTCCTCGAACAGCGACTCCTCCTGTTTATGCCTACCTGAGGTATCCACAATAATCATCTCGAATCCTTCGCGCTTGAACATGTCCACGCCCTCTTGCGCTATGACCACAGGATCGATTTCTGTGTAGCTGCCGTAGAATGGAATCCGCGCCTTGGTCGCGTTTTGTTTGATCTGATCGTAGGCACCTGCACGGAACGTGTCCGCGCACACGAGGCACGACTTCCAGTTGCGTTTCTGGTAGTGATAGGCTAGCTTAGTACATGTTGTTGTCTTGCCGGAACCCTGAAGGCCCACAAACATGATAACATTGGCCTTGCCTTTGACTGGCTGATATGGTTTGACACCTGGATCCACCAGTTTAATCAGCTCCTTGAAGACGGCGGACTGTATCATGCGGCGTTTATTCAATCCTCCGGCCATCTCATCAAAGTCAATGACGGCCCGCACATTCTCGCGCAGCTGCTTCACCTGCCGGATGTTTACATCAGCCTCCAGCAGGGCGGCGCATATCTCTTTGAGCATCGCACTTAGGGCTTCCTCATTAATGACGGTGGCTTTGCTGAGCGAGTGCAGCGCCGTCGTTATCTTTCGTCCTAGATCTGCTAAAACCATCTTGGCGTTTTATGTGGTATGTTAACTGTATTGCAGCGGCGTGAGTTTTAATTTAGTTGCCTTATATGCAAAACAAAACATGCGAATTGAAAACGAGTTCACTTTTGATTTTCTCTGACACGTCAAATGTCGTACACGAAGAAGAAGCGCAAACTGACAGTCAAATGGACATGTGCAAATGTCAAAACAATGCACTGAGTGTGACTGTCAAAAATTTGCCAGTCAGCTGTACGCGTTCCCTGTGACTGTTAGTCATGATATTTGTTTATAATTTTGAAATTTACGCGCTAATTTAGTGTTTAATAAATAAATGGGCGTTAAGGAACTTTGGAGCATCTTAACGCCACATGCAGAGCGGAAGCCAATATGTGAACTCCGAGGCAAGAAGGTCGCCATAGATCTGGCCGGATGGGTGTGCGAAAGTCTCAATGTAGTTGATTATTTTGTGCATCCACGGCATCACTTGAAGTAAGTTGTGCAAATTTTTTTTTGTTTTTAATAGTAATTCCCTCATTATAATTTCCTTTCCACAGAAATCTTTTCTTTCGCACCTGTTATCTCATCTGGGAGCAGGTGACGCCCGTGTTTGTGTTGGAAGGAGTTGCGCCCAAGCTGAAAAGTCAAGTAATAGCCAAACGTAACGAGTTGCAATTTCGTGGCGTCCGGCCCAAGGATAAGGATGCACCGGCGCCAACTCAAGCGGCAGCCAAAAACGACAAAGGCCGCACTCGCTTCAATCATGTTCTTAAACAGTGCGAGAATCTATTGTTGTCCATGGGCATTCAATGCGTTAAGGGACCAGGCGAAGCTGAGGCTTATTGTGCCTACCTTAACAAGCATGGCGTAAGTTCAATTGATCGATTTTTGTGGGTTAAATGATATTTTTTTCGTCCAAGTTAGTGGATGGTGTCATAAGCCAGGATTCGGACTGCTTTGCGTACGGCGCGGTGCGCGTGTATCGGAACTTTTCTGTGTCCACGCAGGGCGCTCAGGCTGCAGCTGGCGGTGCTGTGGATATTTATGACATGCAAACGATTTGCGCTCACATGGACTTTGGGCAAAACAAAGTTATCGTCATGGCGCTGCTCTGTGGATGCGACTATTGTCCCGATGGCATCGGCGGCATTGGCAAGGACGGCGTACTGAAGTTGTTTAACAAATACAAAGAATCGGAAATATTGGACAGGTAAAATGACAGACAATCCAGGATCTATATAATAGCTAAAATGTACATTATATTCAGATTGCGTAATTGGCGCTCCGAAACGGACAAATACAGCGCAATGGAGCTGCGTGTCGACGACAAATCTATTTGCAGCAACTGCGGGCACATTGGACGCACGCAAAGCCACACCAAGAGCGGCTGTGGCGTCTGTCGGACGCATCGTGGCTGCGATGAAAGCCTGTGGAAGTAAGTGAGCTTCTATTTGTATGCCTTGATTTATATTTACTCTTGTTTCTTTAAAGGGAACAACGGCTGTCAATCAAGGCGGAGCTAACGTTGCGCAAGAAGGCGCTTTTGGATGTGGACTTTCCCAATGAAGAGATTATATCCGAGTTCCTCACTGAACCACCGGCATTGCCCAATTTAAAGCTCGACTGGAAGCAGCCCAACATCGTGAAATTTATCAAGCAAATTGGCCACCTTTTGCAGTGGCCAGAAATCTATTGCTTTCAGAAATTTTTCCCCATTCTTACACGTTGGCAGGTGCAGCAGCCAAACCAAGATTTGTGCCTTGTCCAGCCGCACGAGATCATCAAGAAGCGTACAGTGAAAGGCGTCGCCAGCCTGGAGCTACGTTGGACAGACAGTCGGGGCTGCTTCAAGGGGCTTTTACCACAAGATCAAATCGCCGAATTCGAGCTGGAGCATCCAAAGGGAGTGGAGGAACTATACTATACTACTGAGCCATTGGACATGTTGCAGGCTGCATATCCAGATATGGTCGCTGCCTTTATAAAATCAAAAGAGAAGCCGCCCAAAAAGGCAGCAACGCGCAAAAAGAAGGCACCGCTCAGTGCTCTTGAGAATCTTTCAGACTTGGCTGCGGCAACAGAAGAGATTATCTCCAAACCCAAACGAGGAAAAAAGAAGACACCAAGTGAACCAGCAAAGCATGGACAAAAAACCATGAAACAATTTCTTAAACAAAATAAGGACACACCAGTTAAACCCGTTCGTCAGCTGGTTACACAATGCTCCACGCCACTCAACAAAAATTTGCCCTCCGATTTGGACAGCGATGGTGAGTTTGATATGTCCGATATTATCAACGGCATCGTCTCCAATCCGCATGCACTACCTGCTGTAACTAAGCACGCGGGCCATATGCTGCACTATGAGGCGTTGGCAGAGGATTTGAGCCTTCGCCTGGCGCAGCTGAGTTTGCACCAGGATGACGCACAAAATCAACAAAGTCAACTGTTAGATGATGCAGATTTGTTAGTGCAAAAGCGCCGGGATAACTCCATGAGGGATGAGTGCATGCCGTTGAGCAAACGCTACTCGCTGGATGACAGCTTTGATCTGTTGGTCAAGGGTGAGCTAAAAAAGGTGCCACATCTGGCCAGGACGCCTGTAGAGCGCTTTAAACAGCAGCATCGCCTGTCCATTGCGAGTGAGTCTACAAAGACACCACCGCTGCCTTCACCGTCCAAGTCAACAGCTAACGTGAGCTACTTTTTCAATCAAAGCGTCGACGGTGCCGATGCCTTTGAGCAACTAATGGAGACAAGTTTGGCGCACTCGCAGCATGATCTGGTGATAATAAGCGACAGCGATTAAGATTTCATTTACATCAATTAGTCTGCAGTTTATTATCGCTCACAATAACAATTAAGCTTAACAATTTTCTATTAAGGGCGTGTGGCACGGCAAGTTAGAACTCCAAATAACGTTTGGCGTAGACCTGGGCATTGCCCATTGCCTGTTCCAATTGCTCCTCAAACTGTGTGTTCACCTTGCGTCCCTTCATGTTGCAGACGATTTCAGCTTTCTGACCCTTGGGCGTGGCCACTTGACCGCCAAACGTTTTCGCAAAGGATTGCAGCCAGAGCGTGGCGTTAAATTGCTCACTGATGCAGTTCTGCAGCGTGAATCCAAGAGGATTAACCAGAGTTAAGTTTGAGTTAAAATTCATTGACTGACCTGCGGCACGCAGCAGCGCGCTTTGACAATGTTATCACACATGCTAACCACCAGAATCGGACGATCTGTGCATAGTTTTGTTGCACGTTGTAAGGGAATTTCTTCCACCAGCGCCGAGCTGCTTATAAAGTGCAGGATGTATGGATGCGTATCAAGTGGCTTTTCTAGTAGCACATTTCGCATTTCCACCTCTACAAATTCTCTGTAACAATTACAAATTAGTTGTTGCCAAATAACTACAATTTAACACATACTTAAGGGTTGTGCGCGATGTCTCCTTAAGCTTACGTAGTATTTCATTGATGCGGTCTAGTGTGTCCATCTTAAAAGCGTATGGCAGCTTAATGTCCGAGTGCAGCATGTTGTGGCGTATGGTCTGCAGCTCCGTCTCCGTGGCATTCGTCAGCTTGTCCGTTTGAAACTGCTTTTCCAGCATATCAACACGATGACGCAGTAGCGCAGCTGTTTTCAGGACCTATCGGAGAGGAGGGATTATTAGGTTTGGAAGGAAGAGCGCAGGATCATTTCAAAAGTTTTCTTACATTCTCTGCCGCCTGGCCAGCTACGGCTGTAAAGGCAAAGCGTGCCCTATTTGTTTGCTTGAGATTTACAATGCAGAAGCAGGATAGCTCCTTTGTGTTGGTCACATGCGTACCGCAGCACAGTTCCTTAGAGCTAAGGCTTAGCTCCGGACATTGCACATTAATAAGACGAAGACCTTGCTCAGGATACACCTCCCCTGGCACCATGGTTATATCGTTCTGCTGCAGCACCTCAGCAGCGCTGAGTTCTTGCACTTGGACGGGCGTGGCGGAGCAGATGGCGCGGCTACATACGGAAGCTAATTAGTTACATATATGTAATAAAAAGACGTCCACCCAAACTCACTTGATCAGATCCTCAATGTGTTGCACGTCGGCCTTTTGTATGCGCTTGCCCAAGAGGCCCAGTTCCAGTTTGCACTGCTCACTGCTAACTGCGCTGGAAACCTGATATGTGACCTTGTTGAAGAGAGATCTTATGGCAGCATTCAGCAAATGGGTGGCTATAGAACGAGATATTTACTTAGACTATCGTGTTTCTATTTCTTAGTGTTCTTAGTACTTACCCGTGTGATGGCACGTATTTAGCTGCCGCTGCTTGGCATCTACTTCAAGCTTTACCTCATCGCCGACAGCCAGCTCGAAGTCATCGGAGGATGTGCTCGGGCGACAAACATGCACCACACAATCATTGAGATGCTTTACGCCTACCACTTCCAACTGATGAGTCTCCTCCGGTTTGTGTGTGTTTCGCACCAGCAGCTTGCCAAGATCTGACTGCTGACCGCCTGATTCGTAGTAGAAATTGCTTGCCGCTGTGACAATCGAGAGCGTATTCAAGGGCTCTTCTAGGCGGGTGCGTGACACTTCCACATCATTTTGTAGCATGCCCAGCACGCGACTTGTTACCGTGGGAATCGAATAAGTTTCATTTGTTTCATCATAGCTGTATATATATTTGTGACTGTTATCAGTCGGCGCCAGTCGCTTGGTTAGCTGCGCTTGTGCGTCTGCGATGCGCTGCTGCAGTGCCAGGTCGTAGTCGCCACTGCTGCGCTGAGGTTCCTTGGTTCTAAGCTTGGCCAGAGCCAATTCGGCGCGATACCGATCCAAATCACAGTTCATGTTCTCAAGCTCGGCCAGCTTAAGGAAGCTCTCTTCGGTCAGACCATAAGTGTCTGTCAACTTATACAGGAAGTCACCTGGGATCGTGTTGTTGGGAAAATTTGAGCGTTGTACTTGAAACTCGCGGTAGGCGGGGACAAAACCAGGACATTCCATCAGATCAATGTCATCCAGCTTGGGAAACTCGGTGAGCACCTCAGCAAAAGCCTTGGACGAGCTTTCCCGCAAATTTTTGTACACATCCTGCTCGTGCAATATCAACTCAATAACAGCCTGCTGTTTGGTCGACATCTCGGGATAGGCCTCGCCTAGCGTCTCAACTACAATGGGCACCAGCTGAGAGAGCAGCTTTTCGTGTGCAAACACTTGCTCCGAGATGCTGAGTGCCTTTCGCAGAACACGACGCAATTTTTGACTGTGCTTGTGGAATAAAGAATTAAGAAAGGCATCCATTTAGGTTCAGCTCCAACTTACTTTTGATCCGGCAGCATGCCATCGGCCAAGCAAGCGGTGACCATGCGTGCATGATCGGCAAGTATTCTGTAGCTTGTGTCGAGCAAAGCCGAATTCTGGGCATCGGGAAAGCTGCCTCCATACACAGGTGCTTTGGAAAGCTAATTAAGAAACAAATGTTTAACATTTGAGCCAACAAATTATTCAGCAGTATCAAATTACACTATGTATGCCATCGAAGAGCGGCGTAAAGAGATCGGTGTCGTAATTGGACGACTTGTTTTGAAGCAGCGCAGCTAAACGCTCAAAGCCCATGCCCGTGTCGACGTGCCGAGCGGGCAACTGTGTTATGCTGCCATCTGCATTGCTACAAATAACAAGTATTTAATTAAAGATTAGATTTCTTACTGCATTAGCTTTAGCTACTAACCGATTGTACTGTATAAACACCAAATTCCACAGCTCAGTGAGATCTGCACGGCCTGCGTTGACCAACTTTGCTCGCTGCTCCACGCTGTCAGGTCCAGAGCCCGGTCTATGATCAATGTGTATTTCAGTGCAGGGTCCGCAAGGGCCCGTTGTGCCCATTTCCCAAAAGTTGTCCTTGCAGCCGAATGGCAAGATGCGTGTCGCAGGAAATCTGCAAAACAAAAAAATACTGAAAAAATCTTAAAAAGCATTATGTAACCAATTTACGCATACCCCAAGCTACGCCAAATCTCAAAGCACTCCAGATCGGCGGGTATGCCCAGCAGCTTATCGCCGGCAAAGTAGGTGACATACAAGCGCGAGGGATCAATGTTGTAGGGGCCGCGCAGCAGCTCCAACGCCATTGCACAAGCTTCACGCTGCAAGAAATCTGTTGGAGTAATGCTAGGCTAAAGTGGCAACTGCACTTACCTTAAAATAATCGCCAAACGACCAGTTGCCCAGCATCTCGAAGAACGTGTGATGATAGCCATCCTGACCCACCACAGACAGATCATTGTGCTTGCCACCGACTCGCACACATTTCTGAGAATTGACGACGCGTTTATACGGTGCTGCAGCTGTGCCCAAGAAAACGGATTTGAACTAAAGCAAAAAGACTGATTAGGGTACAATAGATTAATCAAGGGTATGTACCTGATATTCACCTGGTTCATGCCCGCATTGACAAAGGCGACGGTGGGATCGCAGAACGGCACAACCGGACTGGAGCGCACAAATTTGTGTTCATGATTGACCGTAAAGTAATCGATGAATGTTTTGCGTATCTCGCGTGCTGTGAGCACACGTTGTAGTTTTTTGGCCGAGTTGTACATGCCAATTTAATTGCGGGTTAATTACATGCGAGAGCAATGTGGACCCAGCTGAGCCGGTAATTAATAACAGAATCGGATCAGAATCACAGTCAGCTGATCGGAATTGCAGTTCACATGTAAGCGCTGCCATTCGCAGTTGCACGCGTGTGGTCTGGTGTTCTATTTTCTGGCTGAAGCAACAGCTGCATATTTTGGCTAAAATATGCAACGAACAAGAATAGAGCGAAAGAACAACGAAAACTGCCTTGTGCTAAGTGAAAAATTTTGCAAAACCTAACAAAAGTAATAATTAAAAACACAAACTGTTCGGTGCAACCAAATTATATGTAATCTAATATAATGCAATTTGAACTTTGACACTTTCGTTTTGGTTCCGCTTTCACTTTTGACAAACCCTTTACCATAACCAAAAACGGTAGCAATAAAACGACGTAGTGTACAACACATTGGCAAAGTGCAAACAACATCAACCACAACGTAGTAAACAAAATCTGCATATCATCATGGCCACAAAACGGCGTCCACTGCGTCCAAATCTTGCCCCCGGACAAAACAGCGGCTCCAATATGAACTTTCGACCTGGTGGACCAGATATAACTCGATCAGAGGCGCGAGGGACGCGTCCAACCGCTGCCCCCACCAGCATACGTGAAATACTAGTCATGGGCGTTATACATCTGTGCAAGAAAACGATATTCTTCAACACGGACCTGAAAGTTGCCCTCTATTTGGGCAGCCTATTCATCATCTCGCTCATAGGCGACTTCCTGCCATTTCCCAAGACATACTTTGCCCGCTCCGACAACTTGTTTAATCTATACTTCGTCAAAGTTGGCTGGGGCTGGACTCTGTTGTTTGCCGTGCCCTTTGCAGTGCTCTCCGCCTATACAATCACCTGCGGTGACATGAAACGCATGCTGAGACATCACTTCCCACGCATTGTAATAGCCACATTTTTTTGGTTCTTCTGGACAAAGCTCTTCAACATTGTGGAAACCTCCTATGGTCGTTGCACTATCAAGGGTAGGATGGCGAGTTAAAGAATGTCAAAACTGTTACTAAATATTGTCTTTCTTGCAGGCTTCCAGAGCAAGTCCAGCTGCCTGAAGGCGGGCCATTTGTGGCAGGGCTTTGACATCTCAGGTCATGCGTTTATACTTATACACTCTAGCCTGGTGCTAATCGAGGAGGCGCGTCCCATTATCAAATGGGAAACCATCAAAGAGCACCTACGCAACGAGTTGCACAATCGCAGCATATCGGAGAAAACGGGAAGCAATCCGTTGCGCGGCCTGAACGATGAGCAAATGCGGAACCTACAGTTTCTCTACACGCGACTGACGCCCATCATTCGCACCTTGTTTATTGGAATGGCCGCTCTGCAGCTGCTCTGGGACATAATGTTGGTGGGCACGATGTTGTACTATCATCGCATGATTGAGAAAGTCATCAGCGGCATCATTGCCATTCTAACGTGGTACTTTACGTATCGCTTCTGGTATCCAACCAACGGCCTGTTGCCCGAGGCGCCCGGCAATGGCGTCTTCTACTACCAGCGCGAGAGTGTCCCTTTCAAGAGACCCACGCATTTACACACCTGCACACCATCTGCTGGCAGCCAGGCGTCTTCCAGTGGATTGAAAGCCAATCCCAACGGCAGTAGCCAGTGGTCGGCGGGCAAGGTGGGTGCTCAGTCGTCGCCGCAGCAGCAGCAAATACCTACTTTCATGGGCATGCCCTTGTTTACCAATGTGAAGGCAGCGAGTGCGGCCGCGAGCCTTCTGCAGGCGGAGCAAAAGAAGCGGGAACAGCAGCAGGCAGGCGTGGAAAGCTGAACCCAAGTCTTTGACTAACCCAGCAACAGAAAACAGGAATTGAATAATTGAATAAGGTTAGACGAATCACTTTTAACCGGTAGTGGCTAGCAAAATCTTTTGTACCAAATAGAACTTAATACCAAACGATTTTTATATACAATGATATCAGCAGCTTGAGGCTCGCACTTTGGCACTGTGCGCTGTTCATATTCATTAGGGCAATCGCAGCTCCGCGCTCTCTCTCTCTCTCCCTCTCTCATTCTCTCGCTGACTGTTTCTGCCTTCCGGATCTTGCATTGTTACCACGTAGAATTAAGCGTTCTTTTGTTTGTGTTTATATGTGCCCAACTTTAACAACAACAATAAAATGATTGTTAACAAATCTGGCTGGCTACTTATGCGCAAAGGCTGCAAACATGGCCATACCCAAGAAACCGGCAGTTGCTCCCAGCTTGTAATTGGAAGGCGTCATACTCCACATTTCCTTCAGTATTTCGAAGTTGCTGCTGGGCATGAGCTTGTGGTATGAGGCACGCTGCTTAAACCGCAAAAAGTAGCCCTCCACCAGCGGCAACTTGCCGAAGCCCCAATAATAGTTCTCGAAGCCCAGCTGATACAGGCGCTGCAGCAGCAGGCCCAAGCTGACGTCAGCCAAGGTGAGCTCATCGCCAGTCAGCCACTCGTTGCGTGGCGTTTTCTTGGACAGCTCCTGCTCCACATATTGAAGCACATTGCGCACGGCATCCAGCACACGCTGGAAATCTACACGCGAGGCGACAAGTTTCCTGCGACGTAACTGAATCTCTAGCTTTTGTTGCAGTGCAGTGTTGTTCGAGTCCAGCTCATCCACGGAGCGACGCAGCAATTCCATAACCTTGTCATTGTTCTCTGCGGATTAGGACACAATGGATAATTCAATTGGAAGAGCACTCAGGCACATATATACTGCTCACTCAGGCAGGATTGCCGTACGGGCCCAATGAAGGGAGCCTTGGGCACCAGCTTGAGGTCGTCGTGGATGAAGGAGCCCAGACTGAGTGCACCTACTGGCAGGCGTGACAATGCGCGCTCAAATGTCATCATTTGATCGAA
Organism: Drosophila kanekoi; assembly: GCA_037075305.1. Taxonomy (NCBI): domain Eukaryota; kingdom Metazoa; phylum Arthropoda; class Insecta; order Diptera; family Drosophilidae; genus Drosophila; species Drosophila kanekoi. The sequence goes on from JBAMCE010000141.1 coordinate 7,672,625, forward strand.
TTGTAAGGAATCTGGTGTGTATGGCTTCAACAGCGGATGCCGTTCTGTCGGGAGAGAAATTGATTAGAACTGGCCAAATATATCAGAAAGAATAACTCACCTCCACGAAACTTGGTCTCCACATAGCTGATGATGTGCGGCGAGTTGGGTATGATGAAGGCGCCATCCTGGAGTACGGGCACATCGCCTTTGGGATTCAGATTTAGGAACCAATTGGAATACTGTTCGCCATTGCACAGATCGACTATATAGGGTGTAAAGTCAATGTTTTTCTCATAGAGCACCAGCAAAACCTAGAAAAGAAAATATAAAGAACAGAACGATAAAGCTTAACTAACCGCAAGTCCGAGACTAATAATGTACGATCATTAATCCTAATGACTTGTCGCTCGCTCACTCTGTTTGCTTGTACTATTTATACTCTTTCTCAGTTTTGTTTATTTATCACCAAAAGTCGTTTCGTACGTTTTCAATCGCTTCATTAGCACCTGCATCAAGGTAAACAGTTAAATAATAATATTTATTAATGCTCTTGACACCAAAGAAAGGAACAAAAACTTAAAACTAATGAAATCTACTTGTGTTGGCGGCCCACCAGATATTATGCATACGCCCCCGTCACGCACGACTGCACCTGAAATAGATGGGGCACCTGGTGGGTGGTGGGTGGGATGTTAGCTAAAAACTCTACATAGTCATAGCTATCAAAATAACATTGAACAGTAATCACAATAATGACGATTACTTTTGTAATTTCGCGCCATTTGCGCGTTTTGTAATATTAGAAAAAAAATGTCTCAAAAATCACATGATTTAGTTAGGGCAACTAACTTTTTGCGAGTAAAAGTTGTACGGATGAAAGTAGAGTACTATTTTGTTGTCCTGAAATACGGGTGCCTTGAAGTCCTTTGGTGCGGGCTCAGCTGGCGCAATTTCATCTGCTTGGCTGCTCATCTTCAAAATCTTGTGAATCGTACTGGCAGAGTTATTTGGTTATATCACATGCTTTGCAAAGACCGTTCACCGCGTGCCGAATACCCTGCTCCAGAGCTCTAGAAAAAGCGGCTTGCACACTTGGAACGACACGGAGTGACTGACTGCTGAAAGTACGCTTTCCGATGGGCTGGGAATGGAGTAGAGCTATGAAACAACTAAACAACTAATGCCGCTCCGGCGATCTATAATTTGCACTTTCAGCTGAGAGTAAACATTGTGGTCGTTGTTAGTTCTGGATATAATTTGTACTGCTGTTGTTGGTGGGTTATTCGTCAATGATTCTTATTTTCTTTCAGTGTTGCGGTTCCTACTTGTTTTCTTCATATTTATCTTTGTTTATTGTGTTACGCCATCGCGAATCATATTTTATGTGTACAGGCAATGTTTATTTAAGTTTTTTTTTTTGGAGATTTTCATTTCAACATTCTTATCTACCAATTGGGGTTTATGCACCAGACGGTGTCGAGCTGTTCAGGTGGTATTATTCCAGCAATTCTTATTGGAATAACAATACACAGAAACAGTTAAACTTGGGCCAGTAGCAAAGATATGTTGATAAACGTTGAATTAAAACTTATTTTAATAAATAAAAGGTAGAAACAAATGTGCTTCAAATTTAGCAGTAATTCAAAAAGCGCGCCTAAAAAAAGCTTTCACTTCTCTGTGAATGGCAACAAGATGTAGCATCAAGGAAAGCACGTTCCAATTGGAACGGCTAGGCCTAGTCGTATAGGAATCGTGTATATAGTAGAAGTGGAGAAAATCAATTTGCCGATCCTTGTCAAGCCCAATTGAATTCAAAACTCAGCATCAATATGTTGCATCTGGGCAAGCAATTGGCTAGCAAGGCGCCAAAGCTCAATTTGACCGCTGCAGCCAGTTTGTCTGGAGGCAAAGTCCAAAGTACCATGCAAAGCACAACATCGATTAGAAATCTTAATCAACATAACAGCAACAACGATAGTAACAAACTCGTTAACCACAATCTTTGCCACAAACGATTGTCCAGTGGCACTGCCAGTCAAAGTTCGAGCGTTAGCAGCATGAAGCGTTTAGCAGGCAAAGTTGCGGTGGTTACCGCCTCCACAGATGGGTGAGTTCTTCCGAAACATTGTTCTTCTTGCATATTGATCATAGTTAATGTCTTGCGCTTGCAGCATTGGTTTTGCGATTGCCAAGCGTTTGGCTGAGGATGGTGCCGCCGTCGTGATCAGCAGTCGAAAGCAGAAGAATGTGGACAATGCGCTGGCCGAGTTGCGAAAACTGAATCTTAACGTGCATGGCCTCAAGTGCCACGTGAGCGAGCCGCAAGATCGGAAGCAGCTCTTCGAAGAAACCATCAGCAAATATGGCAAGCTCAACATATTGGTTAGTAATGCCGCTACCAATCCTGCCGTGGGTGGTGTTCTGGAATGCGATGAAAAGGTCTGGGATAAGATCTTCGATGTGAATGTAAAGAGCTCTTATCTATTGGCCAAAGAAGCTCTGCCATATCTACGCCAGGAGAAGGGCTCTAGCATAGTGTTTGTCTCGTCCATTGCCGGCTACGATGCATTTGAGGTTAGTTGTCTATTAGTTAAACCAGCATTTATTTTACCTTAATCGTTAACCTTTTCTACAGCTGTTGGGTGCATATTCCGTCAGTAAAACGGCGCTTATTGGACTGACCAAGGCAGCGGCCAAGGATTTGGCGCCTGAGGGCATACGCGTGAATTGCCTGGCACCTGGTATCATCCGCACAAAATTCTCCAAGGCGCTGTACGAGAACGAGTCTGCCAATGAGGCGGCGCTTAGCAAAATACCCATGGGTCGTCTGGGCACAAGTGAGGAAATGGCCGGCGTTGTGTCTTTCCTTGTATCTGAGGATGCTGGCTATATAACAGGCGAGTCTGTAGTTGCCTCTGGGGGTATGAATGCTCGACTTTAAAGTGATGCATGTACATTTACTTATGGCTTACAGCCTATGAATAACAATTGTGTTTACAAAAAATTCAAATTTAGTTGTGGGAGGGATTAAGCACATTAATATAACTAGGAAGATCTCAGTTTGGCCAACTGATCTGCAATGTCCTTTTCGGTGCGCTTGCCGCTAGTCTCGAACTCGCTGGACCCTGTAGCTGGTATGTTGGCCATTTTACCAGAGATTTCAATGCCAATCTCGTCGAGCACCTTGTTGACCACATCGTTAGATTCCTCCTCATCACCAGATTCAGTCAGCATGTCGTCTAGCGTATCGTTTATCATTTCGTCTGTCATTTCCATGCGCATATTTGCTTGCTGGAAGTCACGCACAGTGCCTGCTATAGCCTCTGGGCGCATCACCTTGTTCATGCCAGCCATCGTCTTGGCTGTGGTGCCCATTGCCTCGCCCAGAGCAATGTTTGCGCCCATGTTCTTGTTCTGATAGCCTATGGATTGTATTTTGCCCGCAGCAGCGTAACTGCGCGATTTTTGCTTGCGAATCTCGATCAGTTGCTTGGCCAGAATTTTGCATGCATCGTTGTTTCCAGCAGCCGCACTGCGTCTGATCTCAGCTTCTATTTTTTTCTCCTCCTCCTCCAGTTTTCGACGCTCTCGTTCAATGTCGCGAGTCGCTTTTCGCAAGCTGCGATCATTTTCTCGTTGTTGTTCCTTTACCGTGGGTTTTTTGCCAAATATATTGTTAAACATTTTATATTTTAATTTTTACTGACTGAACGGGTAGGGTTTTTCAAAAAGATGATTCACTGTTGAAGCTGGAGATTATTGGTGTGTGCAAATATCAAAACAAAATCAGCTGTTGCTTTGTCAAATGTGGCCGTTGCGCTGTGAATGGCTAGTTTCGCGGAGAATGGCCATTAACTTGGAACTAGCAATTGCATATTACCGGTGTTTAGATTATTTAAGGAATTAAATATGACATTAGAAATACTAAAGCAAGGGGCCGAGGGTCGTCTTTACCTTGGTGAATTCAAGGGTGAATCGTGTCTAATAAAGGAACGCTTCGTCAAAAAGTACCGTCACCCAGAGTTGGACACACAAATAACGAGGCAGCGCATGAAGGCTGAGGTCAAAGCAGCTGGCCGTTGCCTGGCTGCTGGTATCCTGGCACCACGCATCCTCCACTCAGATTTGACTGGTCACAAGCTGTACATGGAGTACTTTGGCAGCGCACAGACAGCTAAGCAGTTTATACAGAAAACAGTGGCCGAATCGACCGACGAGCAGGCAAAACAGGCATTGGAGGAGCTGTGCAAACGAATTGGTGGCATCATTGGTCGAATGCATGCCAACAACATAATACACGGCGACTTGACCACATCGAATATACTTATCAATCCCAGTCCAAATTCAAGTAGTAGCTATGATGTCATCTTCATAGATTTCGGACTGAGCCACTATAATCAGGCGACAGAGGACAAGGGAGTAGATTTATATGTGCTGGAACGGGCGCTGCTGAGCACGCACAGTGAACAGCCGTATCTGTTTGAGCACATACTGGCTGCTTATCGCAAGGAGTGCGGCAAGGACGAGGAGGCCGTTTTGGCCAAGTTTGAGGAGGTACGTGCGCGTGGAAGAAAACGTACGATGATCGGTTAGCCATTCATATTTAACGAATTCTTTAATAAACACAGTTAAACTTATATGTTAATTTAATTTACATTTAATGCTATTCTATTCGTTTGACTGGATCTGATACCGGCGGATCATCTTGCAGCTCAGCAATTTTGATTTTCTTAATATATTTTCGGATTTTTGTTTTACGTTTCACTTGTTCGTGCTTCGCTGGTTCTAATCCTGTGACAGGAGTTTCCTTGTATTGTGCATACGGACGGGCTTTCAGCTTGGCAATGGCATCTTCCAGCTTCAGGCCGGACAAGCCATGCTCCTCGTAGAACAGACGATATTTATCACAGAACTTCGAGTGCCCCTTCTTAAAGGACTCAGTTTTTGTTGAGGGGTGCTGAAAATAGTTGTCGATTAGTTTAATTAAATTGTTTATGAGGTATATGACTATGTCTCACCCTGGCATCAATGGCCCTGGCACAGCCTCTGTGAAAGTTATGTAAATGCCGCAGGAACGCTTCGTTTGGTTTAATGTTCTCCTCCAGACTAAGTTGCATTATTTCGTTGATGTATGCAAACGATTTCTGCGCACAGCCCTGCCGCAACATAGCGCCTAATATCGGCATATTCATACGTATGCCTGCTGCCTGCATTTGCTGCAGTAGCTCACGGGCCTGCTCCTGGGTGCGGCAACCCAGCGCTAGTACGCCATATGTCACAATGTCAGGCTGCAAGCCTGCTGTGCGTATCATAGTCAACACCTCGCGTGCGCTCTCATAGTCGAAGCGCATCGAGCGCTTCTTGATGAGTATATTGAAGAAATCAATGTCCGCTTTGAGGCCAATCTTGCGCACAAAGCTTAGCAGTTGCTTCTCCGCAGCATTAGTGGGCGGTATGACCTCAAGCATGGTTGTAAAACATTCAATATTCGGTGTTACTTTGTGGGCCTTCATTAACTCCAGATAACCGGTAATGCCGCCCAGCAATAGAAAACGCTCATGAGGACGTGTCACTTCAGCCAAGGCAACTAAGCTCCCTAATTGTGGGCGTGGCAGCAGCAGATTGGGCAGCTCGAGTTGTTCTGTGGATGGGGACGCCAATTCGAGCTGGTTAGCTTCCGTAGAGCTGGGCGCAATAGCCAAGCTATCAGGCAGAGCTGCTTCCAGACCATCCTCTTTGCCTGGCGGCAGTTGTCTGTTGGTCGCACCAGGAGTTATTTGTTCCAGCACCTGCTGCATGGACTCTAGATCACCAAAGCCACAGTCCCGGACACAGCGCAGCATGGCATTAAAGCTGTAAAAGTCTGGAGTTATGCCACGCCGCAGCATCTTATGCCAGGTGAGCAGCGCATGTCGGAAGCCATGTTGCTCATCACTGGCGCAGGCTTGCAGCAGAAAGTTGAAGCTCTCCGCGTTCACTGGCAGCTGACGTTCCAGCATTTCGTCGGCCAGCATGTAAGCGGTTTCTATGTCCCCACAGCGACCATACGCCTTGATCATGGCATTGTAGTTCTTAACATTCGGTTCATAACCTTTTTCCAACATGTTCTCTCGCAGCTGCCTCGCCTTGTTCAAACCGTCAATCTGTGTGGGTGCATTGGCGCACGCATTGAAGAGGGAAGTGTAGGTGCCGCCGGTGACTTTAAGACCACGTTGACGCATTTTAGTGTACAGACTGAAAGCTTTACGAGTGTAGCCCGCTTTGGCGCAGCCGCTGATAAGCAAATTGTAAATGTAGTTCTCTGGCTTGACACGATCCTCTCGCAACATGCGCACCTCTAGCACGGCAAGGGCGTCATTGATGCGATGCGCATTCAAATGTTCCTTTATCAAACGAGCGTACTCTTTGGTGCGAAGTTTTCTGACATTTCGTGTTGGTCTGCTAATAAATTCTTTCTCCTGCACATCACCGGGGTCTTCAGGTTGCGTAACGCTGAACTTTGCGTCGCCGAAGGTATCCGGATCACCAAAGTCGCTTAATGTTTCCTTTTTTTGTTCTCGTTTATCTGGTTTTGCAGTGTCTTTTTCGAAATCCTCCGATCTCTTAAATTTGTTATGCACACGCAGTCTGGGGGTTTTTTCTCTTGGGTCTTCATCTGAAATCGTGTCTTGGAAAGGATTTGTCGGTCTGTTTGCCTCACGTTTTGTCTGCAGACCGGCATCCTGATCCGTAATACGCACGTGTAATAGGCGAATTTGCTCCCAGCGCTGTTTCGGAAACTTTGCTTGAGCGCCGAGTGTTTGTTTTAGATGTAAGGAGTGCTTTGGTGCGTATTGCTGCATACGGCGTATGTGCGGTATCAGCGCTAAGCTGAGAAAACGCACTGCCATTTTTATCTGTTGCAATTTTCTATTATTTTTATGTAATTTAACAAGTTTTAAAAGTGCGTGCCGTTGAACAGTAATTAACGAGAAGAAGAAGAAATATTGCTATTCACTTACGTTACCTGTGAATGGCTCACAGCTGTTTTGAGCCGATGTGGCAACGCTAACATTCCCTTGCACTGCTCAAGAGAAATTTTAGTTTTTCACTTAATTTGTCAGACATCAATAAAAATTAATTGAAAATGAGCTACACTGTGGATCCACGTCGAAAGGAGAAAATCAATCGCTACAAAGCCCCCAAGAACCAAGGACAAAGCGGTGGCGCCAACGAGGACATGATGCCGGACTATATGAATATTCTGGGAATGATTTTCTCCATGTGCGGTCTGATGATGAAGGTAACACCACGTCTTCATTATATTCAGAACAAACTGTAACACAATCCCTTTGCAACAGCTTAAGTGGTGCGCCTGGTTTGCCCTCTACTGCTCTTGCATCAGCTTTTCCAGCTCGCGGGCTAGCGACGATGCCAAACAGGTGACTAAAGAATCAACAAACGAATGCCCATTGCTAATCCAAATTTTCTAGGTACTGTCATCCTTCATGTTAAGTGTTAGTGCTGTGGTCATGTCATATTTGCAAAATCCCGCTGCAATGACCCCGCCGTGGGCCTCGTAACAAAAATACACAATATTGGTTTTCTGCTAGTGTAATGAATGGAAGTTTATTATTCTCCAAAAACTCAAATGACAGTTGCTTGGGCGTAGAAAGAGTTAAATAAATGAACCACAGGAGTTTGTATACATTTTGCTAAAGAATTCGAAAGTTATCGGCAAGAGCTGACAATTTCTTCGATTGAAACTATGTGGTGAGTATGTAATAGGCAAACAGAATAAAAGCCAAAATATAAATGGTGCCAAAGATCAGTACGTATTAAATTTCCCCAAAGTTCGCATGACCCGTGGCCTTGGCGTGCTGCTGGGCCTGTGCCTGACCCACAAGCAACAGATCACACTGTAAACAACGAAGATTAAATTTATCCACATTTGTAAATTGGCGCGAGGACTTGGCTTCGTTTGCCAGCTGCTCCGCCTGCTGATAAACGCCCAGCTCCTCAACGGGGAAGATGGTAGCTGGTGCGGCACTTTGTGACGTCTCCATGTAAAGTGGATCATAGTGTATGCCATCGAACAGTAGGAACACACGTAATCCAAAATTCTTGTCCTCACCGAAACGATTGATAATCGCGTTTTGAATATCTACGACATCGATTTCAATGCCATAATAATTGGATAATATGGACACTTCGATGGCGCCGCCCCACGAGTCCGCTTTCTGTATCCAGGCGCAGTACTCGGCGTTTGATTTGCCAAGGACGGCATCATTGTATTGCTGCGGATCGGCGGCCACCTCCTGGGCGATAATATGACGCATCATTTCGCTGCCCTCGTTATCCACCTTTCCATTAAGAACGAAGCGTATGCTTGTAAAAAGGCACGAGTTATCCGCTGGCACCACCTTTTTCAACAGAATTCCGTTGAAATCGCCATTTGGTCCAGCTTCCGCGGGCGCGGACACGGGTGCGCTCTCGCGCCCGTTGCTACTATGAGCAACAATGTCGACGGAGTTCAGATCGGCATTGCTTGAGGTAGTTACCTGACGCAGGTGCTCTGCATCTTCTTCTGCCTGCAGACGACGCGCCAGCGCCTCGTCGTCCTCAATGGTTGCGGAATTGGCCACTGGCGCCGCCTTCTCTTCCACAATTAGAGTCTCGCCGCTTTGGATGCCAATGGAGCGCAGGTTCCGCTTCTGCTGGTCGCTAAGATCCAGCGGCCGTGGAGGAAATCCGACGAGCACGTGTAATTGTGGCTCCTTGATTTCCGTTGCCTGAGATATCCGTGATTTAAGTTCAGCTATTGTTGTGTTCTCGTTCAGGTCATTGACAATGAATTGACCTTTTTTCGATTTTAGCTTCACACTGAACGAACCAGTCATATTTCTGATTTTAGATTTATATCTGTTTGCCGAAAATTTTTTTGGGATTTTATAATTTTTTCGATTTTAAGTAGTTGGAATTTTGACTTGATTTGGTCAAGTGTGTTTATTGTCTAATAATTTTTTTTTTATAGTTCTTTTGCTTATTGTTTAATACGCGATAGAGATGGCAGGGATTAAGTATTTTAGCGTAATCGCTTACTTTGGTGCTGCCACACTGCTTATGACGTTGTGCGATAACAGCAGCTGTTTCATAACAAGGTGCTTAAACATAAATGTACTAAAAAATACCACGGCGCGCTGCTTAGCGGCGGGCAAAATTTAAATTTAACATTTTTTATTATACATGTTTGATGTTGGCAAACATGATTATTTGTTTAATGATTTGCATATTTTGTAAAAGTCGTTTAAGCAATTAGCACTAAGGCAAGTTGTGAAAATCGTTCCAGAACGGATGTTTTGCTCTTGAGCGGCCTTGAGCAAAGTGAATTTACACAAAGAATATTTGCCATTGGCAAGCACTTCTTTTTGTTGGTGCCCATCCTCCGTCAAGTTGAGCTTAAAGCAAGTTTTTTATATCCGTCTATGTTTTAACTAATCAGTTGTGCTAATAAATTGAAAAGTTCCAACGAAAACGCCAAGTGAATCGATTATGCATCACCAGAGCTGAGGCTCACCAGCCTTAAAAGCCGCTAATAAGTGTTTAGTGAGAGCGGGGGCTGAAGCTAGGGTACGATTAGCTAATGGTCAAATCAAATAGAACGCAGAACCAAGGAAACATATATTAGCGAAAACCCACAGCGATATGTCAGTCAACACAACAATTTGCCATCGGGCTAGCCCAACAATGGCTCCACTAACAACAAAAGCTGCTTCAACAAAATAGTTTGGTTTGCTTTATTTTTTATTTTTCCACACATCCAAAACGCCTTGCGTGGTACACTAAAATCACATTTAATAGTCCAAACAAAATTTATTGTTGGGCTGCTCGGAGATACAATGATATTTTAGAGCTTCCATTGTGACGATGTGTTGTTTTAATCTCTATGAAAGACGAGCGCGCATGCGCACAGCTCGGACTGGCTCGAAACTCCCATATAAATAGATGGACAGCGGGGTCTATGCTCAGTGCAGGTCTGTCAACGCGAAACGCGAGATCATCAATTAACACGCAGTGCTCAGTCAAGGAGTCCCCAACTTGAAACTCAAACACAATGAAATTCTTGCTTTTGGTGCGTCCACCTGACGGCAGATTCTATGGATAACATTCAACTAATTATGGAGTACGTTTGCCTATTTCCAGACCGTGTTCGTTTGCCTGGCTGTGTGCTTCATGGCAACCAGTGCTGTGCCCGTGGAGGAGGCCATACCCGAGGGCATTGAGGGTCCCGGCAGCGAGCCCATCAGCCCCACCGACGATCAGTCTTTCCTGCTGAAGCTGAAGCTGCTCAAGAAACTGCTCTTCCTTGGTTAATTGCCGAGATTAAATGGACTTTTAGCATATTTTGTGTCTAGTTTTTAAGAATGATATTAAAAAAAAAACAACATTTTAAATTTAAATATGTTATGGTTTTAAATTCAAGTTCACGTTCCAAGTCATTTGTTTGGCGAGGTGTGCAAATAGTTGGATAGGGGGAAAGATATCAAGGAAACAATGTTGTGTAGATCCGATGAGGAACTGAATCTAAGGATAAAGTTATCATCGATGATAGGCAAAATACTATCTATATCGATTAATTAAAGACTTTGGTTTGATGCGATTCGCCTGTTAAATAGATTGAAGTCAATACCATTTTGTTTCTATTAGCTGCCATATGCTAAATACAAAACTAAAACCATGACAACAATTCACAGTTATTAATTAAATAATGTATATATGTATGTGGGTCAATGTCAGTAAACTGTAAATACATATATCATCTAAGAGTCCAAAAGAGCATTTAGATATGTGCTTCAGTAACTGAGATCTGGTAGATCGTTAAGGCAATCAGGAAACAAGTTGTTCACACATTTGGACTAATTCACATAGCCATCGAGGCCCATATTCAAACCCAGAGCGATGGAAAACATGTTTCCAGTCATTAGCTCCTTGTTGAAAGAGTTCCAAATGAAGCATAAGCATAAATTTGTGATAATGTTTGTGTGGTTTTATGTGAATTATATTTATTGAGTTAAGTTTACGATTAAGCTGTGAATATGACTGATTTGTGTTTATCTCTAAGCGAAGGGTTAAATGCAGCACAGTGCCTAGGCCCAAGCGGAGAGGTTAGGTTCCCAGTTGGTTGTGTGTTTGTTGGTGTTTGTACATGGACTAGAGTCAACGGGATTGGCTGGCAGCCTTGTGGCCTTAGCCGAGCAGCAGCTTCTTCAGTTTCTTCAGCTTGAATATGGCCTGGGGATCATGGGGATTGTGCACATCAGCCTGGCCGTAGATGTTGTCGCCCTGCAGCGACTCGTCGACGGGCACGGCGGCGACCAGAGCCACAGCCAGGAGGCAAACGAAAAGAGCCTGCTAAGCGTGCATGGATATCCTTGAATAAGAAAACCCTTGACGACAGTCTATAGCTATGGAGACTCACCAATGCGATGTACTTCATTGTGATATGCAAAGGTAACTGTGGAGCTGTTTAATCCAAAAATTGACTGCACCTGGTGGCCACAGTGCCGGTGGCTTTTATACCCAAGAGATGGCGCCCCGAAAAGACAAAAAGAAAAAGAAACCCATCAAGCGATGATAATGTCATATGTAAACTGCACATATTACATTCCCGGTTTGGACAAGTGCTCAGAAATGGCGATACATAAACAAAGGTGCATAAATAAACGAGTCTGGTCAATAAAAAGGCAAAAAAAAATAAATAAAGAAAAACTGACAAAAATTGCAAATTGCTCGAACGTGCCCAGTCTCTGGGCCCTGCTGGGCACCTGCTTGTGGCACTCTTCTGCTCGCTGCGCAAATAAAGCATATATTTATAAGGCACAGATGCAGCCACAACATACGAGACACACCTGCCGCCTTCCACCTGCTGCCTTCCACCTGCCGCCTGCCGCCAGCCGCTGTTTGCATTGGTTAGGTCAGAGCCAAGCGCGTTGTTTGTGCCACTGAAGAAGTCTTAGCTACTGTTCAAATATGCTTTAGACTAAGTATAGCTAGGCAGATTTACACAGATCGCTGAAGGTTAAGTAAATCAAAATACAGCTCATTCGGAAATCGGTTAAAAAAGCGCCCGCCTAGCATGACATTTGTTTTTCTATTTGAGAACAGGCGCTGCAGTACACGGAAGTAGAAACTGGACATATGCATAATATAATATAAATATATTACATAATAGCCGCATTTTGACCAAGAGATTAGCACCAAAATGCGCTCAGCCTTCTCTCCATATCTGCCACGCACACTCAACTGAAATTGAATCTTGAGGAGCCCACGTATCCGGAATTTGGTTTCACACCTCAAATAAAGCGATCAATAGGTGGGTCAGCTAAGTCCATAAATATTTGGCACTTCTAATAGCCATCAAGCTTGAACGTTCAAGAGTTAAATCAACACAAGTTGAAAAGCCGAAGCCAACACAGAATAAACGGCTCTAGGCGTTGGCTATAACCAGCTCAACAAATTAAATAGAGGTCAACATATGGATTAATATACGATTTATTATATTTTTGGAACTTGTTGACAGGAGCCCGTCAAAGCCAAAGTCGTTTCACATTTACATGTTTTGTTTTATAAGCATTGACAAATGTAGTGCAATTCGTGGAGCGGAAACGAATGCAGATCTTGAGAGCTCGCTGTTAACTGAAATTAGCATGCTGACCACATGACTTAGCACATTTGAGTAAGCCGCCAAAAGATGTAAATCCAACATACAGATACTTGTATCTATTTATGCAAATTATACCAAAAGAGTTGTGAGCTGCAATAGACATGTTTGAAGCTTGTTGGGCGCTTCGTAAGCTTAGACAACGAATTGCCTGAATGGCTTTTGATCGAGTCATCGTGATCAAAATCAGCGTCATGCGTCGTCGGGCTGTCTGATGCTTTTGTGCCCATGGGCATTTCAATTAGCTCGTATATAATGGGCGCTACAAAAGGGCGTGGCCCGAGCTGGCAATTTATTTATGAGTCCCTCTCTATAAACGTGTATTTCGCACATGTTGACAGTTTGAAGCTTGTAAAGCTGTCGCAAGTGTCTGGAAATTAGCTATAAAAGTGCGTAACATTTATTTCATTTTCGGACGGCAAATGATGCCAAACAAATGATGGCCATATAAGACGGACGTGGCCAGCTTATGTGGGTCAGAGCCCAGACGACCTTTGCCTAAATCGTAGAACACTCTGTCAACACACATACAAATTGTTTTGGCAAACTGTTTAGCTGTTAAAGCGAAACAAATCACGCATACGCCCCCCGTACACAGAGCTGTGCTTAACCCGAAATACAAATGAGTTGATAAGAATCTGAATCTGGGGAATCGGGGTGGCCATTCAATATGCCCAACGTGGTTAGCAAACAAATCCATTAGGTCAGGCGACGTGGCGTGACTGAGCTGGAGTCAAACGAGTCGCTGGCAAACTTTAAAATGCAAACCATAAACCGCAGTTTACTCCGGCTACTCGATTATGAGTCCATATTGCGGGCTCCTGAGCTTAGCCTGGATGGCAGCTCAGGTATTAGGCGTAAGTCCCACATAAAACAGATTAAAATTAGTTTAATGTTGATGTAGCATATAATCTGCAGCTGAATATGCAAATTGATCAGCTGTACTCCAAGTCATTTGTGCCCAACGATATTATTATCAGCTATAGCTTGGAAAATAGGGAGACCATCAACTATAACTTGACCGTGAAGGTGCACTTTCCCGGCAAACTGCTCATGCAGATCTTTGTACGCAGGCTGGACGATGTGCCGGGCGGAACAAACACCTTCGAGATGCTCAAATTGAAGAACTTGGATTTCTGCAAGTCACTCGAATCGATGCGCAACATGACCATAGATGATTTTCAGAGCGAGTCCCTCATTCCGCCCACATTTCTGATATCCTGTCCATTAATGCCGGGCTTTTACTTCGTGGACCGTGGCTTCTTCGATGACAGTCTCTTTCCATGGCCCATCAAGGATGGCAGATACTTTCTGCTATTCGAGCTGGTGCAGGTGTACGAGGAGGTAACCAGATTATTAAACTGCAAACTAAAATTCAGTAAGAAGATAGCCGAGACGAAGTTGGAGAGCGAAGCGCATGGAACCAGCATGGAACATGGAACCAACGACAAGCCTGAAGACAACTTTGACGGCTTCTAGACTATACCATTTATTTCTTTGAGTGTATTGTTGCAAAGATTGGAGCTTAAACTGGATCAAGTGTAAGCTCGAAATGGTGCCAAACAAGTTTTTAAATTTTGATTACATGAGAGAACATTGAATTACTTTGCTTACTTTTAGCAGGTAGAGTCCACAATAATGCTGCCCATTTTTCATAGTTTAAAATAATAAATTTACCGAGAGTAGCAGCAGGAATCCGAAACCATTATTCAGTTTGTTTTTTATGGAAACAACTTAAGCAACTGCACTCATGAGAATCGCGCAGAATGATAACCGAAATCAGCTGATGAACTTGAACCAGAAACACAGTTCGGCTGGGGGTAAACGCGTATAAATTATGCGAGACAAACAGAAAACAGGGCAAACAAACGCGAACCCGAAAATACATATCTCAGATAAATCATAGCCCAAAGAGAGTCGCATGCAAGCGGCAATAAATTAAAGTGCGAGTATTTTTATTGCAATTCGCTTGTTTGTACCAACAAATAACAAGTACAAACAACGCTGCTCAGCAACGGTCGCAGCAGCAGCAGCAGCAACAACAACAAAGTGGACAGCAACAACAATGAATGGTAAACAGATGGGGGGCAGGCAGAGCGGGTCTTAAGCCGCAAAGTACAGTGAAAGTGACGTAATGCGGCGTTGGGAATGGCAAAATATACCAGAAGAAGTAGAAAATAAAAAGCATTAAACGGCGACAACAAAGTAAAGAAAAAAATGTCAATGTCTTAAACAGCAGCGGTAGCGGAGGCAGAAGAAGAAGCAGCAACAACAGGAGCAGCAGCAGCAGCAGCAGAAGCAGCTACCGAACAGTGACCATTGATATGGACATTGGCAGACGCTGCGTATACGTAATCTGTGTGTGTTGTCGGTGTCGCTGCTGTTGTTATTTTTTGCACAAACAAATTGCACATGCATCGTACTTCCGACGACGGCTTACATTTATTTACTTCTGCTGGTTTTTCTTCTTTAGCTGGTTTCTTTACTCTTCTTTTTTTGTTGTTGAATTTTATGTGTTTGGTTTTTATCGCCTGCATTTACAATTCAATGTCATCGCATTGTGTTTTTTTGGTATTCATTCCTTTTTTTATGCTGTATATGTCGTAATTGCCAAACTTAAGAAGAAGCAGCGACAGCAACAACAAAAAGTGCCCGATCTTCAACCGGTTTGAGCCATGTAACTGACTGCAGTTCCAATGTTAATTTCAGGTTGCGGCTTCGGCTTTGGCTGCGGCTGCGGCTGCGGCGGTCGCGTGACCTTGAAACCTGTTGGCAATTGCAATTGCGCCTTGTCTGTGGTCATCTCTGTGGTCAAGCTCATGCATTATGCTAGCATGGCTCATCAAGTTTTATGATGCCGCCTGCCCTTATAGTAATTGTTATTAAATATAAGTTTATATTGTGTAGCCAGCCGCATAATCGTTTTCAAGTCTCGTCCAGACAATCTAAACGATGTAGGCGTTGCATTTTTCCGCTTGATTGCAGCTCGATCTGTAAATAGCAGACGCTGCGCAGCCTTAACATTGCTCTGTGTGGCCAGCTGCTGCGCTTATTAACAGCAAAGCTCTTGAGGTTAAGTTCAAGCTTATAAATTTGACTTTGAATTCTGTTATGTTATTAGCAAATGGGCTGTTAGCTGCTGGTAAATAGAGAATAATTATACGGTAAATGGAAATTGCTGCAAATCAGAAAAGCGTAGAGCAAATAGGCAAAAGCAATGTAAAACAATTGAATAGTTTAGCCAGAATCAATGCATGCATATTTTAACACATATCTGATAATTGCATAAGGTAATCAAAGTCTGTTTCTTTTCATAACAGTTCTGGCATTTCTAACACTAATATTATTGAACAATTTGAGCTTATGCCTTGTAGATTTTTACCTTGTAGATCACAGCTCCCTAGTTAAGTTTTCAATTATATTTTATATGGTTTTCATTTGATTTGTGCGACGAATTGTTTGCAATGACGCCAGCTAGTAAACATTCGCATAGTTGATTGATTTCAAAGATCAAAGTTAAGTGTTGTTATAAACAATGTTCACATTACTAGATAAACAATGTTTTACCTGCTTATTGATTTAGCACTCGGCAATGCCAAATATACTGCTTAATTGTGCCAAAGGCACAAGTGCGAAGCTTAAAAAGAATATTTTTGTGCACCTTACGATCAAATTGTGCTCAATGCTGGGGCTAAGAGTAAGCAGCTGTGAGCGTGCGTGTGTGTGTGTGTGGGTGTGTGAATATTGATATAGTGTGTTTTTAGATAAAATGCAAATTCCCGTTAATTGAATGCCAAACAAAAGCGCAGAGCCAGCAATGCAGCAAAAACAAAATTGGGTTTGAAAAATCAATTAGCAGCATAAAATGCTTTGCCTTAAAGCCGGGACCCGGTTAGTTTGTAGCTGCTGCTACTGCTGCTGCTGCTGCTGGTATCAGTGTTACATGTAAACATCCTCCCGCCACCCCCGCCAGGAACGGTCCGCTCCGCACCGCATTCAACGTGCAAATATCGAGCGAGCAGAGCGAGCAGTGAAAAACCGCAGCTGCTGCTTTAAATTTATGCCAGCGCGGCATTAGAAGCATAGTTTGCGGTTGCAGCAAAGCGAAAGGCGTTCAGGGGGCTGGGCGGGGCGTGGCATATTGGCTAGGTATTTGGCATGAGCATAGTATAGCATACTATAGCATACTATAGCATAGTATAGCAACAAAGCGAAATGCAAGAAATCAAGGCTTTAGTTGTGGGTGGGCACCCGCAAAGGCGAAAAAAGAGAAAAAAATGGCGCGCTTTTATGAATATTTATAACACAATGGAGCATAAAAAAGTTGTTTGGGGCTTTATGCAATGAATGTATGCATATAAGTATCTTTCTGAGCATGTGTGCGTTCGTGAAAGTCAGCGTGTGTGTGTGTGTGTGTGTGTGTGTGTGTGTGTGTGTGTGTGTGTGTGTGCATGCATGCATGCATTTAAAACGCCCAACGTGGGCGTGTTGGCCCAGTGAGCGTTATCGATATCAATGCGTTGACAGTGACAGGCAACAAAGGGGGCTCAAACAAAGGCACGCAGAGGTAAAAGGAAAGTGAGTTTATTGTTGGGATTAATAATGGCAGTTTATACTGCTGTGAAGATGTTAAGAAGAGCACGGTACACTATTGTAAAATGATCGGAATTAAAAGATACTGATTGTTTTTTACTGTGCCAAAGTCCTTAAGCAATTAATCATAATATATCTATATGAATAGGTGCTTGCTGACGTGAGGGTGATAAGAGCAAACTTGTTATCAATAGAAAAGAATCTACTGAAACTTAGTTGAACTCTCACATGTTTACTAATTAAACTAAACCTTATATTAAAATAAAAGACAGTCCCCCATATATTCCCAAGCCCCTGTCTCTGCTCTAACTCAGGCTCCTCCTTTAGCCTGACTCCATTTTCCGTAAGGAATCTGTGCTTAGATGCAAATCAGAATGTTCAAGCGAAAGTTCATTACTTTTCACAAATTCTATATTTCGATATTTGTCTGCATGAGCAATTGAATGCTAACAGATTTAATTTCTAAATGCTGAATGGAAATCCTTTGCAATTTTGTAAATTAAAACTTTTGCTACTCCTATCAATATAACCATCAATTTCTCGAGCAATATCAATCGAGCGTATTAAATAACGATTGGCTTTTGCCATTTCAAATTCAGTTTAAAGTGCGTACAGATATTACGCATACGACATGTGAGCAGCTATTAAAAATGCCACTTGCCGAAATATCCGAATGCGAAATGCCAATTGTAAATTTTTTATTAAAAGCTGAGTAAATTATGAAACTTGTGTTTGCGTAAAATTTTGCGTCAATTTTTCGGTAGCCTGGAAATGCGAATGGAAATTCAAATATTGATTATTGCGGTTCGGGAGTGCGGCAGATACGTGCCATTGCTGGCGCCATCTAGCGGTCGCTGCATGCAAATTGCAAAATCAGTGCGTGACTTGTGAGATTAAAGAGCAAAGCTTGCCAAAATAAAACAGTTTTCCCTAATGCTAACAAAAAGCAGAAGAAGAAGAAGAAGAGAAAAAACTGCATTAGCTATGGCAACGAACCCAACTAACGGTGTTTTTTTATTTCTAGCAACTGGGGTCTCGACCGAACGCCCTTCAACGCCTCGCACGTGTAAGGCCCCAGACAATGGCCACAAAAAAGCGGGTCGCTAATCACGTCGTCAGTTTTACAAAAGGGCTAATAGCGAACTAATTTCAAATAGCTGCCCAGCCATGACTCTTTTTGTGCCGAGCATATTTGGTATTGCACATTTCATACTTTTCGACGCTGTTTACAAAAAGCTTTGCTTCAATCGTTTCGTGTTGCCAATTTGACAACAACAGCAATAATAACTATAACGATAAAATAAGAAAAGGCTGTCCAACGATCGGCAAACTGTCAAAGTCAAAGACTAACAAGAGCCAGCGTCAACGGACAACTTCACTTGAATTCACTTCATTTCACTGCCTTGCCCTCCCCGCCTCCCCCCACCTCCCCTTCTGCTCTACCGACAAACGCCTTGACGATTGCCCAGTTTCTTTTTGAATTCTCATCTCAATTTTTATTTGTATATACGTATATTTATGTCAATTTGAAATCATGTACTCTTATGCATTTCCTAAGTTGATTTCTGTGTTTCTTTTGGAGCATGAAATTTGTAAAGCAAACTTTTAGTTTGATGTTCTATCTTGTAGGTGCGCGGGCGGACATGGGGTCACTTGAGGTGTTAGAAGTTTTGTCAGCTGTTAAGTTTATTGGTTCACTTTTGAAAAGTTTATTGATTTTATGTTGGTTTTCCTCGAAAGTATTTTGCATGCGAGCTGCATAAATATCTTGAATTATATGTATGATCAAAATATGTTGATAGGTTACTTGAGGAATGCAAAAATATACATTTTAGGGCTGTATTAGAAAATATTTTATATATAAGCATATTCCTTCTATCTTGCTGAGTTAAATTTGAAATTTATTGTGGCCCGCTCTACTGAAAATATTGCAAGCTATGCATATTCTTTTACAAGATGCGGGCTAAATTTGATCTCTACCCAAAATTGCCGTCTACCAAATATATTTGGGTAAATAGGCAAATGGGTAAATGGGTAAATTGTTGGGGTATTGTTGGAAATAGCTTCAAAGAGCTTTCTTTCTATCCGTCCACAGTCTGTTTTTATATAAAGTGCATTCACCTCTTATAGTTTGGGGTATTTCTGTCAATCGAATTTGTTTTAAGACATTTTATTTAAAGCATATACTGGTAATGGAGTCGTAACTAATTTAAATATGTATTTAGGATATATTATGTTTGTCTATTTCCCTCAGTTGCCTGGCATCACATCATCCAGCCATGCGGCTGTGCTGTCGGATTACTCAGCGCGGAGCGGTTAAGATCTTAGGCATTGCCTTTGGCTTACCGCATTCTGCATCAGAGCATTTAAAATTTATGTCAAATTAGCGAGCGCTTCAATGACAAATGCGAGTGCCATAGAAATGCCGCAATTGCAGCAGGCCAGGCCGCGCCAGCCCAGCTTAGGCCAGGCCAGGGCAATGGAGGCTGTGCTAGAGTGCATCTGCCGGCAGCATCTATGCTGCATCCATTGCACTGTAGATGGAGGCGGCGGAAATTAGTTCAACGGCACTCAAACTGCGGCAGTTAAACGTCGCCAACCACCCAAAGGGGCCCCACCCACACGCCAGCAGACTCAGCCGCAATACAGCGACGATCCAGACATTTGCCCGCTCTGTACAACTGCACACAACTTGTCCGCCGGCACTTGTTTTTTATGGCCCAAAGGGAGCGCGGTGCGGCGGGTGGTGCCTGGTGCCTGGTGCCTGGACATTTGAAGATGATGTAGTGCGGACATAAACATAAATAATGGCAATGCGCAGTTATTACTTTCTGCTTCTTCCACTTCCCACTTGTGCATCTTCTTGTCGTGGCGCCTCGTCCTTTTGGCCACATAAAAATTAAATGTGAGTGAAGCACAAGACTCCGCGGCGATGTCTTCCTTGCTGGTTGCATCTTTTAATTGCATTCTAGGCAGCCGCATCAAATGGCTAAGACGCGCGCTCCTCCTAATGGGTTAATTGGGTTTAAGGCGACTCATTGCCTCCACGGCCAAGTGATTTATGTGGCCAGCAAATTGACAAACGATTGCAGTCCCTAATGGAAATATTGTGCATGCGCCATGTAGGACGGCCCGGCGGGAGGCCTTTTACATTATTAATATTCATTTCGTTATTTCAATAACTGGCATTCATATATCAGCCAAGTGCCACGGGCCGACAACAATAAAAGAAACCCAGTCCGAGGTGGCCAACGGCAATTGCCATGATTTGCAGCTTCCATGAATTTCACATCCGGCGACTGCCAAAAGTCAAGGCTCAAGCCGAGGATGAGGCTCGGGCTGGTGCAGGTGCGGGCGGGCGGACTCCGACTCGTCGCAAATGCAGATTGCATGTCCTAGCCAAGGCAATGCATTAACAGCACACACACACACACACACACACACACACAGCACAACAATGCAGCGCTAAAGCCAAACATAAACAATAAAGAGTGCACCTTAGCTTGATGGCGAGTGAGACGGGGCATGGAGGCGGGGGGGCAACGCACTTGCCGCTAATGCACCAAAAACTGCAGCTACACACCCCCTCCCGTGTTCCGCTGTGCTCCTTTGTGCAGTTTACTTAACAATATTTCTCATTGTTGTTGAGACGTTGCAGGTGTTTGCTGAAGCATATCAAAAATATATGCGACTACGACTATACGAGTCTATGGCAAATGGCGCACGAGCAAAGATGAGCCCCAGGACGCCAGGCACACTCCGAACTAGTTCACGACACTGTTTAGTCAAAGGAAGGCGATTTTTCATGAACTAGTTCCATGTGAGTTCTAGTGATAATGGTAAAAGATGAATTGGAGTGAAGGGGTATAAAGTGAAATCAAACGGAGGCATAACTGACCTTTATATTAATTAGGTATATCAAATTGAAACTCTTTTAATGATCCATCTAATATCCCAGCTCGAGCGAGTTCATTTGATTGGAACTAGTCCTAAATCAGTATACCCATCTCTAATGCGAACTACTTAGTAGCATAGCCAAAAAAGTAGGCAACAATACGCTGGCTTTTGCCATATGAACAGAAGGAGCTTGCTGCCTGCCTGGCTGGCTGGCGGCAACGAGTGGGTGCTCCAGCTGCCTGCACGACTTGGCCGGGCTACCTATGCATCCCGTGGACTGCTTGGCTGGGTTGCCTTAATTATGAGTTACTTTTGTGCATGCATTTTCTTAGTTGCCTTCCCATTTTCTCATTTTCAGTTTCTCAGTTTGTGCAGCCGCCTTCGTTGTCGTCGTTGTTTAGTTTTTTGTGCAGCTTAAATCAACTGTTGGCGGGCAAAGGGCGGCAGACGACGGGCGGCGGGCAGAGGTGTGCAGGCAATTGGTTGGCGCTGCTGCTGCTGCTGCCGCTGCCATTGCCTTGTGTTTGCCTTTGGCCACAATGGGTAGCAGGGTTCGTTTGCTACGTGGGCACAACAAAGCAGACAAGTCGCCTGCTGGCGTTTGCCGCATGGTGCGAGTGGGACTGCGGTCAAGTGGGGGGAACGGGTGGGTGGGTGGTTGTGAAGGGTTGCATACTGTGGCAGCTGCTTATGCTGTGTAATTCCGCGTAAAATGCACAAAGGGATCTTAACCTGCACAGGCAGTCCTTTCGCGGCAATGGCTGCATGACACCTGCCATTGTTCACAAAAAAGACAATAGACAACCGCAGCGCTGCACACAGAGAAAGTGTGAGTGAAGGCGACAGGTATAGAGAGCGAGAGAGAACGTGTGTGTGTGTGAGAGAGAGAGAGTCGCAAATTGTATAAAACATTTAAATGGTTGCGCTTCGCTCTACTCATTTTCATTGTTGGCTGCTGCTATTGAAATTGATTTCTGGAGCATTCAAAAATCTGCCGAAGCAAAAAGATGAAATTTCATCACAATGTCAACAGTTGAACAAAGTGCAGCAGCAACAGCTGCGACCCGGCAATCCCCAACCCGTCAACCCAGCGTCTGCCTGACCCAATTGTCAAGCGACTCACAGCACAACTGCAAGGTTTCTCGTCAAGCAATTGCAAAATGGAATTCAGGCGATGCGCCATTGAAAGCTTAAGTAAATGGCATAAATTGATAATGAAAATAAAACAAGAAGTGAAAATATGTGCCAAAGTCGCTTGAAGATAAACAAAACTATTCCAAATACTTTGTCAAAGTGCAATTTTTATAATTGTGTATGAAATAAGAATTTCCATCTTAGTTTTAATTCTATTGTGGAAATCAAGACAAAACAGCTTTGATACCCTCTTGCAAATGAATATTGCTGGATACTCTGTACGATCCATACAAGTTGCGGTTGGGGTTGGCCAACTGCAGGGTATCGCCTAGCTGAGCAATCCTTATTAGCTTGCTTTTCCAAGTATTTCACTTTAGTTCAAGTGCTCGGCTTTATTAAATTCCGGCAATAAACACTTTCGATTTGGGCAACAGCACAACTGCAGCTAAGCGGCCAAACTTGAAACATTGCCCCAAATAAAATTCAATAAATTTTGCTAAATCAATTTTGGCTAAAGCAACTGTTGAAAATCTATTTTGCAGGTTAATTTCAAATTTCCGTTAAGAGTGCCCCAAATTCGATTTAATTTTATTACGCTGCATCAGAATAGCTCACACACACACACACAGATACACGCACACACTCATTTTGAGGCAGGAAATGCAACAGGAAATCAGTGTGCAACGTTAGTGCAGCCACGTCTCACGCCCTCGACCCCGCCCTCGCCTACATAGACAGGCACTGGCAATGGGAAGCAGAGCATACGCCGCACATTCTCATTGCACATTTTGCGTTGAATAAACTTTGCCATTTACTGCAGCAAACTACAATAAAGTGGGCGTGCCTGTGGGTGGCTGCAAGCTCGTGGGCGCACTTGAAGACTGACTCTGGCTCTGGCTAAAGGGGAAACATACAAAGTCAAAATAAGTCAAGCTGGAAATATGTTACATGCGCACACTTCCCACCTCCCAGCGACCATCCCTATCTCAGCCTGTGTGTGTGTGTGTGGTGCGGTGTGTTTATGTGAGCGTGTGTGTGTGTGTGTGGCAACGGCAACAACTCCGGGGGCCATTTTGTTATTACAGTTGCTGCAATTTCTGTTGCCTGGCGCTGCTTTAGCAACAATTACAACAGACGGCAATGTAACAGAACAAAAACGAGCACGAAATAAAAATAGAAACTGTTCGCAACAGTTGAGAAAAAAATGGCGCAAGAAAAATAGAAGCACCCTGTGCCGGATTCTATGCGAGTTCGTGTCCGTGTCCGTGTCCGTGTCCGGCTCCGTTTGCATTCGGCAGCGGGTCAGCGACTTTGCGCTACTCAAGTGAAGCAACAGTCGGCAATCACAACACGCCAGCAGACGCACACACTCACACACACTCATGCATTTGTCTTCCGGCCATGACAGCGTCAGTAAATTGAAAATGGCGCGCAGCGAGGCAACCAAAATGTTCACCCGCCCGCGCCGAGTTGCTCGAAGAAGGGCGCAAGGTCCGGACGTAGTCGCAACCATTTTGAATTCCCGTTACACACTGCACGCTTGCAGTTGACATTGTCACTGTTCCGACTTGTACGTAGGCCCTACTTGACTGCGCCTCACATCGGTTGCTTCTTGGCATTGGAAGATCTCTGGTGGACATGCTTTAATCTACTTAGCTTTTGAATCGGATAAGGCATTTTGAATACATACTTACTATACATACATTTCTGATCATTATTCATCAAGATGAAGATTGGTTTCCTAAAGATTGTCAATCTGTAACTGAATGGGATCATCTCGAATGCCATCTCCCAGCCACGATTTCATTGCTGCTGTAGTCTGTCTGCTTACTTTGGCTCGTTAATTGTATGCGACTGTGATGGCCAGTGGGAGCTAGGAGCTAGGTGCCGCACTGGAGCTATTCGACGAGGAAATCGACTGCATCGGTGCTCACGTAGCACGCCGATTGACATTGATCAGCGTTGACCTTAACTGGCAGCACTCGAACCTGGCCCAAAGTGAGCTACACAACTGTGGGCCACTTAATGCGCTTAAAACGATGGGCAATGGGCCAAGCAAGTGGGGAGAGGGCAGGCCTCATTTATATGGAGATGTGAATTGAACTCAAACTGGCCCTCAAGGCATGCAAATGGAATGCGCATCACATGTGAAAAATGCAGCCAGTATAAGGAGAAAAAAAAGGGGGGGGGGACGTTGCCTGTTCTAGTTGACATGCATGATAATGAGTGCGCCACGCCCATTGCTCAATGTTGCCCAATGGCCACAGTTGCGCCTACGGTAATTGCGGAAAATGAATTAAAGGCAATTTGCGGTGCAAAAGGCAGCAACAACACAATGCAAAACGAAAGCAAACAACATAAGCGGCTCTATGTGAGTGTGTATAGTTGTGTGTGTATGTGCTTGTGTGTGCTGGTGTGCGTTGCAGGAAACAGTCATTGCAGGAACTGCTCGAGGAGCAACAGCAGCAGCAGGAGCAGCAGCAGGAGAATGGGTGCTGAGGCAACCACCGCACATGCAAATGTGAATGCATGGTGGCAGCCCTGGTGTGTGAGTGTGTGGGTGCGTGCTTTTAAAAAGCTAAAAGAAAACGGATGCAACAATTTGCCATTGTGCATCAGATGCAGGCCAGGAAGACAGTGGGTTGCACCACGACATCTTGACATTGCCGCTGGGCGCAGCAGCAGCTGCGGAAGCGTCAGGTGCAACTGGGAGACAGCTTATGCCAATGCGAAAGACTCTTCGCTTGACTTTCTACAGGCAATTTAAGCGATTTGAAAGTCACACGACGAGGCAGGCCCACAAAAGGAGGAAGGGAGAGAAACCTAATGGAAAAGAGAAAACAGGATGTGAACAGAAAATGGCAGTTACAGCAGCAGAAAACCAGTTTAAAGGCAAGTAAGGGTACGTACTTCTTAACAGTTGTTTAATACAGGCCTTAAAAGCAGCAGTTCGCTGTTAACTACCTGACGAAAACAATGCTGTAAACTTAACATAACCATAATGTTCGCTTTACAGCTGCTGTTTAAATTTTAATGCAATGTAATGTCCGTTTTTTGCATATAAGATTAGCTATTTGCTGTTAGTTATCGCTTCTCTCTTTAAAAAAAACACATTTTGACTCCATCCATTCATCATTCTGCAACTTACTTTAGTTTTTGGAACATGTTTTCAGCTTTGACAGCGTAAAGTGGACTAGATTTTAATACTGGATTAATCAGATGTCATGTTGCAATTTGTTCGAGTACGAAATTAAATTAGGTCCGTTGATAAATGAACTATTGTTGTGTAAAAGCTTTCAAATCTTCAATCAATCCATGCTGCAATTTATCTTTATCAATCTGCTACATCAACTGTAGAGTTTGGCTGGAAAATGGGCATTCAATTGGTTATTTTCACGCTAATTTGATTTTCATTTGTTTATGTTGTTTCGAATTGTTATTTGCATTTTGTTGCTTATGTTTAATTAAAAACACATTTAATGGCAACACACACACACACACCCACACACATCACTTCATTATTGCAATCATGCGGCGCTTTATAAATTACAAAAATAACTCAATTACAAAAACAGTCCGGCCTTTGCACCCCTTCCACGCTCTGGAAAACAGTTGCTTTCCGTTTCCGGTTTTTACAGTTGGTTTTTCAGTCTGCCAAAATATATAAAAACAGGCAAGTTTTTATTTCCGCTCCGATTGAGCATTGAATGCATATAAATTTAACTAAAAATAATGCAAGCAAACAATTTGGCAACTGCAACAAAAGCGATTAATGCCTAACAAACAACAATATGTAGATAAATTGCACACACACACACACACATACACACACACACACTAGCACTCACACTCTCTCGCCCGCACATGAACAATGGCAACTGGCATGCAAATAAACAGTAAATTTGCATAATCAATTTGTTTATTGATTCGTATATTCAGCTATTTTAATTACGTTTACGCTTGAACCTCATCTTCACACACACACACACACACACATACAGATACATATACCCTCACACAATGTCAGTCATTTACACGCGCGGTTAAAGGCAACAAAAGCGGTTCAGCTGCCAAACGGTTTTTTAGGCTATTGCATTTTGGCTTACGTAATTTGCATTGACAAAATTTTTGCATATTTTTTGACTTTAAATTAATCAAAATACTACGAGAGCAACAACAATTAGCACAGCAACAGGCAGCAATCGCTTGTAATTCGCTTTAACGCAAAAAGCGTTGCATTCTTTTAGGCGCAATCATAAAATTCCCCTTTAATGGCGCGACATGCTCTGGGCATTCGGGCTTTTTATGCCTGCATTTCGAATTGGCACAAAAAACTGCGGTCACAATTATGGAAAGTTTTCATTTCGAGCGTTATGCGTGCTCGCCATTTGTGCAGGGCTGGAAATGGTGGCGATTTCGTATCAAATGCGCTGCTAAAAATATGCGATATTTGAAATTAATTATGCGAGTTCATGATAAATGCCTTTTTGCTTGTCAGGTAAAATTTAAATAAGTTGACAGCGCAGTGAGCTGTAATATGGTTGTAAATGGACTAAATCTTTGATATAAATATTTATCGCATTTTTAGCCTGTAGCCAAATATGGGCCGCATATCAGATTTAGATTAACTTACAGTCCTTATGACACTTTGCTAAAAGTCTATCAATTGCCTTAATTTTGGCCCACTTCGAGTGTGTGGGTTTTTTTAATCGCTTGAGTTGGAGAAAACATTTTCATTTCCAATAAACTAGTCTGCAGCCCTGTTGAAAGCCATAACCGTAGCAGCCAATAGGTTTTTGCTGCTGTTGCCCATCAACGTTAAAAGCCACCTTCGGCGTATCTCAGTGACAAGCACTTGTGGTGCTAGTGCCAAGTTACGAAGAGATGACGAGTGGGCTAAGTACTCATATCCATTCCGATGGCGCTTTGACAACAGCCTAAGCACTTGGCTTGCGTCAAAAACACGCAGCCAGTCAATCAAAAGCAAAGGGCTAGTTCAGGGTTTGAGGGGGGAGAGCGAGGGGATGATTCGTCAGAAAAAAAAGCGTCAGCGACGAGACAACTTGAAAACGTCGCGCTGCCAAAATTGTTAAGTGCCACAAGTGGCCACAGGACACAAACGCCTCTGACCAGCAGCAGGAAAAGCAGCGGGCACAGCAGGAGCACGAGCAGGAGCAGCAGCAGGAGCAGCGGGGGGCATTTGCAGTGCAGTGGTATATGGTGTCAACCGCAGCAAAAGTGGAAAGTTGAAAATGTGCACAAAATGAATATTTCGAGTTCGAGAGTAGTTTCTGTGGCTTTGTTGTTGTTGCATTTAATTAAATCAATTGAAAGTTTCGAACGTTCATCCCTCGCCTCCCCCCGCCCTGCCAGCCAAGAAAATGCAATCGTAACATAAGCCCGGATAATGGACATCAACGCACTTAAGAACAAATCTATCCACGAATCTATTTCAACTCGTCGCATAAATTTTATGCGTGGTAAACGAAAAACTCAAAAAAAAAACGAATAAAGAGAAAACACAAAAGATAATTAAATCACAGTGAGTGATGGCATATAAATCTCCAAGCAAGGAACCGGGCAATGAGTGCACTCAGATAAACCAAAAAACTTGGATGGGAGAGAGAGAAACAGAGAGAGAGAGAGAGAGAGAGAGAGAGAGAGAGAGAGATGGCAAGACATTGTGCCACTTGAAAACTTTGATTAAAATCCTTTTGAAGTGCTAACAAATAACGCGAGACAAAGACTTGCACTGGGCGGTGTGTCTATTGGGTCCCAGGAGGCGGCACGGGGCGTCAATGTGTGTCCACACTTTTTGAAGGCTAAGCTGAAGTAGCTGAGGGGGGGGGTGGCAAGAGGACAGTGGTAAGGGGGTCAGTTGGCGTTTGCATTTCTTGCGTTGGTTTTGCTCTACTTGTACTTTTTCTGTGTGCTAAGCGCCACTAAATCCGTCTGTCCCGACAACAACAGCCAGGATCAGGCAACAGAGAGCAGGCAGCAGCAGGATCTGAATAAGGCCGCCAGCCACAACAGCAACAGCAACAGCAACAACAAGGACAACGACGCCGGCGACAATGCAATAACTCATGTGTGCGACTTGTTGTTGTTGCTGCTGCTGTTGTTGGCCATGATGACACTTTTGGTTGTTGCTGCTGTTGCTTTGACAGAAAGTTTTGTTTGATAGTCGCAGAATTGTGCAACTTTGGGCGCTTAAATGCATTTTAAGTTGCACATAGGTCTTGCAACTGCTTCGACTTTAATAAAATGCCGCACACGTTAGTTGCTTCTTCTGCTGCTGTTGTTGTTTTAAGCAACGCTCAGTTTTAGTTAAGTGCACTTGAGAGCGCTTCAAACTTGGCCAGATAAGCGTTAGCTGAATCGCATAGCTTGGCGCCGTACACCGTGACGTATGCGCAACGAGCCAACGAATTTTGCTTGCGTTTATCATACGCACTGTATGCGGCGTGTGTGTGTTTGTGTGTGTGTGTGTGTGCGCCTTATGATAGCAGTCATGGCAGCAAAGAGCTTGCTATTCATAAGGGAAATATATGCAAGAGTTTCAAGAGTTTTCAAGTGAAGGTCGCTTAAGTAAGTTTGAACAAAAAGCCAAAGTCGAGATATAACACACGCTGCTCAAAGAACACAATGCAAATTTTTAAGCTTAAAGCCAAATGGCGCAGATCATGTGCACGTGTAAATGAAGTTTATGATGAAAATTTGTTGCAGAAATTGTACGAAAAAAAACTCAGCTTAGTACCGAGAAAGCGTTCTAAAGTTTGTTAAAGAAGTTTTCCCTTTAGGTTTAAAACAGGAGGAATTGGTTGTCAGATTGGACAGGTATTGTAAAAGTAGCCAAGCAATGCGTTGGTAATAAATGTCACATTGAGAAATTTATTAGGCGAAGCTGACGCTGAAACTATTTGAGAATTATAAGCATTAGTTCTCCTTGTGATTTGTCCCATATACTCAAATAAGTCCAGTTCTCTGCCCATTCAAAACCATTTAAAAGCTAAGTCCCAAGTTTTTGCCCTTTGACTGATTGTCATAGATCATTTGATAAAGTGACAATGAGTTTCGGGCCTTGTGCTTGGAGTTTGAAGTGTGGTCAAGAATGCGGCGAGTCGCCAATCTCTCTCACAATTCTCATGCCCGTTTCATGATGTTGCAGGCACTTGAACGGGGCCGCCGTCTAGTGTCTAAATGTCACGTTGAAATTTATGTAGCAACAACAATAACAATAACAAAGCTCGCAGTGCACATATGAGTGGATTCTACCAACACGCTGGCAAAACAAAAAAAAAGAAATTGCAAAAAAGATGCAGAATAAACAAAAAACAGTTATGACAACAATAGAAAAACAAACAGCAGAGAGTTGCGAACACAACAACAACAACAGCAGCGACAACAACAACAATTCTGACACTGCACAGAAGGCAACTTGTCGCCGTGTGTGCATCGTGTTGGAGAGAGGGAGAGGATGGAGGGGGGTCGCATCGCAACTGTCAACAAAACATTTTTAACAAAATGGGGTGAAAATAAAGAAACCGAAAACCAAAATTGTGATTGGAATACATTAGAAATTGTCTACGGCTGAATGATGGAATGGAAATCAACGACGGAACGAAGGCCAGATTAAATGGATAGTGTGGAAAAAAAGTGAGTAGAGAAATGAATGTTGAAAGCATTGCGAGTCGCTTTAGCTATTGAAGGTTGCACATATCCGGATTGTAGTTGGGCGAACAAACATTTCCGATTTCAGATCTATCAACTAGAGATTTTGGCAATTGCAAATGTGCTCAATTCAATTGATAATGCCTTGAAAGAGGAAGTGACAGATACTACAGTGCCTCAGATAAGTATAAGAAGTATCTTACAGGCTATTTTTGTTAGTCCCTCACTTTTAGTTACCTTGGTTAATAAACAATGAATAACATAAGCCGAATATAGGTGTTTAAGTATTAATTTACTGCACTCTGTTGGCTACGGGTAAGGCAAATCAGCTATGTGCAGGACAGCCAAATGAAAAGACAGCTGGACAGACAGCTGGACAGACAGACAGACAGACAGACGGACAGACAGACAGAAAGCAGAGCGGCAACAAAATGAAAATAGCTGCAACAGCGAGTATCTTTTAGTGCGGTGTCTGCTGGCATCAAATTGTTGTTGTTGTTGTTGTTGTTGTTGCTGCTGCTGCTGCTGCTGTTGTTGTCATTGCGTTTTACATGTGGCATGCAACAATGTTGTTGTTAGCGTTGTAGATGCTACACAACAATACAACGGGGTCTAGCCATTATTATTTTTGCTTTCAACTTTGCTGCTGCTGCGTTGTTTGTGTTTCAACTGGCATTGTTGTTGGCATATTATTTTGCACGCTCGTTGAGGCACGCTGCAACAACGAGCAACAGCAGCAACAACAACAACTCGCAGGCTAACCGCAACGAGAAAAAATGTTTTCATATTTATTTGCCGCGCTCTGTGCGCCTCTGCCTCTGGCCCAACCCCAGCCCCAACCTCAGCCACAGCCCAAGCTCACAGCATCTCATCCTTGACACGCCCCCGCCCACGCCCTCGCATAACTCTACTCAAGTATGCAACTTTATCATTTTGATTTAAATGTTTTGTTCTTGTTGTTGTTGTTGCTGCCCCTGTTTGCCGCATTGTGACATGCATGCCACAGCCTCTGTGTGTGTGTGTGTGTGTGTTTGTGGGTGTGCTTCAAGAGGCTGCTACAAACAGCGCAACGCATTGTTGTTTAGGCAACAACATTGCAGTCAACGCGGCGTATGCGTGTTGTGTTTTAAAGCCTTTTGTTTGCCCGAAAGATCTGTGCAAATTGCTAACAAAAACTTGCTGTGAAAAGTGAAGCCCCAAAAAGTAGGCAAGACAATTAACGAAACACAGCTTGAAATAAATTAGTTTTAAGATTGAATAAAGCAAAAACTCTGAAGAGATAATGTTCGACTTGATGTAGCTATAAGATCTTAGTCGAGCTCTAAGTTATTACGTGCTCCCAGCATAAGTTGAGAGTCCTGTTTGGACTTCACTTAAAACTTGGCCTATATTTCCTTTTTGTCAGCTTTATCTAAGTCGGCTAATTATCAATTTGCAGCATTTTGTTGGCCAGCTTTGATTTAAATCTTTATATTTTATTTATTACCCGGCATCCGCTAATTGGCTGCTGTTTAATTAGCTAACGAAATTGCTCAGGCATTGACATGCCATAAATTATGCGCATTTGTCATCATTTTTTTATGTCACATCATTTGCCTCTTATTCTGTCTCTCCCACACACACTCACACACGCACACACACACACTCGCCACACACTTTGCATGCTGTGCGCAGTCCAAAAATTAATTTAATTAAGTAATTTCACACATGTCATGCCACATATGATTTATGCGCTGCTTCTATTTGAGTTAATTTCACAATTTTTTCTTTCTTTATTATTTAACTCTTGACTCTTTTTTTTCTCTGGCTTTGCTTCATTATGTTATTTGTTTCATTTCTTGCTGTCACGCGTTTGTTTGTGCGTGTTTTTTGAAATTTGTTTTGACGCTTCGCTGATTTCCAGGGAAATGATCGGTTTTCCTTTTTGTTTTGTTGCGCATATTTACAAAATTAATTTGCAAAAATGACCGTAAAAATTGGCTGCGCAAAATAACTGAATGCACAAAATAATTTAATAATATTTTCGCTAGGAATTACGCAGCGGGATTCGATTGATTGAGTAATTCAATAAAACAAACAAATAGACAAAAAGAGCTTATAAATATTTTGATTATTTAACCGCAACTGCATTTAGTTTTCCTTTGAAATCGCAAAATTCGATTATAATTCGGGTTACAATTGAGGTTTTTATTTAATTGTTTGGACGCGCAAAACATGCCCAACACATTCCAATGATGTTGATTTAAGACCGGCATCCGAATTCCCCTTCTACACTCTTCGAACCCATCTTAAGCACGAACAGCTAACAATTAGATGCTTTGGCCAATTAGTGTATTGATCCCCACTTCGTGTTCCATCCTTTAACAGAGTTTCGTGCAGTGTTTGCTGCAAGAGATTCGCACAGCCCGCCCCCTCAGACGCCCGCGCATTGCGTCCGTCTGGCGCCATTGCGAGGCAATGTCCTTGCCAGGCAATCGCCAGGACATTTCCGGTGTGCAACGACAATAATGACATACGAACAATGCGCACATTCAAGTGATTCGACTGACAATAACAAGTTAGTTGTTAGCTGTTGGTTGTTAGCTCTTGGCCCTTGGCTGTTGGCAGTTGGCAGTTGCCTCTCGGTTGTTTGTTGTTGGTCGGGTTGTTAGTTACATAGGTGCAACATGTTTGTCCGTGGCTTTGCTCGTCCCAAGTACATAAATTTCAACTCATTTATCCTGCAATGGGGCTCTTTGCCAAAGTGTGCGAATGCAACAACACACAAATAAAACAAGTTAAATAGGAGAAAACAATTAACTTCAAGTTGCCGAAGATCAAATACTCTTGCGAACATAGAGCAGCTTTGCACTAAACTTTAACCTCCCCCGTTATGCGATTCTCATGAGTTCAACTAGGCATTGCAGGTTTGTATGGTTAAATAGTTGACACATTTTTGTATGAGGGATATATTGCCTCAATGACTCTGCTGCTCAAAGCAAGTAAAAGCAAAGTATGAATCTCTATGAATGCCTCCTGCTCGACAAAGTGATAATACCCTGTACAAGCGTCTAATGACTAGTCATTTACTTAAGCTTGAACAACAGCAAAGTTAGTAACTGCATGTAACTCCCCTTAACTGTCCCTCCTTACCAACCCCCTGCAGCTTGCTGGCATTGTTTATGACCAGACTTTTTAGTGGACACATTCGCGCTACTTTGTCAGCCAAACTGTCCGCTCTATCGGCCTGCGCTGCTTTTATGCAATTAACTAATTCGATGTGGACCTTTCTTGTTGCTCTACGGCAGCACTTGCGCCAGTACGAAGTGCAAAAAGTTCAGGCAACACGAATTTATGTTGCCCAGGGTCAGGGTTCGGCAACGGCAGCTGCAAGTTGAAGCAAAGAGCGCGATTGACTGCAGATTGAATCAAAGAGCGCAACGGTTGAAAGCGGCAGCAGCGCAGCTCTCGCTCTTAAGCGCTCTTCAGCTGAGAGGAATGCAATGGAATGAAACGGCAGAGCAAAGTGCAGCGTTCGCTCTTACTGGAAGTGTGTGACACAGAGTAGTTGCAGTTGTAGCTGTTTTTGTTGTTGTTGTGTCAATCAGCACAGCTTGGCGAAAGTGAGCAACAAATGGGAAATGGCGCATAAAAAGCCGTTGCCTACTTTACGGCATTTGTCGAAATTCGTGTGTGTTGCCTACTTGCAGGCGGCGCCATTGAAGTCAAACAGCAACAAGTACAACAGAACAGCAACAGAACAGCAGCTAAATGGTCGTTTGACTGTATGTGTGTGTGTGTGTGTGTGTGAATGTGTAAGTGTTTTGAGTGCTTGAATAACTGTCTGCTTGCTAACAGCAAAGACAGCCTGACAAAACACATGCAAACTCATTAAATTCCATTTTAAATGGGCCCTCAATTCGTCCGCCAACTCGGCAGCTTGCGCTACTTTCAGATAGAATTTCACATGCGCCTCGCACAGCCTCTTCCCTCCCTTGCCCAACGCCAGAAAGTATGCAGATAATTGCATTTGCTTGGCAGCAACAGGAACAGCAGCACTTTTCTGGCTCATTGTAATTCCCAACACGTTAACGCACACAGACAATTGAGAGTTCGCTCTCGGCTAGCTTGACAAACTTGTCTACAACTGAGCCTCTGCAGCTGCTGTCAATTGTTAGTATTGATGATGACAGTTTATTATTATTAAAGCAAACCCAAATTATGCGCCCTGGCACAGGCGCAGTGGGCGTGGCACTGAGTGAGTCTGTTGCTAGCGTGTGAAATGTGCCTGCAACGGAAATGAGGTTTCAATTATGATTTATGTAGGCAACAATGCAACCAGCAAGACGACCGCACAAACGTAGACATTAACATTTGCCGACTGCCAGGGCAGTGATTAGCCTGCCGCACTCCCCCCCCACACACACACGCTCATATAACACGTATAGCAAGTGCATTTAGAACTTGACACGCATATTTAGTGGCAACAACAAACCTAATTACGCATGTCCGAAAGCGACCACTGCAGTCGAGTCCAGTCGAGTCGAGTTGAGCTCTTGTTCTCTCCCCCTTGGGCTGCATTTATGAGTTGCACTTTGCCAAGTTTGTCTCTGTGTGTGTGTGTGTGTGTGCCTGGCAGTGCATTTCAATAAGAATAAGTGACCGATGCAGTTGCAACTGCTGTTGCAACTTGAGCTGACCCACGCTTGACCAGCTGCCAGTTGCCAACTGCAATTCCAAAACAGTTGCAACATTTGTCATCAGCAAAGATTTGTCTGCACCCCAATCCTGGGTGTTCTCTGAATGCTAACTTGGTTGTGCGGCGCACAGATTTTATGATTGCGTCTCCTGGTTCGCTGCCTCTCTTGCCACATGCCACAGTAACGCCCCAAACGTTTCGTGCACATATGCTATTCCCTGTGTGTGTGTCTGTCTATGTGTGTTAGCTGAATTAGCTCTGATTAGGCCTAATAGAGCTGCTGCTGCGGTGCATTGCATGGGGTTATAGCTTGCCCCCAATTTTGGGACATGCGGCAGCTGAAATTGTTAAATGCCTGTTGCTGATTTACTGATGGTGACTCGTTTGCAGCTGTTTTGGCAATCTTATTTGGCAAACTGGCCTGCAAATGGAGCTCCGATGAGTGGCCAAGTGAGTGCGTAACACAATATGCGAAAGCGATTCTCGAGTGTACCAGAAGCTCTTATCGTTACAACATCACAGCTCCATTTTATAATGTCTGGACTTTAATATTCATATTTAAATAAGCGTTGTTTAAAATACATTTTTATGTATTATACATACATATGTATGTATGCACAAATATATATTTAGCTGGTTATATATATTTCAATATATATTTATATATATGTATAATCGCATAAGTGTATAGACAGTATGTTGTATATGTTGTATGTGTGTATGTATGTATGTGTAAATGTGTGTTCGAAGGATTCTACTCTAAAACTAATAGAAGGAAATAAGCTAATCACCTGCGTGGATGTGGAATTTCAGGTAAGTACATACACATGTATAACTATAATCTACGTTAAGGCAATTCACAACTGGCTATTGACGAATTTTTTATAGATCAAAGGTCACAGATGCTACTAGATTTTATTATAAAAGCATTTTTATGTTTTTTTCTATTGGTTTGCTGCTATTTTCGCTCTATTTTAGTTACTTTAATTGGACTGAAAAGCCTTTGTAACTTATACATATATTTATATTACCTCATTAACCAATATTATTCAAAGTTGCATTCCTCTACTTCGGGCACTTGGCAAATAAATCGAATTATGTGACAGCTCTCACAGTTTGCATGACGTTGAGAGAGGCCGCAATGCATGTCAATAGGAAATTATGTTTGCAGCCTGTTTACGGCACTTACACTTGAGCACACTTTGTCCCCATGGTGGCCATGGTTCCTACATAAAATCAAATATTGTGGTTGCAGCCACTTGAGTCACAGCTACAGTGACAGCAGTAACAGTTGCTTTGTTACTTTGCCCCGCCGGCCGGAGCTGCTGTCAAGCTTTCAGTTTGGACTTGCTGTCACATGCTGCCACACCCACTAAAACACTTGTCAATTTGGGGCACAATTCATACTCGCCGCATTGCTGTAGAACAAGCAAATGCATAAAATGACCATAACATGGCTAACAACGCAAGCACACACCCCCACACACCCCCTCACACACACACACGCACACACTCATAGGCACGTAGAGCGTAGGTTCTGTGTCGTGTCACCAATTTCAAGGCGGCACCTACAACAATCCTGTAGCTGCGGGGCAGAGGCAGGGAGGCGGGCAGCCAGCTGAATTCCAATTGGAATGCAACTGAATGCAGCTGAATTAATTACTTAATTTAATTTATTGACTTATTTAACTCGATTTAGTGCCATCTCCTTGACAATCATTTGATTTACCACAATGAAATGCAAAAATTATGACCAGCGTTGCCAGACAGCCGCACAGAAGCTGAGCACGCAATTTCCGCTTTGTGTGTTTTTTGGGTAAACACAACAACAAAAGCACGCAATAGTTGCCAAAATCCTATTAACTAAGAGCCCGAATATTGACCATGCCAGGGGAGGGGGGTTGGCGGCCACTTGGCTGTCCACTCAACGACTGACAAAATATTGGTTTAGTTTGGCTGCCTGTAGAATAATGAAATGTTTGTTTGATTGAGTGCCCAAACAACAAAAAAAAACACAACAACAACAAGGCAACAAGGATCAAATTGTCAGAACTCTAGTTGGATTTTTCATATATAACCCTAATAAGTTGTATTTGTATATTTGTTGGTTTGTGAAGGGCCGGCAACAGGAAATTGTTGCATGGCGTTGCCATATTATGCAAATCAGAGCTATTGAGCTGAGTTAAGCACAGTCAACAACCACAACGGCAACAACAACAGCAACAACAAGTGCCACAGCAACACTGGCAAAGTGCAGCAACAAGCAAAAACCGAAAACCAAAAACCGAAAACCACTTTGCCAACTTATTTGTGGCAAGCAACATTTGCATGCATTGACGCATCATCATCGACACTGTGCATGCCTCTCGATATGCGAGTGTGAATGTGTTTGTGCATGTGCATGTGCGTGTGAGTGTGTGCGAGAGTGCGTGTGTGTCCTTGTGAAAAGTAGAATTACATGTGTGCTGGATTGTTGCTGCTGCTGTCCACTTTTCGGCTGTGGCTTTTTTTTATTGTTGTGTTTGTGTGGAAATGCGGTCCTTGATGCACACACACAAGCCGAGGATAACACATGAACACTACATGCCAGCAAATTCATCCACACAAATCAATTGAAGTTTGCCAAAGGGCGTGGCAGACCCCAAATGTGTCAGCTCATATGTCAATTTGCGTTGCATCCACATGCCGCACAGTCCGCCTCACGATTGAAAAGTAATAAAAAGACTCAAATTTGGCATCGTTTAAGCGGCTCAACTAAAAGCAGAACATGGCAAGTGCACATAAAAATATAGTATATCGTTTTATATATTCATATCCATCATTACTCGAGTGGTTGTGCGAGTGTGTGTGCGTGTGTAATTTCATAAAACTGCAGCTCTATAGAGAATATATGCTGCTGACCAAATGAAAAAGTTGCTTTAATTTGAAATGTGAACTGGCTTTAATTAAAAACTGTGCTTGGCCATGGAATAGAATTACAATAAGTGTGAAGGAATGGATATGGGCAAAATGTGTCATAAGAATTGAAGAGGTATTAATTAAAAGTCTGTTGAAACAGAGTAGACAAAAGATGACAAGAGATTATTATTAGAGATGCATTCGATATTAGATGTTTGTTTCAATATTGTTCTTGTACAAAGTTGGTTTTTGAAGCAGATCCTTTTTTGAGCAGACATATTTCTCGGCAGGACCCAATCGCTGGCTTCTGTTTCTAAGCGTCCTAGACCTCGCTCTCTCTCTCCCTCTCTTACTCTATCTCTTTTTCTCTCTATGAGCGATATGCATACATTTCGCACTTCTGCCTCCATTTGGCCAACAGTTTATTAACAAGTTAAGCGGCTGTTCGCCTCTTTTATTTGCCCAGTTGACAAATTTGAAGCTGCTTCAAAGCACCGCTTTTAACATGGCTAACACACTCAAAGGTGTTTAGACTTGTGTGTGTGTGTGTCTGGTAATCAACGCATCCATTTTGAGCGATTATATTTCACAGTTGGCAGACACACACACACACACACACACACACTCACATAGATTAGAGAGTGAGAGA
Organism: Drosophila kanekoi; assembly: GCA_037075305.1. Classification (NCBI taxonomy): domain Eukaryota; kingdom Metazoa; phylum Arthropoda; class Insecta; order Diptera; family Drosophilidae; genus Drosophila; species Drosophila kanekoi. The sequence continues at coordinate 7,710,827 of JBAMCE010000141.1, forward strand.
TTTCAGGGCACCCTTGAGTGCTTGGTGAGGATCATTTTACAATTTGTGTGCCAACACTGCGGCATGTGGTTAGGTTTTTCAGGATGAGGCCGTGGCCAGTGTTCAAAGTATTGCCCCATTAAGCTGCGCAACAATGCACACACTCACACAGACACTGACACACACGCACACTGACGCACAGCAGCTGTTGTGTCGAGTAGTCGAGTATTTGGGGTCTAATTACAAAACACAAATGCTCCATAATTTCAAAATCAAACCCCTGATTGTAGGCATTCTAGTGCCTGTCATTGACATGCATGATTTCGTAATTTAAACGGCAATCAGGTTTAGCTACCCCACACTCCACCTAACACTAACCCCACCCACCCCTCCCAGCACCCGACTGCACCACATGTCAACAGTCAGCAAACTTCTCTGTCAGCAAAATCATGCAAAATGTCGCATTGGGGCAGACTCGTTGCGCATACGAGTGCATTTCCATGGATGAATTGGCGGGGCGTGGGGTGGGGCAGCCTGACTGTCTGCCTGATTGCAACGACTGTCCGTCCGTCTGTCTGTCTGTCTCTCTGTCTAGCAGTTGTTCAATGCCCCATTCAAAGTTTATTGATTTCGTTCGAAATTGACACTTGCGCAACTTTTTTGTGCGTTGCGCTTTTGTTGCCCCTTGTCACTGAATTGGCCAATTGATAATTTGGCTAATACCCAAATGCTTAACATATGTGTTAGCTGGCATTAGCCACGCTAAGCTGTGGCCCAATTGACAGCCGCAACTTCAACAGCCGCCAATCGGTGGCAGCCCACTCAAATGCAACCAAAGTTGACAAGCTGCAAGCTGCATTATCTCTGCTCTTGTTCTTTATGAACACCTGAAAGGGGGATAGTGCAGAGGGGGGTGGGCGCTAAAAATTACTTGTTAAGGTCAGCTGCTCAGCGGGCAGTTAGCATACGCCGCGTGTCCCTCATTTAGACGGACCGCTTAACAAGCAACTGCAAAGGGAGCTTGTCGAGCTGTTAGCGCAAGATTTTCCAAATATATCGCAGCACAAATGCCAAGCGATTTGCTCACAATTTATTATTCATTTCATCTGATACCCTGTACAAACTGACAATGACTAAGGGTTGTTATGTAACAGGCAGAAGAAAGTCTTAGGAGCTAAGAAAAATACATGTATATAGATCTTCTCTATCAGCATCAATGTTTGAGTCGTTCTAGCCATGCCCTAATATAAGAGGTGGAATTTAAATTATCGATAACTCCATCCAATCGCATGTTATCGATAACAGTCTAAGTTCTCATATTGTTTACACTTATCCAACATTTTTTATCTATTTTTTCAAAATTTAAAGGTCTTCGGGCCTTATGCACATATTTAGATACCCAATAAGTTTTGTCAAGCTGGAAAATTAGGCTTAGGCTGCTCGCCACTTTTTACAGGGTATCTGCAAATCAATCTTAACTAGATAAATCTAACTTGTTTTTGTTTATCAAATCGACAGCTGTGAATTTTTCATTTGATTTGAGCTGTCAACAGCAAAAGGCCAGCTGACACACGCACATTCACACACACGCACATTCACACACACACATACACAGACGCACATTCACACACAGCATGCACACAATATTATAGGTGTCAATGGCAAGTAAAAGAGACACAGAGATATATGGTTAGCAGCGCGGGGGCAGGGGGAAGCACATTGTCATACAATTTATTGCATTTGAAATCTGAGCAGCTTGTGTGACCCTTGAACTCTGCCGCAGGGCTTCGGCTGGGCGTGACAAATGCAAGCACAGGTCAAATGCCAATTGCTCTTTGACTACGCGTGCTGTTTACATAAAAATACGAAATAACAAATATTGTTAAGTGGGCGAATATGAGATAAATATTATTTACAAGGCCTGACCGGGATAATAAATACAATTATTGGGCATATTTACACATTTGGGAATATTATATTTCTGAAAAAGCTCTTTGGTTATTTTGACCGGATGTATACTAAAATTACAATAACTGTAATTTGTAGCATGTAACTACACTAAAAACTTAGTGTACCTAGCTTTTATGATATTCCAGTTTTGAATCCGGCGCTTCAAAGCTATTGTTATCGATTAGGGAATCTTCGATAGTTAGAAACAAGCGATAACATATTTGCCGACATTTAACATCTCTAGAAGTTATCGAACAAGCAGTTGATGCTAATCAAGATTATATACACGGACTTGGACTTGCCTCCTTCTGCACGTAGATATGCTTTTCAACAAAGTAGATTGATTTAAGTAGAGGACTTTGGAGGTTTTTAGGTAAATGCGTGTTATACATGTATGTACCTTTCCATCCCAGGACTTTTGTGAAATTGGATAAGAAAGATTTATATGTATTCAAAGCCATTTTGGTCCTGTTTTCTGCACTAGCTTAATTCGACGGAAAAATTTTCAAATACTTTCTGTTTTTCAAAATTCCCAATTATGGTAAAATTCCCCTTTTAAATTTATTTACAGTTGAATTCCCTTTTTCCAATTTAGAATCTTAAAAGGTTGTAGCAGATGGTTTGAAAACTAAATATTGAAGCTTCTTCATTTAGCCAAGTTGCAAACCAAAGCTTCTGAGCAAGCTTGATGCTGCAGCATTTATGGCAACGAAACTTGGTAGCTTATAGTCATTAAATTATGGCATAAAAGTTTATATTTAGCACAGCTATAAAAATGACCATAAATGCAACTGTTATATCAAAGGACTAAATATAATTGGAGAGTTCTAAAAAGGAGCTGTTGCACTAAATTTTATAGAACGGTTTTCAACAATTTACAACAACAAATTAGCAAATACTTTAACCTCGCGCACATTTTTGATGAAAATCAACTCAACAATTTATCAGCTTAAAGTACAAGAAAAATAAATGTTGTTGTGCTAATTATCCCACGGCAATAAAACAATAACAAATCGAATGCCATTGCCAAAATAAGGGGAAATACAATAATAATAAGCAGACAAATGGCAGTTCAATAAAAAGTACGCAGACCCAGCAGCAAAAGGCCGCATTCGACTGAAAGTTGTTTATGGCCAAAACAAACGCAGCCAACAACAAATGGGCAACAACAACAATGGCCAGTTGCAACATCGCTGGCTGAGTCATGCAACAACAACAACAACCACAACAACAACAACAATGCGAGCGGATAAACTGAAGGTGTCATCTTCGATCAGCGCTCGTGATTGGGAGGCGTCCAAGTCCAACGTCAAAGGTCGCGTATCCATTGCACCTCGGGAAGCTGCACGGCACAGCCACCAGATCCAAGCTGGCGATTCACACGAAACTCGCTGCTCATTGAAGCGTTGCCTTATGACGAGCCGCTGCTTAGGCTGTTTAAGGTCTTTTATGAGTCTTACATAAATTTACAACCCAATTAACGAGTGCGCGCGTTCTGAGGCATCATCGAAAATCGGGCTGCCTGGTCAGCTGACCTTGTCGGAATTTTAATGTGCTTCGAACTGGCTACGATTTTGAATGCAGGCCACAACAAATCGTGGCTAAGACGTTGACCAACTATGCTGTGCACCACATGGAGTATGCTGTATATTTAGCAAGTGCCACAAGTGCTGCAGCTACAGCTGCCGTTCTTATACCCTGCGGGAGGGTATTTCGGGCTTGTCGTGAAACGTGCGATGCAAGGAGATAGCTACGACTCCGTTAGGTATATTTAGTCCAGATCTGTATCAACAGTCAACTCTGTATAGAGTCTTCCCTTACTTTGCAAGTTAGACTCTTAGTTGAGGTTGTCGGGATGGTTTCTCGCCCATTCCATGACTTTGACTATGATTATTCGCGGTTTTCTGCATGTCCGCTCTGCTCAACATCACAATTCAGACTTCCCTATTACTTGTAATCAACCTGTGTCTTTAACTTCCATCTTCTACTACTCTCGATCTGTCTTTTGACAACATAATATATAGTTGCAGAAGATTCCTAAAGCTCTTGTTCCTCATCCTTAAACTTGCTTGGGCGAAAACTATTTATGCTTAGTTTTTAAAGAGTTTAAAGAGGAAAAGGTTTTAGTCTAATTATTGTTAAGAGAGAGAGAGAGAGAGAGAGAGAGAGAGATCCGGCTCAAGTCAAAACCTCGATAGAAACGCATTCAAATAGCTTTAAAATATAGCCCACAATAGCTATATTCTGTGAATATTATAAACGCAAGGGTATTTAATATTCGGCATCCCAAAGTTAGCTGTTCTTATTTCTTATTTTTGTCGCCAACAATTTATTGAGTGCCGCACTGAAGAGCTGGCCAATAGTCTTTTGGCCAATTCGTTGCTGCATTGACCCTGTTCGCGCCTCGTTATAGTTTCAATTGCCCGCTGGCCCCCCCTCTCTGCTTGCCCCCGCTGCTTGCCCCCGCTGCTGCTGTTCGGTTCGGCTGGCATTTTCAATATTCCGGCTGAGCTCAATTTGAGCTGTAATCATTTTTGTCTTCCTTGGCTTTTGGCTGGCATTTTGTGTTTTTGTGAATTTCGCCGAAAGCGTTTGTCTATCATCGTCTGCTCTAAAGCGTCATGATTATCATTTGTACTTGTCCAACTTATTTTGCTTGTTTTTCAATTTCTGTTGTGCCTTCTTTTGTTGTATCGGAATCTTATTCAATGGAATTGGTAGCCGTACGGCCCGGCCCGCACAGCCTGCCTGCAATTGGTTTTCGGTACTCTTTGGCCTTCTAACTCGATGTTCGAGTCGTTTCAATCATCTTCAATCTGATTGTTGTTGTTGTTGTTGTTGCTATTGTTGTCACAGCTGTCCATCAGCGCAGCATTCATCAACTGTAGTTCAATAAATTTTTAAGGCATTTTTCTTGATTTTTTCGAGCTCTAGTTCATAATTCATGTTTGGCTTTTACAATTTTGAAAAATTTGACAAATTTGTTAACGAAAATAATGTTTTATTGAAAAGCGTTAATGACAGCTTGAAACAGAATAGTAATTGGGCATGGATAGATCTATAAAAAGCAAGAAAATGCGGTGTGAACCAAATTGAATGTGGTAGATGCAGCTGAATGTGAGATGAAAATGCTTGACGAGACTTGGCCAGATCTTTTAAGATCTTTTAATGGAAACTGAGCATGTGTAAAAGGTTTGAAAGAAACCTGCTCGTCATGGTATTCCATTTGCCTAACATTTACAGGCTAAAAAGTGTAATATAAATATCTCTCTTATGTGAGAACTTTTTGAGTTTTGTAACATTCGATTTGCCTTCGTGCTATGTGATTCGCAAACCTGTCAAGCCCTAACTGGCACAGGCCCAGCCAAGCTCTTGCAGAAAAAACCCCCAGCATGACACACTCAACCCAATTTAGGAGCTTGACATAATTTAATAGTCACTTGGACTAATGACTACAATTGTCGGCAACTGAAAATCAATCAAGGCACAAAATTGCAAGAGCTCCAGCGACCTACTCCTCCGCATCCCGAGTCCCCCTCCGAACTGTGCGATTTGGTGTGTCAACACTTTCGCCTAATCCTCGGCAAATGGCGCAAACAAATGTGACAAATTATTTGGCAAACGCTTTGAATTCAATTCGAGCTGGCGCTCAATTTCAAGTAGAAGAAACTGAAATAGCAGAAGTTCAGTTTAGCGAAAAGTCAGCGTGTGTGAAATAGCTGGGCCGCAAAGAAGATGGGTGAAAAGAAAAAAAAAAACAATAAGCAAGTTTGATTACAAAACTTCGACAATTTGCCACAATTTGAATGAGAGAGCAAGGAAGAGGGAGAGGGAGAGGAAGAGGGAGTGAAGCGGCCGAAATGCTGCGATCCGATATAATTTGGCAACCTTTGCGATGATGTATGATATTTGGTTTGATTTCGGTTTCGGTTTTGAGCTTGGGCTTGGGCTGGCGCATTGCGCAAATGGCTACCTGAGAGTTTTGGGGCTGAAGCAGATGTTGATGATGCCCCCAACTCGTTTGTTGCTTGGGGCGGATGTGGCATGTGCCACGTTTGTGGCACCATAGGATGTTCTCCGCTCGACTGTTTAGCATATTCATTGTTGATTGCAGCCCCATGATAATTATAATTCCTCGTTTCATTCTCGTTTTCTATTTAATTGCCTTCCTCTTTTTTGGTTGCTGCTGCTGCTGTTGCTGTTGTTGTTGCTGTTGTTGCTTTGCATAATTGCATTGTTGTTGCCGAAATCATCATTAGAACTTTTATTTGCACAATAATCAGCTAACTGCAGCTGCATTGTGTTTGTGCAACGCCAAAACCATTGAAAGGAGCAAAAAACGGGCCCAAAATGGAAAAACAAAAATCAGCTCTAAAACCAGAACAATGAGAACTTAAAACGGCTGCTCAAGTGCGTTTATCAAGTTGCGGTCTGTTTAGGAAACAGTTTTTATTTCTTCTCGTTTTTTATAAGCAGGATTTTAGCTTGAATAATGTGCACTCCAAGCAAATTAATGATGTGGCATGCATTACGAATAAGAACTAGCTGAAAATTGCATCAACAGCAAGAAGCTTGAATAATTACATAAAGTGCTTGGAATTCTGAAAGTTGAACTCAAGAGCTGCAGCCTGTAGGGTTTTTTGTACCTTTTCTTCCTATAAGAGTGCAATATGTAGAGGTCAATGGGTTAGGGGTTCTTATATAATGTATATATATTTAGAAGATGATGCATTGTTATATAATCCATCAAATTTCTTTATGTTGTGTGTAAAGAATTCTTACTGTTTTTTTAAGCTTGACAAGACATTAGCTTTAAGTACACTTGCCTATGAATATACTTAAATGTCTGCAGTTGGTTCTTAGAAGGGAAGTACATGACACCTAAGCCTGATGAGCTCACTCGCTCACTCGCCTGCCTATATTAAAAAGCCATTTCATAGCTAATTTAATAAATTATCGTATTCGAATAGATGTTCGCGTCTTGGCCGCATTAGCAAATGGCCAAAACAAAAAAGCCAGCATAGCAAGGAAAAACCATTTAAAATGCGCTAATGTCCCATAAAGCTGACAGCAGAATAAAAAACGACGCACACAGAAAATCATTTTTGCGGCAACAACAAGTGTCAACCACAAACCAAGATGGTCCCATATACATATATATATATATGAATTTGTATGCATGTGTGTAGATAATTACTTTATCATTGTTTTCGTCACGTATTTGAAACAATTTTCAAGAAGCAGCTGCCGTTGTTGGTGCCACCTCCGCTTGGTTAAAAGTCAAGGTTAATGCGGCCAGCCAAATTATCCGGACGTTCGAGATGATGGCACATGTTGTCTCGGCTACAGTCCATGCCCCATTCAAGGGCAGCCCCCCGTCAATTATCAACGGGTATTCAAGAGAAAAAATAAACACAAATATAATCTGCGGCAGCGTGTGAAACAAGTGTTAAACTCCAATAAAATATGGCCACAAGTCATCAGGCCTATAGAGCCATATTAATTACAGCTCACAACAGTTGAGTTGAGTTGAGTTGAGTTCAGTACGTTTGAGGTCCATTATGAAATGGCAGAAACCAACGCCTAATGATAATAGGTATTTGAAATCAAGCCAGACGTACCTGCTGCCATTTTCAGCTGCCAGTCGCAGCAAATTTAGACTTTTCTTGTTTGCAACCGCTGTGGCAGTTGCAATGACTGCGCTGATTAAGGGAATTTCTCACAGACATATAAAAAAAATATAAATAACTGGAAAACTAAGCCAACAGCAGCAGCAGCAGCCGAAGCAGCAGCCGCATTGCCAAACGTTTCTTGTTGCTGTTATTAGTTGTAGTTGCCGCAATGCTTTTCTCGAAGGTGAACCAGAATGAGTCTCAGTCTCAGTCTCAGACTCCGGTCGCACTCTCAGCCTGCTGCTCAGTCACAAGATTCGTCTCTGCATGAGCTTCAATTGAAGCGCACTGAATTGAAGCCATCTGCACTCGGCAGTGGCCGTCGATATATTCCTTGGCTCAATTGCTTCAACCGGATTGCCACTGCACATCTTTTGAAAGTGAGCGGCTGTCGCTGGCTGCTGTCGGCTGGCGGCTGGCTGCTGGCTGCATCAATTCTAGAGCGAATGTCTGCTGTAAATTTATTGCCGCGATTTGATTTTAATTAGTTTAATTTATGGTAATTTAAAATGGAAATTGCGCTGCGGCGTGGGCTTTTAACATCAGGGATTTGCGTAATTAAAGCACTTAGCAGCATTAAACGGCATCCGGTAGATGGTTTAGTTGCTCAAGCTCCTACATGGAATTAAATCCGAGAACCCGTCAAAATTAAATACTCTTTGGTGTCTTTAACATTGTCTTTCTTACTTATTTAAGTACATTTAATACATGCTTGCTTACACAGCTTGCTAGCAATAGTTTCCTTTATCAAGTTCGTTGCCTGCGTCTTTTGTTTTCTTGATAATTCCCCAACGTTTGCCTATATTCCAATCTGATCTCCAGTTCTTATTTACACATTTACTCGTTAACAGATCATAAATGAGCTATCAAGTTTGATCTTCTGATAAATGTATATCACATCGCCAAGTTCGTTGCCTAAGTCTTTCCTTTTTTATTTCTTACGAGCGTGCGCCTAGAATACAATGACATCTTCAGTTTTTATTTATATATTTAGTCATTTACAGATAACAAATCAACTAACAAGTTTGATCTGTATCAAGTTTGTTGCCTAAGTCTTTTGTTTTCTTAATCATTTTCGAAGGTCTCCCTAGAATCCAATATTAACTTAAGTTCTTATTTATCCATATTCTCGTTTAGAGATAACAAATCAACAGCCACGTCTGACCTTATGAGAAATTCATATTACAGCCGTTTGCTTATCAGCTTGCAAGTTTGTTGCCTAAGTCTTTCATTTTTCCTCATTAATTTCCACTGTGGCGTTGTATGTTTTAGCTGCGAATCATTCATTTAACTGTTTTAATACTAATTAATAATAGCAATTTTCTAATAGCTTTTAACTGACCAGTTCGTTGCCTAAGTCTTTCGTTTTTATCACATTTAAATGCTGCTAATTGCAATTATTTCGGTGCAATGCCGCAATTAAACACTGTTACAGCCTTGCAAGTTCGTTGCCTAAGTCTTTTGTTTGGCTTTCATCAATGGCTCACAAGCCGAAATGAAAAATTTGCACTAATTTTATTTATTTATTTAATTTTTTTTTTCTTTGCGACACAAAATATGCCAAAAACATAAACAAACAAAAGCCGCAAGCAAAACAAAGCCCCCAACAATGCTGCAATGCGGCGAGGCTGCGGCATCTGCCACAGCGCCAACTATTTAGCGATGAATGAGACGAACGAGCCAAGAGACGAACCATCTCGTGAGCCGAATGAGCGCCAATTGCACGATGATTTAGTTTCAGTTTCGGCTGCTGCTCGCAGAGCTGACGATGACGATGTCGACGATGACGATGAGTTTGCTCTTTGGCAATTGCGGCGTCGGCGACGGCGGCGACGGCGGCTCCAGCAATGACGATGACGCTGTGCATTTTCTGTGTGGAGCCGCGCTCATCTATTGGCCCCCAGCCGATGGTAACGGCGCCGCGCTCGACCTGCTCTTGAGTATAAAACTAAAATTGATGCGAAATTTTTTCTAACTTTTGCATCAACTCCAAACGCGGCAACACGTGCAGCTAGCAGCTCGCGACCCAAAAACGTACGAACAGCACAAAAATAAAAATAATAATAACAACAACCATCAACAAACATATCAAGAGTTTTTTCAAGTGTGCGGTTAAGTGCGTGGCTCTTAAGTTGAGAGATTAATTACGTAAAATTTCAACGAAAAACAAAAGATATATAAACTAACGGCAGAGAATTGTTAAATAAATAATACAAATAATTTAACTTTGATTACAAAGAAAGTCCTTTAATGAAATATAATAATTAAATTGGATTTAAATTAGAATAGAATAAATACAAAGACACAAGGAATGGATACGTAAAACAGCTGAAAGATAAATGTTGTATAAAAACATAATTTTACTGAAGGAACAAAAACGAAACAGTTTCAAGAACATCATCTGAACGATTCTAGATAACTAACATATGAACTTATGCAAGTAAAAGGAAAGTCTTGCAACCAACAGCTGCGCATAGATAAAGGATTATAGGAGGATTATATGAAGGATTATAGGGAATAAACGATGCTTATTCTTATATATATAGAAATGACCACTCATCCTTTAATTTAGAGATCAAATGTGAACTGCTATCAAGACTAAGTAGAATAGCTAAAACAAGTCAAACTTAACTTAACTTTTCATACCCCTGCCAATATCTGACCTTATACCAAGAGACTTAGACTCAGCTAAATGCTTCTTCAAATGAACATCTTTTCAATTAGTCTGTTTCTCAACGAATACAATCTCTCAATTAAATAAAATTGAGTCTGTGTAATTATCACCCACAATCGTTGCGCATGCCAAGTTAATCAACCATTAAACGTAATCAAAAAGCTATACAAGCTGTATTCAAAAGGCTAACGCCAAGTGGCAAGAAGTGAATGTTGTTGTCTTCAGCGGCAGCTCCTGGCAAGGCAACCACAAAAACAAAATAAAGACCGCAACCACAAATGCCCATTACCATTTGCGGCAAGCATAAAATTCCAAAAGAGCCGTGCCATGCCATGCATCAGAAAATAATAAAAATATAAAAATGAAATCTAATTACATGCCAAACCAAAGAAATAACACTACAGAAGACATCGCTTCTGCTTGGGCCGAATGCAATTTTCCAATTGCAGCTTCCTTTCTAAAAATGCACGCAGACACACACACACACACACACACACAAAGTGGATGTTGTGCATGTATATAACATCTAATAGCACTTAGCTTAGCTCGTCTTTTTTCTTCTCTTTCGATTTTGTATTTTAGATAGCAACAACAACAGCGAAACAAACACAAAATCACATTTAAATTACGTATACGCCGCGTAGCCGTAAACCCAAAATCACAGACATCATGGCAGCCGCAACAACAGCGAACAAATCACCACAACAACAACAACAACAACAACAACAACAACAGCAGCAGCAACAACAACAACAACTAGATAGCAGTCAGCAGCATCTTCATCTGGCTGGCAGCAACGGCAGCAACTACGCCGCCTCCTCCAGCAACTTCTTTGCCTCCTGCATGTCCGTCGCTTTTGTTGTCGTGTTCGCTGTGCTGCTGGCAGGAAACTGTGTCAATGGGGTAAGTTCGGGTGAACCCGGAGCTGCAACCACCTTAGCCCTAGCCAGACTAGCCCGTCCGTCGGGCTTTGTCGATTTGTCTATTTATTGCGCTTTGTCAATTATCTTTGCATTTATCGCCGAAATATTTTCCCGCTCATAAAACTTTATAAGCCTGGGAATGGAAAATTTAAATTTGATCGCTTCATTAGCTCTATATACACACGATATCAGCGTAGAACAGACATATCATGAGCAGCAGCAGCGGCAGCAGCGGTAGCTGCAATTGGTGTGGTAAAAAAAGTGTCATCTTAGATAATTTCTATACTCATTCAAAGTAAAAGATTGCGCACACCATTTGTCTCTTGTCTGATAGCGATCTACACACAGCTAACAACAACAACAACAAAAAACAACAAACTCCCACGCAAAGTTGCAGCCGCAGTCGCCTCAGTGGCAACAACAACAATGCAATTGTTGCCGCAAACCCAAAAAAAAAGTGGACCAAAAAGTCACTTTTTTTCTAGACGTGGCTGCATGCGATTTTGCAAGTGCAACGACAACGACAACGACGCCGACGTCGACGTCGACCTGTCTGCAAAGTGTTAGACATCTTCTCACGTCCGCAAACGCCACACCACCAACAGCACCAACATACACGAACCCGCAGCTCTTAACTCCCCCTAAGTCCCCATTGCCCAGGCCGCATTTCCCATTGCTCCAAGACTTGGCTCAAGGTGTCGTCATCGTTTGCGTTTTACCGTCTTCTTCTGCTGCTGCGGCTGCTGCGTTTGCCTTGTTGCCTCTTTTCTTGTTGTTGTCTTTTATCAATTAGCCTTGGTGCCCTGCTCTAGACAGCAACAACGACAACAACGAGGGCAATAACAAAAGCACAACAGCAACAAGCACAACAACACAAAAGAAAGGAAAATTGCCCGCTTTGCTGTTGTTGCTTTGGGGTCTTCGTCGTCGTCGTCGTCGTCTGGTATTTAAACAGTCCAAGTACTTGCTGCCTGTCTGCTGGGCTAGGGGTTGTGGGGGCGGTTGCCCATTGCAGCTGGGTTACTGAGGCACTGGGCGCATGTTGTTGTTGTTGCAGTTGAAAATGTTAAGAGCTCATGAAAGTTATTAGCGTGCTGCAGGAAATCGCAGAGGTAATAAAAAAAGCGCTGTTAAATTGTTTGGTAAGAGCAGAAAATAGTTATCGAATAGTTAGCAAATAGCAAATGAATAGTTATCGAAATGTAAGCGTAATCGAACAGTTATCGATAACTAATGAGACAATATTTGACTGATTATCTTAAAATCGAACTATCGCTTATCGTTTTTGTCCTCCCTTTTGTTCGCTTTACAACACTGCTCATCAGCATAAGCCAAGCTTTAAACTCAAAAAGAGTCCATCTATAGGGTTGGGATCCATACCAAATGATTTTTTGTCACACGCCCTGCAAATAAATTTATTTAAGCGTAAGAAACAACAACAATGCAAAGCTGGTGTGGAAAAATTGTATTTAGATTGGAATTGACGCAAGATCAAGATAAGTGAAAGACGGACCTGTGACATGCGACATGCAACATGTTGCACAGACGCGACAGCCACAGGAATGGATATGAAAATGGAATGGCATAATTTTGCCGCGAGATATGGAATGTTGAGCTGGTTAAACAAAAGAACACAGTGCCTAGCTCGGCTGTCGAATGTCGAGTCATGGGAATGTCATCATGCCTGTGTGTGTGTGTGTGCGATGCGGCTGCCACTTGGCCACGCTTTATGGCTGTGTCGGCTTTTCATGGTTTCATACGCATGAGATTGACAGTTCTCTGTTGTTTTTTAAAGAGGTTTTATTGTCGCACACACAAACACACACACACACAGACAGAGGCAGCCACCCACAATTGCACATTTTCAACACTCACTGATTCTTTTGTTGATCTCTAGCCAAGTTTTTTTTTCTAAATATTTTTTGCTGGCTTTTCGACAGATTTTTCGGTTGATGCATTTGCATTTCAAATTTCGGTTGTGTTATTCTGTTTCTCTTGATTCTTTTTTCGCGTGTACCAAAATTGTGTGTGGCAATTGTTTCAGGCTCGTAATTTGTTATTGTTTAGACAACATTTTGCTGTTGTTTTGCCATGATTTAAATGTGCCCTGCTTGAGCAATCAGCGGGCTCCAAATGAAACACCCAAACGAAGGTCACATGCAGCTCGGCTGCACTCGATGAGATAATTCACATTCCCATGCAATATTTGTACTTGAAAGCCGCATCTCATTTTCGTTTCAATTGCAGCAAATTGATGGGTACATAGCTGGCGAGGATTATCCGATCTACGATGCGGTGCCCAAGGGCCTGTCATTCAACTGCCAAGGACGTCAGCCGGGCTACTATGCGGACACCGAGACACGGTGTCAGGTGAGTAAAAGGCATAACAATAGGCAGCGCCTATCCAAGGGATGAATTGGGTAGATTCCGAAGATAAATGTCTTGATATCATTCTTAGCTCTATCACAAAGTTATCATATTTATTTATACTAATCCAAGGTCTGGCATTGGTGCTTGCACTCTGGACATCAGTACTCCTTCCTCTGTCCCAATGGCACCGTCTTCAATCAGGCTGTACGCGTCTGCGATTGGTGGTCGAACGTGAACTGCGCCGGCTCCGAGCAGCTGTATCAGAACAACGATGAGCTGTATCGCATACCAGAGCGCAGCCAGCAGCTGCAGCAGCAGGATGAGGTATGATATAAGGCTGATGATGAGTATAAGATTGGGACAGCACACACAACAACGGAGGCGGAGGCAGTGAATCGGCAACGAGGCGGCAGACAGCGACAGTTTCTGGCACAAAACAAAAGCAACATCAACATCAACAGCAGCAGCAGCAACATAGATAAAAGCAAGCACATCAACAACAACAACAACAACAGAATCGTAGATAGCACCGCACCAACCAACTACAATAAAATGACCAAAAATAGTTTTAGAGGCAGCATGAGATACACAACCAATCAATCTCAATCGTCATACTCATCATCACAGCAGCAACAGCAGCAGCAGCAACAGCAACAATATAATTCTAGTAAAAATAGCGAATATCAAAGTAGACACAATAGTAGCAATAGCCGTAAGCAGAGCAGTAGAAATAAAAGTAAACAATTTAGGATAGGCAATACGTCCTCTAGGCATAGCAATCGCACCTCAAGCACCCAACACAGCGGCAGCAGCAGCAGCAGCAGCAACAGCCGCAGCAACAGCAGCAGCAACAACAACTACAACAGCAAACAACGCGGCGCGATGCGCTACAATTTGAATAAATTTGAAAACGACGCTGAGCTCAAGGATTATAAAAGCAAAATTAAAAATAAATACAACATCGATTATGATCATTCTTTGGATGAAGAATATGAAATAATTGAGGCCATTGAGTGAGTCCGCAGGGACGTTAGAAATTCAATAAAGAACATCTCACAGAAGCTTTGTAGTTGTTGTTGTTGTCAAGTGAATGTGCTGCAAATTGGCGCTACTTTGTGTACCCCTCCCCACAGTTGGCAAAGTTTCCCAAATTCACTTTTGTATATATATGTATATTATTTCTTGCACAATTCATTTTTTAAATCTTATGTACCTGCAACAAAATTGTAAAATAAAATGTATATAAAATATTTGTTCCCATTTGCTGCATACTTTTAAGCGTTCGATTTATATATTTGATATAAAAGCTTTGCTTTTGTGAGCTGCCTTAAAGCTCAATGCTATGTAACTCTAGCTTTCAGCTGCTCTTACACCCAGCGCACACTAGTGCCATCTCTGTCTCACACACGTTGCTGTCGCTGTTTACTTTCAAAGCTCTGCTTGTTGATCAGCTGCTGATCATATGGCCATAAGCTTTGGAATTGTATACGCTTCCAGTTTCCAGTTGTCAAAGTTAGCTGCTTGTATTTGGTCTTTTCTTTTTTGTTTACGCCTCTGCAAAATGTGCACGAAGAGATAACAATAAGGTAAATATTAAACTTAGATTAAGCGTGCGCAAGAAGATGCTTGAATAGTTATTATTTGGAAATATTTTACCATGATGGATTGGTAGATTGTGTCTTTGGTCAACATTTTAGTGGTAAAAGGTTTTGTATGAAACAGCGAGAAGAAGCAGATAGTGAATGTGTTTCGAATGTGATCTTCGAGTTTGTTGATTTACTGTATGTATAAGGTAGCTTAGTTAACCTAATACAATGGTAGAGATATGATAGATAGATAGGTAGATAGACATATGTATTTGTTAGCAAAGATCTAAGCATTTTCTAACAGTTGTTAACTAACAATTTATACAACCTCCCAAGCACCTACAACCAACAACAAACAGCTACCAGCATGCGGACACACATAGATCAAAGCCATGAGAAAAAAAGTTGTTTATGTACTCAAACTTCAGGCCTACCTAATTATAGGTCAATTGTCAACTTTTGGTCATTAGGCAGCCAGGTGACACAATTTGTGCAATTAGCGAGTAGAAATGCGTGTCAGCCTGCCCCGATTCGCCCCGCACTCCACACTCCGCACTCCATACTCCATAATCCAAGCAGACCCTAGACAAGCCCAGACCTATCTATACCAAAATATCTGTGATCGTGTCTACTTAAATGTTGGCGCTGTCCGCGTGCGTTTCGGATTTATTTTTATTTGTTACTTATTTTTACACGTTTTCGACTCGTTTTCTTGGCCCCTGCTCGCTCGCTGGTCACCCACATTTTAATGGGTTACTGTCAAGTAGCCAAAGCAAATACAACAACAAATTAAAGCCATGTACATTATATAAGTGCGTATAATATTTATAAAACAAAAAGCGAATAATGTTATGGAACTGCTCACTAATTAATATGCAGGCAAATAATTTACTATGTGACGCAAATGCCATGTAGCGAACAAAAAAAGGAAATATTTATATTACTATATAAGAGACACAAGCCACATTTCAAGTATCAAACGAGTAAGAATTTTGTAGGCAGAAGTGCTGAGCTGAGAGATACCCTGTACTTAGAAAAGATATAAGAATAGGATATTTATGGAAATTGCCTCAGAATTATATGGAGAAAAGAAGTCGCTGGTTCGGTACGCAATTCGAACCAACTCCCTGCCCTTTGGTTCCTTGCATAAAACTGATTCTCCGCATTCATAAGCCCAGGTTTCGGATCAAACCTTTGTTCTTCGTGTATGAACTATGTTTTTCTTAACAATTCATTTTGGATTTTGTGTATTTGCCCGTTGCACAGAAAATATGACAAGTCGTACATATTCTCATATGCAAAATGCGGGCTATATTTGTTCTACACCCAAAAAAGGCTTTTACCAAATATGGTAGAAGTGCAATGATTGGGTCTTAACTTGTTGTTGCCTTAGGCCTGGATCTTACTCAAGCGATTTGTATGCTACTCTAAGATAGCCAAAATGAATCTACAACTGCCTGCTATCCACATAAATATGCCCCTTTAAGCGTTTCTATGACTACAGGGTATAGAAAAGTAAGCCAAAATTGAGTATTTATTTCGAATAAGGTGAGAATGTCAGAGGGTCTACAAGCTGGCGCAGAAACCGGTAAGCGCAGATATAAAGACGCGTACTCGAACTTATCAGAGACTGAAGCAACTGCCTTGGCGAACAAAATGCAAAATACAAAATACAAAAATAAAAACTCGGTTCAGCGCCTGCGTTTCTGCGAATCTTGAAAGACTGAAAAGTCTCAAGTTTTTTCAGTTTCGCATCTTGAATCTAGTGTCTAGTTTGGCCTGTGCGCCTGCCGGTTGACAAGTTGACAGCTTGGACTGGGGGCTGGGATGCGTCTTTGCCGCGGCGACTGTGGCTCAGTTTATGAGACAGTTCAACTTCAGCATTTGCATATTTTGTTTATTTGTTGTGCACAGTCAGGAAGAATTACAACTTGCAGTCCGCCAAGTGCCAAGTCCCAAGGCAATGAAGGCAATCCACCTTTGTCCATTTGTGAGACTGGTTTCTGTTTTTTCAAAATTGTTTTTATTTTTGTCTTGTGCATTGCTGCAACTGCGGGTTTTTTGCGCGTGCATTTTTAAATTAATGTAATATACTTTGTTTGGCTTTTTTATGCGCCGCATTTTCGTAACTGCCAAAGACGGCTGCCGCACCGGTCAGCCGTAGACCCATCCAAGTTGAAGTTGATTTGTGTGCTTTAAATAATTGCTGCGTTTATCAACCCAGCTCAGATGCAACTCAAGTTGGAGGCGCTGTCGGGCAAAAGATACAAATCGTAGGTTAAGCTGATTTCGTGTAAGCGATTGTCAAGTGTATTGAAGATGCAATCGAGTTTGTGACTCGCACTTTGTGGCTCTCAACACGCTTCACTTTGTCAAACTTGGCCAAAAGCCAGTGGTGTGGCTCAAAGGGGGGGGGCACTGAATGCCAATTGGTCTAGGAAGGTTGCTGTCAAGGTCAAACGAAGAGTTTAAGTATGCCCTAAGCTGATGATCTGTCGACTAGAAATAGATAGCCAAAGAGATTACTTATGCTCAATCAAAAGTTCCCAGACTTTCATGATCAATTAATACTTCTTATAAGCTTTGCATTTCTTAAAGTAAATAAACTATCATATTAATATATAGATCATCATCAAAGTCCGGTTTGTTAAAGCTCAAATTTGTTTATATTAAGAGCTTACTCGGCTGCCTACAAATAACCAATTTATCTTTTACAGCTCCATTTATCGCACATATTAATCAAAACTTTTACGACATTTCGGTCGCATATCATAATTTTTGTTGGTCGAAAAACCTGCCCCGACACGCCCTCTGCTCCAGTTTTGCTCATAAACCAATATCCCAGGCTCATTTTCGCAATCTACTTTGTTTATTGATGTCATTTATCTTCATCAATATTATTAGCTGGCCGGCTCGAAACAAATTAATTTACAATCAAATTAAAATGCGCTGAATATTTCTTTGTTGTCACTTTTTTGTTTCTTTCTAATATCTTTTTACAGGGCGCGCAAATAAAAGCAAGTCAAATGCAACAGCAGCCACAATGGAGCTTAGCCTAACCGAAAACTGACGAAAATATATAAAAGAAAAGAAAATTGTCACAAATTAACATAATTATGGTGCGCGCCTAATGATCAAATGACAACGTGAGAGATACCGAGAAGAAAAGACAAACGAAAAGCAAAGACTCTTTTAAAACTGAAAGCGGCTGCCGAGCAACAACAATTATTACGAGTGTAAAAGGCCGAAATAGCGAAAGACGAAAAATCGAAGCAAGGGATCATCAACACTATAAAATTTAAATGAGGCGACAACAACAACGACAACAACGACAACTGGGACGGAGGCAACAGTGAGGCACGAAAGCGAAATGTGCATCTTTAACGCTGTACTAATGCGCTGCTCCACACAATCAATACAAGGCAACAACAACAACAACAACAGCAACAGCAACAACAACAACACAACAGCTACAACAACAATAACCACAAGAATTGCATAAGCAACAAAGCGACTCCAAAGCGACGCCTCAAGCGACCTCATTTCAGCAAATCGCAATCTTTGCCCAGCTTGTCGACCCTACGCGCAGTCACTCGGCCGGCACGGGGATTCCGGGGTGGTTGCGGGCTGCTGAGACAATTTTTTTTCTTCTGTTTTTGGTTTTTTTTCGCCACAGACATATTTGCATTGCGCATACGCACCGTTAGCCAACGGCATGGATGCAATGGAGCTGCTGCATCAGCTATGCGTCAATATTGTTTGGATATTCAAGATCTATCTGAAATTTGCGTTCATCACGGTGATCATATACCTGGTGGCCGAATGGTATATAGTGCGCTATGGCGTCGAACTGGAGGATCAGCTGGACGGTCATGTGGCGGCCAACGAGCGTCCGGCCTCGAACAGCACGCTGAGTAAAGTGTTTCGTTTCGTGTTGAACTTCTTTATCATCTGAGAACTAGATTAACCACCTGATACACGCCTTAGCCGTACCCAACAAGCAAGGTCAACTCACAGCTCGTAATTCGAACTCGAATTCGTATTCGAATTCGGATTCGCATTCGAATTGATTGCGGAATTGCAATTCGCTTCGCGCGCTTTGTTTTGTTTTCACCGCAACCGCCAAGGCCTGCAAGAGAATGTAAAGCCCAACCAGTTAGCATTATTAAAAGTAAAAAAAAAAAACCAATCACAAATATCAAGAAAAATAAAAACAACAAATACATTCTTTTCCATGTAATTACGTGGCAACAACAAACAAACGGGTTGAACGACTTTTCGCTTCTAAAAATAACAATAAAAAAACATTTTTGCATGCATTTTGTTCCTGCAGCTCTTAACAAATGAGGTAAGGCGTTCAGTTTTTTGGGTGGGGTTTTTGTAATTCCACGAAAATTGGCTCTTAACACAAATATAACGGTACCTTTTTTTATTATTCTCATCTGATGTGCTCAGATATACTTGAAGATCGAATGAATTATCTCTTGCAGGCATTCAGTTCTGTCAATTTCGTTTACATATTGCAACAGGTCTTAATTTCCTTACTTATATTTTTAATTCGTAGTATTATCTGTTGCTTTAATAAATTAGTTTTGATTGCTTAACAGCTAAGCCAAAAACTTAGCTGATTAAAAGGCAAGCGACAATTGCCAAACAAAATTTGACTTGCAAAAAAGTCGCCAGAAAATAAATAAACTAAGTTTTTGGGAGCTGGCGACAACTGAAATAAGTTATTGAAATCTGTCGTAAACGTGCTCGACTAGCAGCTACCCTGCAAAACAGGACGCAAATGTCTTCCTAACTGTTTGATTGTTAAACAACTTTAATTGGCAAGTTTTAGCTGTTTAGTTAAAGATCTAATCTAATGAAAATAACATAGTTTAAGCGAACAATAAAGTTAACAACAGCTTCTGGAAATTAGCCTTAAAACAAGTGCGCTTGAGCTTCCTATTAAAAATGCTATCGCATCAAATGTGATTTGCAGTTATTTTTTCTTGCACGCCAAAATGCTACAAACTTTTTATCAGACCAAATAAAACAGCTGGCAATTGGCAGCTGGCAACTGGCGACCAGTCGAGAGCTGTTTAACAGTTACAACATGTACTAAAGACTGCAACTTGGATAGTATGCGGCATACCGGTTCGGCTAGGCGACCCACACACTTACACACAATCACACGCATACACATGCACACGCACACACAGAGAGGCGCCTCGACACATTGCTCCCGTTCTCAGCAGCAGGCCCACAAGCACATACACATACATAGATGGATAATAGAGCATAGGAAACAATTGTATGAATATGAGTGGGTGCTATTAATGTAGCTCAGATGTGAGGCACACGCCGTCAGCGATAAACACTCGACGATTTGTGGCTGTGTGTGACTGTGTGTGTGTGTGTGTGTGTGTTAACTGTGACTGTGCCTACTGCTGCTGCTGCTGCTGTTGTTGCTCCAATTTGAATACAGGCAAACGGCAGTTGCCGTCAAATTCAACTTTCACATGCGCAGATGCAGTGCAACACACTCCAAGTACTTTAGCTCTGTGACGTAATAAAACACACACACACTCAGACACACACACAGACACAAGCAAGCTGCAGACACAGCCTCAAGTCGTATATGCCATAATCCGCAGCAGGCGCAACAACAACGACAACAACAACAATAATGGGGAGCATTTGCTTTGACCGCTGATTGATTTCATTACGAGCCGCTTGAAATGCTTCACATTATTTTGCATTCAGTTGATTTTAGATTTAGTCATTTAATGTGCCTCTGTATGTGTGCGTGCAGCTTGTATAGAAAATGCCTAACTAAAATATAATTGTGATCCGCACCACGCGGCGTATGCGCAATAATTCATGAGCCGTTTAAGCAATTTATATGTCTTCGGACAGCGTCCACCGCTTATTGTGTTACGGTTGTTTTCTTGTGTGTGTGAGTGTGACTCTCTCTGTGTGTGTCTCTGTGTGTGTGTGTGTGTGTGTGTGTGTGCGTGTGTGTGCGTGTGTGTGTGATTGTGACTAATAGCAGATGGTTTTGGCCTACGTTGGTTCATTAATTGAAATGCCATGTGTTTGTTGTTGCTGCAGCAATTTGTTGTGTTATTGTTATTATGTCATTGCGGTCAGTCAGCAAATCAAGCGCTAAATATTCAAAACAAATTAACGAGCACATGCATATCAATTGTGAATCGATAATAGATCAGTCACAATGATATAAATGCATAGAAAACGTAAAGAGCAATGCGGAAATGGGGTATCTTGAATGAAAGTAAGTTCGCTATTGAAATGAACGTAAAAAATAAAATTGAAAATAAAAATAAAATAAATATATTTAAATCGTGAAGCTTTTCTTCCTTTTTAAGTGATTTTCTAGTTATAATCAAACACAGATAATACTATAAAAACGGAAACCCGATTTTAAGATCAAGATATACTTTAGCAATATTTTGTATGAAACAGTATACTTTGAGCACAGCATATATTCTGTTAAATAAATTTTGCAAGAAATTCATGAAATAGTTCGAAAATAAAAGTCTAAAATCTTAATCAGCAAACCTGTTAAGCTGCTTTATAAGATTGAAGCCAGCGACTAAACAGCAAATGCGGCAAAGTCAGAGCCAAAAGCAAAATGCAACAATAACAAAACACACAAAACACACGAAAAGCCAAAAACAAAGTCAAACTATTGCAGAATGTTGACGGCGGAAAAACTGTAACAAAAAGTGCTACACAAAGAAAAGCTCAAGCTCAAGCTCGCAAAGTCAACTGCCAATCTCTCGTTCTCTCTCTCTCTCTCTCTCTCTCTCGCTCGTTGTGGCGCTCTCTTGCGCTCTTTTTGTGAGAGAGCAAGCGCAAAGCCGTTGCGGCGAAGCGGCAAGAAACCAGTTTCCAAGACATGCGACTGGAAACCAAATTAGCGAGCTAAAGCTTCGAAATACGTTACCAAAAGACGATTTTATGCCAACGCAAAGTTGGCCAACAATCTGCAATTTCAGTCTGCAAACGGTCAGCCAGGTGAACGGCAGCCAAGACAGGTTGGCAACAGTAAGTGGGTGTGGTTATATTCCACGAACGAAAAAAATATATAAAATTAAACGCTGCGCATGCGCTGCGTTCGCACAAGTGTATATATACATATACATATACATCTGTGTATATGTTATGTGTGTGTGTGTGCGCGCGCGTTTGGCATTGTGTTGTAAAAAATTATATAAAATTTATATGGCCAGCAAAGATTTTGCATGCAAATTGTTTATGTTAATGTTAATTTGTGGCCAACAATCAAGCGCAGTCGAAAATCTTGCCAAATCTTGCCTGGCCAAAAGGTGTTGAATGCGCCAATCCGTGCAGCTGTATGTGTGTGAAAAACTAATGCTCAAGTGTCGTAATATCCCCCAAAGAGTTTTCAATCAACGCTTTGCGAGCTGCTAAAAATTATGCTCAACTAAAGTATATATATATTTAAACGCGTGTGCTAGCTATTAAGCAAAAATACATAAAAACAACAATAAAAATTTTCACAAGTGCACGCACACAATGCAACAAGCTGCAACACACGCACGCACACATAAGCAGATATACATTATGCCTCTCTCTCTCTCTCTCTCTCTCTCTCGCTCTGGTCTGTCTGTGTGTGCGTGTGTGTGTTTGCAGTTTATTGTATTCATTTTGCTTTTGCTAATGCATTTTCAGCAGCATTCAGGAGAAATATTAAAAAATATATTGAAAAAACTTTTGTGGATTATAAAAAATATAGAAATTCGCCAGCTGCTTTTAAGGTAAGCCATGTTTTTTTTGCAATCTTTGCTGCAGCATCTGACAATGTTAACTCTTCAAAAACTCAGGGCCAAAACTCTTGGCAAAACTTTGCAAAATTATCTCAAGCGTTGCTAATTATTTGCCATGTACTACAAGCTGTTGCTGAAATCAGTTGTTGTTGTTGTTGTTGCCAGGCATTAGTTGCTGAAAAAAGCAAACAATTGCCATAATTTGTTTATACATAATTTGTAGCTATGTATCTTTGTATCTTGTATCTTTTGGCGTGCGCATCTTTGCAAGGCGCCCAAAAACAAAACAAAAACTGCGCCATTTTACTTTCATCACCAGCCACAGTAAACACAACAACACCAACAACAACAACAACAACAACGGTTACAGCAAAATTTTTCAAATTTTACTTTCATCCATCTGCGACGAACGTATGTGCATTTTATTTGTACTTTAGTTTTATTATTTTTGAATCTCTACGAAACATTTAACTGCAAATTTCTTCATTTTGGCCGTTTACTTTGAGTTTTCCTCACGCCCAAGGAAAACATTTAAATTTGTTAATTACTGGGAAACACCAAAAGTCAATTTGATGCGTGTGAAACTGAGATTTCTCGCACAGATGCTGCTCTCCTTTTGCATATTAGCTGTGACTACTCACAGCTCGGCAAAGCGAGCCAAAATCAAATGATCACATCGCAACCGGAATCGGCGATTAACTTATTTGCAGCACTGTAAACGGCTATAACAAAAAGTAAAAACAGCAACTAACAAGCACACAAATTGAAACTGAAAACGATTTTCCAAAAGGAAACTTTGTTTTCACTTGCCATTCAAGCGACGCCTCAGAAAAGGCAGCCAAAGCTCTGAAGATGCCAGCTGTGGAAGAGCTATAAAATGAATGCAAGCTATGAAAATGAAAATTGCTACGAAAATAAATGAAGATGTGGAAGAGTAGATGCAAGGGATGAACATTGAAATATAGTTTTAACTTAATTTGTTTCACATGTTAGATATATAAAGATGTTGTGGCTATACATGGGTAGACTATAAGGGAAGACTTAGATAACTTTAGAAGACTTAATTAACTTTACCTAAGTATCAAGATAAAAACAAAGAAATAGTTAATATATAGGAAGGAAATTATAACAAGAATGCCCAGTAATGAGCGTAAGTCACGCTACGCGAGCTTAAGGCCAGAGTTCTATGAGCTGCAAGGTCAAGAAAACTCTTGGAACTCTTAGCACATTGTGATATGTGCTCTATTGTGCAGATGACTACATTAATAACAATCAAGATCGGCCAATTTGTTTATAATTTTTTGAATTATTACTCGATCTACGCCCACGCAACGACAACAAACAAAAGTGAAACAAATGACAGCTGTGCGACTTTAATAATAGGCAACATAATCTGCCAAAACTCACAAAATCAATTCAAAACTGACAAATGACACTACAAAGGGCAATTAGCTAAGCCCACATTAGATTGTATAATAACATGCTAAACACAACCGACAACAACAAAAAAAAACTGCACCACAAAATTCAGCAGAAACCCAAAACCACAACAGCTGAGGCGACCTTGAAAGAGCACCGAAAAACATATACATATATATATATATATATATATATATGTAAAAAATGAAGCGAAAGAAAAGTCCAAGATTGAACGGCTGTGCCCCAGAGATGCTAATTTCTTGTGACAACGGAGCAGTCGAGTCTTGGAACCGGCATCTGCATATTGAAGATCGGCAGCGGTCCTCAACCGGTTGATGCTTCGTTTGGCGTATAAATTAAAATATTATCAAGTCAAAATAAAAAAGGAAAAACTATCCGGCGGCGAAACCAGTTGCTGACGTCGGTGCGACGACACATTTCAAAGAAATTCGACTGCTCGCATTTGAAATGTAAATGAAATCGAGAGTTTAAATATCGCATTTGTTGAAGATAGCATCTATTGAAACGGGTTGCCAGCTGTGCACTCCACGGCGACCTTTCCGAATGAATAAGGCATTGCATGCAAAACTCAATCGAAACGTTTTCAAATTTCATTCTAATCGTGCATTGTCTAGAGCTCTATGACGTGTCGACCTTAAGCCACATCCAACTGATTCTAAATGCTGCTCATTGTCTAAGGCTGGCTAATTTTATTTTAATTAGCTAACGTCATTTGACAAAAGAGAAACACAAGCCCAGACACAACGATTTTATCGCTAAATTATGTGAAAAATTCAACAGATTTGAGATTCGCGCTGCAAATTTGCACAATTTCAAGGCACTTGCGCTCATAAAACGCAAAGAGAACTATTCAATTTGCAAATGAGCTTAACTTGAAAATGAACAAAATAAATAACAAATCGAAACTTCCTTTAATAAAATTTCCGATTTTAAACAGAACCGTGACTGTGATTGCGACATAAACTGTGACTGTGACTGCGACTGTGACTGTGATTGCGACTGTGAGTGCGACTCCGACATAAGCTGTGACTGTGACTGCGACTGCGACATAAGCTGTGACTGCGACTGCGACTGTGACTGTGATTGCGACTGTGAGTGCGACTCCGACATAAGCTGTGACTGTGACTGCGACTGTGACTGTGATTGCGACTGTGAGTGCGACTCCGACATAAGCTGTGACTGTGATTGCGACTGTGACTGCGACTGTGACTGTGATCATTAATAATATTTATATAGACGACAACGAAAACAAGCAGAAAAACAAAAGCAACTCGAACAGCAGCAACAACAATTTACCGGTATTCGTGTGCTTGTAAGCCGTCGTGCTTAGCCTTGAATTTGAACTTGGCTAAAAGGCAATTTAACATCGAAACTTCGAGGCACATCGATACGTGTCAGCGACATACAGACACTTAGCCAGCCAGACAGACAGCCAGCTCATCTCCGACTTCGGCTCCGGCTCCGGACAATGGTGGGCCGTAAAAAATTAGATGCTTTTATTATTATGTATATGGTCATATGGGCGAGCGAGCAACAGCAAAATTAATATTAATATTATTGTTTATGACAATGCAAAATGCACCAAAATAAGGGAAACAATACATAAAGCTCAGCCATAAATTGAACCTGTTTAGCATAGCCATCTATCATAAAAGCCAAAAACAAAACAAAAAGCGGCTTAGCTTGACCTTAGATATTTGAAGTAAAGGCTAAGACGTAGAGAAGAACAAGCACACAGAGCACTTATTACACATATGGAACATTGTGTGCCAGATTTATGGCAAAAGGCATTAATCATAAAAATGTACATATATCTAAATGATATTCAAGAGGGAGGGTGAAGAAGACTTTGACTTGACTGCCAGCTCATATACTCTTATTAACAGCTAAATATTTATATTCCCATTTATTGCATTTATAGCTTAATATATCTATTAGCTGCGCGGTAGTTAGAACCCTTTGACATTTGAGATTTAACGAGCCTGCACTTGAGGTCGCATGAATAGAACCAGTTGCAGCTCAACAAACTATTATCATATATTTTGTCACATATTTATCTGAAGTCAGGCGCTCAAATGTCAGCTTGAGACAAGCTTCATCATATAAGCGCACACGCTTAAAAACATTTATAAATAAAACAAAATGAAGTTAAATATCCACTTAAAATGCGCGACACACATTTTTTGCTTTGTGGAGCGGGGTGTGAACGGCGAATCTTTGAACTCCGTCACATTGGTAAAGCCCACAAAGGCGAGGCGCCTTCGTCATACAAAATGCAGCTAACAGAGTTAACTGACAACAAAAACAACAACAACAAAAATTGTGCCATGAATAAATGAAAGGCAGACGAACAGCTGCTCGGAGTTGGGCCCAAAATCCATTACCAAGACCCAATCAATTGAAGCTTCCTCTTTGGCAAAATACGAAAAAAAAAACAACGAGACGTCGCGCCGTCTGACATTTCGCAATGCGCATACGCCCCGTTGTACGAGTGACTGTGTGGATGGATAATCGAATTGAAGGCAAACCAATAAACAATGCATAATAAAACTGTTATCTGATACATATATATATAAAGGTAGATGTATCCATAAACAATGACAAGCTGCCGAATTACAATGCTCCAATGAACCTTTTGCATTTGTATCTTTCAACTTTGTTTAACTAATACAACTTAAGCGCTCTCTCTCTAAATCTATCTCTCTCCCTCTCGCTCACTCTCTCCCTCTCTCTCCCTCTCTGTCTTTGTTTTGCAATAAATCAACTGCAAGTGTTTGGCAGCTTGGAATTTGCAGCCACGCCAATATCGTATACTATATACTTAAATGATATCAATATAAATAATTAAAGCACTTACTTTTTAAGGCAGCTGCCGCTTTTGAAATTTGGATTTTGTTTTTGATTTTGATTTTGTGTTTGGTTTTTGCTTTTGCCTTTGCTTTTCATATATATTTGCACAGCCAATTAAAACGCATTGAAAATGAAAGTGTTGCCGCATTGTAATTGTAATCTATTGTTCACTTTTCAATTTGATATAGTTATGTATTCGGGCCGACCGCCCCTCTGTATGTGTGTGTGTGTGTGTGTGTGTGTGTGCGAGTATGCTTTTGTTGTTGCCCTTTCGCTGCGCTTTACGCTTTACGTAAGTGACATTGAAGGCAGCGGCTAATTATGCAATTACTGCTTCAACTGAATCAAGTCTTTAAATTAACGGAAACTCAACGGAAATTGTACAAAACTGTTGCACATACATTAAAGCAAAGGCACAACATTAAAAGCTTTTATCATTATCATTTTCTTTATTAATACATACATATATATACATTTCTTATTTATTAAACATAAATTTCATATAGGAAGCACTTCTTTTTGTCAAGAAATTGTCCATTGTTATAAAGTGCACAATTAAAAAGTTAGAGAAAAGAGATAATATTACTTTTTATAAAGTATAGAAAGAAAGACAAAGCATCCATTCTGGAGACTCTTCCAATTAGAATATTGTATATATAAAATCCTTTCCTTTCCGCTTTCCTAATATATACCATAATGTCCAGGAAGAGAAATCCTTAGGAAACTTAATCTTATTGCACACAAGTTAAACCCATTTCTACAATTGTTATGATGTCTTAGCCAAAGTTCTTTTACAGATAAAAACTATTTAGTTACAATAAAATGTGCCCTAACTTTTCCTGGCATAAGATTCAGTTTCACTTTTTCCATATTCATGAATTAGTCATGAATATGGCATAGAAAATCAGACGAATCTATGTCTAGAACACTTTCTACGACCATAAGTAGATAAAGTATACGCACACACACACACACTCGCACACACGCACACACCTGCTGTGCATTTCTTTTCCGCCACAAACTGATTGATTGTCAGCTCAAAAAAGTAACGTTAATCAAGACATGTGCGAGTTGCAGTTAGGTGTAGCTCCAAAAAAAAACAAAAGGAGAAAAAGAAAAAACAATACTTGTGGATTGCGTGCCGAAAATGTTAAGTGAAGAACTCAACGGAACGGACTCCAGAGACATTTCATTGGAGCGTTCAGTGACTTCTTCACTTGGCATAAATCTTGGCCTGCGCTCGTCCGGGTGTGTTTATTGGCGAATTCTCGCATTGCTTACAACATTTTTGTTTGTCATTTTTTGTGCTTTGTGAAATTTACATAATTTTCTTATTATTTCTTTGTTTTTTTTTCTTTCAAGCTATCCAAAGCGGGAAATATAAAATTCAACAGCAACTGCAGAGACGTCATAATGAAAAGAGCCAAACGCTGGCTGTTCATGACAGCGACAGGTGAGTTCAGACACCCCCTTCCCCCTGTACCCTACCCACGTATATGAGGAAAGGTTATTCAGTTGCTGCAATAACTTAATCGCTGCTTTGCACTTGCAACGAACTGGATTATGCTGCACAAGCGAAAACTCCCGAAAAATAGCTGCTACCAGTCGCTGCATGTGCTGTGATATAATGCGGCCAGTCGAGCGCAAAAACTGCTCCGATTATGCAATTAAACAAAAACCAGATACTGTTTTTACACATTTTTATATAAATACCTGCCCTGCTTTTCATCCGAACAGTGCTGTTGTTGGGTCTGATTGGCTCCGCGGATGCTGCGCTGCCCTTCAAGAAGGTTTCCATTGCCAAAACACCTGCCTCTACAACCAGCACAAGCACAACGACAACCGAAAATCCAGAACCTGCCACAGAAAAACAAGATCTGCCACAGCCCACCGGCGCGGGGGAGGAGAGCAAGGTGAGTGCTTACTTAGTTTTATTTAGAGCAAGGATTTCTAATATGTTATATCTTTTTATAGTCGGACAATGTGACGCTGTCGAAAAACTCCAAATTGACGGGCATACCGCAAATTGATTATATCTGGGATCCAAATTTGCCACGAGAGCTGAGAGGGTAAGTCCAGATAAAATGTAGACGAATATTACCTTATATGCAAACTTCATCTAACGCCTTCTGAACAATTGTTTATTATTTTCTTTGCAGCTACAATCTCTCGAGCTATCCTTTCTTGTCTACCGTTCCACCCATGGATGAGATTCACTTTAAGTGCGAGGGCCTCCATGACGGTTTTTATGCTTCCATTGAGTACAAATGTCAGGTGAGTAAATAAGTGAAAAATGCAGTTAGTTTATGTTCTAGTAGATAAGAGAAATACAGGCCTTTGACTTCTACTTATGGGTTTTTCCTGGAATACTTAATATTATAAAGAATACTTCCTCTGCTATAGCTATAGATTTCTCTCTCCCTTTTTCTTATTATCGCTCTCTCTCTCCCTCTCTCTCCATTTGTTGTGAATGTTTCTCTTTCTTTGTATTTCTGGCTTGCTTGAAAGAGGAACTCTTTCTCAACCAATATCTTATTGAAGCTCTCACTTATACTCGTACACCTAAAAGGGTGTACTATTAGTACAACCGTTAGAAAGAGTTATTCCCATGTATTCATGAAAATCGCATAGAAAGGCTTCATTCTGATGATGCTTTCAAATGCTGTTACTTCCCACCCTGTCGCAAGAGCAAAGGGAGGGTCAGTAGAGCCAGACAAATTGTATGTTTTACCTTATGTATGTTGACCTTGTGCTCAACAGCGCAACGGGAATGTAGTTGGTGGGTGGGGGAGGGGAAGGGGTCGTTATCCAATTGGTCAAGTTGAACAGCGCTCAAAATGAGCTACCACGTAATTCATGTCCAGTAATTTCTCTTTTTGCCGCCGTCTTGCGGCTTACGTGCCCAAAGGCGAAGCCAAAAAGAAAAACATTAAAAAAACTTGTCTGCGTGTCGATCTTGACCTCAAATTGGATTTTGTTTGCCTGGCGAAGAGACGTTAAACAGACGGTGTTCACACCTCTATCTGGCCAAGACTTTAGTTAGTTATTTACGAATTTTACTAACTGCCTCTTTTATCGTTTGCAGATCTATCATCATTGCGTCTACGGCATACGACACGATTTCCTCTGCGCCAATTTCACGGCCTTCGATCAGCGCACCTTCATTTGTCACTTTGCCTCCGACGTGGACTGCGAGGGCTCCCAAAAGTACTGGAACAGGTGAGAGCAAGTCGAAGCTGACCTAGATAATTGAATGTAACTCACTTAAATTCTTGCCCCATAGAAATGATGAGCTATACATGGCCACCACGACGTCGTCGACGAGCACGACCACAACGGAACCACCCCCAACCCCGCCCAGACGTCGAGCGCAGCGACCCTATCATCGACCCTACAACCGCCGCCCCGTGGATGACTATTATTATGACGAGTCTGAGGATGAGTACTATGAGGAACGCTACAGTCGTCGCAATCCACGCCCGCGTCCGCGCAAGCCGCAATTGCAACTGGACTACGACGATGAGTACGAAGATAAGCAAGTGGCGGAAAAGCCACTGCGACGCAACCGAAATCGCTACCGGGACGAGGATGAGCTCGTCGACGAGGACTACGATGATCGGCGCAATCGACCAGGCGGCCGGCGTGGCAAGCCCCAGCCGGCAGCTGGCAGTCGTGGTAAGGGATCTCCTCGCAAGCCAGGACGCGTTGAGGAGCGTCGCAGCTTCAATGAGGAACGCGTCGCCGACGAACCACGTCGTGCTGGTGGCAGACGCCGCAGCAATGAGAAGCGCACGACACCATCTACAGCTGCGGTGCTCGACGAGCTGGACGAGTACGAGAAGCCCTACGGGCTGGACCAGGAGGAGGCAGCCGAAGAGCAAACACTGCATAAAGTAAAAACAACGCCCAAGCCGTTGACTGAGTTTGTTACGCCCAAAGCGGCGGCTGCCTCCGTCTATGCCCGTCCCCGTGCCCCGCCGCGCATAGCACGTCCCGTACCCGTCAATGAGAAGAAAAAGTATTCCTATCCCGTGCAGAAAAACACGGCAACCACACACGCTCCGGCAGGTGGTGAGCAGGAGGATGAGGATTACTATCAAGACCGTGATCAGCAGGACGAGGACTACGAGCAGCCGACCCAGCCAGCTCGCAATGTGCCACGCAGACGCACTGCAGCCCCCAAAGAACAGAAGCCCACGCGCTCAACTCTGCGCAAGCCAGTGACAGACAAGAAGGCGTTGCTGGACGAAGAGGATGACTACGAGGCCGAGCGACAGGAAACGCCACGCCGCAAGCGTCCACAGGCCAGCAGAGCTCGTGCGCCAGCTGCTGATGTGGACTTCGTGGACGATGTCGACTACGAGGAGCGGCCAGCGCCTGCACGAGCGCAGCGAGTGCGTCCCAAACCAGTTGCACCCGCACCACGTAAGCCCGCCGCGCGCCCTAGACAACCCATTGTGCAGGAGGATGAAGAGGAGCATGTCGAGCCTGCCGATGAAGAGCAGCCGGCGCAGCCGCGTGTGCCACCAGCGCGCACGAAATCCAACTCCTTGGTGGGCATAACCCCGGCGCGACGCAATCAAAAACTGGCGCTGGCCAATCGACAACGTGCGTTGCCCACGTCCAAAACAACAGCAGCGCCCGCACTGGAAGAGGAATTGCCCGAGGAGGAGGCAGTGCAGCCAGAGCACGCG
This sequence comes from Drosophila kanekoi, assembly GCA_037075305.1. Taxonomy (NCBI): domain Eukaryota; kingdom Metazoa; phylum Arthropoda; class Insecta; order Diptera; family Drosophilidae; genus Drosophila; species Drosophila kanekoi. The sequence continues at coordinate 7,742,761 of JBAMCE010000141.1, forward strand.
GAGCCAGATGAGGTGGATGAGCCATTGGCGCCAGCAGCACCAGCCAAACCCCTGCGACCCGCTTCGGTACGTGTGGTCAAGCGACCCTTCCTGCCCTCGCGTGGTGGCAGCCCATATTTGCCGCGAGGCCTTCAGCCGGTGGGCGTGGCAGTGCGGCCGCAACTGACCAGCGATACGCGCACCACAGACAGCACGCCCATCGACATGGGCTCAACCATATCGGGCGTGCGCCTGCTGGAGCATGGAGCGCCGCTGCTGCGCGGCCAACAGCCGGGCAGCGACAGTGACAGTGACAGTGAGGCTAACAGCGATGAGCTGCCGGCACCGTCGCCCAACCCACCGCGCACCACATTGCCGCCACGCAGTGCACTGCCCACATCGGTAACGCCTAGGCGGCCAGAGCCACAGCCGGTCAAGCTCAATCTGGACGAACTCTATGAGAACGACTACGATGTGACGCTGAACGATGCGCTCGATCCCACGCTTAAACCGCTTACTCCACTGCATCCACATCAGCATCAGCATCAGCATGCCAACTATCAGAGCCGAGCCTATGCTAGTGCGTATGTCGCACCCGCTGCCAGCGGGGCGTACAATCCATTTGCCGGTCCTAGCAATAGCAACTATCAGCAGCAGGCATCCATCTATCAGAATCATTCGCCGTCATCATCCCATGCATCCGCTTCGCAGTCACAGCCTCAGTCTCAGTCACATTCGCCACCGAACTATCATAGTGATTCCTATTTCTCATCGACAGATATACGCCGGCGAGCGGTTGTCCCGGCGCAGGTCTCGCGTGCACATAGACACGAATACGCTGCCGGAGGAGCAGTGAGCAGCACCCGAACGGGCGCACGACTTGCCCAGCAATACTACGATGAGTTTGCATATTAGTCGCGGTTACAAGTCTGTGAAAAATCAAGGTAAATATAATGAAAGACCCATAATAATGATATAATGATGCCCGTTGTGATACATCCATGTTGTTTCCTTTCAGTTTCTTCAGCTGTAAATAACTAGAAGGCGTACCAGGTGCCTAGGCAACTGCTTTTCTACACTATCTTTTTCTCTTTTTATATATTTTAGTCCTCTAGCCGCAAGCTAATTATAATATTTTTTTCTATAGTTAAAGTTGAAGCAGGCAAACTTTCCAAACACACAATTTGCGCTTAACTTAACGTGAAACAGAGAAACAAAAAAATTATTAATATATACATTGTATAATACTCAATTGTCGTGATAGTAGCCGAAACAAAAGTAACTTTCAAGTTTTGTCTGCTAATTTTTATTTAGTACACAAACAACAACAATAACAACCATCAACAGCCGCTGCGCTTAGCTAAATACTTGAATGCGGTAAACAAATTGAACAACAACAAAAAAAAACAAATTAATTTAAATTTAGTATGCAAAAACATTTTGTGTGCGCGTATTATTTAAGCTGTATTCTAGGCTCAAGTCGAGTGCTTAAACAAAATTAAAACTATGATACAAAACAACTTAAAAAAGCAAAAACAATTAACCTTAACTTTTATTCGCATTTAACTTGATTGCGTTTCGCTTGTGCAAAGGCAGCTCTTCAGCGCCTCCGTTGCCTCCTCCAGATGATCCAGTTTTTTCATTAAAATTATCTAAACAGACATAAGCGAATAGAGGATTAAATACAGATATATCATAATGGATGTAGAGGCAAAAGCACCTTGGCAGCTGATATCATTTCCGTGGCCACCTTAAGTGGCATAAATTCCACAGCTTTGACCAGCACAATGGGACGCGTCTTGGCCACATCCTCAATGGTTCTGAAGCCCGCCGCATAAAGCTGCTTGGCTCGGTTCTAAAAAGTACAAATAAGTTATAAGCGATCCATTAATTATTTAATGTAAGCACTCACAATCTTAACAGCGGGCAGCTCTAGCAGCGACTCCAGCTCCAGCGTGCCGCAGCGATCCATTTTTTGATTGATGCGCTCAAAGAGTGGCTTATAGCACCAGAACTCATCCATTTGCTCGCACAGACGCACTATTGCGCTAGCCGCCGCCGTGCACTGACTAATTAGCTGCTGCAGCGTGCCGCGCTCCACATTGTACTTGCTGGCCACGCTGGGCAACGGCAAGAGCGCCAATACATCAGCTAGAATGAGGACTTTGTACAGGCGATTCAATTGCAAGGCCAACGGACCCTGCACCGACTGCGTCTTGGCTAGCCTGGCCGCATGCGCCTCCGTAAAGCCCAACTGCTTGAACAGCGCCTGTGTCTGTGTCGACAAAGATGTATATTCGCGGAAGAGTATGTTAGCATCAGCAGGGAACATTTCATCGCCACGCTCATTGGAATTAAAGCAGACAACCAGGTACAGCAGATGCACATAGCTGGTGAGTATGAGCTGCTGCTGCGCCTGCTGCAGCTCTCTGTGTATTGCAAAGGCGCGTTTGTAATCAATGCCCGCCTTGAACGCAGCGCGCCCAATGTTGGTTAACTGAAAGCGTGTGGATTGGCTTATGAGCAGACGACGATCGGAAGCCGAGCGACTGCTCTGATTGATATCCTGTGTTGTCATAATATCCGAGCTATTGGGCTTGCCCTTAGGCGCAGTTTCTCTAAGTTGCAGCACCTTGTTCTTGAACATATCACGCAAAATGCGCAGCACCAGCTCATCAACGGCTACTTCCAAGGCGCGAGCCTGCACGGCCAGCAAAGTGCTGTTGACCAGACGATTGAGATCGCGTCGGCAGTCAGCCAAGTTCAAGCCAATGACGCTCAGTATTAAAGACTGGAAATAAGTAGGCTGCCAGTGTTGGTGTGGGACTAACAAGGCAAGGGCTTACCTGTAAGCCAACGGCATCTAGCTGATCCAGCGAGCTAAGCGCTTTGTCCATGGGCGAGAACAGCATTTGCCCCACAAGAGAATTGTCCTTGCTCTGCGTTATTAGAATACTCTCGCCCGCCTCGCCTAGACCTGCGCGTCCAGCACGTCCAACCATTTGCTTGTACTTGCACAAAGTCATGAACTCTTGTCCGACATAGGGCGCACGTATAATCACACGCTTGGCGGGCAAATTCACGCCCGCCGCCAACGTGGAGGTACAACAAATAACTGTGATTACGCCGAATCGATAAGCGGTCTCAATATATTTGCGTTCGTCCGTTGTCAGTCCGGAGTGATGATAGGCAATGCCGTAAGGCAATGTTTTGGCCAGAACGGGACTTAGAATGCCACACATCTTGTCCAGAGCATTCATAAGGTCGGCTTTCTCACTCTGGCGATGCTCAAAGAACTTTTGCTTGGGCACAATCCGACTAAGTAGCAGTGCGACATTCTCACAATTCTTGCGCGTGGGACAAAACACCAGACAGCAATGCTCCGGCGCACATTCGCTGATTAAACCTGCCAGATGATCTGGATCGGCGCGCTCCACAGCAGGGCTGTACTGTAAAGGAAAAAATAAAGTTAATATTGCCAGCTAAACTGAAGACAGACTGACATTGTAGCTAACGGTGCGCTGAGGCACAAATATATCCTCGAGCGTTTGCCCAGCCGAGTTGATTTCCAGCAAATCATGGCCACACTTGATGTACTCCCTTAGCTCTACTGGACGAAAGCCACGCGTATAAACATCTGCATTGAGAAAAGCCGAAATTTCGTTCAGATTTCCAATGGTGGCGCTCATGCCCACAATTTGAATGTTGGCTAAGATGGAAATGGCACAGTTAGCAACTGTTAAGGAGTATATGGAATTATATAGATACCATTCAAAAACATGACCTTGGTCAGAAAAGCCTCCAATGTAGCGCCGCGGCCGCGCTCGCCAATCAAATGCAGCTCATCAACAACCACCAGACCGATCTCGTGTGGACGCTGGGCATCTATCAAGCTGTCCATAAGCACGGAGCCTTTCTCAATGGATGCGATAAACAGACTGCGTCGCTTGCGTTGCGGCTGTGGCGGACATTTTCCCTTGCCCGCCGTATATTCATCCACAATAAAGTCTAGCGCAATGGCAAACGGTGACATGGCGCTCACCTTTTCCTGAACAATGGACACATAGGGCAGTATGAAGAGCACATTGCGTTCGCGGCAGAGTAGCTCACGCAGCATTAGGATTTCGGCAACCAAAGTTTTGCCGCCGCTAGTGGGCAGTGCATAAATAAGATTTTTGCGCTTAAGTATCGCAGGCAGATTCAGACACTCATCCTGCCACTCTAAAAGGGTTTGATATTAGTAATAGTCGAACTATGCCGAAATATCAACAACTTACTCACCATATAAGCTTTTGATACCCTTATGCTCGAATATTAAATTCTTCACCCTGTCTGGCAGACCGTAGAAATCCCCCTTACTGGGAAAACTATTGTCGGGCTCTTCCTTGGTGCTTTCGAACTCCGCAAACGCCTGCGTCTGCCAGTCAAGCTGATCGAGCGCCGCCAGTTCTTGCTGTGCCTGCAGCATGGAGTGATTTTGCAGAGCTTCGTATGTTTCATATTGTGTTCCCTGCACAATGCCTTCTAGTATGGACTTGGATATGAATGACATTGATGACGACATGGCTATGGAGTCCTCTTTGGGTTGCGGGGCAACCATTTCTGTTCTCTCTGGTGATTTGGGTACCTTAAAGGCAATCGCATCCATAAATAGTTGCGTATTTTGTGCTACTGGATCGCTGTAATCATCGGCGCCATGAAAAATATCAATTTCAGCCATGCTCAAGTCTTTTAGGTCGATTTCCTTAAAACTCTGCTCCGTTCGGCTGTTCTGGTCCAGTTCAGTCCTAGGTGCTGCTCCCTCTGCGCTGGGCAATGAAATATCGCCAAACAGACTATCATCCGATTGGCTCTGATGAAATTTATTGCTGGTTTGACTGCTGAAAGGTTCAGAAACGACAGCATTTTGTCCACTAAATAATTCCTCCAGTTTGGCGTGGGAAAAGAAACTGGCATCGTTGTCCGGCCATAAGATGCTCTCGCTCATCTGCATGGCGCCTGCTCCGCTTGCGCCTGGTTTATTGTGATCGACACAAATTCGTTTAGCATTCACATTACGTTCGGGTGTTGAACCTTTGCTTCTAAACTGTTTTCTTGACATAATGTACAGAAATCATAACTCAAATGCATCGCGCCAAAAAGTGCAACACAGCTGATTTCACATATGACAGTGTTGCCACCTAGGACTTCCATTTGCATCAGTATTTTGTGCATGTGCTGGTATTTTATGGGTCCCTCGCGCTTTGTTTTGTTTATTCAGTTCTAAAAGCAAAAAGTTTAAAACCCCAAATAAATGTGATAAATATTAACGTCAATACTTTGTAAGCATGCCTCAAAAAACAAGCATTTTAACAAAAAAAAGCGCTACTAACATATTGGCGGTATTTGTTTAAAATCGTGACTTCAAAAATTCTAGGTATTAAACCAGTTGTTGGCTATGGTCACATTGTCCTCTCACTTTTTGATATTGTTGAGCGCAGTAATTTGGCATTACATTTCGGTCCAGAAATTGTGTTGTGAAATATAATTGTTCACATTTGCAGTTCAGTGCACTTCCGCAATGGATGCACGAGGAAGCTATTGGTACCTGGAGCATGTAAGCACTGGTAAAAAACTAATCCTGCAATCTGGCGACAATTCAGTGGGCAGGCACTCCTGCTGCAAGATTCTTTTAAAGGAATATGACTTTCTGTCTCGACAACATGCGAAGTTTATCGTAAACAGTGACAATATCGTTAGCGTGGAGCAGTTGGTGAGTGTCTTATTTTATTAACAAAGAATTGTTAAAAAATCTGTAAATTTTCGGTGGGTTTCCATTACCAGAACGCATTGAATGGCGTGTTTATAAACGAGTCCAAGCTCGAAGTAAATACGCAGCAACTTAACTGCGGCGATAGAATCGGACTTGGCGTTGAAACGCCGCACGATGTTGTGCCACCAAACTATGCCATATTTCAATTGAAAAAGACGTGCCCAAATGAAGAGGACATTGTCGTCATATCGGATGATGAAGATAGTGACAAAACCCTGCCAAAACCAACAGAAATTGCCAAGGAGGGGAATAAAGAGGCTCCCGACCTGAGAAATGAGGAGGTCAGCAAAGTTGACAATACAGCTGATAAGAGCCCAACAAAACCAAATTTAAATCGCTCAATACACTTGCCAAAGCTGCCAGAGATGAAGCAGGAGCTCCTGTCTCAGGCAACCAAGGAGATTGAGAACATTTTCGGCGAGCCTGATGAGGATCTGCTTGAATCGGTTTTTCATATAAATCCGTATGTTTACAAGCAACTGAACAACAACAACATTCCTACAACTGGCGAAAAAATACGCGACGGCGACGTAATTGAGCTGCCGGAGGAAGCTACCAGGACGGACAAAGAGTTGCCCGAAAAGGAGACTGAACACCCAGCAGGTGGCAGTGACATGCCACCTCCTGTTTCGCCAGCAGATGATCAAATAGTTATAGGTGACTACCAGGACGACTATGATGAGAACTTCGCCATGTCGCAAGCTGTGCTGCGCGAAATGAAAGAGGAAATGGCAGACGGGTCGCCGGATCTAAGTGATGCGGATCCTGACGACCTGCACGACGAAGAGTTTCTGCCGCCAGCTTCCTGGATTAAAAGTGAAATAGCCACTCAAATTGATGACGATGAAATCATACTCATTGAGGACGAAGACGACGAGCTCTACAGCAAAGTTGCCGATTGGTCATCAAAGCTGCTTACTCAGAATCTTATGTCCCAGGTTTATCCACTAGATGATGGGCAAAATGCTGAAGGACAGGCTACAGACCCCGCTCCAGACGATGACGACGATTCTCAGCTGTCGGAAAATATTTTTATGAGCCGTAAATCCAGAGCGCTGCGCATTGACAGCAGCAATAGCGAAGATGAATTGCCGGCTCTTGACAGCAGCACATCGCACAAACCTCAGATACGCCGATGCAGCGTGCGTCTGAAATCGATTGATATGTCGCAACGGCGTCAAAATAGCATTGACAACTTGGCAACAAGTTCTAATGCTGCAGTTGAAGACAATCGGCAGGAATTGGAGGTAGTTTTAGTGCCCAGTGTTCAACATGCCGAAACCAGCGCGAAAGCAGCAAAGAAAAAGTCCACACCGCGCAAGCGCAAAAAAACTGTTTCGGAACGCTCTCAGCTTAAAGAGCTGCCAACAAAGCCAGAAGCAACTGAGCCACTGCCAGAGGCCGAAGAGCCCACCAAGAAACGTAGCTCGCGGTTGCGAAACAGGTCCAAGTCGTGTTATTTAGAAAGCCCTTCGTCATCGCCAGAGAGGCCACAGAAACAAGCAGCAGTAGATAAAACGCAAGCCAAGGACCTGCCAGCTGAGATAACTGAATCAGAGACTGAAACACCCGCCCAGACAAGCGACTCGCGCATGCGAACCAGATCCAAATCATGTTATATGGAAAGTCCTCTGTCCTCGTCAACGAGACCAAAAAGAACCTCAACGACAGCCGATAAACAGGTCGACTACATGCGAGCTGAGAAACCTGAACCAGAGACTGAAACACCCGACAAAACCCGCAGCTCGCGCATGCGAAACAGATCCAAATCTTGTTATATACAAAGTCCTTTGACTTCGCCTTCGCGACCAAAACAACCCGAGGACTTGGATCCGCAATCAGCAACGGAAGAAGGCAACCCACACGAAGTGCCAGTTGAGATGCCTGCACCAGAACCAGAACTCAAGACACCCACAAATAAAGTCAGTCCCCGCTTGCAAAATAGATCAAAGTCTTGTTATATGGAAGGTCCAATGCCGTCCCCACCGCAGTTACCCAACATTCCAAATGCAGAGAAAGAGAGGGAATTGCCGGCAAAGTCTGCACCAGAGCCCGAAACACCCATGAATAAATGCAGCCCCCGTTTGCTAAACAGGTCCAAATCTTGTTATGTTGAAGGTCCTATGTCCTCGCCAAAGGCACTAGCTGCAGACAAAAATAAAGAAGTGCCGACAAGCAAACCAGACGAAATAGTACCTGCTCCAGTCCAGGAAACGCCTATTAAGAAAGCGCTCAGCTCACGCTTATTGAACAGGTCCAAGTCTTGCTACATGGAACGTCCCTTGTCTTCGCCTGAAAAGTCAGACGATTCGACAAGCAATAGTAAATCTCTATCTACAGACAAAAGTCGGGGTCCAGAAGTGATTGCAGCACCACATTTACACAAAAGCCGTGGCAAATTGCGTGCCGTTTCAGCTGCAAGCAAGGAAAATGAGCGCCGAAATCAAATTCTGGAGAGACAACGTTCAGCGGACTACCAAGCGGAAATGAGGACGAAATGGTACCAAAAGCCAAAGGATAAGAAGCGCGAGTGTGAAGAAATCAAAGAGAAGCGTCGCGAGCAGCTGAAAAAAATAGCCGACAAGCCAAAGCCGGACGTTGCGTCCGACCGCGCCGATGAACGCAAACGTAAACCAACGAGCGTGCCCACGCTGGGTAATTCGAACCGAGGGGAATTCCTCACCAAAGGCGTGCAGCCCCCGACAGCAAAGAAGCCCAAACTGGATAAGGCTGAGGCTCAGGCAAAGCCTGAGAAAGAAGCACACAAGCGTCGTGCCACAATAGAGTCCTTCTCACAGCAGCTGAATGCCGCCGATTTCGTAAAGAGTCCACCCACCCACAATAATCGTCCGCCCGAGCGCAAGGAGGCGGAACGGGCGCGTAATAAAAGAACCTGCAATCGTGTTACTTTCGCCGACATGGACCGCGAGTTTGATTTGCGCCAGGAGCGCGAAAAGCGTGCCAAAAGCAAGCGACATGTCCGTTTCAACGATAATATTCAAATCAAATTAATTGAACGGATTGAAGGTGCTTATAAAAAAGTGGCTGGTGTTAAGGATACCAAGAAGGTGACACTTAGCACGTACGCGGAGCGTCGGGCATGGTCACAGGCACAGGGTAGATTGGAAAACTTTACCGATTTGATTATGGGCAACATTCTTAGCTGGGGCAATCAGTGGTTAGCATCGCGCAGCGCCGACGCGGTGGCCGAGTCTGAGGTCCTAATTCCCATTCCAAATGAGTTCAAGAGCTACAAACAATACAGAGAGTAAGTGGAGATAAAGTACATCCAAATTCTCTATTATAATTATATTTCTTAATCTAGCATTATTATACCCCTGATGAAATTGGAGCTGATCTCTACCATAGAGCGTGACTACAAGATTTCCAAAAGCACATTTGAAGTCAATCTGGTTAACATTTCGAAAGCAAACACTCGAAATCGACCTCGCTTTGTGCTGAACACCAGATGTAAGTTAGCTTATCCATTTTACATATGCAGTTCTTTATCGTTTCGCCTTTATTTTTTGTAGACAATCACAAGCTCGGCAAGAGATTTGACCTGTACACCCTTAGCAGTAACAAAAAGCTGAAGGAGACGTTTGCATCGATTGCACGCATTCAGCGCATAGCTGGTAGGCATATTGAATTAAAGACCTACAAGGTATTATCATTCGTATATATACACTTACAGGCAACAATTGTGAGATATGCTTTGAGATATTGCAAGAGAACATCAGCTTTGATATGCTTAGCTCATGCAAAACGTTAACTGTGCGCCCTGTGGTGGACAATATACGTGTGGAAATGGGCGCTTTCAATGCCATTTATTTGCTGGGTCGCTCGCCGTTGTTCCAGCGCATACTGCAGCCCAGCGAGAACGTATTGTCCTATGACAACAGACTGTTGCAGCCAGCGGCATACAAAGGCTTCAAAAGACTGAATAACCATCAGATGGACATTTGCCAGCGCACTTGGAGTCGTTTGATTGACGATTCGACGCCAAGCATAACGCTAATACAGGGTCCACCCGGCACAGGCAAGTCCGTGGTCATTGCGAATCTCACGCTACAGTGCATGTATGGTAGCAGCAACCATACGCTTGACCGCAAGATTCTTATATGCGCACATAGCAATGCTGCTGTAGATAATATTACGCTGTATTTAAAGCGTGCCCGCCAGGCCATGAGTCACTCGCAATTCGAGCTCGTGCGGTTTGGTTTCTTTGAGAAAATGGACCCAAATGTGCGAGACGTGTCGCTGGATGCCTATCTCGGCAAGAAGCTAGCCGAGAAACGCAAGCGTCTGTCAGCCGAGCAAATCGAGGCTCTTACAATGCAGCAACAGCAGCTGGAAACTGAAATTGCAGAGCTTAAAAAGCTTCCTACTCAGATTAATTACATGCAGCAACAGCTGAATTCCAAAGAGCGACAATTGCGCCTGATAATAGAGCAATTAAAGCCGCCCCTGACGCCCCGGGAAGAGCACGAGTTTTCCATGGCGTGCCTACAACGCGCCAATATTGTTTGCACTACGCTCTCGAGCTGCGTTAAGCTGGCCGCCTTTATTGATTACTTCGATGCGTGCATTATTGACGAGGCAACACAGTGCACCGAACCATGGACCCTGCTGCCGCTGCGCTTTGGTGTACGTGGTCTAGTGCTCGTGGGTGATACTCAGCAGTTGCCTGCAACTGTGCTGTCCCAGAAGGCAATTGACTTTGGACTTGGTAATTCCATGTTTGATCGCATTCAGCGCAACTTGAAACAACAGCTGGAAAAACCTCGGGGCAATCATTTTGTGCACACCAAAGTGTTTAAGCTTAGCATGCAGTACCGCATGCATCCAGAAATTTGCAGATGGCCCAATAGTTACTTTTACGATAATCAGCTGGTCAATGCCACCTGCACCAATCGACTGATCTCACCCTTGATTCCCTACTGCGTCATCAATTTGAGCTATACCCGGGACACTAACGATGCGAGCAGCCGAAGCATAAGCAATGATGAGGAGGCACGTTTTGTGGCAAAGCTGCTCATTGAGATGGACAAGCTGATGCCCGCCAAACGCTATAGTTATGGACTAATTACTCCTTATAGCAATCATTGCTATACGCTTAGCCAGGTGATACCAACTCACATGAAGATTACACCACAGACTGTTGACGCCTATCAGGGCCAGGAACGGGATGTCGTCATCCTATCGAATGCACGCACACGCGGCGTCGGCTTCCTCACCAACTATCAGAGACTTAATGTGGCCATCACAAGACCGCAACGCTGCCTAGTTATCTGTGGCAATTTTGATGATTTGCAGGTAGGGGTTAGCAGCATAAACTTGATGGCAATTGGCTAAAACTTGTCCTCTTTAACAGTCTGTAAGGATATGGCATCATTTGTTGGACGATGCGCGCAAACGTGGAGTCTACTTTGACCTAGAGCGCAGCGATGTTGAGGATTTGACTCGATCTCTAATAAGCAAAATGCTAGTAAAGCCAATCGAAATTGTTGACGACACTGCTCCGCCGTCCGAAAGATAGCAATTTTAATTTGCTATTCCCATAAACTAACCAACCAAGTGCCAAAGCATATTTCTACAATTGGAAATATATGTAGCCATAAGCTTAGAAATAAGTTGCCCTTTATCTAACAGCTTCTTTGCCCTGAAACAGGACTTGTTATTCGTTACACAAATAGTTTATTTTTATTTTGTTTTTATTAATATTAATTTGTTTTTGTAACATCAATAGAGACTTGGCTTATATCTAAAACAGTTGCTCAACTCTAATTTGGATTGAATGAGACAACGGAATTTTTCGTTTAAATGATATTTCATTTCCGAAAGGAACTAAGTATATTTTTATATAAATAAATATGTATATGCACATATACATATATATATTTATATATATATATGCACACACAAGTGTGTAATGCATGTCAATCTGAATATATGAAGTTTATGTTCTGATCACTGGAAAATAAAACAATATTTGACTAATATTATTGCACTAGAAAGAATAAGCATAACATAAATTGAAAGTCTTTAGATACTTGATCGTACGTATATTGTTTAGTTAACAAACTCAAATGCTCATTCCAAAAATTATGTTTTAAGTTAATATATTTGCTAAAGAACATTTCACAATCTAAACTAGGCGCGTCTCTCTGGCATGACTAATCTCGGCTCGGAGGCGTAGATCTTTTTCAATTAATAGTAAGTAAAGTAGCATACATACACGGATGTATATACACCAGATATAGGTATATATGTATATATATATATATATATATATTGTAAATTCACACACAGACATACAAACATTAAATTCATTATCGTTCTAATTGTTGTTGCTTGGCCTTTCGACGGCTTCCACAAGCACTTTTCTCCAGTGTTTAATTCGATTTGGTAAAAGGTCAATCTCATAACGCGATCGTAGGGCTCGTTAAAATTAATGGAATCGCTTAACAAATCACCGGTGAACGGATTGTAATTGCACTATATAATGCCATTATCGTAATTGTAATCGTAATTGAAATAACTTAAAATTGTAATAACAACAAAAATCTAAACTATAACTAAAAACATAACAAAAATTATGTTAAAAAAATTATAACTATTCATATAGTGTTCGATTCAATTGAATCATTTTTGGGGGCCCTCACAACATCTGTATGGCGCTTGCCATATTTTCATATACAGATATAAATATATATGCATATATATATATATATAAATTTATATAAATTTCCTTTTATAATGAATGTATATATATAGAGACGTACGACTAAAGCAAACATTTGTTGTTGTCTAATATTTTAATTAAGCATGTCGCCAAGTGAGTCCTTAAGCGATTGATAAATTTGGTATTGTTGATCCGGTTTTAGATTATAAATCTGCAAAAGTTGTGTTATTTAATTTATGGATATATATATTTATATGTGAATCTTTAAAATCGTAACAAACCTGCGTCAAGAGCTTTGACGGAGATGGAGTTCTAATGAAACTTGAGATGTAAACGTTGACAAAGGTGGCCATCAAAAACTGACAGTCGAAGCGATCCATAATGCCGCCATGGCCAGGAATCATGTCACCAAAGTCCTAAACACAAAAACATATATTTTAAAAAGCAAATGCATTTAAATCATGTTAACTCACCTTAATTTTAAATGCGCGTTTGAAGCCAGAGGCAAAGAAGCCGCCAAAGGGTCCAATTATAGAGCTGAACATGCTTAGCGAGATTGAGTGCCATATGAATGGATAGATATTCAATGACTTGCCAATACCAAACTGAAATTGCAAATGATTAGTATACAAATCAATACTCATTAGCGAAGCCATATTGGAGGTGTGTGTGTGTGTGCGTGTGTATGTGTGTTTGAGGGTGTCTTACCAATTTCAGGCTGTACTCCTGTGGCGTAAACAGATAGCTAGGCACACAGGACATTGTCATACGACCCAGTTCCTCGGAATATTGGATGGGGCAGATGAAGTATTGGTAGTTGCACAAAATATATGAGAATAGTATGCCAAAGAGAACGGTGGCAAACCCACCACCGATAAAGCCCTCCCAGGTCTTCTTGGGGCTCAGCTTGATGAGAGGCGTGCGTCCAAAGAAGAAACCGAAAACATATGCCATGACATCATTGCAAACAATCATCGAAACGGGCACTATAAACCAAATAAGCCCCTCGAATATATTCTGTATAATCAGATAGCTCTGTGTGACGACAATTAGCAGCGAGACGTGCGTCCAGGCAAATAGGCTGAACTGCTTAATATAATATTTCTTCACCAGCGAGAGCACGAACCAAACAAAGCCAACGATATACAGTGCAAACGATAGAAAACGATGATAGGTGACTAAGAACTTCAGGTATTCCTGCACAAAAAAAGAAAATAAACATATAACTTAATGCAATTAAAAAGAACTAGGACAGCACTTACCACACGGTTGATGACTACGCCAAAGTAATCAACGAGATGTTCGCCGTAGAAGAAATAGTTGGAGGTAAGCAAGAAGTACCAGGACAGACTGCGAAACCAGGGCAGGCCGTGTATGCGATACACTTGATAGCCAATTGAGATAATCTCCTGAAAGCACTTCACCTGCACGAGCAGCGTCTATAAAGGCAGGTAAGTGGTTAATTGTGTGTGAAGGCTGTGAACCCTTTCCATTCGCAAACGAACCGTTATCATCAAGGCCAAGGGGCCGCCGTAGATGATTAATGCAAATCCACAAATCATAATCCATGTGAATATGCCGCGAATGACCCAGTTCTTCCATCTAAAATAACACCATAAAAATAATATAAATAAATAAACAGAATGCATACAAAATAAATACGAATACAATTTACACTGTGCTACAGCATTTGTATAAATTGAATGGCGGGTTTCCCAATTGTGTTAAACTATTTTCTCATCTTTTATGGCCAAGTGTCTTGACCTGACTTAACTTCTAAAAGTTACAAAAAGCTCGGCGAAATATTTGTAGTTTCATATTCTATTTTTGTTACTTTGCGTTATTTGTGCGACGAATGCAAACAGCTGTTTTGGAATATTTTTGGAATTTCATTTGCGCTCTTGCCTTATAAATAATAGAAATATGAATCAATTTTTGCACATACCGATCGGGCAAATCCTTGAGAGCCGAGTCCAATAGCTCTGGAGTTTTGTCGGTGCCTTGGGGTAAATTCTTGGCCAGCTCCTCAACGAATTTTTCCTCTGGTATTTTCTCCTCCTCCGAATCGACCTGCAAGCCAACATTTTATCAAATAAACCAAATGCCACTCAATCATCAAACCGATAAACAAACATTAAGAAATAAAAAAAATTATAAATATGCGAATTCAAAGTCCAATGCCGTCTGCCGCTATACAGCACCGACCAGATACGAAACATTTCGCTAATTTATCCAAGTCCCACGTTGTTTGCTTGTGGTTGGTTGTTTGGGGTGGCGTGTTAAATTGTTTTGCCAAATATTGGCGGGGTCTGATAAGAAAGTCGCAAATGGGAATTATATTGGCTGGAGACACTGGGGCCTTATCATTGCCATAGAGACGGAGGGCGCGTCCCAAAAGAGGAAGCATCTTGTTAAGCATGCTGAGGTAATGCTCGCTGTGCGGTTGGGTAGTTCCTTCGGACGCTTCCGTAATGGTCGCCTAATTGGATTTGTTTCCCACAAGCCGGGGTCTTATTATTGTCACTGTTGTATAGACATGTATGTATGTGCTTGTGTGTATGCAGTACATTGTTATTGGTTTTTTTTCTCTCTAGCGCTCTCACTCGCTCTCTTAGTGGCTCTCTGGTGGGCGCTCTTTTACCACCTGCTTGTGCGTCAGAGAATAACAAAAACACTGCACACTGTGTGAGGCACACGTACAACTAAACGTGTATAGTAGATATCTTGTTGTATTGGTATACATACAATTCGCTTCTTTTTTGCGCTTCAATGAATTATGAAAATTTTGGAGACGATGCACCAGAGTGCAGCTATATATGTATACCTCTAATTAAGTTTATTTCCAGTCTTATTGGCCTGGATAACTTACATGATCAGAAGAATCAGCTGCGCTGCTTGCGGCTGCAGCAGCAGCAGCTTCATCAGCCTCGTTTTCTGCCTTTCTGCGTCGCACTTCGGCCATGACTACTACAGCAAGAACTACAATTTATATGAATACCAAGTGTTTTTTTTTTAAATTGCAGTTGACGCGCAATTGTCGTGCTGCATAAACAAGCACTTAAAATACAAAACGTCCGTTTTCTGCTTCTACACAACACACACAAAAGCTACAACTATAATCAATTAAAGCGGTGTGACCGGGTCTAGAAATATTTGAAATCTGATATTTTATCAACAGCTGTACCGATAGAATTGAAATTCGATAACAGCTTGAGTGCGTTTTGCAGCACTGTTTTTAACAAATGTAAGTGAGTTTGTGTGTGACTGCCGGCGTCATTTGCGAATTGTATTTTTTTTGCATAGCGTTAAGTGAGAACGAATTAAATAAAATATAAATAATGGCTGCAGCAATTGACGGCGTTCTGCCCGCAACGTTACAAGAATTGGTTAAAAAATCCAAAGTATTGGTTGTGGGCGCAGGTGGCATAGGCTGTGAAGTGCTCAAAAACCTTGTGCTTAGCGGCTTTACTGAAATCGAAATTGTAAGTTGAATTTTGACACTCAATGCCTCATTCATCAATTCATTATTTTTCTCATACAGATCGATTTGGATACCATTGACCTGAGTAACCTGAACCGGCAGTTCCTTTTCCATCGCGAGCATGTGGGCAAGTCAAAAGCACGCGTTGCCCGTGAAAACGCCCTCAGCTTTAATCCTGATGCAAACATTACAGCCTATCATGACAGCGTTACCTCGTAAGGACACGATTTATATATGCAATACCATTAGCTAATTCGTTCTTTTTATTTGCAGCACTGACTACGGCGTTAATTTCTTTAAGAAATTCGATGTGGTGCTCAGCGCCTTGGACAACAGAGCGGCGCGAAATCATGTGAATCGCATGTGTCTTAATGCAGATGTGCCGCTGATTGAGAGCGGCACCTCCGGCTACAATGGACAGGTTGAGCTGATCAAGCGCGGCCTAACCCAATGCTACGAATGCACACCCAAGGAGAAGCAACGAAGCTTTCCCGGGTGCACCATACGCAACACGCCTTCGGAGCCCATTCACTGCATTGTCTGGGCCAAGCATCTGTTCAAGTAAGTGTCGTCCACGCTCTTTAATAAGTTCAATATAATTTACACTTGTTAAATAGTCAGTTGTTTGGGGAATCGGTTGAGGATGAGGACATTTCCCCCGATGCCGCTGATCCGGAGGCACAGGAAGCCGCAGCTGAAGTTAAGGATGCAGACGCCGCCGGTGACGCCGCAGACGTGAACGAGAATAAGAAAGAGACAGACTCTCCCAACGCCAATGGTAACGTGGTGCGCATCAATACGCGCCAATGGGCCAAGGATTGCAACTACGATGCGGCCAAATTGTTCAACAAGTTCTTTAACGAGGACATCAACTACTTGCTGCGCATGTCGAATCTCTGGAAGTCGCGCAAGGCACCCGTGCCCGTGCAGTGGGATACACTACTGCCCGACGGTGTTAGCTCTGATGCGCAAGAGCTGGCGCGTCAGCATCACAAGATTTGGACCGTGGAGGAGTGCGCCCATGTCTTTGCCAATGCGCTCAAAGAGCTAAGCGCTGCTTTTCTCAAACTGGAGGGCAACGACACATTAGTGTGGGATAAGGATGATCAGCCGGCCATGGACTTTGTGGCCGCCTGTGCCAATGTTCGATCCCACATCTTTGAGATCGAGCGCAAGTCACGGTTTGAGATCAAATCCATGGCTGGAAACATTATTCCTGCCATTGCCACCACCAATGCGATAACGGCCGGCATCTCGGTGCTTCGCGCTTTCAGCGTTCTGCAGGCCAAATGGGAGCAGTGCAAGGCGGTTTACGCCCGACTACGTCTCAATGGACGCAACCAATTTCTGGTGCCGGATGCCTTTTTCCCGGAGCCTAATCCAAATTGTTATGTGTGCGCCAGTGATCCAGCCATCACTTTGCGCATTGATACTAAACGTGTCCAAATTAAAGCATTCCGTGATGAGGTGCTCATCAAAACTTTGAACATGGTCAATCCAGACGTGACATTGGAGTCCACTGGCTCCATTGTCATATCCTCGGAGGAGGGAGAAACCGAATGCAATGAGCAGAAGTTGCTAAGCGACATGAACATCGTGGATGGCGTTATTCTCAAATGCGACGACTTCTTCCAGAACTATGAACTGAGCATTATTATATCGCACTTCGATGCCGATCGAGAGGATGTCCTGTTTGAGGTGATTGCCGACAAAAATCAGCTCCAGCCGAAGGAGGAGCCTAAAGAGGCGGAGGCCGAGACGGAGCCCAGCTCTCGAAAGCGTGCGGCTAATGGTGGTGATGCAACCGACGATGGTCCCTCCACCTCAAAACGCAGTCGACCAACGGAAGTCGAGGACGACGACGACGACGATGATGATTGCCTGGTAGTTGAGGAGGATGATGATGATGATGACGTTGAAGAGGTTGTTACGGAGGCAACAGACAAACTTACCGAGGTTAGCCTACAGAAAACGGCAACCAAACGAAAGCCCAGCAAAGTATTGGATGATGAGGATATTACCGAAATATTCGATTCCTCGGATGAGGAGGATGCGGGTCCAACTAAATGCAAACGCTCAAAACTGGAGGAGACAAAAGCAGGCGAGGTTATTAGTATCGACTAATATTGCATTCGTTTAACAATTCTATGCAATTCTCACAAATGAAATAAACAAATGAATTTAAAAAAAAGTGTATGGGTTAAGTTACTATAATTTCACCTAGCCAACCATTAACGTTTGTTTGGTTCAAATTGCCCGAGGTTTATAAAATATTAGGGAATTAATTGTAAGGCAATCTAATGTGGTTCATTCAAAAGGTCTATCGAACTACCTGCTCCTACGCGACTTGAACCACTACTCGGATTTAGTGTTGAACAATTTCTTATAGCATTGGGCGGGATCAAAGCAATTCGAAAAATTAAACATATTCAGTTCAAAGCAATTCGAAAAATTAAACTAATTCGGTTCCCTTTGACGTATTACGACAGATACAAATTAATACTAAGCTGTTCAATAATTGGTACTATGCTGGCAGTCAAGGCATGGACGATTACGTGTTTAAATACATTAAAAAAATTAGTATTTTCTTAATGATTCCGGTTCCGGAACCAAGTTCGAATTATCGACGCCAGGTGACCTATGATAACGTGAAGCACGTCTCTAGCACAAACTCTGCGAATGCCTTTTATCGTTTTATCGTTTGCACGAGATACGAGTTGGCAGTGCGCGCAGTTTAGTCGGTTAATTAAGATCCAAAGTGAATTAAAGCATTAAATTTTAAAGTTTTTAATATATATACATATATTTATATCGATTTAAAAAGTCGAGATACTAGGTAACAGCATGCAAGCCGTTTTTGGTCTTTGCGACCGCTGAGTATTTTATTCAGCGTGTATGTATGTGTGTGCCTCGGTGTTTGTGTGTGTGTGTGGATAAAAACGCGTACGCAAAAATTGAATTTTGCCAATTTGGCAAAAACGTACAAAAGAGCAGAGCGTGAAATTTGAGACTTTGAAAATACAACACCAAAGCAAAGGCAAATTAAATTAAATTGTATGCAATTGAATACACAACTAAATGCAAATAGAGCTCACGCACACGAAAAGAAGAAATAAAAGAAAGTTCCAGCATCGTCCTGCCTCTGCCTGCACCCTCTGTCGCAGTCGCTGCCGCTTCTGCTGCTGACAGCAAACGTGCGTGGGGAGTTGTCAATTTTCAAGGCTTCAGCCAATTCCGGGCGAGCCTCAGCCTTTTGTAACATAAAAGAGAAAAATCAATGATTCATACGTATATCGCTGCTGCCCAGCTGGCAGCAAAGCAGTGTGAAATTGTTTAAAAAAAATTAGTGAAAGTGCGCTCTTTCTCGCTCGGAAATGACTTCATTTTCATGGCAACGACTTGGTGCGCGCTTCGCAGCTGACTCGCCGCTGTCTAGGGCTTGGGGGAAATCGTCACAGTTTTAATGAATTTATGCTTGGTTGGGTATTTTTTTTATATATTTTGTTTACTTTAGAATAAATGCCTTTTTAAATACATTCATACATATACGTAGCTGTATATTGTGTATATTATGTGAATAAGCAACAAAAATTTCAATTTCTTTATTTATAGACATTATAGAAAGTGCGAAGCGACGCCACGCCACGCCACGCCCCGCCTCGCCCCGCATCAGCACGGCTCACCACATTTAGTTCAGTTCAGTTCAGCTAGCAAACGTTACCGAGCCCGAAATCAAAATGCTTCAGCCATAGGAACAGACGGCCGTTCGAATATATATATCGAAACTGAAACGTTTGCCGGGCATTCATAGGATCAGCATTTGCATTGGCGGGCCTCGCAAATCCCAAAAAAAAAAAAAAAAAACACAAATAAATAAAGGAGACAACACTCACACGGCATTTGAGAAGAGCCTCGCCAACAGCAAGTAATACTTGAAACAACGTTAAGACGAGTCTGGAGAATGGTTAAGAAGCAAGTCGATTTAGAAAACAGCGCGTCCTTAGTAGTAAGTCAGCAGTCTGAGCAGCAGCCGGATCAGCAGCAGAAGCAACAACAACAACAGCAGCAGCAGCATCATCATCATCGTCAACCCGAGCAAGCGCAACGCATCGACATCGACATCGACTTGACGCCGGAGGAGCCGAACAACGGTTACAACTACGCTCGGCAGGCAAATGCCATCTACGCGCCACTGAGATCAGCCAATAGCACAAGTCATGAGAGTGAATTGCCGCCGCATAAGCTGCAACTGCAGCATGCGCATCTTGCCACAACGCCCTACAATCTCAACACTGTGTCGCCACAGAACACAGTGTCCATGGCAGTGGCCGTTTCGAGCGTGCCGCTATCCATCATGCCCACTGAGATACCTGCCGAGGACGAGGAGCGGCTCGAGCGCATCTTCAATCAATTGGATCGCGACGGCGATGGCAAAATCGACATACACGATTTGTCCGCGGCCCTTCACGAGTTCGGCATGTCCAGTGTCTACGCGGTGGTGAGTGAGGGCCTCATGTGGGTGTCCATCTGTATTCCAACCGAGAGTTGATTCGCAAACTCGGTTTGCGTCACATAATTTGCATAAATTATTCGCTGTCATAATAACACATTTTTGACTAAGCCAAATGTAAATTTTTCTGTTGTCTGCCACAACAATCTGATCTTTGCACACCTCGTTGTCTGTCTGGCTGTCAAAAGACAAGAGATATGCGATGTGCATAAACGTGTGCTTAAATTTTTGCATAATTGGCCTTTGGGTGGCAATTTTTATGGTTTCAGCTGCAAGAAATATGCATAACGCCTCACATGATCACACATTGTTTAATTCTATTGATTTTGGCAAACGGGCTGCTGTTATTTTTGACAATTGAGGGGCCAAGGCTAAGGTTAGGCAATGCAACTGCCAACAAACTGGGTCACACGTGTAGAATTTGGCTTGGCCTATGAATTTATTGTTAATATGATTTGTTTAATTTAACACAGAAATTCCTGCAGCAGTCGGACAAGAATCAAAGTGGCAACGTGGGCTTCGCCGAGTTTCTGCACTATGTGCGAGAGCATGAGAAGAATTTGTGCCTGCAGTTCTCGCACTTGGACAAAAATAGGGATGGTAAGTGTTAGCTTGGCTATATATACATACATTTATGCATATAACAATGCTCATCAAATTGCAGGGAAAGTGGACTTGGAGGAGTTAATATCTGCATTCAAGGATTTGGGCCTGGACATAGACATCGATGAGGCTAGAAAACTGCTTAGCAGGTTATTGCTTTTGTTTCTAAAACCGTTTGAAATGAATGTTAATGGTTTGTTTTTTCTTTTTTTCTTTTTAAATAATTCCTCTACCAGAATGGACAAGGATGGCAGCCTAAACATAAGCTTTAATGAGTGGCGCGACTTTATGCTTCTAGCGCCCTCAACGGACATTCATGATCTGATCAAATTTTGGCGGCACTCTACTGTAAGTCGGGGCAATCGGCCATCTCTTAGTTTGTATTGTAGCTGCTAGTAATTGGATAGTGTAAGCATTTTATCGCTTTATATGGATTTGTTTTGGCTTTGGACAAAGGAAAAGTATGCACAGGCAGCTGCCCATGTTTATACTGTAAGCGAAACCTGTGCAAACTTGGCTCAATTTCCAGTTACAGCCAATACCAATTTGTACTTTGCTGCGCTCGTTTGTCTAGACATTTATTTAGCTGTTTACTTTTATCGTATCGCATTTGAAACTAATCGTTAAACCTTTTTACCCTCCTCGTTTCGTTAAAATGCGCCCATCAAACAAACAAACAAACAAACGAAAAAAAAAACATTCTTCCTATATACTTAACATACCTGTGTACTATATTACTTAAAAATGTAGTTCCACTCCTGACTAGCTGAGGAAGACTTGAAGGTACATATCGTCAAAGTTATCTAATTACAATAATCATTAAAACAAAAATATTTCTATAGTCGTATCTAGTAGTTAAAGGGCACACACATGTATATCCTCATTCCCATGCTCATACACACACACATACACACCGCTGCTGCTGTTGCTCTCACCTTATCAGCAATACTTGACATTCAAAATTTAGTCATGGCATTTCCCTATCGGCCAAGCTTGACCCAATAAACACTTCTACTTTTGGGGGCCAGTACGCTTAAGAGCAAAAAGCTTTCCAGTTTCATAGCAGATTCTCTTTTTGTCAGTTACACTCTCGCTCTCCCACCCGATCACTCACTCTCTCTCTCTCGCTCTCTTTATTTTGCTGACGTAAGTCGGCGGGCTATTTCATCACTGTTTGAATTGATGCTTTTGACTAGCTTTTAATGATAATGTCTGGGCTGGGCTGTCAAAATCAGTCAACTGATCTTTTATCATGCGCTTATCAGTCGAGTTTTACTCTCTAACGATGCGCTGGCCCCAGGGCTATTGTGCTTGTTTATGAGTCGCGTGTGCAACGGGGGGAGATCTATTTCAATGGCTTTGTTCTCTGCATAATCATTCTGTTTACATATATGCTGTTGTTTTTGTAGCTGGGTATTTTATTTCTGCTCTGGTTTTTTTTTTGTTGTTGCTCTTGATAATATATAAATTATTTAATTCAATTGGTTATGATTTTCCATTTGCCGAGCTGATTTCATTCCGCCTTTACATTTCGCTTGAACGGGTTTTTTCTTCCATATACCAGATTTATGTAAGTACATAAAAGTGAACGTGGAAGATAACCCCCCAAAGTCTGTTTATTCCGACAACGCGCTGCAGTTTGTTGCCCGCCGCTTAATGATAATTCTTAAGGTCAACCAGTTCGAGCTGTCTGCCCTGGTACCTGTCTGGCAACTGACAATGGGGACTCAGCGATAGCAGGCCAGTTCTTGGTTGCTACGCAGACAACTTGCTTGTTTAATAATGAGATGCCAGAATTTGGCTAGTCTTGACGTTAACATAAAACAGAAAGTTAACCTCTGGAAATAAATCAATCTAAATGTTGCTAGATCAGTTATGATGCTGAGCTGTAGATACTCATTGCAACTGCACGTCAATTGAGGGTATTCGTTTGTTAGAATATTGAGTTTGTTTCTGATAAGGGTATTTACTGTGTCGTAGACTAAACAAATATTTACCCTGCAAAATTGTTTATTATAAATAATAGTTGAGCTGTTGATTAAAGTTCAGGTCCTCAAAAGTCGTCGCGTGTCTGAAAATAGCAATAAATATTTCCGTCAAATTGTTTTCTAGGCGGTTCATAATCTCAATATGAAGCCTTTTTTTTTTTTTTTGTTTCACAGTAAATGACATGTTTTTGTTAAAGAGAAGCTATTATTACAGAATTTATTAACAGTTGCAAGTGTTTTGCTGTAAAAACCAATTGTTTGTTCTCAACCCACGTTACTCGAGACATTTCTTTAGCTGCCAATTGGAATTGTTGTTGATTGTTTTCCCTGGAAATAAATGCTCCAGTTTCGTAGCTGTTTCTAGTCCAAACACATAAACATTGCAATTGTATACTAATTTATGGGGATATTATAAATTAATTGAATAGCCTACAACTTAGTGCAGCTTTTGGTGAGGATGACCGAGCAACGACAATCAAAATAAATGGGTGTGTCAGTTTAATTTTTTTTTTGCGTTTTTGGGCTCTATCAAATTTCTAGTAAATTTATTTTGCTTTTCACTTGTTTCCAGCTGAGCTCTACATTCATGTTATCATGGAAAAGAGGCTATCGAAAGTAATTAAATCAACGACTCGTTGCTGGTTTTGTCTGATAAGCGTTAGGGCTTGTGTTTTATGTACCTCGATCCTGAAGGCCTTAAGGGTACAAATATTTACCTACTTAAGGTTTTTGGAATACTTGTCCAAACTAGTTTGAAAGACTTCCCCTCTGAGTGAAATTTATTTTGAATATTTGGTTCTAACTGCAACACTTTGCACTTGGGTATTAACTTTTGTATAAACATTTGCAGCTTGCATCTGCTTTTTTAGGTAACAAGTACCAATGACGTACAATTGCAATCTGTAAAATTTCCATTGCAGTAGATAAATCAGAGGCGTGCCTAATTTTTGCTGTAAACATTAGATCCCCTGAGACGCAGTAGCCGGGGTTGACAGACCGTCATATGCTCGTCATGTGGCTATCAGCAAAAGCACCTCTCGTCTGATTGCCCCAATCATCCTCTCGCGAACGCCCTTGATTAAGTGTGAAATCGGCGTAAACTGGTTTAACATGCGAAAATTCCGACAATTCCGACAAAGAAAACCCGTAAACAACCCAATAAATCGGTTGGATAGTCTGGCTCAGACCATGGAGGTGTTATAAATGCGTTCTTCCAATACATTTCCATACTCTTTTTCACTCGCTCTCTCTCTCTCTCTTACTCTCACTCATAATTGACATTAGTTGCTGAGAGGGTGGCAGTGGGGGCCTCCGTACACCGATGCGTGGAGGCCTTTTGCGCGCTCAGTTCAATGAGAGTGAGAGCGCACAAGAGGTGGAGAGAGAGGGGCGAGAGCCACGCGCCACAGCTGTTTGATTAGAGCGACAACGAAAACGAACTTTGAGCGACGCTGGCAGCGCTGATTGCGAACTACGATCGCTGTTGTGAGCGCCACAGCTCTCAGTCTTGTGGCAGCTGGCTCACGCGTAGGTTGTGCGCGCGTTAAACTCGATCCGCTTTGTAAAAGCGATTGTTATATAATAGTACTGAAGCGAGTAACTGCTTTGCGTTCTTTCGTTGCAACAGTAAACGTGAATTTTGATCAAGCGTCGCGTTCTGTGTGCGAATCAAGCAAAGTCTGCGAATCGTTATACTCATCCTAGCTAATTAGTTAATTATAAATATATAAGATTTTGTAATCTTATTACAAGTGAAAGTTTGCAATTGTTTGAAACAGTTTGCAACAAATTAGTGAAAGCCAGCTGAGCTGCATATTTACACACACTCAACCAAACCGCAATTGCAGAGCGGAAGTTGGCTAACGGAAACGCTGCAAATAGTTATACATACATAACTGTGCACACACCCACATTGGGTGTCGTTGATGAACAGAGTGATAAATATATAAATACCTGGTCAAAATGTTTCGCAACAACACATACCAATACAATTTGCCAGTCGATTACCACAATATACAACAAATGGCTGTCGCTGGCGACATGATGGAGGATTTTGTTGTCATATTCCGTGACATGATGGGACGGGTAGGTTTCCAAATGACTTTTTAACGCCTAATTTGTTTAATTAGCAATTATTGATAAGAGAGAAATGTTTATCCCCGCATACAACGCATCATTTTATGTTTTTTCCCCTTAAGTCGGCAAGTGTTAACCATGTTAAATCGCTGGAATTGTGCGCTGACTCATTTATATATTAAGAGTTTTGCCATTTATCTTATCGATTCCAGTGAATTGCCGTTCAATCTATTCAAGAAAATGCCAGCACATGCCATTGCCACACAGCTGTACTTTGCTGCTGCTTTCTGCTGCGTCTGTGTTGCATTATGGCAGCTGCTGTTGCAAGTGCCTGCTGCACTTGTGCTCGTACGTGTTGTGGCATCTCAATTCCACTCGACATTTCGATTCGACTCGCTTCGCTTTCCGTTACGCAGCTCGTTCAGCGCCTGGCAACAGCGCGTCGAAAAAAAATGAAGCAAAGCCAAGCAGAGCTGATATGGAACCGGTTCGTTTCCCCACCCCGCACGCCGCTCACCATTGGCGCTGCGACCGCATTGCCCATGTCTTCGTCTTTGTCGATCGTCAAATCGTGTCGACGACATACTTCACACACATAAAGTCATACACACACACACACTCGCTTACACAGGGACACACGCACTGCGAGCTGATTTGCGTCTCTTGCGGGGTTTCGTTTGGCAGCAGCTGCTGTTGCCAAGTGCTGCGGCGACGTCATGATGATTTGCTCTTGGCCAACTTTCAGCTAGTTATGGAGGCTGGCTGAGTCATGGCTGTCTGGGCGGTTGTGGGGGTGTGTTTTCCGATGACGTCAAATGTGCAAACAGTAATGTTGTTTGTAAACTTGTTGATCTCTCATTGCGTTGTTTACACTTGAGCTCCGCTGACGTCTGCGGTTGGCGTCACGAGCCAAGTTCGTTGAATTACCCTCTGATCGCATTCCAAAAGTTACTTGTGAGTCAAACGATCCAACATACTTATCCGGTTTCAAGCTGCACCTTCGTTTGGCCTTCATGCCTTGCATTAGTTGCTGCTTGAGCCTTGGCTCGGGGTTTTCCACAGTGCTATTAACCCGGCCCATTGTGTTGAGTTGTAAGGCTGTTAGGGGCGCTCGGGGCCAGCAACTTTTATGAATTAACCAACTTTGGCTGCCTCTATTCACCTTTCGTTTGTACTTCATTGAGACCTCAACATTTGATAGCGATAAAAATTCGGCGGCGATATAAATAGACGTAATTTCTAGAAAGCTTTTCACTGTCATGTGCTCGCTATATCTATATCAACGATTCCGCTGGCCAAAAAAAATTAATGAAAATACGATTGGGAATATATATGTATATAAAGAAGAAATGCCAAGTCAATGTCCACCTTAAGCATATATGTATATGAATTTTATATTTTCCGCATGATCAACCAATTAAAAGAGAATATAAATATTATTTATTCTGGTTACCAAATCAAGAAAATAATTGAGCACCTGTGGCAATTTCCAAAGGTAAACAAGCCAGTTCCGAAAATGTAGAAAATATTCCATTGGGGTGAGAATATGTTAAACATGACAAATGAAATTTGTTTTTAATCTTTTGTGCACACATCCTCCTTGGTTGGCATTCATTCGCACATATATAATAACTAAATGTACATGCAAAAACAAATTAAATATTATATAGCGCAGATTTTTGGCCTTTTATGATATTTGCACTAGATGTCATTCAAAATATGTCATTGAAGTCTTGTTTTTTGCGCTGAAAGGCAAATGAACTTTACACACAAAAAATTGCTTGAATTGTTTTATCCTTGAATTGGCTTTGCTCTGGGGGGAAATCGTCAAAATATTGTTTTCCAAGCATTCTCTTGGTTTTTTAACGTTTTATGTTCATTTCGAAAAGCTCTTTAAGATCACAAGACTTGCCAATGTTTATCACCTTCAGACGGCTTTGCTGACATTTCGCTCAACTCTGGCGGCTTATCAGGCAATTGTTATCAGCCCTACGCAGCAAATACGCGAATACTAGGGGAATCTTTGCAAACATTAAGAAATATTCCTAAATGAATGTTGTAGTGTATATACACAATACAAAATTAGCTCATTACGTAAGCCCTCTCGTAACCGAAGAGGGCACGTCTCAGACTCACGACTCTCACAAATCTCGCAAATTGGTATTACATACAATTACACAAAAGTCTAATATATATGTGTATATATATAACACATGCATGGTTGGCAAAATGAAACGCATAGTAGGGGTTGATGGGGAGTGCTTGGCGCGTGTTTGTATTTTTGTTTTTTTTTTGCTGCTGTCGCTGCTTTTGCAAAAATTTTCTTATTTTAGAACTAGTTGCGTATTCGTATTGAGATTGTCTTCCGCATTGTGTGTGTTGTTATTTCTTGTTTGGCTTTGGCTTGGTTTTTTGTCCCTTGCGTACGAAGAGGAGATGCGCGTGGGTAACAGCTTATTTGGATTATCTTGTGTGCCAGCCATATGTTGCATTACATATAATTCCGGTCATGATCCAAAACTAATGCAATACTTACAGGCGGGCGTGCAAGGATGGCTGATGTCGTTGATGTTGCTGTTGGGCGGAAAATTAAACCCCTCGGAAGCGCAACTGGTCTGACTTGAATCATAGTTTGGTTATTTTGTATGCCCGTAGCTAGACAAACTCAGTATCTTTCACAATCCTCCATGTCCAATAATAAATAGTCTATATATATATTTGTTAAGGCTTAGACTAAGCATTATGCTAATTTGCGGGTTATTAATTTGCTGTTGTTTTGATCCGTTACAGTACCTCGACATTGGCGAGGATATGAATGTACCTGATGACTTTACGCAGAAGGAAATGCAGACAGGTCTCTGGTGGCGACACCTTGTTGCTGGTGGCATCGCTGGAGGAGTGTCGCGTACGTGCACAGCTCCGCTGGACAGAGTTAAAGTGTTTTTGCAGGTAATGAACGCAGTGCAAACCCCCTTTGATTGATTTTCAATTCAATTAATTCCTTCTATTGTGCCCGCAGGTGCAAACGTGTAAAATGGGAATCTCAGAGTGTATGAAGATATTGCTTAAAGAGGGTGGCTCGCGCAGCATGTGGCGCGGTAATGGTATCAATGTTCTAAAGATTGCACCGGAAACGGCGCTTAAATTCGCCGCCTATGAGCAAATGAAGCGTCTGATACGTGGAAATGACTCGACACGCCAAATGACCATTGTTGAGCGCTTTTACGCGGGTGCAGCGGCTGGAGGCATTTCGCAAACCATCATCTATCCCATGGAAGTATTAAAAACGCGGCTAGCCCTTCGCAAGACCGGTCAGTACGCAGGCATAGCCGATGCGGCGACCAAAATCTACAAACACGAAGGCGCGCGTAGTTTTTACCGTGGATACGTGCCCAACATTTTGGGAATATTGCCATACGCTGGCATCGATCTGGCCGTGTACGAGACGCTCAAACGCCGATATATAGCCAGCCACGATAACAATGAACAACCCAGCTTCCTGGTGCTCTTGGCCTGCGGCAGTACATCGAGCGCGCTTGGTCAACTGTGCTCCTACCCGCTGGCTCTAGTGCGCACGCGGCTACAGGCACAAGGTAAGTTTCCAACACCTGTTTAGCGTGTGCTTCGGGCTCTAATTAATAAATATTCTGTTTGTTTAGCCGCCGAAACGATTTCTATACAGACGCGAAAAACACAGATTCCATTGAAAAGCAGCGATGCACACAGCGGCGAGGAGACAATGACTGGATTGTTCCGCAAGATTGTGAGACAGGAGGGCCTAACGGGACTGTATCGTGGCATAACGCCAAATTTCCTGAAGGTGCTGCCCGCCGTTTCCATTAGTTACGTTGTCTACGAATATACAAGTCGAGCGCTGGGCATCAAGATGTCGTGATTTGCTTACCCTCTACTCATCTCCTGCGTGGCCGTCTGCAGTGCGGATGGTGTTATGCCGTGCGAGTGCGGATGGCTCTAGTGCTGTGCTCCTTTTTGTATAGTAGTAGTGGTAGGTGTAAGATGTGGCGTGCCCGCCATTCGCTCTCTGCTGCATTGACAGACTCTTCTTTTTAAGACAAATGATTAGATGCTTTCCTTAAGTGTAGAACAAGCCTCTTCCATGCTCTTGGTGTATATTTCTATATAATTTATAGTTAAATTAGTTTTGGTTACTTTCTAAAAATACAAAATAAGTGATACTATGGCTAATTTATTTATAAATATGGAATATGTGAAATTTTAGGCATGTGGAGCAGGGCGCGATCAAATCCCCAAGTTTCTTAACTACAATCCTACAATCGCAGTAGGCTCAAGCCGTTGTAACTTTAAGTGCTAATTTATTTAAAAACAAAAACAAACAAAAAAGCAGGTAGATTATGTCAGAGCAGTATGTTTTAAATAAGTCGCGTGGTCGCAGTGCTATGTCTATAAATACCAAAAAAGAAAATAACGAGAAGAGCAGCTGCGAGAGATGCTGATGAAACTAACCGCAACGCAACAAAATGGTTAAATTCGACTTCAAGCATTTCATCTCCGCAAACTCTGTAATTGTGGAGTGTCTAGACAACTATAATAAGCTACAAGGTTTTACCGAGTCCAAGTGCTTAAGCTGGGGCAGGCGAAATAACTAAAAAGAAAACAAAAAGAAAGCGAGCGAGATAAATAATAATAAAATATTACAAGAAAAAGTGGGGAAATCAAATGAATGAATACTTAGGAGCGTTTTAAGCTTGTACACAAAAGACATAAACTACTCGTATTTGTTTAGCATAAAATTACAGAAAAAACAATTAATACTTAACGTTTGAAATGTGATGATAATAGTTAATAATATACATACCTACATACATACATACATGCGTACATACATACATACATATAATACAAGTACCAACCTATGCGCTTCTATGCGCTTCGGTCGCAGTTTTGTTCGACGGCGAGGCTGAAATTTTGTAGCATTTTATTTGTTAAGTTTAGTGACATTTTTTCTTAGATTGTATTTTGTGAAGAGCAAGTGAAGCCAACGAGATTAATTGTGACTAAAGCTAACAAACAAAATTATATTTATTTTATATATATATATATATATATTATGTGTATCACAAACCGCAACAAAAAAAATGAGTTTAACTTTTGTAAAAAGCAAGAAGTAACTGTTGAAAGAAAAACTACAAGTTAAAAACATTTCTGTCTTAATTTTACTTTACCTTACACTTAATTAGTCAATTGAATTGTTTTTTTTTCTTTTTGTACATTTACATATTGTGAATTTTCTTTTTTTAATTACGCATTTTTGTAAAATGTAACTGGAAAATCATGTTCAGGAAAACCCAAACATTTTCACCTATTTAATTAACACTCACCCTTGGAAATCAAAGACAAGTTCATATGCATTATTTAAAACAAAACAACAAATAAATACAAACTTTAAACTACAAAAGAAACTTTATTTTCGTTTATCGAGATCAGCTTGCATCAATATTTAACAATTTAACAATCTAGTCATAAAAAGGTTACATTTTAATTCTCTTTAAAAATATAATCAAAGTAATATGCTCAATACGGTTTTTTTTTTCAATAGATAGCAAATGTTAGGCATAATTCCAAGAAATATATCTATCGTAACGTCTTTTTGTCTTTCCAAATATATAGTTGCAGATAATACGAATAGAAACTTAAATCTATGTATGTTTAATATTTTACATGTATGGATATGGCAGTCTCAGTAAATACAATTGAATTGATATTCCAATAAATTACTTAATTGAATGTTTCAAGTCAAGAAATTCAACGTAAATAATTAAATATACGAGTATAACTGCATATATGGTACATGCCAGCATATATAAACATATATTTATATATTGTTATATTTTTGTACGTTTAGCTAATTTTTAAAACAAACATTATTTAATGTGATTTACATGCTCTACTCAAGTTACAAATATAAACGATATATAATAAATGCCAAGCATAATCCTTAAAGTATTCTTTTCTGGCATATAAGAGTCCATGTGGCGTATGCGCAACGTCTGAGTAGTTCAGCAGCACTTTGGCGATCTCTGGCGGCGAACTGGCGCAACTGAGGCGGAGCGTATTCAAACGAGGTGAAAATGAACTACGACTAGTTCAAATGCGAATCGGTCGCAATTATTTTTAACGCCGAGAACTATAAGTTCGGGGCTATTTTTGGAGGGTATCCGCCCGCCAGCTGTTTCCAATACTCAACTAAACGGAAAACGAGACGTGTCGTCGTCGATTTTCAGCCGCCATTGCAACGAAAAAAATCATATTGCATTTTTATATAATTCAAGTTGGAAAGTTGCATTAACTATGGAGTACGATCCGGACTATCAGAAGATCTGCTCTACGCGCACCGTGCAGTCCGATAAGAAGGGTTTCTTCAACGAGTTCTATTTGGATGTGCGAGATGCATGTGGCGACAAGTGGCTGCAAAACTATTTTGGAAAACTGAAATCAAATGCAGCTCGTATTCTGTCCATATTCAGCGATCGCGAGATCTGTGATCCGGTGCTCGGCGTCTTGGAGCATGTGCAGCCGGTATATAAGCAGAAAGACGTACTCCTGTCGACACAGCGACGCGCTCAGGCCGATAAGTTTTATCTGATGAGCACCAGTGCCGAGGTTGAGCAGGATCGTACAGAATTGCTGCAGCAGGCACTGATGCATGCCAATCTGGCCGTAATGCGGGCACCTGCTCCACATTTGGATGCGAGCGTTGACAATGGCCTTACCCTGGCCATGGCCTATCTGACGCGTGCCAACATTCTAATTGGTCTGGGCGAAGGCGAGGCGGCGTTAAGTGATCTCAAGCTGGCGGCCAATTTTGGACTTGAGTCGAAGCAAAACGTGGAATACTACTGCAAAATGGCCAAGGCTTACGCAGGCAAGTAATTGGAAATATATTTAAATTGACAAATCATTAATTTTTGTATTCATAGCTATGGCTGAGAGCGCACGCGCTGAGATCTCTTTGAAGATCGCCGAAAAGCTGGCGGGCCCGAACACAGCCATAATTGCCGCCTCCCGCAAGGAGATTGCTCAGATCAAGCCAGCCAAGCGAGAGCAGCCCAAAGAGCTGGCGCCGGCATTGGCGCATGGCGAGAATCCAGCTCTAAGTGGTGCTTCGAATGTGGTTAAGCTCGTGGAGACAAAGGAGAAGGGACGATTTGTGGTGGCCAACGAGGGCTTAAAGACCGGCGATGTCGTGCTCTGCGAGAATCCCGTGGCGGCGTGTCTACTGCCGAACTTTTTCGGCACCAATTGCCACCATTGCTTCAAGCGGTAAGTTTAATATTAATATAAAAGGCATATCCGATTAATCTGGCTATTTTCTTTAGGCTGCACACCCCAGTGCCATGTCTGCATTGCTCGGGCATTGCCTTCTGCTCCGCCCAATGTATGGGTGAGGCTTGCGAGACATATCATCGTTTCGAGTGCCAGTTTATGGATCTGTTCATTGGTTCTGGCATGTCCATACTATGCTTTGTGGCTTTGCGAATCTTTACGCAAGCACCCAGCTTGGAGGACGGTCTGGCAACGGCTAATCTTTTGTTCGAGCACTTGTGCTCTCATCAAGATGTTCGCGAAGCGGATGACTATCTGCAGCGGTCCCTGATGGCCGGCTTTCTAATGCGCATTCTACAGAAGGCTTTGTACTTTGGTCGCCGCAAAACCGAAGGCGTCAATCCAACTGCTGTGGAGCTGCAAGTGGCCACAGCCCTGCTCGGATTACTGCAAGTTCTGCAATACAATGCACATGAGATCTATCACACCATGGTGACCGATGAGCACTGCTTCGACGGCTGCAAGGTGGTTTATGTGGGCGCAGGATTATATGGCACCGGTTCCTACTTCAATCACGAATGCTGGCCTAGCGTAGCTGGCTATTATGTGGGCAAAAAGTTGGTCATGTCGGCTACCAAGCCACATCGACCTAACGAGATAGTCGCTGTAAATTATGGGCCCATATTTACCAAGATGAATCTCAAAGAGCGTCAGCGAACATTGCGCGGTCGCTACGCCTTTAGCTGTAATTGTCTCACCTGCCAGGAAAATTGGCCCTTGCTGCAGAAGATCGACAAGCAAGTCCGATTCTGGTAAGTTTCTATAGTCAATATACATAAGAGTGGCATGACTTGTTGTTTATTTTAGGTGCACCTCGGCAAATT
Source organism: Drosophila kanekoi (assembly GCA_037075305.1). Taxonomy (NCBI): domain Eukaryota; kingdom Metazoa; phylum Arthropoda; class Insecta; order Diptera; family Drosophilidae; genus Drosophila; species Drosophila kanekoi. Next base: position 7,776,084 of record JBAMCE010000141.1, read on the forward strand.
GCGTGAATTTGCTCAAGTTTCCCAAGGATTTGGCCAAGGACGTGCGCTGTCCTCGTTGTCGCAAGAATGTTTCTTTGAAGGAGAGCGTCGCGAAGCTTATTAAAATTGAGGAACTTTACCGAGAGGCTGCAGAGGCCATGCAAGCCCAGAAGACAAATGAGGCAATTGAGCTTTTCAAGGAGGGAATCGATGCGTTCTTCCAAATAGCTGCACTCCCACACAAGGATACCCTGATTGCACAGCAGGCTCTGCTTAAGTGTATGGCCAATACGGGTACTACGTTCAAGAAGTAATTTTTTGTATTTTTTTATTTACTGTTTGGAATCTGTAAGTTTTATGTGCAAGAATTTAGATAAATTTATTATTTTCACAAATTTGCAGCAATTTTATTTAATGGAAATCGCTTGAAAGTAAACATGTAACGGATAAAATATTATATATTAAATTTGAGCGCAAAAGTGAGTATTAGTGTTGAACAACGTTTTAGCTTATGGTCTCCGATTAATTACTTATCGATATACAAAATTTTAAATTGGGTATATAATGATGTTATTTACAGCTGATTCCCTATTAAATAGTTATATTAGCTCCAAATGTTAAAGTTCTTGGCAGTGTTTATAAAAAGTTATGTTGGTCTGTTAATGTTATTAATGTGCCAGACTTTCTGAGGTGATTTCTTCGATAATTTTGTCGTAATACTTCGGTCACTGTCAGGTTGTTATCGCGCATCTCTATTGTCTTTATGGCCAGCTGATTTAGTTCGGCTTTTCGGCTTTCGAGTTGTTGTTTGGATTGGTAAAAGGCGGAAAATGTTTAAAAAGCTTAAGCCTGGAGAAAGCGAAGAGGATGTTCTGCGTATGGCCGCAGAATTCAATGCGGAGCGTCAGAAAAACCCAAATTTCCAACCAGCGGCCACAGTTGTACGTGTGGAGAAACGTGAGTCTACAATGTGCTACAAGTAAAGTTTATATTAACACATTTTAATTCAATAAAAGCGGCCGGAAAATCATTGTTTGCACAAAAGCGAGAGCTTAATAAACTCAAGAGCCAAGGAGGATCAGTAATCGCCCCGGAAAAGGTACCACACGATAAAAAGTTAGAAGATGTAAAAAATAAACAAATCCTGCTCGATGAAATACACGAGAATATGTTGGGTGATGTGCGCGGTAGCAGAGTAGATTTCAATTTGATAAATAATGTAGTTGGTGAAATAGTTGAAAGAAGAGAAGGACTGCCCCGGCAAGCGGTGAAAGAACAGCAGCAAAATCAAGTAAGCGCCAATATAAACAAGTTGTATGCATAAATTTAATCAAATTCCTTTATAACAGAAGAGCAACAAGTCGAAAAGTATTTTTGCACAAAAATTCAATGCAAATCAAAAGTTGAATGGTAGCTACAGCCAAAATGATTCACAAAATATTAATCACGATAAGACACGGCCAGTTGCCAGCGCTGTTGTACAAGATGCAAAACTGTCCACAGAAATACACGCCGAAAACCTGAATATACTCAGCCAAATGCGCGAGGAGGAAATCCTGGCAGAGCGACAAAAGTTGCTGAGCTCTTTGGGTAAATATGACTACAATAGTAATAGACTTTATGAACGAAATTTGTTTCTCCAACAGATCCTGCTTTGATTGAGCTGCTGGTCAAAAAGCGTCAAAGCCAAAAGGGTAATCCAACTACGCCTAAGCCTTTGCCCTCCAAGTCGCAGCCTTCGCCAGCGCCAACTACTTTAACCGACTCGAATCCAGCACACGAGCTGCTACAGCAAAGTGATGAGGGCAATTGGTTAAATTTCAATTTGATTGAGGAGCACAAATTGGCTTGGATGCGTGACATACCAGCGAGAATAGCACAGCTTAAGCCTGGACAACAGTTTAATGCTCGCTTCGATTGGAAGGGCGTTTTGTTGCCACACTCACTTGAGGAACTGCCACAGAATGTGGATGATCGTGAATTGTATTTGCATGGTGAGGAACCTGAACGGCCGGGCTACTCGCTGCAGGAGCTCTTTCGTTTGTCACGGTAAGTTTGGCTTGTCCGCACCAACTAAACATACTAGAAACAAATTATTCTATTGCAGCTCAACAGTGTTGCAGCAACGCGTTTCTGCATTTGGCGCGATAGCGGGCATATTCAGCATTTACAATCAGGGCTTCTACGACCAGGTGCTTACGCTGCCCATTTCCAAAATATTCTTTCTGCTGCGCTTTGGACTGGATGACAATACACCGGCACAACTAGAAGTGGTGAGCAGGGCTTTGGGTCGCCTGTTCTACAATGAAACGGATGAAGTTCTCCTGGATCATATCTATGAGAATGCCTATTGCCATTGGCAGCCAACGCTGCAAGTGCTGACCGATGGCGATGACACAAGCGACTCAACATCGGTAGCCTTTCTGCAACGTTACATGACGCTGTTGCGCACAAATACTAAAGCTGTAAGAGCCGATGTTGATGAGGATCAGGCGGAAAGCGATAGCCGTATGTCCATGGATGACTTTCAGCTGGCCGAAACGGATCTAATCAGTTGCCTGATGCGAACGAATATTTTGCAACGCATTAGGTATGTCTCATTTAGAGTATGCTGTAACTTCTAAAGCTTATCTGACTGATTACAGCTTTATATTGAGCTCAGTGCGTCCTGAAAACAGCACAGTCGAGTCCTGTCTAAAGCTGCTCATTCGCATCGCACGCACTAATTTGGAAGTGGCCCGGCAATTGGTTGAGGAAAAACAACTTATGGATGTGATTTTGCTCAACTTCATGCCCAAAATAACGCAGTCTGGTAAGTGCATAAACAATATGTTTTATGAGAAATGTAATTATACATTTATTTGTCAGCTGCTACCAGCACAGCACAGCCTTCATTCTACGGCCATCCACAGTATCTGTGCTTGAAGCTGCTGCGTGTGCTGATCTGCCAGCACTTGGACATAGCTAAGCAGTTGGCTGATGGAACGCTGATCCAGAGATTAAAAGACTTTTTATACTATCGCGACAATATAAAGGTAGCGTGCCAATATAATATGCTAGTTTTTAAACGGTTTATTCATAATGTTCAATTTGTATTGCAGGGTAAATTAATTCGTGTTCAAATTGAAGCGCTGCGCATTTTACGCTGCCTGCTGCTGCTGGGAATTATAGATCGTGAATTGTTCAAGTGAGTTTTATATATTAACCGAGCAGGTCATCAACAGCGGCTTTAATAAAAGGTCCATCCGTTTCGATGTAGCATTGAACCGATTGATATACGGTGTCGCAGCCATCAACACCCTCTGCAGTCGAGTAGATAATAGATGTGTGCTATAAATTGACTGTTGGGCTAGAATGCTACTATTCGTATACTTACTTTTTGTGCCACAGGAATCTACTAAATTCAAAATCGTGGAATGTATTTCCACTGGCAAGACATCAACCAGAGATTCCAAGTGCATAACGTTATCACTGTCGATCTGTGACAATTAGCATTGAATCAAATGACATTTTCGAAAGGTTTGTGTGTCTTTTGTACATACCAATCCAACCATTTCAAACATGCAGTGCAGAAAGCATTTAAAGGTCTGATCGTTTGGCAAAACACCCTTATGCGCCTGGCTCACTAATTCTGCAAGGTAAAAAATCCGTTAAAGGATACTGTTTGTAGTGAGTATTTCACCTGTAACCCACCTTCTGAGACGCCCGTGCTGGTTATGCAGCGCGCATGCAATTTTTTCACCTGCTTCTTCAGCACATCGGGTATTTCCCACTGTGTAAAAGTTTTATTTAAAAAGTAGTCCTGAAACATGATTTCAACAGGAACTTACGGCCTGATGTGGCGTTATGGCACTGCAGAAGACGAGTAATGCCAAGCTTAGTCCTAATGTCTTGGAGTACATTGTAAAATCCCGAATGTTTATTGCTGCTTCAATTATCCGCCTTAGACTGCAACCCAGTAGCTGTTGCGCTCAATTCTAACTAAGCCCTGCCTGGACAGTTGTCTACTTTTATAGCTAATCATTTTGGCGGTGCCAAATGCCGGAATTAATACCTATTATTGTGCTTTTACAGGCAATTCCTACCTGCTCTGCGTCAGACGCTTGACTGGCACTATAATCATTGCGTATTCGAAGTGGGCGGTCCGGCGCTTATACGACAACACGCAGCTGCCCTGGTGGTTGCCATTGTGGCCAGTGGAGAGTGCGGTGTGTGTGACATAGAGGCGCAACAACTATTACTAGAGCCATTGCATAACTGCTGCTGCAGTTGGCTGCACAAGGCGACACGTGGTGAGGGACTCAAGGATGTGAGTGAAGTATTATTGATACTTTCAAGTACCTTTCTAATATTATAACTATTCCAGTACACTCAGATGACGCTCTTAAGTGCTTTGCTTTATGCTGTGGGTTGGTTCTCACGCCATGGCTACCTCGGGGCAACGTCCTTTCAACAGTTCCTGCGCAAAATTCTGCCTGAATTCGTTTGCTCCGCTGGATTTGTTGCATGTGTACAGCAGTTGGCGTGAGTATACTTGACAGGCGGCCTTAATTAGTTAATCAATTTTAATGACTACCTCTCAACCCTTCACAGCCAGAGCTCTATAATTTTGCGCAGCATCAGTGATCGGCGCAATGTGCACGGCCCGTTGCCAAACGTGGGGGCGGTCTTGATGAACGACTATGGGCCGCAACTTATTGTAAGCGATACATATCCAGTGCAGTTGCTGAGCAATATCTGGGCTTTGCTTGAACCGCCACTGGAGGATGGTATGAAGCCACTCTTTGAAGCTCTGCTGCAACCCGCTGTGCTGGAACCCTTGGCAGAGTATTTAAAGCAGTTGAGCACACGGCTGAATCGCTTTTTGGCCAGCAACTTTTTTGCTCGCAGCGAACTGAAGCTTGTCCATCAACTACTCAGCACTGATGGCTTTGAAACCTATTTGACACGCACTCAACTGCTGCAGGTGGTCTATAACTATCTCTGCTCCCTAAGTACTGCGCAGGCCAAGCAAATGAAAAGCATATTCGATCGGTACATCTTTAGCGGGCAGTACGTGGAGTTAGATCCAAAGTCGTTGCAGCTGCTACAAGAAACTTGCATGGAAATTGTCTACTCACATTTTATAGCCGTAAGTTATAATTTAGTGAATGTAAATGCTCCGCTAAACCCTTGTTTATTTTTATGCAGGACAACAAGGATCCTACGCTGACGCTTTGCTATACTCAAGCGCCTGTACTGATGCCAGATTGGCCGTACTTTCAACTGCGACTGCTACTCAACAATTACTTGCAAAATGTGCAGCAGGTTCCTGCGGTTATATATTCAGGTGAGTCGCGACACAAGATTCAGTGCTTTTATATTTATTCTAAGTTAATTAAATCCCCACAGAGAATCAGGTGGTGCGCATGACCTTCAGCTTTGTAGAGCAGCTAGAGCAGCAGGGCTTACAAATTGTCAGCCCACTCGAGAAGTTAATGTATCTGATGATAGCTTTTATGGGTCCCGACAGTCAGTTTCTGGAGCCAGAGCTGCACAAGCTGCTGCACAAACAACTGCTAGATTTCAACTCGCGAAATAAAAACCATTTTTTCGACTTTGAGGCTACTTTTGAGGACAAGGCCAATTTCGAGCCGCTCTACTATCTGTTTGTAAACCACTTTGAGGCGGCCAGCTATGGCGATGAGCTGTTCAGCTCATTAGTGCTGCTGCCGCTGGCGCAAAAGTACGATAATAAGTGGCGTCGCCGAATCTGGTCCGAGCATGTGCAGGCAATGCGCTTTTTAAACTGTGACGAGAGTTTGGTATGTGCAAAGAAAGAAAAGAGTTGTTAAATTTAAGTATTGTCCTAAATGCTGTTATATTTTCCAGTTAATTGGAGGGCTGGATGCTTATCTAGAGCCCGTTGAGGATGAGCCCTCGCTGGTTAAACTCTATGGAGATGCACTGCAGCGTCAGCTAGTTCGGCCTTGCAGCATTGCCCACACAATTGCCAAGCATCATTTCAACAATTCACAAGCAATACAAAAAGCAAAGACATTTTGAACAGCTGCATAAGAGTCGAATATCTTTATGAATATTAATGTTACTTTATGAAACGTCTCCTTGGGCTAACTTTGTTGGCGTGATATAGTGTGTAAATTATTCAAAGCGAAATGCATATCTGTATAATTGAATCATTCGTTTATATGTAGCTTGGCGACCGGGCTTGGATTCCGATTATAGGGTCTGTAGGCCAAGGCCTAAATAGATTACGCAGAAAACAATTAATATTGTGGTATAGTTGTTTTTTCTGCAGGCTCGCTTGCGCCTGGGATTGTTATTCAATTACATGCTTGAGTGGAATTAATGCAGCATTATATAAGAACGTATGTATGTGAGTAGAGATATATGTCATTCTTAATTGTAAGCGCGTTAACTATTAACTGTTTCTAGCAGGTTGACTTTGGAACGCAGAAAGAAAGAGAGAGAGCGAGAGAGAGAGCTTCACTATCACCCTCACCCTCAATTAATTAACATCACTTGACTTATTGACAACCGACAAACGCCGCACATGAGCCACATCTTGGCCGCTGCGGCTGTCGGCTATAGTTGCCCGCGACTGCTGATAAAATATATGTAATTATAATGAACACAATTGAAAGGCCACCAGCTAATTAAATTATATGCCATACGTTTGTTAATGTGTGTGTGTATGTGGGTCCACAACACAAATGCGCCTACAGACCCACAGTCAAATGTCAAGTCATAAGGTCTTTCGTGTGGCATGCAGCGTATGTGTAATATATAATATGATTTATGATCCCAAATAATCAACGCCTTAAAAGCTTGTCGACGCTCTTCTAAACTTAAGCAGATGCTGTCCACAATACATTTAAGATTTTCGGGCTCCTTAAGGTCATTAACATTTAATTAGCATTTTTCAAATTGAAGTCCTGAAAGACCTTGCTTGAGTGACATACGGAAATTCGTATGTTCCTTTGTACACACACACACAACAAACTCAAGCATTTGCATGATGTATGTTTACATATGTGTGCCGGTCCCTCTTGTTGGCCACAGTGAATTGCAAAATAACCTCAGGAGTTTTGAAAATTATATTACCTAAAATTTATAAAGGCATAACGGATTTTTCTTATCCTTAGTCAGCTCTGCTGGCGCATAGCCAAGCTTTGCAGTTGCTCCACTTTGAACTCGCGTTTGATGGATGTTATCGCATATCTCTCGAGTTGAATGTGTACAGAAGTGCGTGCACCAGTTGGGCCTTGTGCTCAACATTAAATGTATGTGTGTTATGTGTAATGTGTGTAGATATGTGTAAATAATTTCAGTTTGATTTATTACCAATTTTTTCGCTGATTTATTTATTTATATTTTATGAATCTTGAGTAAACGTTTTTTGACGTCATGCCAAACACGTTGGGGTTTTTTGGCGCTTGCCCAAAGGGATGTGGGCTCAGAGTTACCTCGATAATAAATATTGTATTTATTTATTGATAAGTGTTGAAAGTAATTGCAAATTACGTTCGACTAAACGAAAGCTTTAGCTAACAAGGCCTTAAGCAATTTGTATTTTATTGTATAGTTTAATTAGATTCCGAACGTCCGTCTGTTGTATGAACAATATAAATATACATTGTATGCTTATCTATTTAATAGGGGAAATATTCAAGCTTTGAGCCACTTCAGTTAACAAATTGAAACAATTTCCAGACACTTTTGCCTACTGCACGGGCAGAGCACTTGAAATTCTATTGCATATTTATTTGCATTAAATGCCCCAATAAAATAGCGCACAATATTAGTTAATGAAATAGTTTGGGCCTTATCGGCGACGAGTTTGTCAATTATTTGTTTAAATATTTGAACGAACATCGTGTATTCACTTTGTGTTAGCTATTTGAAGCTTTTCGGTGCTATTTAAACAGGACTCAATTTATTTGCATACATTTTCACGATAGTCGTCCTCAATGGTTGTGTGTATACAAGGACATAATATACTCGTATATTTAGTTTTATGTATATAAAGGCATGTTTACATGCCACTTATATTACGTTGCACACTGAACGACAATGCAAACGAATCCTCGCAATGGCAGAAAAAAAGAATATGCTAACCACCCTAAAGGCCAGTAAAAAAACCATATGAATCAGAGTGGTGGCAGAGACGGGTAGACAAAGACCAGATACTAACATAAGTACATATATATGTAGGTATATATCCTTATACGTTTGTATAGAAAGCAGCAGAGCGAGACTTGCCACTCATGTGTCCATGGATTGAGTGAAATTTTGTGTGCTGCACGCTTCAGCGATTTGTCATCGATCACGTCACAGCTTTGCCCGCGGGCAATTGCCTGTTAAAGCTAGTTTTTTGTTGCTGTTGTTGCTTTTTTTGTTTTACTTTTCTGGGTTCGTCGATTGGACGCGGGCTCGTCTGTTCGGATGGTACCGTCCGCCGCTTTCATCAGTTGTTGCCGCCGATCGCGCGAACGTTTCGTTTCAGTTGCTCTTTGGCTCTCTGCACGTGCGGTGCGGTTGGATTGGCTTCGCTGTGCGACCATCTGATATACTTAGCTTGTGGCCACGCTGGCTCCTATGTACTTGAGGTACATTTAAATATCTTCCAGTGAATAAGAAATCATATAAATATACCGCTTTATTTTCGGTTTGCTGCATAAAAAGCAGCCATTTCCCTTGTTGTGTATATGCGTTCAAAAAACCAAATTGTACAGATGTACTTAGATATTTATTTTCGAACCTAACCCCGCAGACTGGCTGGTGTTTCGTTTGTGTATCTTAAGTGTGCTTTTTGCAGTCCAGACAACCGCTATCGATAAAAAAAAGAAGAAAAATATTCGTAATTAGTGTAAAATGCATTTGCCAAAAGGGGGGCGTTTGCCCAAAGGGCAATACCTAAAACAAAAGTGCAATGCCATAAAGCCTCACAATGCATGACTAAAATTTTAAGTGCGGCCGCGGCGTTTTCAAAGTTTCTGGTGTTTCTTTTTCCGTTTCGTATTTCACAGATTCACGTGTACAACAAACTTATATACCTGCACATATTGCATATATATACATATATAATAAGATTATATACAATTGTGTATTGTACAAATACATAATTATTTTGTTAGTCATTATGTTTGTGCCGTCGTGTTTTGCCTTCTGCTGATAATGGCCATTTCTTGGTATTGAATTGTGTTTTGTTTACAGATTTTGTGTTTTGTCTCGTGTTGTTTGCATAATTGTCTGTTTGTCTTTAGCCGAGTGATACAACAAATATTACATGAACTGCATGGAAAGGCACAATTAACCCGTCCTCGAATAACTACACAAAAAGTTCGCTCTCAATCGGATTTAAAACACAGTCAACAATTGGTAAGTTTCGCAAATGAAGATAATTTAAAATAAAAATAAAAATTAGCTGATACAGATTTATATTATGTTTACTTTCGAACACTTTGGTCATGTGTCTGGCATCCGGCGTGAAGAATGAACTTAGAATGTTTATCTATTCATTTCTTAATTGAATGCTTAAGCATTTTTAGATTAGTCTGAAAAGAAAACAAACAAAATCTTCATTTACTCAAACAAAACACATTTTTTTTTCCAATTTTCTTGTTCGTTTAGCTCAGCATTGTTATCAAAGGCAAAACTCTATGGGGTAAATATAGCCAGGTGCAGCATTTAAAAGAAAGTCTGCGCATGAAAATGTACATACTTATGCATGTGTTTATTCATGTACTCAGTCCGTGCACAGTTGATATACTTATACGGATTCTATAGTAGATGGGCGAAATTTTCTATTTTGCTTTAAGTGTCTCTTAGTTTAAATGCACTTGAACTTGAGAGCTGTAATTGTTCTCTTGTGCATCTGGTTTTTCAGCTGTTTTCCCTAGTTCGGATCGTCTCTTGACTCGAGTCGATTTGTGGCATAAATCAGGGCAATGTGTGATGACCGTGGTTCTCTTTGTTCATGACAGAGTATTTACTAATCGGCGTGAATTAAAGTGCTTCTAATGTCTAGAATAACACGAGCATTCGAGCACAGTTTACGGTCACTTGCTGCATACTGGCATATATATGCATATATATATACATATATATATATGTATCTAGTATGATCTAGTGTCCACTTACTTTCGACTCAGACTCGCATGTGCCTATGTGCACTTTGAAAAGTAATGTAAACAGCAACATGCGGTCGCGTGTCTGGTTACATTCCGACACTACCCGAAAACCTCGTCTCATATCTTTATAAGATATGGTTGTTGGTATATTAACTAAAAGGCTTCCAGTACCATTATGCCTCATAAAAGAATTCTGATATTGATAAAAAATGTTATGTAGATAAAACAATTTCGTTTGATATCAACCGATATGAGCGTTTGCTAACCTAACTAGTTTGTGCACTATGTTTCCTATGCGTTCATTAACAATATTGTATAATTATTTTATTAGATGTAAAAATCAAGGCTGAGACTAAAACTTCTCAATGATTATGTTCAAGGCTCGAGCCAGCTGCCTGGCTTTTGCACTTTCCCCCAGGCTTTGATTTGAACCTTGGTTTTCGAAAAATCCAATGCCCAATCAAATTGTACTGAAAATATCGCAAGCCGTAGATATTTTCACATACAAGATGCGGGCTAAATTTGATCTTCACCCAAAACTGGCATCCACCAAATATGGTATAAGTGCATCGATCGGTTTGGGTTTGAACTAGTTTGCAGCTAGGAAAAAATACAATCGATTGTAAGCTAGCAATGTTATATAGTATATATGTATGTGCATTTCACAAACTCAACCCTGAGTTCTGTCAGTGTATATCGTTTAAGGAGCAAGCAGGCTTCCAAATATCAGATGACGCCAAGCCGTGCACCTGCCACGGGAAAGAGTGCACAATAGGTTCGATTCCAGGCTATCAGCTTTCCGGCAACGACTACATCTGCTGCCTAAGGAGCTGCGCATGCGCTGTTTACTCAATCAACCCCTGTGATATTGAATATGCCCTAAAGAGACACCGCCATGTGTACGATTGACTTTTTTAAAGGGTTGCGTTTAGGGGTTGCACCCTACACACATAAACACAAATTTGTTTATGAATGGATCGCTGGGTAGGTTCACTGGGAAAGAAGCCAGGCAAAGAAAGATCTCGACTAATTTTGAGAACGACTTTTATTTTCATGTAGATATTGTATGTATTTATATGATTACTTATATGTCATATTTAAGAGCTGCAGCTGGAGATTTTGCAAGAAAAATGTGTGAAGTGGTCCATTGTACGATGTGGCGACGCGTCAACTGGAAGCCAGATTTCACATTCTCAGCGTCAGTCGGAATTCGCTTCGTGGTGCATTCGACGACCCATCGACAGAATAATCCAACTGCATCCTGATAGCTTGTGACTTTTGACTTCTGAGTAACCGGCTGGAGACAGCGACAGAGCTGACAATTCGCAAGGCAAGTGGCGCCAGCGTCGGGGCGCACCAAAGGCTTTTCATGTCAGCAACAGATAATAAATAATATATATGAAATGACAATGTATGACACGGGCAGAGCGCACACAAAGAAAAGACATAGGAATGTTGACGCTCGGAGACAATGCACAGCCGACGACTAAACTATTAAATCATTGACCTTGCGAACTTTGACAGAACGCAGAATACACGACAGTGTCGGGGCGCAAAAAGCAGACTGCAATCGCCAAATAATGGGCTGGGCGCGTGGTGGACATCGGGCGGTAGGCGGTGGGGTGGGGGTCACAACGGAAATGCTCGGAAAGCGACTTGAGAATTATGCAAAGCAAAGCATTCAAGCAACGAAAATAGCAATCGCGCCCGCCTACTGAAACGCGCACAATTTTCACCTTTTCGCCGCATTTTCCGCTTTTAATCAAGATTTATGGCAATTGACGGAACATACAGAGCCCAAAGGCGTGGGCTGGGTTAGAATGGTCCACAGTAAAGAAGCGCACAAAAACTGTGCTCGTGTTTCGCTAATCAAAACCGCGGCTCGTCGCTCTAAAGTAAATCTTCTGGTAGCGGCTATTAATTGAATACGACTTTAATTAAAATACGCGTAATTTTCGTAGAATTAGGGAACCGCTCGACCCAAGACCTGACCACAGAGATTGCACATTCCCCTTGCAAGATTAGAGCTTGGTGCTTTGATGTATGCTTTGTGCGGGTTCCTGTTGTGTTTCATTGAAGGGGGCAAGTTTTTTCAACAAGGTCAGCGCCCAAAAATGTTAAGCTTTATTAAAAACACGCCCTCACATAACCCGAACAAAATTTGGCAGCTCTTTTCCCACTCATAAGTAGTTAAGATGAGCGCATTCAAAATTAATAATGAGCTTTGTGCAGTGGACCCAACCTTGATTCGAATATGAATACGATTCTTGAAGATGTGGGTCACAAATTGTGCACTCAGCTGTACAATTTCGAGTTTATGTGACCTATGACTCTTTAATTAACAAAGCCTGAGAGTCTTTCCATAAGAGGATAGCAGTTGAATTGGTCAAAAACAGCTCTCAATACTCTATATAAAATCTGCCTAAGGTAGATGCTGTCGCCGTGTGACTTAGAGAAATATCTTTTCAATATTGGAAAAGTTGTTGATTAGATCTCTTAATACTAAGCTTTAATTTAGGCAAATTCTTTGAAAAAGACTAACAAGAAATTCGGTGCGCGTGCAAATGACCCAGCTAACATTAATTGTTGCCCTTTGGCCTGAGCATGATTATGAATAAGTTCTGCAGAAACTGTTGCATGCTCGAAATTATGTTTGTGGCGTGCCCCAAATCGTTTCCCATTTACCATTACTGGCCAAATGTGTAGCCAAAGGGCTTAGCAAGTAATTAGTATATCATTTTATGTTCTAATTAAGTTGAGAAAATTGAACGCGAATTCGCAAAAGGTCTGTGAATTTAACAAAGTCTGGCAGATATACGTATATGGGGACTGCAAGCCCAGATATATATTTATTATATATTTATAAAAAGTTATAAACTTAACTCTTAAAACATTTTAATAAAGTTGCAGGTGCTCAGCTCATTGTTCAAGCCAAGTGTACATGATTCCATTCGAGTTGAGTTTTGTGAAAATAAAAAAAAGCCATCAAATAAATAAATACATTTCAAATTTTTTCCTCTCGATTGTTTCAACTTATTGTTCATGGAAAAATGCATGTACATATGTTGTGTAACGTGTAAATACTCTCAAGAATTCGGCAAATATATAAATGTAGCTTTTTGCTACCATTTGCGAGTGCATGATTCAAAATGATTGACTTTCCTGTTAGTTACGAAAAGGAAAAAACGAGAAAAAACACTGTCATAAAAATATTGTCGATGGCTTTTACTATATACGATATACATATACGTTCGCATACCTTGGCTCAGTCTGAAATCAGTCAGTAAATCGGCACGAATATGAATTGTCGAACGACAAGGCACACGTGGCGTATACACAATTTGTTCTGTTTTAGTTTTATTTGTAACAATTTGTAGTTTCTTAAATTATGTAATGCTTGCTCGCTTCTCTTTTATGATGTCGCCTGAATTTCACTAAAATCATTTCTGCTCAACTCAACTTTGTTTATTGCGAAGCATTGAAAGTGATCATAAAAGGGCGCAGTCCGAATGGCGTTGGCATTGATTTCGTCAAAACAATTTTCCTTATGCTCTTTATACTTTCTTTTTTATTGAGCTTTTAATGCTGCCAGGCGGCATTGTTTCGTCCTGCCTTGCTTATGTGTGGCTACACATATTTGTTTCTGTAGATTTTTGCACTTAATTTATGCTGCCGCAAATGAAGCAAATAAAAGCTGCAGTCACAGCAAACACCCGCACGGGCCGTATCCGGGGACAGCCGGCTCCCGGGTACTTACCAAATGGCATTCGAGTCGTAAATATATGCTGCCACAAATTTACGACTTTAAATCATAAAAAAATATACATCGCTTATTGGAATCCAACTTCCCAAAAGACCTACACAATACCTATACATATATATGTATATGTATTTGGATGTGCATTTGCTCGCAATTCCACAGGCTGGCTCTCAGTCGGAGTTGTTGTTCACAGGTTTCCTGTTGGCGACATAAAAACTCGCGAAATAATATTTATGGCACTTTTCAATGCAAATTTACAGCCGAAAAATAATATGAAATACTCGTACTTAACTAAACAAATGTGCGGCATAAAAAAGGCGCCAAAACTTTGTTGACTTGTTGGCAACGAATCGTGTTCGTATGGGCCAAAATGTTGCTAGCTTTTATGGCTTTGCGCTCATTGAAAGAGCTAAAACTAATTTTACTTCTATCCGACATCAGTTAACCATATCTGAGATCAGAAATCGCCTATGTCAATAATTGCCCAAAACTTGTTCTTGAGTATTCGTTTTGCTTTTAAGAAAAATTCCACTTAAATTCAAAAATAGAACTCTTTGCTGTGCTTCAGAATTTTTATGTACTGCCCTCCGCTCATATTTATTCATTGTGTTTGAACTGACGAAGCAGAAATTTTGAGACCTTTGATGGCAATAAAAAAGGTTAATAAACTGACTGAAATCTGACTGAAACCTTTATTTGATTGCTGCTCATACATAAATAATAAATAATGAATACTTAAAGTGCGATAGGAATTTTTCCAAAAGTGATTTCAGCAAAGAATTTGATCTTGGCGCCGACGGCATGCAATTAAATTTCTGTTGCGGCTCATGTTCGGCTCGAAACCTGTTTAATTAAAACTGTTTTCCATTCTTCAACAAAAACCTGCTCAACTTTACTCATTATGCTTGACGGGAAGAAATTAATTGTCTATGTTAAGCTTAGACTTAACGAAATTTTGAATTTTTAAATAATTTGCCCATGTGGATGGGCAAGTCAATAAGTGAATACTTGATTAAAGCTGATATATTCTTTTTTTATTCAATGAAGTTAAACCTGATCTATTCCTTTACAATTAACGAAGCTTACTGGGATACTGTGATTCCCATAATGAAATCGTCGTCCTTGTAAGTTTCTTGGTATGTTTCTCAAACTTTCGTTTTATACTCACATGACAATTAGGCAGTTTCTGAGTACGCCAATTAATATTCATTTTTGGATACACCTATTAGGCCTTTAATTTATCTTTTAAGCATATTCAACTATTTAACTCGTATTGCAGCTCTTCTACTTGTATTCATTTACGTATTGTATTTCAAAGGATCCTCTTAACTACTTTGTTAAACTTTGTGCATTAGTTTGGCTTCAGCTAGCTCTATTCAATATTAAAGTTTTCCACTTGTAAGCATTACGTTTATTGGTAATAATAGCGTCCAAATCAGCACACGCTTGACTTGTTTAACTTTTGTTGTATGTTTTTGACACTTTTTTCTTGGCATGCTGCCAGCTTGTCATTGCCTATGTAGGTTCGCAGGACTCGGGCTTCTAATCAGCTTTGATGTGCATCGGGGCAACACACACCCATACACACACCTACACACACTTGCTTGCCTCACAACATGACTTATGTGGCCACATCGCCGCATGTGTTGATGAACGACATACATGAAACATATAGCTGGGTGGGCGTGGCATTGGACAGAGAACATGTTCCTGTCCGAAAGTTTTCTTTTTGTGCGTGCCGTATTACTGATTACCATTCGTACATGTATCGCTTCTCATCTAGTATAAAAACGATTGATATCAATATTAGGGCATAAACTTTGGCCATCGCAAATTTGCCGTTCGACACGGAAGGCACGTTCAAACGGAATCACAATACACGTTTACCCATGGCCCATGGTCCGTGTTGTGCCATTGTGATGATGTTTTGTCATTAAGATGTGCTGCCTCAGCAATGGCAGCTCTTAAATTCGGCGTCAACATATTTTATTGTTGCCTTACTTTCTGTATCGTCTTGTAATTGAGGTCAGGTAATAAAATTTATATATATATGTATATGCTTTATATATGAACATGTACACGGTCAAGGTAGAAATATGCAATTGCAATTTAAGAGCTTTTGTTGACCGATTTGATGGTGCGAATTTACTCTTGAATGCCAAGAATCAAATGCCTTAAAAGTTAGGATTTACTTGTAAGAGCAATTTTTAGCTTCACAGAAATATTCGTTGACAGGCAATTCTGAAGTTGGTGTCCTTGAGAAAATCGCAACTCTTTACGAGCAAAGTTAAATTTATCTCATGCCCATTAAGCAGGCAGCTTTGGGGCGTACATTCCATTCGGCTATAGAGCAAAGGGCGTAGAGTATGTGGAGCGGGGGGTATTCATTGTGGCGCAGAGACCACCAGAGTAGTAAAAATCTTGTTTTATTGTGGCAATTGAAATGCGAATGGGCGTTGAATTAGGCAATGAAAAGAAAGCGTAGCAGCGCTTAAATACGCATAGGCATATAGTCCAATCAGAAAATACAAAAAAAAAAAAACAAAGTTAAAAGCTTGAGAACAACAACAAAAAACAATAATAATACAATCGCGAAATCGTAACAAGGCAACGCGAAATGAGCTTCGGAAGCAATTGGTTCATTGTAGGGTCATTAAAAGAGGCCTAGCTGGTGGGCCTCAGCCTCAGCTCAGTCTCTTCTTGGCTCGGACAATGGCAACAATTATTCAGATAAGTTTTTTATAACTTTTTCTTTGTTGTTTATGTCATGCCTTTTACCAGCTGTCAAGCGCTTCCAGCTTCAGACTAGAAGAATATCGATGGCATCCCAGCCACGGTACCTGGAATGCGGTGACAGAACGCAAATGAATTTGTTTATGGCGCAATTAATCAAAACTAAGTCGGTGCCATCATAAATCATGAATCTCTTTTTAATGCCATCATTATAAAATATTTTCATTTCAAAAAGTGGCCGCCACCCGTGCTGCCTGGCACGCCTCCCAGCTCGTTACCAGGCAACGCCGTCCGACAAGCTGCTGCGAAAACCTTTAACCCCATAGCTTGGCGCTTATCAAGTTCCACCTGGCTCCTTTGAAGACTGTAGGTCAAGGTATAGCCTCTTAACGTGCGTCTGTCGCTGGCCGATAAGCGTCAACAAAGTTTTTGGTCTTTGTGGGCCTTGTTGGATGCGTGGACATCTGATTGCTAGCTGCCAGCTGTTGTTTGTCCCTGCCCCCCTTCAGGCCCATAGGCTCAGCTGTGTGTCGCTGGGCTCATTGAATTAAGCGCTTAATTGCTTCAATAAATTTGTGCAAATTCCACGTAGCTCGAGTGCAAAGTTCCCACATATTTCATCAAAAGATTGCATAATTGGCGTAATTATCTCGCGCTCTCATTCAGGCCTTGTTTCAGTTTGACTCTTCTATTGCGGATTTGTCGCAATTGCGCGTTCTGTTTACCTCCTGCATTGACCCATAAATGCCAACTGCTGCTCACGAGTCTCAGGACTGTGAGAAATTGCCGCCGCTTGGCAATCAATTGCTGTAATTCCTTACTTTTTTGTTTGCCTATGGGGCTGGCACTTCATATCCTGCTTGCGAATTCATCGCGCATACGCCAGGTGTGCCAGGGTGAGCTAACTCACATGGCAACCATTTCCCTTGGGATCACAGAGACCGCTAATCATGATTAATTTGCATCAATTTGCTCGATGCTATATTTAGCAACCGATTTGTACACGAACTTACACACAGCGCACTCGTTGCTAAAAAAAAAAATAAGTAATAATAACCATTTGCAAAGCAGCAAAAAAATATTTAACCATGCTCTCCGTTTTGACAAGGGTATATGAATTGAAAGTCTATAAGAGGATTAATTCGCGATTTCCCCTGCATTTCTAAAGGTGTATTTGAATAGTTTGTCATGAAAATTATTTAAAATTTGTATATTTTCAAAGATACTACTTCATGCATATATATATGTATATATTTAGATAAGGATATATTTAGCTTGTCAATATAAAATACCCATTGTCATGTCAGCGGCAAATCACATACACTTTCTATTCATTTATGGAATCATTTGTACTATATTTGCAGAAAAGTATTCGCGCTACAGCTGGAAAATATTTCTCGCACATAAATTGGATGAATACAGACAACGAAACCCAAATGCTTTCCTTGGCATAAAGCACAAAGCGAAGGAATTCATTTAGCTGAGGTGGAGTGCGTGGGTTAAGACAGAAGACCCGGCCAACAAAAAACTTGTGGCATTAGCTAACCACAGAAACCCGAAACAGACCGCCCAAACTTTTTTCAAGAGTCGCAGCGACCCAAGAGGCACACACACACACAGACAGAGACATGTCGGATACAACATCGTTTGAGATGGGCTCGGTCGATCGACCGAACCGCTTCCAAGTGAATCCTGTTAACCATCACAAGAACAATAATGACAATGAGGACCGCAAATCACACGCACCTCCGACCGACGAGGTCTACCGCCGGCTGACCAACATCGATGGAGAGCTCCTCGAGGACGACACTTTCGATGCGACACAGTTGCTCAACAAACAACAGCCCAGGCAACAGAGGTAAGCCACCCACACCCTCCCCCTCCCCCTCCCACTCCCACCACGGCCACCATCTAACATTTTTGAATGGCTGCAAACTTTTTAAATTTGTTCATTTTCTGCTTAACGTTGTGCTTGTCCTTATCTACCGTTTGTTTTCCCGGCTGCTTTCTTTTTTTGACCTTATTAACAATTCCATGAATGAGATATTTTGTCATACTTATGTCCGTTTAATCATACACATGGGCAAAAGGATATGGCGAAATTGTGCAAATGCGAGTCAGAGAATGGCCAGTAAGAAGGATATAAGACTCGGTAATTACCATCAATTGCTAAACATTTATTCGAGTAGCAGGAGCATTAGGCATAAGGAAATCAAATTTATGATATTTGTTCAAGGATGTTTGTGAATATTTATTTGAGAGGAGTTACAGACTCCACACAAAAGAACTAAATGAATGCGGGTTCCTTAGTAGATCGCAGCTGATTGCAATTATATGTAATTAAAGTAGTATGACTGAAATCCTGCTTGTATAAAGATCGCATCAATGTTTGGTCAATTGAACTTGCTTTTGTTAACAATATTGAAAAATGTTTTGTATTTTCTTTAGCCTGCACGTAGTTTGATAAAAAAGGATTCTGCTTGGTCGCCTGGCCATTGGCTTCATTTTGAACTTGAACATCTATCAAATTACTTGAAAGTTTGTCGACCTGGCTTTTTGCCCCTAAATTGGCAAGTTCAACAAACATTCCTTGTCTTAACGCTCAAGGAACCCCAATTGAAAAAGGGACTTGGTGCAACAGCAGGCAGGACTTTTACCAATCACAGCAAAAGAAATAAACAATCATTTGCGTTGGCATGCGATGAATGCAGTCGGGAGACGGTACAACTGGGCCCCCCATTTGCATAGCCCACAGCTAGTTCAAATGGAGTTGTTGTTGGTCCTTTGCCGAGGTCACGACTGTTAATCACAACCACGGACCAGTGTCGACATTTACATTTTATTAGTCTGCTCTTGGTCTGCTGTTTGGGCCGTAAATTATCAAATGTAACCACAATACCATAAAATGCTACTACTTTCGCCCATTTGCATTATTTATTGCCAATTTTATGTGCGAACGAATTTTAAAGAGTAAACTTTATTTCTCTAATTGCCACTTGACATTACATTTTATGGGTGGTTCAGCGATCATTTTAAATGCCAACGTAAATATATAAATTAAATATTAATTAATTAATTTATGCTCAAGCTCTAGCTCTTTTAAATCATGTAATGCTACAAGAGCACATTTTACATAATATGAGCTTTTAAACAAATAAATTATTTAATTTTGGAATTGCTAAAAAATTGGCTGAATTTATTTCCAGCTGCGAATAGAAAAAGATGCTGAAATACCGTGAGCTGGTAAACTAGATAGCAATAAAATGTTTTGCATGGGCGTACACATGCCTTGCTTGCGGCTTTTAATAGACTCATCATACCCCGTACTCAAAACGAATTTTAAGTATATAAAACAGACAGCAGTAGAAATAATATTCTATTTCCCCTTTCATTCATTCTCTTACTCTTTCTCTCATTTAAATACCATCAAAGGCTGAAAGAATTAATTGAATTCATGAGAATCACATAGAAAGGCACACTTAAAGGGGCTTTCTCTCATTCCATCATTTTGCCCTCATTTCCTACTATAAATATGTTTTATTAAGTACGAATGAACAGAAGGACACTGCATATCTGCTGGTCAGGCACTTTTTATTACGGCACTATTGTATACAAGTTTGAGTATACAGATGAAGGCAGCATTCGTATCTAGAATACCTCCAGGCGGCTGGTTAAACTCAATTGTTCAAGCCACATGAGTGCACAACAAGCTAAATTCATGAAGGATTTAGTCAGCCAGTCATGCATCGCATCATCACACACAAACAACAGCAACAACAACAACAATGAGCATAATAATCAACTAAGCCAGTCACCGGCTTGAACTTGTGTCTGCTTGTGTGGTTATGTCCTGCGGCTGTCTGTAGCACACCCACACACACACACACACACATATGTATACCCTGCACACGTTGGCACACCTGAGCACAAGGAAGAGCAAATACAACAATTGGTCGCTTGTCCAACGAGTTTAAATGGCATGTAATAAACTTTATTTGGTTTAAATTTGAAAATTGAGCTGTAAATGAAGTAGAAATCAGCAAACGTAATGAATATGCAACTCGTCAAATTGGATTCAATTTCGCATTCCAATTGGAATGGGCGCAAATGTATATTTAAGTATATACCTATGTTTTATGCTGAGGAGAAAATCTTTTTTGTTTTAACACCGCCAAGGGCAACTGGCCGACCTCGTTTCTTGTTGCTCGAAATTATTATATTTTCGGTTAAATCCTAGCTGAGTCAAAGAGTTGGACGTGAAATGTACATTAGTCATGGCGGCATGAACAGAGACCCTTTTTAATTTTTTTTAAAGCGGAATTGTTTTTTCCTTGTTCTTGCAGGCAATCCATCAAGAGTAGTTTTCGCGATAAGGACAAGCCCTCCCGCTTTAAGGATTTGCAGACAACGACGCGATTTCAAGTGGAACCGCAAAATGAGGAATCTGACGGCTCAAATGATTCGCAGGAGGAACGCGAACTACTGGACAACGAATACGATACAAAATATGGCAAAAGTTTTCGGTTAGTTAACGTTGTTAAGAGCTTGTTATGGCCAATTCAACCTAAGCTAATGCGATAATTTCGCAGGCATTTTACGCGTGAGGCCTTGCCACGCCTGGATAATTATCGCAACATGATGTCCATACAGGCCGCCTACCGTCCAACGCTCGACGAGCTGCACAATGCAACGCTGGTGGGCAAAGTGAGTATCCTCTGAAGCCACTTCCGCTTGACATATTAATTAATATTATGGTCGAGCCGCCCATTGCTAAAGGGTCGCTCATAAATTGATTGCCAGCATTAACGTGTGCCTATGCCAAATTTAAATTTAAAGGCAACTCGAGGGAAATTCAAGACCAGGCAACGGCCTGGCATCCAGACGGAAAAGTCACAGTCATTGTCACAGCATTATTGCCAGCTTCTGTATTTGACACTGCAAATTGACGCTGGCTTGGAGAAGTGTCAAGTAGCTTGTGGCACTGTGTTCGCTTCTGCTTAGACTGCGTCTTTTTACAGTGAAAATTGAAAATTCAGTCGCAGCGCGGCATTTGCAGAGCTCTGACTGCCAACAGTCAACAGTTGGGGTCATTAGCATAGCGCCAGAGTTCGAGGAACGTTCAGCTCTGGCGCGTGCTCGTTAAACAGCTGAAAATTGCCGATAATACATTTAGTTGGAGACCGCTGCAGCCACTGAATCCACTTAAAACCACCTCAAATGCAGCTTTAATTAAATGCAAGCCAAATGAAGCTTGGCCTGCTTTGTTCTTCCTTTATTTATTTATAATTTTCTTTGGCTCCGACGTACTTCGAACCTTTTCACCCACGCTTGGGTTACTTTTGGGGCCGCTGACTTTTCAATTGACTTTCGCGTTGCCTTTATGAGTTTCCTATTGTGTGAGTGTGTGGGCAGCAGGCATCACAAATACAATTTCTAATGCAATCAATTGCCACTAATTGATTTTGCACTCGCCTTGTGGTGGGTGTCAATTGATTTAAGAAAGACAGAAAAAACAATTGTCAATAGGCTGAAAATTTGTGCAATTGTTTTCGGTTCCATGGACTTTGATAGAAGCGTGTTACATCAAAGTTGTCTGAGCACGAAAAAGTTATAAATATGTCCTTGAGAGGCTTTCAAAGAGCCTTAAATGCTCAGTCAGAGATTAAAAGTTAAATTATGCATCATATGATGCGGCAGTTGCGGTGGCGTATGATTAATTTGTTGAGCAGCTGCCAAGATGTGTGTGAGTTGACCTGCTCAGCTGCTCATCGCCTTAGGAGCATTTAAAGGATATTCGGGCCGGGGGGCATCATCTATCAATCCTAGCTAGCTTTATTGAAAATGACTTTGATTTTTACTTTCAGAACCCGCACAGCCTGCAACGTAATCGGGATCTTGAGGCGGGCAACACGAATGGCGTTCTAAAATTTGGCTGGATCAAAGGTGTACTCATACGATGCCTGCTCAACATATGGGGTGTGATGCTCTTTCTGCGCCTCAGCTGGGTGGTGGGGCAGGCGGGCATCATTGAGGGATTCGTATTAATATTGACAACGACCGCTGTCACGACCATCACGGCGTTGTCAATGTCAGCGATAAGCACCAACGGCGTCATCAAAGGAGGTGAGTCTATGTCACCGCCAGGCGGTTGCTTGGTTGTTGTTTTAAATGGTTTTTTATACGCTTGTTTAGGTGGCACCTACTACATGATATCCCGCTCCTTGGGCCCGGAGTTTGGTGGCTCGATTGGGCTCATTTTTTCGTTGGCTAACGTTGTCGCCTGCGCCATGTACGTTGTGGGCTTCTGTGAGTCGTTGCAGGCCATGATGACAGGCATGGATGTGGTAATCGTTGATGGTGGTGTCACGGATGTGCGCATCGTGGGTAGCACCACCATACTGCTGCTACTCATTATCGTTTGTGTTGGCATGGAGTGGGAGGCGAAGGTGCGTATGATTAATTTGTTGATGCTTTATGAATTCCGCCTCAGTTAACCACACTCCCTCCAACCCGCGAATCATTGATAGGCGCAAATCGGCCTGCTTTTGATTCTGCTGGCAGCTATCGCTGACTTCATCATTGGCAGCTTCATTGGACCCAAGAGCGAGGGCGAGCGGGCCAAGGGCTTTATCGGCTACAATGGTGAGTGCCAGCCAATGCGGCGCCATTGAACAGGCTTTTAATCAAATTGAATGCAGCCACGCTATTCCACACAAATCTGTTTGCGAACTACCGCCAGGAGGGCTATGTCAGTCACGACTTCTTCTCAGTTTTTGCCATCTTCTTTCCCGCCGCCACGGGCATTTTGGCGGGCGCCAACATTTCGGGCGACTTGAAGGTGCGTCACAGTTGCGTCCTATACAATTTATTAGCCATTTACGATTTGCTTTGTATTTTAGGACCCTCAAAAGTCTATACCCAAGGGCACAATTCTGGCCATTGCTATCACAACAGGCACCTATCTGCTCATGGTGCTGATCTGTGGAGGCACTGTGGCTCGCGATGCCACCGGCTATGTGGTGGATGCGATAAACGGCTCCTTCGAATTCCTAAACTGCTCGTCAAGTAGGCAACACTGCATTTCCACTTCCATTTAAATGTCCCTTCTAATTCAATTTTGAACAGCATCCACTGGTACATGCCTGTATGGACTGCAAAACTCGTTTCAGGTAATTGAGTTGGTTTCTGGCTTCGGTCCGCTCATCTATGCCGGCTGCTTTGCTGCGACATTGTCATCGGCTTTGGCCAGCTTGGTGTCCGCCCCCAAGGTTTTTCAGGTAAGCCAAATTCCATATTTGAAAGCTCACTGTTACCCTTGACATTCTGCATCCGCTGACAGGCTTTGTGCAAGGATGAGCTCTACCCGAAAATCGTTTGGTTTGCCAAGGGCTATGGCAAGAACAATGAGCCAGTGCGTGGCTATGTGCTGACCTTCTTCATATCCATGTTGTAAGTTATTCATTTGCCAGAGTACGCATAGGCGTATAATGCATATGCAAATGTATGCTTGATTCTTGTAGCTTTATACTCGTGGGGGACCTCAACTCGATTGCACCGCTCATCTCGAATTTCTTTCTGGCCGCATATATGTTAATCAACTTTAGTACATTCCATGCTAGCCTGGCCAAGCCCGTGGGCTGGCGGCCCACATTCAAGGTAAGAATTCTACTCCCTCAGCTCCCTCTGACTGGCCTAATTCCTTTCATCTTCAGTATTATAACATGTGGCTGAGTCTTGTGGGCTCCATACTCTGCGTTGCGGTCATGTTTTTGATTTCGTGGGCCACTGCACTCATCACATTCTGCGTGGTGCTGGCACTGTACTTAATTGTCGCCTACCGCAAGCCGGACGTCAACTGGGGCTCCACCACACAGGCGCAGACGTACAAGAACGCGCTGATGTCCGTGCAACAGCTGAACAATGTGGAAGATCATGTCAAGAACTATCGCCCTCAGATACTCGTCCTATCCGGTCTGCCCAATACGCGGCCAGTTCTGGTTGATTTTGCCTATATGCTGACAAAGAATCTGTCCCTACTTGTGTGTGGCCATGTGCTGCGTGGTTCCGGTTCGCAGAAGTATCGAAATTACCTCAAGGAACGTGCCTCTATTTGGTTCCAGAAGCATCACGTTAAGGGTTTCTATGCGCTGGTCGATGGCGAGGACTTTGAGGCAGGCACGCGTGCCCTTATGCAGGCCACGGGGATTGGCAAGCTAAAGCCCAACATCATACTCATGGGCTACAAAACCGACTGGCAGACGTGTGAGCGCAAGGAGCTGGTGCAATATTTCAATGTCATGCACAAGGTGAGTGGCGTCTGGCGGGGAGCGGGCGGTAGTCTGAATTTTATTTTTCTGTTATTTCTTTAACAGGCTCTAGATATGTATCTATCCGTGGCCATATTGCGTGTGCCCCAGGGTCTGGACTGCTCGCAGCTGCTGGGCTCTCCGGAAGGCGGTTGGACCACAGCCAACTGCACTCTGGACGTGCCGCGCACGATGCAGCCCAACGAGAGCTCCAACGATCTGCAGGCTAGCGAGCATATTGCGCGACACGGCCTCAGTGGCAGCGTGGACTCCTTGAGTCGCAATGTATCTCAAGGTAAGTTGACTCCGGCTGCGGTCCAGCTACAAGTGGACCACTTATTAATGCTGAAACTTTTAATTATTTTTGCATGGACTTCAACAAACACACAAAATACAAATGCGCACCTGTGCACAATTATTAATTTTATGTAAAATCACAATTTATCAATGCACCACAAACTGTAACCACAAACTTTTAGATGCCGCCAACAAATTGGCACCCACTGACAATCGCCTGAAGTATGTCAAAAGTAAGTATCAGCTGCGCGAGTTTTTTAAGGATCAAAATTTCTTCTTAGTTTTTTCTGGTTTTTGAATACTTTACCAAATCACATTGATGCTGAGTTCCGTTTGCGTGTGCCCCATCCTGTTCCCATTCCAATTCCAATTCAACAATTTCCGTTTTCGTTTCCGTTTCTGTTTCTTTTTCGTAGTGCGTTTCAAGCAAAGCCTAAGTAGAATACGCTCTTGGCCAGGTGAAGTTGAGTGTAAGATCAATTTTACGTCTCTTAAGGTAATTGATTGGAATGTGAAGTTAAGTAATTGTAGGGTCACTGCCAGTAGGTAAATATGTATATGTACGAGCAGGCTCTACCTACCCCTCTATTCCGCATTCCGCACCGTGCATGTTATGCATGCATAAAACCATAACTTTTGGCCACGTTTTATGGCCTGCTAATTAATTGCTCTTGTCGCATGCAACTAATTCATAACTAACTGAAAACTACTCTATATCAAGATTGAGCAAGTGGCGACTTGCTCAAGCAAGAAGGAGGGCTTTAGAGGCTGCCAGCTGTGACAAAACCCTTTCGGCAATTTGTTGGTCCCAAATTAAGAAATGCCCGTAAATTTGAATTTAAATTTATACTATGCTCCCAAAAAGCACGAACCCGAAACTGTGCGGACTACATGTGGAGTCGTTACAAGCCCGCAGGTTCCGTAGGGGCCAGGGGCCAGAGGGTCAGGGGAGTTTGGGCGGCACAGCACGTGCATGTTTTAAGCATTGTTTTGCATACCATTTCCCAATTTGAAAATAAATTGTGCAAATTCGAGAATGGGCAACAGCAAATAGCATAAGACTGTGTTGTTTGTGGTATTGTTTATGATATAATGATTGGCAATGCGGCTTGGCTTGCCATTAACTGAGCATGGGCTTTATCTTGCATTAAATTCAATTACATATTTAAGTATATTTATATATATCTATATCTAATGTGTATGTATACCGTCCACAGCATCCAGCACCAGCGACTTATCGTTCATAGCCGGTAATCAGGTGAAGGATATCTCTGTGCTGCCTGATCCCCTGGACGCCAAGGCCGCAAATGAGCAGGTAAGTGGGCCAGATCATCTTTATAATAAATTTTACTCAATTTGCCGGCATGCAACAACAATAATAACAGCCCAGCACACTAAGGAAATCGAAGGCGAAACACGACGATCCCGTTTCACTCTACAGAGGACCAGGTGGCGTCGAGCTATCCAAGGATGTGCTGGCTGACTTGACGCAATTTACGCGAAAGCGCAGCCACGCCGTCATCGATGTCTGGTGGTTGTACGACGACGGCGGCCTCACATTGCTGCTGCCCTACATCATCAGCACTCGACGCACCTGGCAATCATGTAAATTGAGGTAAGCAGCAAGCCAGCCCGAGCCATTTCCAGCAGGAAGCTGTGTATGTGGCTCACATCCCAAGGCATTTAAAATGCCCCTGGATATGCCTGTGCGGATTTATTTGGCATGAATTGAATTTTATTCAAATATGCCAACGCATGGCAGCAGCCACGGCTGCGACTTTCTCTTCTGACAAGATACTTTTTGGCTGAATTCCATGCTGAGCTGATACATTGCAAGAACCAGGCAGTCAAACAAAATAGCTTCAGCAGACTCCTAAGTAGGGAGCAGGCCTTAGGCGGCTCTCGGCTCGACTGACTAACTGACGCAATGATTGCTTAAGAGACGCGTGAGCCTGGCAAACAGGTCATCCCGACAGCTCTGAGACTGACAGAGCGACACTTGGAGAACTTATCGCAACTGCACTGACGCACTGACGCGTTAAGTTTAACATTTGTTATGCGAAACGAAGCGAGTGATTCGAGTTTTCGTTCTGTACACTTATACTCTGTTCTTAATTTGGGAATTGGGCATATTGAGTGTACGTACCTGCGTCCATATACCTACAAACAAATAAGGGCTACCAAAATGTTTGTATCTTCGACTGCCATAAGTCTGGAGTTGTTTATATTCTAATTATTTTTAGCTAGTTAAGCGTTTAGGGTATCTCTCAGTCGTTGCCTTCATTTGGGTTGTACTTTCTTATTGGGTTTCCAAAAGCGCGAATGAGTTTTTTGCAAATGGAAGCTCTTCGAGCAACATCTGTAAATTGGATTCAGTCACTGTCGATACATACTATCGTCAATATATGTAATTGCACTTGCACAAAGGGAGAATTTACACTTGGCTTTTAAATATTTACTGCACAGGGTCTATGCATTGGCCAACAAGAAAGCGGAATTGGAGTATGAGCAACGCTCGATGGCCAGTTTGCTGTCCAAGTTTCGCATTGACTACTCCGACTTGACGCTGATACCGGACATTACCAAGAAGCCGTTGGAAACATCCACACAGTTCTTCACTGAACTGATTAAGGACTTTGTTGTGAGCGACAAGGAGAACGGACATAGCAGCAAGGGAACCCTCAATGAGGACGAAGGTGAGACTTCTTGACCAACTGCCAGTCACATGTGCCACATTTCTTCTTCCATTTCTATGCTTCAGCTCTCATTAGCGAAGATGATCTGCTAGCCGTTGTAGACAAGACGAATCGCTATCTACGGCTGCGTGAGTATCTGCGCGAGCAGTCAACCAAATCGGATCTTGTGGTGATGACGCTGCCCATGCCGCGCAAGAATATCGTTTCGGCGCCCCTCTACATGGCCTGGCTGGAGAGTCTCAGTCGTGAGATGCCCCCCTTTCTCTTTGTGCGAGGCAATCAGACGAGCGTGCTCACCTTCTACTCGTAGGCGCGGAGCGCGCCTCTTCAATTGTATTCTGCTTTTAACCGAACTCTCACACTTGTTGTTAGTTGTACGAGTACAGGAATTTTATGTTATTCTAGTTGTACCATAAATGTATTTATATTTATATATAGACATACACGCTCAATCGCAACCCCAAAAAGAAAAAACAAACCATGACGCACACAGACGATTAAATTTTATGCAGACTTGTACTCATGCCTCCTTTTGTATTACATTTGTGAAGTATTTCCTGAAAAGATATTTTTGTGTTTCCTTTTTTGTTTTGGCCCGTTACGTGCGTGTCGTTGCGGCTATTAAATATTACCCTGGTTTTATCTTACTCAAGGAATTATCCGAGCTGCTCCGAGTTGGGCTTATCCAAAAACTGCGGACTTTCACGCAGCTCACGTTTGGCTCTCAATTGCATTGGCATGTAATTGAAATAATGTTGACCTCAAGTCGCGCTCAAGTAATATTATGCCGAGCAATGCTTAAGGCTTAGGACTTGCCACTCGGCATATTAATTTGTTCATTTTGTATTTAAGTGTTATGGGCTGTTCTTGTGACCCGTGTCCCTTGACCCGGCACACCAAATGCGGATTGCGATTGCGATTCAATGAGCATGAAGATGCGCTGCCAGAGCCCCAAAGGGCAGTTTGGTTACGTCTCGTAAACTCGCAATTCAATTTATTGCAGTGTAACTTTTAATTTTGAATGGCAGCGTCCTTTTCAGAGTACAATATAAAAAATACAGCAAGAGGGGGACAATACAAGATGATTTAATAGCCTTTTATTGAGAGTCTTTCTTTCAACTTTAGCAATCATTCTCCCTTTGGGAGCATTTGGAGAAATTCCAATTTTTATATGCAGGGCCCGCAAATGAGTTCGAAGCCTTAAACAAACTTTTCAACACATCTCCACTTTTAAACTATAGTGTGAGTTTTTCAAAATTATCAAAATAGATTGGCAGCGGCTGGAATGAAAAACTTGAAAAACAAGCGCTGTTTGCTTTATCCTTTCAAACATTTTATTTACACTGGCGCCCACACAGCAATGCAGCAGTGGGAAACGGATGTCCGTTTGTGGTCGAGCTTCTGCCATGACATGTCATCAACGTCAACTATCAAACACTCTTACCAATAATTACTTTTCACTCTCGTTTGGTTGTCTTTCTTTTGTGTTTATTCGTTTGACTTGCTGAAGAGATTATTCAGTTGGAAGGAATTATCGTTTTGTTGATTGGCTTTTTGAATATTACATTGTGGCAATTCTGATGAATGTTGCCTTTAATATATGCTGCGCTTATAATTGTTGGTCGCGTGGCTTGCTTGTACGCTCCCACAAATTGAAATTTAATTTATGCTAGTTTATTTACTGAAATAAATTCCATTTACACACACCATTCACGATTGAATAAACAGTGAATTCGGTTGACATTTGAAACATTACCAAATATTCTCTTATTTATATATCGCCCTGCTATGCGATTCTCATTTATTCAAGTATCGCTTTGATTTAAAAAGTAAGGTCAATCTATTAAACCTTCTCTCAGCTGTAACTCTCACTCGTGCTCACTTGCACTCTGCACTCTATCATTCTCTCCATTTCTTCTGCAATAAAGCTATTGGAAAAGTGCATGCTAAAACATTAAGTTACTTTTAAATATATTCCTTTTTAAGATATTCAGTCCTAAGCAACTGGTGACTCCTAGTTCTCTCTTGTTTTTACTTCACATCCCGCCTTCAGTTCCCCACTGTTGACAATTGTTGGCATCTCGTCTGCTGGGACACACGAACCGTGCAGTGGTATTATTTATGTGACACATTTCCTTTTTATCAGTTTTCCGTATAGTAGTCAAGCAGTGAACACACTCACACATGCATCCTTAAGAACACTGCCATTTGTATTTACATCAAAGTGGAACAAGTATTTTATCTCACTTCGTAGGGGCCAACGCGGCGTATGAGTAACATATCGTTTGCATTGCGAGTGACGCTGAATAATTACCGCCATTGCCTGGCACCTCAAGCGGTAATTAACTGCCGCTGTGTGAAATGCTTAAATACATACATGCAAACACACGCACTTAAACACACAAGCAGCTTGTGTTTAAGAGCAACTATGCGCCTGAAAGTATGCAGCAAATAATAAATTTACCCGCAGAAGCTTTATTACTGCATGTTTAGCTTGTATCTCAACATGTGTGAGTCTGTATGTAGGGGTTGGTGTGTGTTTTGACGTCTAATGAGCTAAGTTTCACATGCGAGCTGGCGTCGCTTAAATCAATTAAGTTTTTCTAAGGACCACAACGAACACAAAGTGAACTCGTGCGTGCCAAAGTGTGTGCGGCCGGATGATGCACAAGAACTAAAGCCACTCGCCAAACAATTTGGACAGGCGTTTAAACACTAGACGTGATGTATGTGTCGCATACTCTTGAAGCTGCCGCAAGTTTGTTATTTGATTTCTAACGCCTAGCGGCTACTTGAGCCCCTCCCATGCAGAAACTTAAACGGCTGGTTGCTAGCGAAATTTGATTCACAAAGCAAGCAAAGCTTCGGTAACTAACAAGTGCTAAAGTGAAGAGTTTTGTTAATCCCACAGCAGCACCCTTTCATTAACAAATAATTCTACTTCCATTATTGTGGTGCGAGCAAACGAAGCTGAGCAGAGCTGTGTGTGTGGGTGTGTGTTTACGTGAAATAGTACGCATAAAAGCTTGTTGTTATACCTGTTTAGGTATTTCACGCTCGCTCACGACTGCTGCTGCTGTGTCGCGTTTTCCGCGTGTGCGCGCCTTAAAGTTGCTTCATAAATCGCATCGAATTGTTGCCTTTGCTTAATTTAAACATGTAGTACACATGTCTATGGCTGAATGACTATACGACTGTGTGTTGTGTGTCAGCAAGTGCTTTGGCTTTATGGCTTTTACGAAACACAGCATATGTGCCCGAAGCAAGTGTTCGTTTAAATTATATGGGAAAAGTTTCTTTCTGAGCAGGCATAGGGAAATAAGAGTAACTGCTGTGGGCCGGGCTAATTGCTCTTTCCCATCGGCCCAATGTTATAGACTTTTAATGATTCGCCTATAGTCTGAGTACAAATATTTAGCTGGGAAAGCCGCTTAGTTCGATCTCTAATATAAGCACCTAACTTGTCTGTGTTCTTGACTTTTTTTCAACATTTTAATCTTTTTATTGTCACAAAATTGTTTTGTAAGCCTCTTTCAGCGACTTGCTAATGCCGAAACAACAAATTTTCTACGCATCGCAATCATCGGGCCAACACAATAACAATTGCCACTCATCCTCATACTCATGTACACTTGAGAGTTTTGATTGTATTCGTTGGCCGAAACCAGTGTCATAAGCCTTTATGTGCAGCCATCGCAATTGGTCGGTCGGTAAACCAGCGGCAGTTTTAAATGGGGATTTAAACGTTGAGAGGCCAAATCGATCCAAAAGTTAATCCAATTAGTCAGTTATTATTGTATCGAATGCGTACGTTATTCCATGGAAAGTGCAAAGCGGCGCCGTTTGGAGCGTTTGTCTACTGAGGGGCTTATGTGAATTTATATTTTTACCAAGAATCGAACTTCTAAAAAATGTTGACTATCACAGAACTGTAAACAGCCTCCCCTTTCTTTTCTCTTTTACTTTAATTTTGGCCAAGGACACGCTGCGGTCGAAAATCAATTTTCGGCTCGTCCAGGATTTTACGCACGATTGACCGATAAGTTTGATAAAAGCTGAACGAGCTAAAGTTCAACTGCTTGAGTTCATTTCACCTCATGCATGTGCCCTGACCTACATCAATAACTCAGTTTTGCGTTCGACACGGTAATTAAAAATTGAAGGCACGCGTTGCCTGCGCACTTACAGGCCGAGCTCGCAGAACATAAATCAAACGGATCCGCCAAAAAACACGTGCAGCTCGTAAAAGCTACCGACACATTAAGCTGTCAGCACGACGCGGCCACAGCCATAATTACAAATTCCAGGCCACACATTGTAGTCCTAAATCAAACGCAATGCGGAAACCTTAATGTGACCACAATCGAGCAGAATTATCACGCACCACCACGGCGAGTTGCTGCTGGCGTGGGACATTGCGCGGCTTTTGCTTGCAGCACAACACGGCGTATGCGTAACGCGTAAGTGCCAAAGAAAGGCGGCCAGCAGTCTGCGAAGTTGGGCACTGTAAATTTGACCAATGACTTATGCAAAAATGTTGAGCCTTCGCATAGACTTTTAAATACTTTGAGCCGCAATTAATTGGCTGGCGCTGACTTGGCCTATTTCGATATCAGTGATTTGGCAAACTTTGCGCGGCGTATTAAAGTACTTACGTGGGCGGCAGCTAGCAAAACGCTTTAAAGAAAATAAATAAACATCCAGCTTCTTTTTTTCCCCACAATTTGTTTACACCAAACGCAATAGATGGTGTGAGTAGGGGTATGCATGAGCACGAAATCTCTGGCCTGCCCTTAGACGACGCATAGATTTTTCAGGGGCCCGGAAACGTCATCCCCAATGACTGCCAACTTTCTACAGCAGCGAATGTGAGCCTGTGCACCTCCTCGTAGACTCGTTCAAAATTTTATATTCCTCTGCGTGGCATTATGTTTTTAAAATTATATTTGACACGCGTTTATCGTATAAATACTGCGCGTGCATCTGTACATACATGTACATGTGTATATATGGTATAGATGCCTGCAGTTGTGTGTACCAAATGTCGGAGCATGGCAACGTCTCCTGCCAGCATACCCTGTCCAGTCAAGTGACTGTCCATAAACGTGCCGTTATTTACTGCCGACATCATCGAAGCGCCGAAGCGCAGTCGCCCCCTAACCTTTTGTATCTGAGCTACAGCAGGACCTATGTCCTGCAGGCGGATCGGTCGATAGCGCGTATTTGCGACGCATCGTCATTTGCTGCCTCATAAAGCGGCGACGTAGTTTGCTTGCTAAGCTTTAAGCATGGCCGGAACAAGACGGGATAAATTATTAACTAAGCAGTTACATTTTGCTGTGTTGTGGCCATAAGAAACGTGGGGCGCCCTGGCTGCCACATGGCACATGCCACGCTGTAGGACTCGCGGCTGCCAACGTTATAAAGCACTAAACATTTTTAATGAAGCTCGAAAATCGAAAGTTAACGTTTGGCTGCTGCGGACAACACGACACGGCGCCTACGGGGACTCTCGCATTGAACAATTTTCAAAGACAGCGACAATTGCAAAATTGTGTGTCACGTGTACACAATAAAATGTCGTCACTTTTGAAGAGGGGGCGGGTAATAGGTGTGGGCACGAAAATTGTAGAGTTTACTTTTCAAAGCAGCAATTTGCGTAGCTCGCATGGGACGTGAAATGAAAAAGTTAAAGGGGGCGCAGGCTCTGCCGGCTGAACGGGAAGGGGGAAGGCTAGGATCTGGTATTAGCCCAAAGTTATCACAAATTAGCAAGAAGAAGACACAGCTCCCTTGTTTTACTCATTGTTTGTATGTTCTTAGGTATGTATGTGGTTTCAGCCAGTTCTCTGGCACAGGCACGAGTTATGTCTACAGCCCAACTGCGACGCCAACTTCCGTTTCCAACGCTCATTTATTACCCTCGGCTTAAAGATTCGTTCGCTTTGCGTTTTTTGAGGAACTTAAAGGTGGCGCAGCTTACGCGCAGAGTCGTCCAGTGTGACTTCGGGGACGAATGAACACACTTATTTAATTTACTACGATAAAACTCAATTACTGCCCATTTACACAGAGCTCGTGACAGATAGTTAATGAAGGACGGCAGCTGTTGAACAAAAAATTGTGTTAGCGTGAAAAGTCTTCAAGGAATTTTTAATTTTCTCAAAATTTAATTTGTAGACCTTGGGCAAATGCTTTGTTTTGCTAAACTTTTCGACAATGTTAGTTTAAAATTTATATTTAAATAGTGCAAAATGATTGGGAAATGCTTCTATAAAATTTCCTTACTTCTATGTAAATAAATCAAATGTGTGTGAGGGTATGGAGGATGGAATTGTCTCGAGTATTGAATAAAACAAAATTTGTTTATTTTCGAGCAATTCAAGCAGCTCACATACTTCCGGTCCCTTAAAAAGGACCAAGTATCCTCTGGTTAGCTTCAGCACAAATGTGTTTGGAGTGAGCTAAATGTGAGAAGGCGAACTAATTAATCTAGCTTATAATGATATGATATGTTTAGGTATAAGATATGTATACACTTGGCTGGGCATCCAACCTTGAATCTTATCCACCTGGACTATAGTCCTGTCATAAGTATACAAGCTATAACCTATATATGGTTTAAAGCATAGCTGCCTATGCACCACTTACAGACCATTATAACAACCACATTTTTGGGGCCAAAGCTGTGTTTGAGTAAATAGTGCGTAACCCAGCAGTTATAATTGCCCAGCAACAAAGCCAGAGATTTGGGCAAAACGAAGACCCAAAATAAAATGGCCAAAACTAAATTTGCATGGGCTGCTTTCTGGGCGAAATAGTTTGAATGTCAACTAATTACCAGTTGACACGTGAAGCTCTACCGTTTGCCAAATATTTGCCGTGAACGTTGTGTTCAACAACAAGCACAACAAGCACATTAACAGCAGCAAGAACAACTACAACGGCAACACGTAACAATGGCTGTGTGCTTGTTTCATTTAATTTAATTTAATTGTTTGCCGTAAATGAAGACGCTTCCGAGTGGCAGTTAAGGCACGCTCAAAACCACAGGCCTTCCTTGGGCTATCCAAATAAAATTATTGCGCATACGCCGTGTATGCAACTGTTTAGCCAAGAAGTGGCCGGCGATGGCTGCCCTTGGATAATTTATTATAAAAATAATGTAAATTAACTGCCATTAGACGAAAATGGACAAGATTTCATGGTACAGGCTAGATGAGCCTGTCTTTTGTGGCGAACAAGCCATAACAATAATCGTAATTTTCTCCAGAAACAAGATTGAAATTAAGTTCTGTTGCGTACTTGAAAAGCCTAAGAGTAAGAAATTGTTGCATAATAAGGCAAGTATCGAGTGGGTATCCAGCTTAAGATTGTAATATTTAAATAATTTTCATTAAGGGCAAACATGAAAATGCGGCCAAAGTTCAAAAGTCGCGTGCTGAAGCGGAAAAATATTTGCAAGCAAGTCACGTGGCCCCGAAAAGTTCCTTTATGGCATTTTATTTATTTTAATTTCTCATTTGAGCTTTCACCAAACAGCTTCCTGTCATAAGTATATACATATACATAAGTAAGTATATGTTGAAGGTCCTCTGGGTTTTCCTTTGTTGTGCACAGTTGAAGGGGCCGGCTGGCCAAGGGTTTTTCCGTTTGTGTTTCCCGGGACAGCTAATAACTATTATTAGTTATTTGTCGCCGGCGCATTTAATTAACAATTAGCATTGTCTTTGACATTAAATGATTGGCCCGAACATAAATCTCACGCCCACAAAGTTTGCATGTATTTATTAGCTTTTTAACTAAATGCCACTAATTACCACAAGTGGCTTTAACCCTCCGACTTGGCTGCGTATTGCCTACATTTTTATAACGCATAAAATATTTATGACCGGCCGAGCTAATAAAATGCCCGATGTCGGAGTGCCACACTTGTCCAAATACCGAAGCACTCGCCAAAAACTCGTAAAACTCCAAGTCCCGTGTCCAATGGGTAAACATCTAGGGGGCGTGGTCAATCATGGCAAAACTGGGCAAGCTTTTGTTGTTGTTGTTGTTGTTGTTGTTACTGCTGCTGTTACTTAGTATGCGTCACGTTGTCGCCGTTTTGTTTGCAATAAATGTTTAAATTCAGCATAACTTCTTAATAATTAAGCAATGCCCATAAATCAGAAGCTTAACCGCAGGCAAAGCGACAGAGTCCGCATTCCATTAATTAAATCACAGCATTAAATATATTATCATGCTCATTTTGTTTCTTTTATATTTCTGTCGTTTTACATTTGTGCACATTTGTTGGCTTATTTATGTGTTCGCCTAATTGGCTTTGAGGTGCTAATCAAAATGGTTTGCGGTGAGCGTCCGGTAGCCAGCTTTTGCCCATACATCATATTTATGCAGGAGCATACATATATTTGCTGCCACAGAAGTACGAACAGCTGCCAGGACTTAAATGAGCAGTGCAAAAGGACTCGACTTTATCCTACCCACAATTTTCTTTGAATAATCTGATTCGCATGTGCGAACGGGATATCCGACCCTTTGACAAACCGCGAACCAGCTCGCTGTTTGCCTGGAGCTCCAGGCCCCTTGTCCTTGAAGAAACCGAAATACAAACAGAACAAATTGTTTAAGTAAAGCCTCAAGTTCAACAGCACACTAAGAATCCGCCAATGAACAACATAAACAACAACAAAACAGCAGCATAAACAACATGCTTTACTTGGCCTTGTGTCGTGCACCTGCACACCTTAAATCCTAACCAGTCAGAGAGAGAAATGATTTCGGCTTCTTGTTTTGTCAGCTGACGAATGTGTTTTTGTAGCCCTTTCAGTTACAATTATTTATGTTGACGTGGCATAAATGGTCGACATATTCTTGTTTATGTTGCATACTTTTCAGCGCCCAACATGTGCTTGCCCAATATCTGTCGTAATTGGTCATAGGTAAATATGTGTTATTCAAGTACAAATTGTATTATATTGTCATAAAATACGTTAGCCATAAAAGAAAGACGGCTTCGACCTCATAGAGCTTAGATATCATATTAATTTTTTACACATATTTATTGTATATCAACATATGTCTGTTTTTCTCCATGCAAACTAAATTAAGTACTTGTTTTTGTGGTTCAAGTTTTACCACGCGCCAGACATATGAGCAATAGCTATTATTGATATTATTATTGATATTATTACTAGCATTACCATGCCCATTTATCCTCTGACTAAGACATTACAGCTTTCATACCCTCCGAAGCAGTATTCTAGCTACTCAGACATTTCATCTAGCGCGCACGACTATTTACATAATAACAGATAATATCTCGAGAGATATGCACACATTTTAATATAAGTAGCTTATAGTTATAGCTTTGCTTTGCTCCACGTTTTTCCCTTTCTTTTAAATTCATGGCTAACTTGAACTCTGGTTCTTTGAACCGGGCGATGGTTCAAGGCGCCATTAAGCAGAAAAAAGAAATTCCAGGCACACACCTTTTCACAGCCAACCTCCAAATTTGGAAGTTTGCTGAGCATGCAGACAAAATTGATTTCTACATACGATACATAGATACGATAATGGCACGTATATGTCTATAGCTTTGTTTATTTGCCAGCTATTCTGAGTCATTTTGATTGCTAGACTTTTCCCAAGATGCGAGTCCTTTGTCTAGTGCAGTTTTCCCTCCGGTTACTCAGGCAGTTTAGCTTGTCAGATGGTACACAAATAAAGGAGCCTCAATTGCAATCAATGTTTACTATTTACACACGCACGCACTCACACACACACACGCACGCACACACTGACTCTAATGGCTGGCCGGGCCAAGCACCGCTGCTGTTCAGCTGACCGAAAAGTGTTTTATTAGTGTGTTTATTTTCCTGGCTCGGTTGGCAGCGAGCTTTGATTTAACACCTCTGCAGGTGCTGTGGCTTGTCTAAAGCAACAGCTATCCCGTTTTTGGCTTTGCTTTGGCTCAGCTATTGTGATTTCGTGGTTGGCACGTAAACAAGCTCACTAATGAAGATAATTAATCAGATACCCGAAGTAC
The DNA here is from genome assembly GCA_037075305.1 of Drosophila kanekoi. NCBI lineage: Eukaryota > Metazoa > Arthropoda > Insecta > Diptera > Drosophilidae > Drosophila > Drosophila kanekoi. The sequence continues at coordinate 7,814,039 of JBAMCE010000141.1, forward strand.
TATATTGTTTATATAGACGCGTAAAGTTCTCCAATGCCTTGATTTGAATGGCATGTTAGTGGCTTGCGTGTGACTAGTGACAGGTTGTCGACTCGCCTTACAAGCCAAACGCTGATTGCGTATTGATTATATTATAAACCTGGCCCGGTTGTAGCTCGGTTGTAAAAGTGTTGTCGGGTCTAAGTCGGAATAACTGCAATTGACACCAACCTTGATATATTTGCAGCTTTTTTCATATACTTTTTTTTGTAGGTATCTGCGGGATTGATTCAAAGGGACACTTGAGTTTATTTGGCTGTAGGATTTATTTGGAAAACGTCATTAATTTATTTTCTTTTCACAGCCATTTTCTTTGATATCAGTTTGACTTGATTCGGTAAAGCGAAATTTAAGTGGTTTTCAATTGATTTATTTGCTCTTCTGTCACACGATGTTGCCTGTGGCCCTTTTAAATCATTGCCTTAAATCTTACCGCACAAGCATTTTTTCCAGCTAAAATATATGCTTGGGTTTAGGTCGATGCCAAGTTTATCAGCAGAGCATTCGGCACTGCGAGACTTCGAAACTACAAACAATTTTTTTGACGGGGTTGGCTTTACCAGGCTTAAACAAAAAAGCAAAAGTTTATTGAAATACCCTTTGAGGGTCCTGCGACCAAACTGAATTTAACTATTGTCTTACCAAAGCCGATTACGATTGCAAATACACCACGTGTGCAGTCATCGAGTTAACACATGTCTGTGTTTCACTCTTGACCTGGCACTTGGGCTCACCTGGGCGGCATCATTCAACGGGGATCCGCTTCCGGCTGGTTGAGTCCTTTGAGGGCTTAGGTACTTGCTGGATTCCCACATGTTGATGATTCCACTTATTGTTGCTAATTTTGTCTTTTGATTCCATTTCAAAGATCTTGTTGACTGAAAGCGCATTAAATGCGATGGCCAACCCCGCTGCTCGTTATGTGGAAGTTGTATTTATAGTGTGCAGAAGGGTATGTTGTTCTAATAGTCATTAGTTAGATTATACTGCCCGCTAGAATAGGTTGCGTACGTTGCGTACGTTGCGTTTGTAAGGACTTTATTAATCCCTGATCCCCAACTTATTTAAATTTCAAAGCCTTGCGGGACTTCTGGGCTCTTCTAAGCCTGGATAAATGGCAGCCTATACTGTCTTGGTATCCTACATTAAGTGTCTTGTACTTGATATTAGTTTTTGTCGGTAAGCCGATAAAATTTTATATGCACTTGGCGGGGCTGCCTTTCCGCTGTTTGGCACGAAAATTCTTCGCTCGTCAGCTGTCATATTTGCAGTAGTTGCTTTTATTGTTAGGTTTTGGTCCCGGTGCCCCCTTGGCCCAAGCATTGTCACACAATTTTCGCACCACATTGAGCAGCACGTGATGCGTGCCGCAGCATAGCCACGCCCAGACGCCTTGGTAGGCCCCGCCAGAACAAAGCACAAATAAAGGGCAGAAAGCGACCGGCATATGCACGTTGCCATCAAATGCCTCGTAAGTTGGCCGACATTGTTGCGTTAGTTGGCCAAATGCCACAAGAAAAAAATAAAGAAGAAAAGCTCCATTTGTGTAGAAAATCAATACACAGTAAACCTGGCGCTGCCGATAAAGAATGACGATGACTATGCCACAGATAGCTGCTCAATAATTGAGCATAGAAATGCCCGCGCTGCAACAGGAGGCTCAGAACGTAGTTTGTGGCATGCTCTACTGCTGTCGCAGCTAATTCTTTATTCATTTGGCCTTTCATTGAAAATGCCCTCCAAGAAAGAGAGAATAGGGCTGAAAGTGAAAGTGAGAGTGAAAGTGGGGCCATTTTATGTGGCCATGTTTAGCTTTTGTACTTGGTTCAACCTCTCAGATTTGTGTAACTATAGCACGCATTCAATTATGTACGACCCCGGCCTGTTGCGGCACGCCCCACCTGTATAACACAATAGCAGTGGGTGTAGGGTAGGGCACACTCAGGCAAATAATGTGACAGGCCGCGTGAGCACATGCCACCAAATATGAGACGCCTCCATGTGGCAGCCCGTTTCACGTTTCACGTTTTTCCTTAATTAAAACACATGGCGTGGCGCCGGCCCACTAATGTGCTGTAATTGACGAACTGTTTGTACAGGGGGTGGAGTAGGATGTAAAGGTCCTGCTCAGACAAGGCCATCATTAGAGCGCGTTAAATAATTGTTATTTATTATTGAGCCATAAACGGCTTAGGTTCGTGGCGCCGTTAAGTGTCAAATATGTTTCCCGCTTGACGGACAAGTGGACCATAATTGCCGGGAGGTAATCTGTGCGCTTTGGGTTATGTTTAGCCCCAGTTGCCAGATTAGGGCCTACGCTAGCATTTGTCTCAGAGCCGCCTTTTATTTAGTCGCTTCAACAAGTTTCTGCAATTTCTAGAATGGTTTAAGCACAAACATACAAGTATTTGGAAAACAATGCTCAATTGTATGTTTCATGCCGCTTCCTGAGCCATCCCAAGCACCTGGATGGCATTTTGTTAGCTGTTTGTTGGCAGTTTTGCCAGACTTGTGCCGTGTATTGACGTATTTTTATTTTGTCGTATTTTTTGTTTCCTATTCGATAAACAGGAAAGACACGCTGGAGACGTTGCGACCGATGGAAATAAATGGAAACACACAAAAGAACACAAAGGAAAGCAAAGCACAAGTCTGATACTTGAAGTTCATTTGTCGACATCCCCCGACCTGCTGCTGTTCTTGGCAGGTGAACAGGCTCTTATTCAAAACAGCAGGCAGTTGGTGCCTGCCACGAGAGCTGCGCATTTGGGGATGGCTGTTTGCTCTCCATTCAATAGGAATTCAATATGCCTGATCAGAGTTTAAACACGGGGCGTATGATTAATGACTGGAATTATAGAATTTCGCACGGCACCTGTGAATAATGACAATCCTGCCAGCACATTGTTGTCGTTGTCATGGAAATGTGTTAATGTGCAACTATGTGCGTTAGTTTAAATTAATTTGCCAGCTGGATTTGAGGCATTACGGCATTGACAGGTTGATCCACAAACCCACGAAGGTAGCACAATTGACAACTCAGTTGAAAATAGATTGTCATTGGTGTGGACGCCGCCTGGGATTAACTGGAGTAGACATCATGATTTGCCGGCTCAAGAACCCTTTTGTTTTGCTATTGTGACATTTCCGAAAAGGTCAACGGGACATAAACCAGGCGCAGACAACAATTTTTGAATGCGAATTGTCAATTTTGTCGACGTGCCGTCGCATTTGCCGGTTATTGACAGATTTGGATAAGTTAGACATATTTATGGGGTTGATTGGCCGACTGCCCGAGTGCAAGCCCGAAAAAGGAAACGCCTTTCACATATATTGAGACACAATTTAAAGTTCATTCTTCGGTTGAAACATTGCCAAGGCTTTTGCAATCTGGGCACGCGCTTCAAGTGCTTTGTGAGTGACACAAAAATGTTATGACGGCTTTATTTGACGGCCATTAAAAATGTTTAATTAGCACTTGACAAGTCAGTTCGCCAAATGTTTTTATGAGCACACGCGTCATTTGGTTGAATGCAGCTCGTAAAATATGACTGAGGAATCTAATAGAATGACATGCCAAATTAAGAAAAGGTGGAGATTGTAGAAGAAGTAAAAAATCAAATGTATGTGAATATCTACGGGCTATCCCATTGTCGCACACTCTCCACCAGCTCCTTCATACGTATTTCTGATCTGTTTGCGTGTTTGACAGTTGGCTTTGCTTTTTAATTATGTGCGTAGCGCTGGGATGTAAAATGTTTAATTGCGTTATAAAGACTGGCTAAGCTGACATCAAGCAATTCTTTTTGTTTCTTAAGCTCCACTTACTTTATACAGGAGGTATGTTTGCATCAAGTACACACGGATGTGAGAACAAGTAATTAAATTTAGCAAGGCTCTTCTGACTACAAAACCCGTTGACTTACAGCAAATATCCTCTCATCAAGAAGGGTTCCTGGCTAAATGCAGCAACTGGCATACAACGTGCGCTTGCAATGTGCTTACGATGTATGCCTTTGCGGCTTAATGTTGCCTTGGTTTCGTTAAAGTTTCAAGGAAATGGCTTCACTACTTGCCATACTTAATACAAATAGCACTTTATTGACTTTTTCTGGCATGTGTGGCACAAAAAACGGAATGTTGTCTTGCTTTGTCCATTGAAATTTTACATATAAAAGCAATATGTATTCTTAATGACCGCAACAACTATATTAAAATATGGTGTCTAGTCTCCCACAAACTTCATAACAATCATTCAATTAAGTTCGTATAAAATTGAAACTGGAAGCGTGCTTACTCGTGCGGAATTTGTGGCACCAAACTTGCATCCTTAACAACGCATATAAGTAAGAACTTTTTAATTATTCAGGCCAATAATGCAAATTTATTGCCGTATAACTGGCACGCGTGAACCTAATTTCACTTTCTTCAAGTACAGTGTGCCATATAGTTAAGTATGTGTGTTAACCGTTAAGAAAAACTTTGACAAGAAAAGTGTGTTTACCAACACCGTGCTTTCATTTGTTATGTGCGGGTCTTAAAGCTGGCCGCCACTTCAAACAAACAGTCATCCAAATAAAGTAGTAAGAATCACGAAAAAACAACCCAAGACACAGCCAGGAAATGAAAACAAAGTAAAACCTCGCCTGGGTAGAATAAAAATATGTGGAAATGCTTAAGAAAATGAGCAACGCCTTGCGCCGGAATGTCAGAAATGATGGCGGACGGAATATGAGGAGTAAGTGGGCAGTCATTTCAAACGGAAGGCAACGGCAAAGAAGAGAAAAAAATACCATAATAAAAGCAAAAACCCAAGTGAAAATCATTGCTTACTCAATGCAAGAAGCTGTGCCTGGCATCTCCAAGAAATGCCTGCGATACCGACAGTTACGGGCTAACTAACTTACGGCCGGACGTTGAGCATTCAGCACGGTGAAATCAATTTGTGAGGCGTAAATGATGTTTGGGGTTGCGGCATTTGGGCGCGTGTTTACAGCGTGTGCCAATTTGGATTTTCGCTTCTGGCCATGATCTGTATTATTTATAAGTGCCTCTTTGACAGCACGTTAGTCGAGGCTAGCACGTGGCTCTAGCATTATGGGCAGCATTTGCCTTGCTGGTTAGGGGTGAGGCAAGTGGTCATAAGTAATCAGCAAAACTTTGGCATAAATATTTTAAATCCAAAGTGGTCAAAAGAAGCCACACACACTCAAGCGGGGCATATTTGTCGTCACATAAATATACATAAATATATAAGCAGAAATCTGCTTTGCATGAACACTCCATAGATTACGCAATACTGTCAACGTTTTTTTCCTTTCATTCATTCAGCATACGCCCATCTCCCGAGGCTTTTTTCTGCCTTGGCACACAGCAATAATCCGGGGCAAGTCCAAGTCAAGAGCTGTGTCAACTTTGTCCAAAAAAGAAATAAATCACCCGAGAAATTGGATGCCGCCTAGGAGCATTTCCATTCCTGGCCATAATTCTGTATGCCAAATTATGCATTTGTCCCCGGACCTAGAACACACACAACACACACACATGACAGGCCCTTTCGAGCTTTAAACTCAGACATTCACAATGGTATGCGGATGTGGAGGTAGATGCGAATGCGGATGCGGATACAGATAAGCTTTCGGCTTGGGAACAAAACCGCGCATGCCAGTGTTTACATTTTTACATATCCAATGCAAATTAAATTTAGCTCTAGCCACAGAATAGTTTAGGTTTGAGTGAGTTTGGCAACGAGATTACCGCAGAGCATGCAGAGAGATCCAAGATGCCAGCCGGGGCACACACATAAAGGATTAGCGGGGCAACTTCGACTCAGGCTGTCAGCGGCTCGCTATCCGAATGGGTCTGCTGTGCTTGACACGACGCCAGCCAACCGGCAACAGCTTTCAACGATAATGATATCGGTGGCAGACACAAAGGTCCGGACATTATGCTGCTTGTTGACCCAGCCTCCCGGTACTTGCATCATTTGTCAACTTGATCTGGCGCATGTGAAAAAACTGAAGTGCCACGAACTGTTGTCAGTGCCAGGTGTATAATATGTAATCGAATTAATAGTTAATACGTGGACGTTTTTAAGAAAAATAAATACAGCTTTAACTTTGTAAGATAGTTAAGGATAAAAATGGAAATAGTAATTAAGTGAATAATCGATGACCATTTCATTTCGCATTCTGTTTTTCTCATGTTATAATGCCTGAAGCTCTACATCGAGCACTTCTGCCTTGAATTTATTACACACGCACACGAAGAGTAAGCGCTGGTTAATACAGATTTAGTTAATTAATTTGAATACGCGTGCATGGTAAACAGTAAATTGTCTACGCAACGTTTTAATTAGATTACGAAAATATGCTTCACCGAAACTAAGCCAAGAACAACAGTTATAGCCGTAGACAATTAAATTGTTTGCCTGCTACTTAAGTTTGTGAAACAATCGTTAGGGGAGGAAAGTAAACTTATTGTCACCTACACACTAAACATTCAGTTCCGGACGAGCAGACGCACTCGTCCATGCATATATACATATATATATATATTTGTGTAGAAAAGTCAGAGATGGAGAGACACGTACGAGTAAGCCAACTGTTATTTTTGTCTAACAGGAAGCTTGACATTGAGACGCTTGCGACAAAGACAGCGGGCACACAGTGCGTATGAGTTATGTCTGCCGAGCATTGCCCTTCATAGTAGAAGCTATGCAAGCGCGCCAAAAATAAATGGAAGCAATGCGAACATGTTGCGTGTTGCATGAACGATAATTTGTACAGCTGCTGCCTGCGGCCGAGATTTTATGAATGAAACCGCTTGCGACTTGTTCTAAGCCAACAAGTTCGAATGCCCCGGCTTAGCGACTCGCGTCTCGCGTGCAGCGCCGCCAACAGTTCGCAACGAACAACCGAACTGAACGGAACGGAACGGATCGTCAGTTGCCAGCACTCGATGTGGCGCAGCGGTAGTCGTGTCGGCTGTCAGTGATATGCAACAGTAAACGCGCCAACTTCGGGCCAAATTGAAGTTGGTAACAAGAGCGGACCCAGTGATAAGATAAGATTTTGCAGAGTGCCAATCAAGAAGTGAAAGTTGTCAATAAAAGTTGTGTGTTAAATAAGATTTTAAGGAGTTGTATTTCGTTCAATAAGTGTTACAAATTAATGTATAAAAAGTTTTCAAATGCTAAAAGTTTACTCATAATTACTCAATACCTGAAAATATATAATATTCCTGAAATTGTGGGAGCTCTTTTGTGGCTGCATACGATTTAACACCAAAGTTATTAAAGGAGTTAATGCGTTTGCTGTAATCCCAATTATTAAAAACTATAAAAACCATATAATAATAACCAGATTGAAAAAACGGCTTAAATAGTTATAAAGGCAAGTGGCTCAAAGGTTTTAACGATTACCATTTAAAATAGAGTTTTTAATATTATAAAATGTTACATATGCTGCGTGTGGGTGTGTGTAATAAGTATGTTCGATTTTATGGCTTTTAAGTGCTCGAAATGAATTTGCGTTTGCTACGCAGATGAAGTCAAACGAAACAAATTGTGCAAATAACATAAAATTTTGGGTCTTTGATACTCATATGTCAATAATTATAGGCGAATAGATATTCTCATGATATCCGAAAGTAAATGTATAATGACATGCTAATATTTGAATTGAAAACACACGCAGTTTCGGCATGATCTAATACTAGTAATACCATTTAAGTAATGTATGTATTAGCTATATATGTATGTTATATATGTGAGCCTGAGTGCGCGATTCTTTGTGCCTTTAAAGTGCTTGTGAGTGCCTGTGTGTGTATATGTGTGTTTATGCGAAGCGGGACAACTGTGCAAACAAGCCGCAGTTTCGGCTTAGTTAGACAAAGCCCAAAAGCAAGAAATACATATCGCCGAGAACAAGCGCAAATAAATGAGCAGCAAGTGTATTAAAATTAAAAAGAAGCTAAAATGCCTTTGTCAGTCCGCTGACAGTCAGACGGTCGCGTCTGTTTTCCAAAGGCCCAAAGAGTCTTTCATAAGCATCATTTCTTTCAGTGTGCCTGACGGCCGGGTGTGTTAATTCATGTCTGAGCCGCGGAAGCACAAACAACTGACGGTCCTTCATGGGCTTGAACTTTTATGAACTTGTATTCCAATTAGAAAACAGAAGCCCACTAACAAAACAAAAAATGAAAAAGTATTCCAAGCGAATTCAATCTCAGTTAACGCGCAAAGTTTTTTCAGGTAAAAAAGTAATACAAGTCTGAATGACCTATTCAAAGTTGCCTTGTGCCGAATGCCTTTCATTTGTTCATTCGTACATATATATATATATATGTGCTGACAAGTACTTATAAAAATGATTATAAATACATTAAGTGTAAATAGACACTCGAGCCTGCCCTTACAGCACACACGCAAATTCTTTATGTACAAAATCCATTGAATGATTTTATTAAACGTCAAAGTTGAATTTAAATATCTGAAATTGTATTGACATATATCCACATGTAAGAGTCTTAAGATCGAACTCAAACAAACTCAAACAATTTAACAATAATGTCGCAAGTTTAAGCTTTAAGCTAAGCTGGGCAAAGGGCATGGTTATATAACTGAGAATAGTAAGTTCTGGCGTCTTGTTGATGTAGTTGCTTAGGGTGCTTTGGACAGATTTTTGGTTATCGGGATAAAAATTGATAATCAGACAACGCTGTAAGTGTTTGCCATTGTCAAAAACTTTGTCTTCACAGTTTATCATATAGCATAATCATTTTAAATGCTCTGCGGCTAATCCATTAACAATGCCAAGAGAATTTCAACTGCCTACGGGGCAATCTGAAAAACTTGTAGAACAGTTGACTGCGTTGCCTTTTGGTTGCTTGACTTGGCTGATTACAACAAAAGGAGCGCCTCGTTTTAATTATTTCCGACGGACTGTCAGGAAATGTGATGCGTATACGCAGTGTGTGACAGTTTCGGCCAAAGGAACTGCAGCCCCACAAGACAATGCTTATTTCATGCCTTCTGCTGTGCATGCTGATTAATTAATGACGAATGCTTTTATACACTTTCATCACGTAATGAATAAAACGAGCATGATAACAGCTCCCAAGATAGTCACTTTTCTGAGCTGCAAATTTCGTCGCTGCCTTTGTTCTGAATAAACGCGTAGATGTCGAAGACAAAGATTTCGCAAGTTGGTAGCTTGGAAGACACCATCTTCCAACCAGGCACAATTCTTAATTGGGGCATGCTTAGTTATTGGGCCAGTTTTTGTTGAGAGCGCCTTTTAATGACTTAAGCCCTTTCAGTGTCCTGGGCCCTGGCAATAAGCCGGCTCAAGACCAAACACCCACCCATTGAGCCAAGGGTCGTCTAGACACTTGACAGCAATAAGTTTCGAAGCGTTGGTGTTCCTAGGCCTTCAATTTTGGACACACCATATGCAAATCAATCAAAGCCATTCCCACCAATGCTTACGACCAATTGCCTCAAAGCATGTGAGGCTCAACCTTTCAAAAGATGACCCCGGGGCTCATGTGTATTCCATTTTGACTGCGCGCCTGTCTCGATCAATCAAATGCGCATTTGTATATTAATCGCGTTGATTAAGCGCCCAAAGAATTGAAAACTTTTCCCATCCAAGCAAGCGGGCAACCTAAACTGAGTGACAATAAAGGCTTTTTTGCACTTATATGTGTACTTGTTTTCATATAAATATAACAACTTGTACCACGAGCGATTAAATGGCAATTGCTGAATACAGCAATGCAATCGTCTAGCAATATAAACAAATGCTTGTGTTCATTAGCTAGTAATTAAAATTCAATCGAGTTTGGCCAATTATAAAAGCCAATAGTAAAAGCCAAACAAAAATTATTTTCCGGACTGTTTGTAAAACAATCCCCATATAACTGAAGCTTTGGTAATGAAATAAATGCGGCACAGCCAATGTGAAATTCTGTCAATGCACAATGCGTGAACACATGGCGTATGCTTAATTTTGTAAGTAAAAAATATACTATTGTTGGCTTTTGTTTATTCTGCTGCAAGTGTTTTGTAAAATAACATGCCCAACTGACCCATCGGGTTCAATTTAATTTATGTTCATAAATTATTTGTGAAAATGAAATTTTATGGAATTTAACTTTGAACTTGCACTGTTAATCGACGCGTCGAACTGCTCCGGCAATGCGACTGGAACCAGCGCAAAGTTACACAGCCGTCTGTCTGTTGTCTTGGTCGTCGCGTCGTATCTATTAAAGCTAATTCGCGGGCTTTGGACTGAAATTCCCGGTAGCCGAGCTAAATCGAAATTGGTCGCACCAAACGAGTCAGTGCTGCCGGCAATAGCCACAGCCAAGCGGCATTAACCACTTTTACTTAACGAACGGCTTTGTAATTACTCTCGTGTAATTGTGTGTGGCAAAGGTCAACGACGGCATCGATGCTGCAATATTACATATTCAAATTGCCTGCATCGGCATTAAATTGCCTGGAAAGTAAGGTCAATCAAGAGTGTGTAAATTGATGTTAAGCTACTTAAGGGGGTGTCATTTGCATTTGCCCGGCTGTCTATCTATAATCTAAGAAATGGCTTATGTTACCTGTTATGCAGTCAAGTTTGTCTTTCCTGTAACATTACCTGTGCTTTTAAGCTCTCTAACAAAAATGTAAAGTTGCATTTCTAGCTTTAAAACTCAGCAGTTATTTTTGGAATTTGTGCTCTGATACCTGGAGAGACAAACAGTAACAGAGCCAATCCTTTAACTCTTAACAAGTTAGCAGAAATAGCATAGCCTTGGGTTTCATTCATGCACAAGAAGAAACAAGAGCTTCGCACCATTTGAAGTAAGGAGCTTATCTCGTTTCTAGATAGTATGTAATTATGTGTGTTTTTTGTGAATGCTGCTGATAACAAAACCTGCACAATTTATGTTTCTCGTGTTTGATGTGTGGAAATAACTCAATCAGAACGAACTTCCAGTGTAGTAACTACCTAAATTACCATTAAAAAAAAACTATATTTATTTGAAAATTTCACTCTTTTATTTGCAGAATAGTTCTATAATAATATGGGTAATCATCAACACGAATTTAGAATTTAACGTGAATAACGGAAGAGAATATTCAACATGCAAACAGGTTAACGTGAATACGAGAGCAAAGCCGCAATACCACCGAAGCTACTTAGCCAGCACAGCAGAAATAGTAGTTTTTTATTTATATAGCCAATAATGGAGGGGCTTGAGGATTCAGCTCATGCACGGCTGCCTGTTGGCAACACTACTGTTCCCATCCCTTCGGATCTGCTGGACAATGCATACAACGAAACGGATAGCAACTGGTCCACAGTGGCGAATTTTACACGACTCTTCGTCGCAGCCGCTGCGGAAGTGGCGCCCAACATTGCCAACTACACGCTCAACATGCTGGATGTAGGCATTGCGCTTGCCACAGAAGCCACCAACGCGGACGGAGCGTCCACTACTGCGATGCCCGGCAGCAGCAGGGGTACAGAGGCTGCTTATGCGATTATGACTAACTCACGACTGAATAGCTCAACGCTCGGTCACATCAATAGTCTGCACGAGTTGTCGCCGGTGGCGGAGCAAGTGCCGGAGCATGTAATGGACCATGCACCACAGCTCTCCCGTTCCGGACTGCTGAAGGTATATGTGCTGACAGTTATGGCACTCTTCTCATTGCTGGGCAATCTTCTTACCATCTGGAATATATACAAGACTCGCATCACACGGCGCAACTCCCGGCACACCTGGAGCGCCATCTACTCGTTAATGTTCCATTTGTCGATTGCTGATGTTCTGGTCACCGGGTTTTGCCTCATTGGCGAGGCAGCCTGGTGCTACACGGTGCAGTGGCTGGCTAACGAACTGACCTGCAAACTTGTAAAGCTGTTCCAAATGTTCAGCCTCTACCTTTCGACTTATGTGCTGGTGTTGATTGGCGTCGACCGCTGGATAGCTGTCAAGTATCCGATGAAGTCGCTCAACATGGCCAAGCGTTGCCATCGTCTGCTCGGCGGCACCTATATCCTATCGCTGGTGCTCAGCTTGCCCCAGGTAAGTGCCCATTTGGCTTATCTAGCTCTGAATGCCAAAACCAAAACCAATTCCAAATCCAAATCAATTCAAATTGATTTTGTGCACATTCTCAATACTGTTTGTTCTTTATCGGGCGCTTTCAAAACATTCCGCCAGCTGAACAATTGCCAACTTATGCGGCAATTTGTCGCCTGCCATTAAGTCAAGCACGAGTCGCAGGCCAAAGGCAACGTTTGGCCCGCAGGCGGATGCTTTGTGAGCTCTTGCTCCGCCTCCATATGCGTGCCTGAGTTGGACTAATATGTTTGCTTTATGGCACGCATACGCCCCGTGGCAGCGCGCGTAAATAGTCCGAAGAAGGCGTCGGTGCGTGCTTTGGCATTAAAAGTGATTGCCTGCTGCTCGAGAGTTTGCTAAACGTTGCTTTGGGTATCGGCACACGTGCTCCGAGTCCACATATTGAGTGCACACCATTCGGCCCTTCCGATCGAGTGTGTTGTGCGGCTGGCAAATAAACTTTGTGCATAAAGGGTTGGCCAATGCGAGTGGGCCCTGGCCGGGATGCTGACGACAGACATGAGATATTTATTTTTTCGACACACTTTTCAACATTCCGCCAGTCAGATTGCTCCCCCGTGCTGGCTGCTGTTTATCTGCCCGGGTCCTTTTGCTCATCTTTAATCATAACAGCAAGAAAAAAAAATATAGCAACAGAAACGGAAAAACAAACATGTTTGACCATTTTCTTTTCTTTTATTTTGTTGTTGCTGTAATTCTTTATTTTCACACTTTTATTGCATTATTTATGTGGTGTGCCTGGTTTTGTGTCGCTTGATTGCATATCTAATTGAGTTGGCCGGCAGATTTATGGCCCACTGGCATTTTAATAGCCTTTGAATCTGCAAACGATATACCACGATCCGCAGATTAGCAAGGCATTCATTTCAGTCATGCGAGTTGATTGCTAGCCATGTCATAAAGGATTCCGAAACATTTATAACAGTCTATCTGAAAGGCATTATCTAATGTCCAGTCCAAAGTTCATGGCAGTTGCCAACAGGGCTGCAAGCCCAAAAATCAAAAGTGTTTTTATGAAATATTGCAAATTTTAATGATTCCCCTCTTAAGTTTTGTACCAAAACATTTTGAGAAAAAATATGCTTCTGCCTTGGCTTAATGTACTGTTTATACTTAGTGGAAAGTCTAGTTCCGGGCTTAAACCGATTCGATTTACAGATCTTGATGCCAGGAATATAGCATACCATATCATATCATATCCGTATCAAGTGAGTCGGTAATTTAACAAAGCGGTTGCAAAAAGATTGTTTAGCAGCAGATGGTATTTTTGTTTGTTTATGGAGTGGATTAAATGGAAACTGTGCGCAACCATTTAAATTTCATCCGAATTTCGCTCTCATAGAATATAGTAAAAAATAGTTGTCACTTTTCTACTGTTAAGGGATAAAAAAGCAGCAGGATGATTACAATTGTATGAGTGGAGTAGGGGGGTTTTCAGCATATAAAAAAGCTCTTGTTTCATCATATATTCCTAGAGGAATAATTCTGATGACATCGTTGCCAATTGTTCAACTAACATGCGCACTGCAAAGGGAATTCAATGAATCGTAAATAAGAGTATAGAAACTGTCGGAGTTGTGTGAAATTAATAGATGCGAAGTTTCAGCAAGGGCACTCGGCACAGTTGTGAAAGAATGTTTGAGTGTAACTTTATCTAATAGTAACCAAGCACTTGAATAAATGCGTATTTAATGCGATAAACGAAAGCTGATAATACTTAATGGCAAATCGACAGACGACTCATGTTTACTTCAAGTACGAAATTAGCAATCATATGGAGGACCAACTTTATCTTTGTGGGGGACCTCATGCTTATGCCATTGCTGGGCGTATACTTTACGGTACTTGACGTCCTCGGGCACCCTTAAGCGTTGCTCAACACTGAGATTGATGCAAACGCGTTGCAGTTACAATCACACCTAGGCAAAAGTTCATGCAAAGCATGACCTTCTCCATTTTGGAAAGTACCTTCAGGCAATCTGCATATGGATGTGGGCGGACTTTGCATATTTTCTGTGTTCCAGATGCTTGAAATGCATTCTGTATATCGTTAGATAGTTGCGTAGCTGGTGCGTGGTTTATTCCAAAATTACCATACATAGCATATATACGCGTGAGCGTTGCGCGCATTGAAAACATTTCATTCAGCTGCAGCGCTGAAAAGCATGCTACGCTTTGTACGATTTTCCAAATAAGGCTGGAGGCTAGCATAGGAAGCCATACACAACAAGCCACGTTATCTCTAACCAAATACCACATGTATGTGAGGCACAATGCAAAGAGGGACGATTATGTTTGCATATAATTAGGCGGCACGGCGCAGTGCGTGGGCATGTGTCTGTGTGCACACTTGCACATTTAAATGTGACAACAAATATTAAGAATAATTACATTTTTATGTTTTTGGGACTTGCGGCGTAAATGCCAAATCTGCTTAGAGATTATGCATATGCTGAATAAATATACACACTCGTATGTGTGACAGCTCGGGGACGGCTTTTAAAACGTGACAACAGCACCTTGTGAAGACTGCGTGTAAACTTGCCTTGTTTACCGACCACACCAACACACACACACACACTCTATTAAAGCACATGTGGCAATTATGACACTTTTCATGCCACAGTGTTGCCTACGGGCTGACTGCCACAAGAGAATATTTTTTGTTGAGTTTGCCTCATCGAATATGCCACATAAAACTCATGCGACATTAAAACGTGACACTTGGCACTGCGTCTATTTGAGTTTTGACGCCATTTGCTACTCGACTATTGCATAATTTGAAAAAGTTCATTCCGCAATAAATTCCACACACACTTCTCCACGTTTGGCCCATTTCACTGGAGAACTCACGCACTCAGTTCCATAATCAATAGCCATCGTATCAAATTCAATATGTGATGCCCGCTGCTGCTGCGACGCGCTCGCTTCTCCAATTCACGCGTCTCAAATAATAAAACAAAATGAAAATTTACTTTCACTGCCAATAAACAACAAATGTTGATCCCCGTTCCAGCAGCTGTGCATATGCGTGTGCTTTTCTTCTTCCTAAGTTTTTCTTTTTCGTTTATGCGTACGTCTTCCATCTTTTATTACACTATGCAACAGCATTTCGTCTTTCGTCCGCAACTCTAGGGCTTTTCATTTAGGACGAACTTTACGTTACAAAATGAAATTCGAGCGAAATTTACGTTATTGGCACATTTTCACTTTTTGCATAAACATACCAAATATTTGAGTATACGTGTGTAGGTGTGTGTGTGTGCTCGTGAGAGAAGGAAGAAGCGTATGCCTAATAAGGCTGACAGGTTGACTTTAAAACTTAAGTTGTTTATCAAACTAAAGAACGCACTTAACATAATTTTACCAAAACATAAATTTACTCATATATATAATTATAATCTCTAGCAAAGTCCGTCTACATCACGTGTTGGATAGAATCTTTGATTTGCCTATCAGCTTTATTCTTTTTTGGCACATCGTGTCGCTCAATTGCTTGGAAGTTGTAAATGTGCGAAATTAATAAAAATCAGTCTTAATACCGCCCCCCCCCCCTTCGTTCCTTTAGTGTTTTAGTTTTACTACTTCGTCCGTTTACTCGCGACAGCTGTTGACAAGGCTAAAGGTCTCGGGCCGAGTTCTTGGCAACCATAAAATGTGTAAATGAAAAGACTTTTAATGCATTAGTTATAATCACAGCTAGGTCCGATGGCCGGCCAACCAGGAACGCACTTTAACTAGACTTAAAGTTGCCGTACTAGGAAATCGCTTGTAAAACTACGTGATTTTTTTTGGAGTAAAGAATTTTGAGCTGTTGAAAACAGACATTCCCTTTAAAGGTACAAATTGTGCAAGGCACATTGTATAATACTATGAAAGACAGCACAATAGCTAGTAGGAACATTGCAGTCGGAAGTTTGACGCTGTTTCTAGGGAAAGCTTTCAAAAGTCCAACCTGACTCTTGAACAAATGTTTTACAACATCTACAGCTCCTTATATATATATTAAATTCAGGTACTCGAATGCCGAGCAAATACAGCTTGTAACCGTCTGAATAGCACATTATTATCGAAATGCATATTCTCTATGGCTGTCAACCTAATGAGTTTTATGAATAATTGATGAATTGGTCAATCTAAACAGTGCGAAAAATTCAAATTACCAATGTGGTTTAAAGGCCTTGGCCATCGGCGTGTGAAAGCCTCCAGGGTACACAAATTTAAAAATCGAATACCCATAGCTAGCATTCGGCTGGGACTCGGAAGCCACATACTCAAACACACAAAATACATATTACAAACCTACTTTTGTTTCCGTTTTTACACTCTGCTCGTCAAGCTAAAATTGTATATTGGGTTTGAGCAGAGTTTGTCCGTTTATCTGCACGGCAAATAAACTGAAGTGTCAAATTTGATCAAATTGGTAACTATATTTTTCAAGTCTCTGCTAATAATTCTATTCCTGATTGTTGTTAATTCAACAGCCTCTTTTCGAGAAGTCTCTTCTCGAAATTTTGTTCTTACACTGTTAAAAGAGTATTTCGTAGGCGGTACACCCCTTGCAAAGTGTATCTTTTTTGGGCCCATTTAACAGAGCTGATAAACATATTCAATCAAAAAAGAAAAAAACTCTTGCATGTTTGTACTTTTGTGCTACCGAATTTTAATCAAACTGCCTTTGTCATCTCTTTAACGCCTTCCTCCCCGCTTCTGTCAACTGATATTTGGCGCTGTGGAACCCGACACACCCGGCACACGATACCCGCAGTTCTTCATATTCCATGTGGCACGCGGGCCCTTCGTCGAGGAGTTCTATCAGTGCGTAACGCATGGCTTCTACACCGCCGTGTGGCAGGAGCAGATGTATGCCACCTTCACGCTGGTCTTCACCTTCCTGCTGCCGCTGTGCATACTATTCGGTAAGTAAACACATGTTGTGGTAGAAGAAGAAGAGCTGTCCATCTAAGTGCTAATGTAATGCAACAAATTTAAATATTTCAGGAACCTACATGTCAACATTTCGAACCATCTCAAGTAAGTGGATGTCCAAGTGGACATGCATGAATGTTAGGCATTATGAGGAGAAATATGTTAATGCTGCTTGGTATTTCTCGTTTATCCTTTCACCTTCTCAGGCAGCGAAAAAATGTTCCAGGGCTCCAAATTGGCCAACTATTCGACAACGAAGCAGCTGCCCCCACAGACGAACCGGCAGCGCTTAATACACAAGGCCAAAATGAAATCCCTGCGCATATCTGTGGTGATCATTATCGCGTTCCTTATTTGCTGGACACCCTACTACGTAATGATGATTATCTTCATGTTCTGGAATCCAGACAAAAGGGTAAGTAAGCAATTACTTGGCCCAGGGTCACTTCTGGCCAAAAGCTGGCAATGGCCCTGCCAAAGGTTATTATTCTTGTAGATTTGCGTTAATGCTTCCTGTTCCGCCCGTGTCTGTTAGACAAAAGACAAAGATATACAAGAAGCGTTAACAGCTTCGTCACGCATAAGCCTTTATATATCCCAGTACAGATTGGGCCTGACCCAGTTTTTGTACTCAGTATAGAAATAGTTCGAGATGCGTTAGGTTGAAAATTCGAATTTAACCTTGCCTCGCTTAAAAGGATGGTAGAAAATTCTGTGGCTTACTTTTCTTTCACGTACATTGCATGCACAGCATTTGCTGCGAAGGCATTTCAGAAATTTTGAAGGCACATCAATCAGCAGTCGATCTCTCTGCACCATTGACTGCGAGCGGCTTGGGGCGGTTGCTTTGACGCGTTTTATATGACAGCTTGTGCCAGCTTGTGGAAAATTAAATGAACATTTTACTGGAAAATACACGAAAAGGGGCTGCAACACAATTGATTCAGTTAGCAGCTGTTCTCAAATCCTTTTTTATGGCTAAATTTTTCGACTTTTTCCGTTCTGTGCTGTTTCCCAGCGTGGGGTCCAGAGCACATACATAAGTATTATTTTTATGCCCAATTTTTAATTAATGGCTTGGGCATGCGGCCTAGTCCTGCGGGCTGTTGACTCGGTTACGGCTGACCGTAAAAGCGTGCAGCATAAGGTATTACGACTGTGACCAGATAATTAAAGCCCCAAAAAGGTAACGCCAACAGCCGTCCAAGCTGCGGCATGCCTCAAAAGACTTGGGCACGTTAAGTCGGGCAAGTTGCGAACGCGGCAAACAATAAGAAACTCACAAACGTATTGACATATTGAAATCCTTGAAATTAATTTGAATTTAACTGGTTTACTTGCAGCTGGGCGATGATTTACAGGATGCCATTTTTTTTTTTGGAATGTCCAACAGTCTCGTTAACCCGCTCATCTACGGCGCCTTTCATCTCTGTCCCGGCAAGAGCAACAAATCCGGAACTGGCGGCGGCAATAACAATGCGTACAGCTTAAACAGGTAGATGCTCTTTGTCTTGCCAGCTAATCTAGGATTACTGCAATATTTTGCTACTTACAGAGGTGACTCACAGCGCACCCCGTCAATGCTGACGGCCGTGACGCAGGTGGATGCAGCTGGTGGCAGTGGCCGGCATATGCGCACCTTCCGGCAGCAGAGCTATTACCGTAGCTCGAGCAACGGCACAGCTGGCGGACCCTTCAAGGAACAAGTGGGCCTGTTGCAGGTGGGCGGCTCCGGTGGCGGCTCTGCCACGCCTCATATGATGAGAAAGAGCTCCTCCGTGCGCAGTCCACATCCCAATCACAGCTCAGCAATCACAACTCGGCACTCGGGCTGCCTACGGGAACGGGAGGAGGAGCTACTGCTCCAGACGAAGCCTTCTACGCTAGTGCTCAATTACGACAGTCAGCGCGGCGGCGTGGGTGTGGGCGTGGCCAATGGAAACAAACTTATGACGGGTGTAAGCCTCCGGGTGGACAATAAAGAGTGTGTGTCCAGTGTGTGAGCAGAGCTGGCGGCGATGGTGACGGTAGAGGCAGAGGTAGGTGCGACAGGTCGCGCGGTGGAGGATGCTTGCTCCTGCTGCCGTTGCCTGAGCCAGGAGCTAGTGCGGCGCCAACAGGGACTCCTAGAGTCGCCCGGCACGGCCGCCGCACACTAAACCAGTCTAAGCTGCTGTGAAATTTACAGTTAAACGCGGCCACTTTGCGTGTTCCGCGACTCCGACTCTTCCAGTGCTCGTGAGGTTGTTCGAAAGATTGCGTTGCCAGCGGGGCAAGGCAAGGCAAGGCAAGTCAGGGCGGGGCAGGGCAGAGAGGGGCAGGGTGTTGCCGATGATCAGATCATCGAGCCATGCAACATTTGATTAGTGTAACTAACTGAGAATTAAGTCTTTGAACACTGTTCGTGTGGATAGTCGTAATTGTAGGGTTAGTTGAATATGGCTAAGCATTAGCCAAGTGTAGGGCAAGAGCTGCGAGCCGGTTCATGACTATATTTACATATTAAATTATGTATATGTTTATGTATATGTATATATCTGTGTGAGGCGGAGTCTTAATGTAAATTTGATGATATTTTAATCGCCATAAAGCTCAGTTGCGAGTTCATTTCGAATGCGGGAAAAACACGTTCTCATCCGATGGCAATTTACATACATATATGACATTTTTATTAAACACTAAATCGCAATATACTATAAGCAACATCAAGTGCAGGCTATATCCAGAGTATCTACTAAGCTGGACATGGAACAGGTCTCCGCACAGACTACTCAATTAGCTGTAATGTTATTGTGAGTTTGAGCTGCCCGCATTAACGCAGGAACTCTAATCCATACAGGTTAATTACATCGACTAAATCCCCATAATACTTAAGAAACGTGTACTTAACTTTTCCATGTATGCTTACTATACATGCATATATGTATGTACATACCTGCACACACAAACGTATATGCATATGTCCAAAATTGTGAACAGCAAAAAAGAAAAAAAGAGCAGATTTCAACGAAATTGACCACAGGGCAACATGTTTGAAAGCTTGAAAACGGCCAAGGGCTCTCCTATGCACTCCCAATTAAACTCATGTTTGTGTATAAATGTGTGTGTGTGCATGTATGTACTTCATCTATTCATCTCTTTCTATGTGTGTATTTGTACATGTTAGATACCCCCTGTAAAATTTGTATAGTTTATTTTTTAATAAAAACCGAATGAGCGCATTGCAACAAATTTACGAGCCAACTTTTACGCACCACGCACAACTCAACACGTTGATGAACTAGCGCTCGGAATCCGGGCTATGCCTATGACACGGCCTCTGCTTAGCCTCGTAAATCCGGCACAACTCAAACCCATCGACAGTATATCCTAGTCAGGCATATTACACTTTTTATGCACAGCTTCGCAATACGCTGTCGGCCGGAGCCACGTGGCGCACAGCACTCCCCCCTCATCTACAACCACGCCCAGCTGCGACAACTCGCCCCCTCCCTGCCCAACAGCCCAACATTTAGCGGGGCGCTACATATTTTATAACTGCAGAGTTCGTGTTCAAATGCAAAACAAAACGTCGGGAAACGACCAAAGGAATCAGCTTCACTGCGCCCAAATATGTGCTACGAAATTTTTGTTTAGCTGCTGTTGGAAAAAAAAAGACGCGACGTCGGAACCAATTTACCAAAATAATGGAAAACGTGGATGGCTGGCGGGTGAATGGTGCTGTGGGGCATTTAATGGTTGACCGAAGTTTGTTTTTATTGGTGCGTACTGTAAACTCTCCGGGAGGTCCGCCGGACACACCGTGGAGCCCACGTTCACATCGTTCGGACACAATTATGCACAGGCAGACGACCAAACTCGGTGACACGTCCATCATTTGATGGCACGATATTTTACCGAATAATTCCCTAAATAGGCATCTGCTTGGTATTTAGACACCGCGTCGGCGATTGTCTGCTCGTGAATTTAAATTCGAATGTCATAAAGTGCACAGCATAAATGTGCGACTGCTTTGTTTCGGCCACACGTTCCGAGTCCCCCTTAACGACCCGCACTCCTTGGCCATGGTCGCAGGGCACGACATGGCGAAGGAACTCTGATATGTAAAGCATTTCGATTACCCACCCTGGTTTAATGATGATTTAATGGTCCGACATGAAAGAGGAGATCTATTGGCTCTGTGCATCAGTAAAAGTGGAACAGTTTAACAATCACTGAACACAAACCAGAAACAAGTTCAAGATCTTTGTCGATAATTATTGAAAGCTCGTAAAACGAAAGATTAAATGGAGCGCATAGGAGACGCGTTTAGGCAGATTTCCATTTAACAAAAATAATGCATTTGTGAGGTTCCCTGTAACAGCACAACTTCTGACTTTGACCTAAAAACATTTCGTTGTTTTTTGCTCAACCTACAATGAGCCTTTTATAATACAATTCGCAACGATTAATGCCATTCATGCGAAGACCAATAATGATTTCCTAGCTCATCAAAACAAAAACATAAAAATGTACATATAAAGGTTGGATGCGTGGTATTCAGTAGGCGCCCAAACAGCGGAAATTCCCAAGTGACTCATCAAAAATTTATGAGCTGTACATAAACTAAATGGATTGCATATGTACAACAAATGCCTTCATTATATAAAAACGTCCTATTACATATTCCATGAAGCCCAGTTAGCGGCCTCCATTTGCCAAGTCAAAAAAATATGAACAAACTATTTGCGTTTTTCTAAAAAATCGTAGATTCAATCAAATTTCTTGTTTTTAACGGATTTTCACTTAGATGTAGGTCAGACATAAAGACAACTCAATGTACATCGTGAAGCGGAGACTTTCTTAGACATGGGAACCCGGCTTAATGTATAATTCGTACCATAGAGACCGCCACTTTTATCTCGTGCTAACCACCGCCTCCTTGCGCGCCGCGTCCTGCAGCAGCTGTGTATCCACCTCGTCGCCGGGCAGCTGGACGTAGCGCACGACAGAGCCGCGGATGAAGCAGTTTTTAACGCTCAACATGTGCGGGTATTTGTCGGGATCTGTGACGCTGATATCTGTCAGTTTTATGTTAAGATACTGATCAACGGAGTGCAGCGTGCCGCAAATGCTGAAAATATGCCGGCATTAGTTACATTTTTACGTACTGACACGCGCCAAATCGCAACTTACCTTAGGTCATTTTTCAGCTCGACTACAACTTCTTTGCCAACGAGCGATTTGAAGAACGAATAAAAGAGCTGTAAGGAGATTGGATTCGATTGTTAAACAGTCTCATTGCTATTTATTCTATGCTTACCATTGCAAATTAAATGGGTTTATATTGTTTATTAATGCTGCTTCTTCTTACTTCTAGCAGAGTTGTTTTTCAACACTGATAGCGATAGTTTCAACTGTGGGCACCCAAAAACCGTAACATTTGATGAGCTGGTATTAACACCGCGCACTTATTTTTTCCGATTTAAAATTTTTTATTTTACTTCAAGTAGTTACTAATGCTTAACGTGGGAATTTTTACTTAATTTATATAAGTAATTTTAATACAATATATTGAATTTCGACTGTGAGAAGTTTGTTGATTGTGTAAACAATTAAATAACTTATAAATAAGACACGTCGTGCTAACAGTGCACAAATGTGAAGAATATTGTAACATTTTATGCAAGCATGTGGTCACTGTTTGACTTATCGATACTTTTCGATACCTTGCAGTCAACCGTCCACCACATTCTACCAGCTGTTAACGTTCTAAAAGTTTGATTTTGTTTTTAGTTCTATAAGGAAATGAATATTATGCAAATTAGTATTACGGCCTATCTACATTTGCTTCATTTTTACCTTTTACGTTATGCATTTACAATTTTAATGTTGGATGCTTTCAGCTCAGAATTGTAAATGGCAATAGAAGGAAGCTTATATTCTGTGGTACCTTTTGAAATATCTGCGTTTAGCGGCTTAGATTAGTCCTTCGAATGACCGTCACAATTTAGTTGGCAGCGTCAATTGCCATCTATTGGTGAGTAGACAAACCTTGACCGTCGTGGATGGCTGACGCGTGTCGCTTTTGTGAAGTGATATACTTTAAAAGCACCGCCGAAAGAGAGCGCTACGCTTATAGTGGAAAACTTCTACACTGAGCCGAAAGAGAGCGCCACGCTTATAGTGGAAAACTTCAACACTGAGCCGAAAGAGAGCGCCACGTATACAGTGGAAAACTTCAACACTGAGCTCGGAAAGTTCGACATCATGCGAAAAGCTGTTTACTATCTTAGGAAAAACGAATATGTATTCGTGCTAATCAATCCAATGGAAATAATCAATCCAGTCTGGAAATCTAAATATTATTGGTATAAGATATTGATAACCAGCTGCTTAAATTGCACTTGCTAATATATAATTTATTGATGTTTTAATTAAAATTACATTTTTATAACAATTTTTGGTTCAAAACTATTTACAAACATAGGCTCACATTGATTTTATCTTTCGGTTTCTCTACTTATGTACTTAGTCGAACTAACAATAATTTATGCATTACGTCTCGTTTATATCGCTGTAATGCAATTTTCTTAAAACTTCGTTTAGCTTAAAAATCACATTTGATCATTTTTACTTAAAATCTCAACTTTCCCAAAAAAAGCCAACTGGCGAAATGACTTAGTTCCCGTTAACTAAGGAGTTACAGTGCCTACCAACATGCTCCTTACCGGAGCCCGCAACTTTAACGCTAATAAATTCGTCTGGATACGACTCTGTCTGTGTCCGTGTCCGTGTCCGGCGCTTAGTGGTCCGAGCTGAAGTACGAGTTCTGCATGAGATACAGCTTGTCGATGGGATTGATAAGGCTCGTATTCAGATTGGCCAACATGTCGTGCGGATTCGAGTGCTGATTGTGGTTACCCGACGAACTGGTCGACTGCAGCTCCAGATTGTTCAGGGATAGCGAGTCGGCGTCGTCATCCAGCTGGTCAAAGTTGCTGCCGTCCAGCGAGAGGTCGGAGCTGCAGA
This sequence comes from Drosophila kanekoi, assembly GCA_037075305.1. Lineage (NCBI taxonomy): Eukaryota > Metazoa > Arthropoda > Insecta > Diptera > Drosophilidae > Drosophila > Drosophila kanekoi. The sequence goes on from JBAMCE010000141.1 coordinate 7,838,171, forward strand.
AGCTGTCATTCGAATTGGCCGGATAGTCTGCTTTGCGGAAAATAATCACTGGATTAGTTGAAATAGATTAAAGTATGATTGGGATGAGATCTACGCACCATCCGGTGAGAAGGGCAAGTTCGGATTTAGCGGCTGACTGGCAAATGCGCTATCCATGCCGCTCAGGAACCCGCCCACATTGTCCACATGCTCCTGTTTCACGCACTTCTCCTCCTTTTCGCTGGCGTCCTTGTCATCTGAGGCGCCGGCACTGCTGTTGCCACGCCCATTGCCTGAGCTGCCCGCACTGCCGCCATTCTGTTTTGCCTTGCGCTGTATTTTCTTCATCTTGGCCCGCTGATTCTGGAACCAGACCTGGACCACACGCACCGATAGACCCGTGTCCTTGGCCAACGCCTCGCGCACCTTGCGGCACGGCTTGGGCGACTGATCGAAGGATGCCTTGAATTGCTTGCGCTGCTGGGAGGTCAGTATGGTACGCGGTCGCTTCGGGCCGCGCCGGCCGTCCCTTGGCCGCAGTAGATCCTCCTCGTCCAGCCCAACAAAGCCGCAGTGCTGTGCAGCTGCGGCCGCCAGAAACATCTCCTTCTCCAGATCGTGGCGATAGCAGAAGAGCTGGCCGTCCCGCAGCATGAACTGTTCGCCCTTCTGGAGCGGCAGACGGCAGGCGTAGCACACGAAGCAGGGCAGATGGAATACATAGTTGGGTATGGGCCGCATCACCAGCTCCTGCGGCAATATGGCATGACAGCAAGCGGCGCACTTGACCCCAAACAGCCGATCGTAGTCCAGCTTACAGTAGAGCTTCGAGTTGCGCACGTAGCAAGTGTGGTGCAGCTGCATGCCGCAGTAGCAGCAGGCCAGGCACTGCTCGTGCCAGTTGGCATCGCCCACGTTCATCAGATACCGGTCGTGTATCTTCTGGCCGCAGCCCTCGCACAGCTCATAGTTCTTCTCGCACTTGATGTGGCCCACTTCTGCGAGTAAGCGAAAAAAAGAACAGAAATAAAGCTTGTTAGTGAGTGATAAAATCGATTTGTTACCCCACTGTACGCCCAAAAAAAAGCTGATCCCCTACGTGCTGGCAGCATATGTTGCTGCTGCACAGACGGCGGAGGAGGACACCGGGCATGGAGAATGAAGGTGGGGGCGGAGCATGAAGTATGAAGTACGAAGGCGAGTACGTTGTCAAATCGTGTGAAAATGTTTTTGTCCCGTCTGCTGTTGTGCTTATGCTCATTGTTTCGCACTTCGGGCTCCTGGCAGTCAAAAGTGTTTTCAAACAAGGCAAAAAAAGAATAACAAAAAAATTATCTGTCGCCGTCGCCGGCTGTAACAGCTTGTATTGATAGCTCCTTGATGCGTAATTGAAACGTAAAGTTTGCTACAATTTTGCGAGTCTGAAATTGATGGGGCCAAAAACCAATCGAAGCGCACTTTCAATTGAAGCGGGCTGTCGAAAGCTGATGCAAGGATTTACCTTGGATGCGGCACACGATTAGTCCAAGTTGGAAAATAAGCTCGGCGCTAGCTAAGGCTACTTTTTCTCTACTAGAGTGTGAACTAAAAGTGGAGATATCCATTCGAGAATACCCAACTAGAAGATACTCTCTACCGTCTACAAGTAGAAGTAATGTGCATCTATACTAGCTGTATATAGACACGTGATTCTTCTTAATCGAAGTCTCGTACTATGAGCTGTTCATTCTTCTATAAAAGCTGATTTATTGTATTGTAATCGAAGTGTTAAATCAATGTTTGGTGAGTTCATCCAAATGGACGGACGGACAGGCAGATGGTAATGACTATATCTGCTCGAGTGTTGATTATGGGTCGCCTGTTCCGCTTGTTACTATATTGTGACAGCTCCGTTTTACGAAGAATAAGATAATTTAAGGAATCTAAGTGCTCCACTTAAAGGCGCTTTACCAAACTAAATAGCATCTAGTTAAAGCTAGCTAAAGGCTAGATCCTGGTACTGCAGGAATGCCCTGCACAAAGATTAATATGTGTGTATGACTAACTCGACTAATCTGTGCACATGCACGCACACTTGAAACTGTAAACCAGTCATAAAAAATAGTACCCCGAAAAAACACTCTAACACACACACAGCAAAAGCTGCTGTAAACATAAAAAAAGGCAAAATGACGAGCGCCATGAGAATTGGATGGCAGCAACTGAAAAATGAATGACAGGGTTGGGTGAGGGGGCAGGCGGCGCTGCTCTCATATTATATGACTGTGGCTCACGGGCAGCAAAAATGTGCATGATTTATGGTTGGCACAATGGCAGCCCCTCCCTGATCTATGCATATTTATGTGCTTATGTGTGTGTGTGTGTGTGTTTGTGTATGTTTGGGAGCTAAGCGAGCAGCCAAAACAGCTTAAACCCAATACTCATGGCTGTGCAGCTGCCTGTGTTGTGTGTGCTAAGCCAGCGCAGCGTAAAGTTGACAAGAGGAGGAGCAGCAGGAGCAGGCAGCGGAAGAAGTGGGAGCAGGCAGCAGCCCTGATGATGACTATGGATGGGTATAGCTGTTAGCACATCGCTTGGTATAACGCGCGCCCTCAAAAGTATGCTATAAAAAGCAGCTGCAATGCTCTAAACGTGTGTGTGTGTGGGTGTGTGTGTCTCTGTGTGTATATACATATATCCAATCGCATTGTGATAACGCGAAAATATTGCTGCGGAAAAGTTTTAGGCTAGAGTTTGGGCACGCTGCACAGGATCATTTGATAAGTCCCGTTTTGAATTGGCAATTCTTTGTTTTTCTTGTTTTTAGTCTGGTGCTCGTCCTGTGACCATTGTGAATGCGATATTTTGTAGGGAATTGTCTTTTTGTGGTGCCAACCATTGACATTTCGCTTTGTGTAATCTAATCGGAATTTATGGCCTTTTGTTGCAGTTTTATGGAGCGGCATTTTTTCGTTTTGTTGCAGTCAAAAGCCAAAAGGCAAAAGGACAATTTCTGTGTGTGCTTGACGCATTTGCGAAATGTGATGATACGAGCTATGCATATGAGATATACAATTTGAAATATGTATTTATCGTTGTTCGCATTCAATAAATGTACAATTGGCAGCGCAACAGAAGTCTGCCGCGGGGCTGCCGATTGATTAGCCGTCGCCTTGATCAGGGCCCAACTTGTCGGAATACAAACGCAAACACAGCTAAAACAAGTGCGGCGCACTCATGTCAAATGGCGCGATTAAACAGCAGATAATTCCCAAAATCAACACGCCGATAAACGTGGGCACCCATAAACATATACAAACAGTTAATAGACAACAGCACCCAAACGCTCTTATCAGCTGCGATCGCGTTATCATCCCTGTGGCTTATCAGCGAACGAACGGCGTCTCTGATTAGGACAGAGGCAGGCAGTATACCATAGCTCATCCCCCAATCCACCGTTGGCCAAGCTTTATGGCGCACTTATTGACACATTGACAGGCGAGCGCAGCTCTATGATGATAAATTGACAGGCAGCCAAAGTTGTGGCATAAATTTTGGGCTCAAGTCGCAGCCAAATAGTCCACGTGGCACGGAGATTTTGGCAGACAGCTTGTGACAGCTCATGATACGACGGCTTTAATTACAGCGGCCGCAATTTAAAGCACCGCACAGCCACCGTCTAGTGAAAGTGGCAAAGCTATGCATATGGAGGATATGCCACATATGTGTATGTGTGTGAGAATGTGTGTGTGTGTGGGTGCTTGTATTTATATGAATTTACTCAGTTGCACAGACAGTGCCAAGCTGAAGGCACCGCAGCAACCAGATATGCCGAGACACACGGCGCATAGCTTGGGCGGGCAGCAGGCTGCAGGTTGCAGGTTGCATGTGGCAGGCTGCTGGCTGTTGAGCGTTGAGTGTGTTCATTTCCGAGCTTGGGTCGCCAAAACGCTGAGGCAGCCACAAATGCCATGAAATTCCTCGCCCATTTGCAGCTGATGATGCTGCCGTTGGTTTTGGGGTTTTGGGCGGGGTTGGGTTGGGGGCTAAGGTTTGGTTTTGGCGTCAAATGCAAATTCAAATTCAAATTCATAGATGAGCAATGCTCAAGTCTAGCACCAAAGTGATTGGCAAACGGAAACTATTTGCTGCCATTTTGGCCAGCCATTAATAGACATTTCATATGCAAATACAAGCATAAAGCCAACAGCACAAACGTGTGGTTGTCTGTATGTGTGTGTCGGTGTGTGTGTGTGTGGCGAAATATTTGCGTGCTTGACAGAGCTCGCCCAGTCGGGGTCCGGGTTCGCATATGCATCACACATTGTTTGCACACTTTGCATTTTGGCCAGAATTTCGTAAAGTTTGCCAGCAACACTTTCGTTGCAGCTGCTAAAAAGTGCTGCCTACTTGGAGGCGCCTGCAATGCGTGCGAGTGTGCGTGCTTGTGTGTGAGTGTGCGTTTCTGTTGCATGCCTTAATCGCCACGCACACACACACACATAACGTGCGTCGGTGAGGTTCATTGTCAAAATTATTTTGTGGTCAACTTGCGTTCATACTTTTGGCAATGTGTTTGCCGTCGGAATGAACAATTGTTATTATAATTGCATGCTTTATGCTTTAAAGTACATTTGTCACACGAATATCAATTGAAATTTATTTGGTTATGCCCTGGCCACAAGTTTGGTTTGTGTGTTTTTATTTGGAATCGCTGCAAAAGCCAAACACAATTTGTCCTTGGGCAGATTTAACTTGGCTAATTCATAAATACATTCCCAAACATTTAATTATCAAGCGTGCGCGAAAATAATTGAAATAAATACAAAAAATAGCCTTAATATGTTTCATATATTATAAATGATATCACATATTTGCCTAAAAACTTATTTATACAGTTAATACGTATTTTTTTTTAACAAATTCCTTTTTTCTTCTCAGCCAAACAATTTTTGAAGCTTTTTATGCAAACATATGTAATTAGTCAATAACAATCCTCAGAATTATGATTTAATCAACTAAGCAAAACTGAAAATGGAATTAAGGATTCGTATAATAAAGTCCAAACTTCTGTGAAATGGATTTAAAAACAAAACGCATTTAGCGAAAACCCATTTCTTTCCAGAATCCTGAGAACTTGATGGAGTTAACAAATTGAAAGTGCATTAAAGCTTCAAGCAGCAGCCAGCCACATCAGCGGCAATATCGAGACGAAGCCCCAAAACCTAGAATATCACACGCAAATTGCGAAAATAATTTGGGCCAACTTTGAGCGGGGTGTGCAACGGGCAGGGGCAGCAGCATCAAGAACGGGAGCGATGCAAACTAGCCGTAAGTTGAACACCGGACGGAAAGCCACGCATATCCGGCTTCGAGCAACGTTCGCCTACGACGCCTACATGAACGCCTGCCCGCCCCCAAAACTCTCCAGCCAGCCAGCCAGCCAGACAGCCAGAATCTGGCCATGCCCCACACGCCACGCAGCACACACAAGTATGCCAAAAACGAAAAACGTGGCAGTCCCAACGGAAACGGAACCAGAACGAGCCGGTAAATGCCTCAACTGCCGGTGCAAAATACTTTTGGAACATACCTGTGCGTCCACTGCAATCAGCAGACAATTTCGATGCTGACGCCAGCGCCAACGCTGACGCCGTCGCTGCCGAGAGTGCCGTGGCTGCGGTCCCGGCTCCAGTTGCTGCTGCTGCTGGCGCAGAGATGGCTGCTGTTGCTGTTGTTGCGGCAGCAGCAGCTGTTAATGTGTTGCAGGCGGAGTTTTGGCTCTTGCTGTTGTTGTTATTGTTGTTGCTGTTACTGTTGTTGTTGTTGTTGCTGTTGTTGCTGCTGCTGATGGGACTGTGACCTGTGGGCGTTGGGCAGCTGTTAATTGGCGCTGGAGAGACCGCGTGCTGCTGCTGTTGTTGCTGTTGTTGGTGTTGTTGTTGTGAGGAAATTACAGATGCCGTTAATGAAGCTGTTGCTGTCGGGTTGTTGCTGTTGCTGCCGGAAATGTTTGCTGCCAAATTGCTGTTGTTGTTGCTATGGACATTATTGTTGTTGTTGCTGCTGCTGCTGCTGCTGCTGTTAGGCAAACAGGCAGTTGTCATGTTGCTGTTTACATTTGCCGTTGCACTGGGACTGTCCAGGAAACGTGCGCCGCCATGATTGTGCTGCAGCGAATATAAACTGCCACCGACTTGATTGAGGTTCGTGGGCATTGGATAAAACTCCAACATTGTATTGACACAGTTAGACGCGGGCTCACTCTTCCGTTTTGTTTTTGTTATTATTTTATTTTATTTGGCTTTTTGCAGTTCAATTTGCAGTTGCGTGTTCCTTAAAGCACATGCATGGCTATAATATTAAAAGTCGCACACAAGTCGCACACGTATAAACAAAACTGTAAGCTCGAACGCAACACTTAACACTTGCACGAGTTCTTCAACGTATTATATTTATATTTGCCGGATAATGTGGCAAGCGCGCTGACAACCAGCTGTGTCCGCTGTCAGTTTGCGTGTGATCGAACAATCTGCGAAATCAAAGCATTTCACTTTGCCTCCAGTGCTCGAAGACGACTGCTGACTGCGGCGGCCAAAAGTCCCAGCCTAAAATGTACCCCCGCATACAACACAAGCACAGACATACACACACACACACACAGAGAGTTTCATTGCGCCTGCGCATGTTTACAAAAGCAACGGCAACAACAACTGTTAACTGACAACTGGGACTGAGTATGAGTCTGGGAATTTCCCGCTGCATGCGAAGGGTTGTATGCAACAATGCCAGCAGCCAATAGTCCAACCCCCAAACCCAGTGCCCCTGCCGCGCACAGCGCATGTCTCAAGTGATTATTAGCAGCGAGGGAAATTTACTCAAGCGTAATTTCCCTTCGCTCGCAAAGGCCACACCTCAGACGCGCTCTGATTGGCTGGCCGTCTTCCCCGGCAACCATTTTCCCTGGTGCGCATGCCGTCAAAGCCCTTTCGCAGGGGAACTGCATGGCAGTCGTCGTCGTCGTCGTCGTCGTCGGCGTTCCCGTTGTCGTTCTTGTTGTCGTTCTCGTTGTCGCAGCCGTCATCAGCCACTGACTTGAACTTTTATTTTTTATCGTCTTGGCATAAATTTCAGGCAAACTTCTCAGCTGGGCGTTTGGTTTGCAGCTGGTGGCTGTGGTGCTTGGGCGTTTGGGTGTTTGGTGTTTGGCGTTTGGTGTTTGCTGATTGCGCACAAAGACATACTGAGAGTCGCGGCAACTTTGGCGTGTTCGCTGCTCGTTGCAATGGCCATTTCTTATGGAGTTTTTTGTTGCTGTAAGCAGTTGGTGTTGCGGCCGCTGCTGATGCTGCAGCTGCTGCAGCTTTGAGTGGACCAAATACATGCTGCAAACGGTGGCCTTGCCTTTTTTGCACTTTGCTTTCTACTTTTTGTTTGGCCAGTTGCAACTGGGTGATGCAATTGCCCGCAGCATAGCCACGGCTCATTGACAAAGGCAGTGTCACCCTGTATATGCCCATGCATATAAAAACGCAGCAAACTGTCAGTTGAGCAGTCAACCAGCCTTGCCTCCTTGCTCTTGTACTGGCTCACCCACTTACACACTTACATTTACACACACACACACACAGGCCCAAAAGGAAGAGGCGGAAACTGCCAAGGCAAACCAAACATGGCGCTGTGCACAAAAGTTTGGCGCTCCTCCAGCTACTTCTGCTGCTGCCTTTGCCTTGGCTTTGGCTTTGCCTGATGCTGTTTCTGGCTTTCTTCCTTTGTCTTGTGCTTTTGGCAACTTCTAGTTGGCTTTTGGCTTAAGATAGGGCTTTGGCTACGGCGATTTTGCACAAAACTTAACTTCTGTTTTTCTTGTTTTGGCTTCACTTGTTATGCTGGTTGTTCCTGTAACTGCTTTCAATGCTCTGCATGCCAAGAAACTGTTGATGCCGATGATGCCTGCTGCCATTTACATTAAATAGGGCTTTGTACCGTGTATGGACTGTCATATGGGATTAAGAAATCGCAAAATGCGAGAACTTGGTAGAGTTATGCTCTCCTTACTCATGTCATCGAAAATCTATCAATTGAATGGTATTTATTTTCATTGCAAATCAACATTGTATAAATACACACTTTCGGATGATTAAATATATAAGCAGGGAAACTCTACTCAATTTTTCTCTTAGAAAAGTGTGTTTTTGTGTTTGTCAATTCGGAACAGTATCGATTTGACCTTGCCTAGTTATGGGCCCATAATTCGATTCAGTTTTATGCATATCTGTATTATACAGTCACCTGTGCAAGGTCCACGAGCAAATGTGAAGTTTTATTGCCCATAATCACTACCATTTTGGGGGCGTGTGTATAATTAAGCTAGCTCGAAGTAAGTCCTTTCCTAAACCATGAATTTACCGTGGCCATAACAAAAGCTACAAATTATTATTTACGGGGTGTCATAAAGATTAACTAACTCATATATAAACAGTGTATGTATATACATTTTTTGACTCATTTGGTATCTGCAAGAGATACCAATCAGCGCGACAATTCAATTAGCCCTGGCAACAAACGAATGATACCCTAGCCAAATGCGTATGGTAAAGCGCGCGTCAACCTTTATTATTAGGTAGAAATGATGACGACATCAGCGACAGCGACAGAAGTAATGAAATCAAATTGACAATGGGCAAAAAGTGGAAAATGTCACAGGACTCGACCGGAACAGGATTGGCGGGACACAAGCAAAATGTTTGGGTACTAGAAACAAATTTAATAAAATGTCTAAAAACAAAAAACAGTAAAGGGTAGCGCGGGCTTCACTGCACGCATTATTTGTACGGGTGTCTCTCTGTTTATGTGAATGTGTGTGCATGTGTGTGCGAGTGGTTGTATTGTGAGCTGAGTTATATTGAATAACCACAACAGCAACAACGGCAACAGCAAGAGGAGTACGCTCGACAGCCCGAGGATAAATAGTTTTTGTGTGGCACTTCAATTATCATTTGAGCATGATAAGCGCTAAAGAGGCATCAAGAACAAGTAAACTGGCAGACTGAGGTTAGAAAGTGGTAAAAAATAAGCCACCGGCAGCCACACAAGACTGCTTCAAAATGTGCCCAAGGATGCACGCCGCATGGAAGAAAGAGAAAGAAAGAGGGAGAGAGAGAGAGATGGGGAATAGGGGACCACCTTGTGGCGTTTGTGTGTGAAATCAAGCAGCAAACAGAGCAGAGCAGAGCAAAGAATCATCGATATATGATTAGGTATAGAGGCATAGAGGGATAGGGGTCATTAGAGGCAGGCTCCGACCTAGGCAACAATTCATTCACGTCCACATGCCCATTGAGGAGCAGTCAAGTAGAAGAGCGCTGTGGCTTGGGGCGGGTGGTGTCATTTCATTGTTTGTTTTGCCAAGACGCATGACCCACTCCAGGCGTAGGCCAAGCTATTTTTATTTTGATAGGCAACCAACGTCTTGGCAACAATAACAACTGCAGCTGCATGTGGCTCAAAGAGAGCGAAAGAGAGGGAGAGAAAGTCATCAACAACACGCGCGCTGAGTGCTGGACAGGCAAAAAAAAAAATCTATATAAATATGTAAAGGAAGAAAAAAAGGACACTGCCAGGCCTTGTGAAGTGTGTAAACAAAGGCTGAGTTTGAGGAGGAGCCGCAGCAGTTGTTGCACCCGCTATGAGCACGCTGCATGCCACAGCCTGAAGTGGGCTAATTTGACGAGCCCCTGCGTGGCGAGTGCAACCCCCAAGTCCAGAGCTCGTAGGTCGCCGTTCAAAAACAAAAGTGTTAAAGGATTTATGCGCGTAATTTTGCAGATGTTTAGATTTCATTTTCAGAATATATCTCGCTCATTTCTGCCAAATTAGTTCCTGCCCGGTGTGCGGACTTGTGTCAACAGCCCCGAACCCCGTTCCCGTTTCCCACTTTCAGTTGCAGCAGCATTGATAGACACGCTGTCTGCCCAACAGACAGCCAGCGGAGTGAGCAGCAGAGTCTGTGTGTGTGTGTGTCTGTCTTTGTATGTGAAGTGGCGCAGCGTGTGCACAATTCACTTTCGGGCAGCATTTCTCTCATTGAATGCTATGAATAAAACTCTCTGTTTGTTTAATGTCAACTTTAGTGCACTCCCAGCAATCCCCAGCTCTCAGCTGCGACTCCTTGAGCCAAACATATTAACTTCGGAACCAGATAGTTGTATGGCTTAGTAGTCGGGCTTGGATTTGTATCGTATCCAGAATGTGCCTGGTTATGAGTAATCATGTCACACTCGCATATGGTTTATTTATCTTGTGAAATACAATTTAGCTTTAGTTGATAATCAGCTTGAATGTTTAAGCATAGCTTAAAACTACTCTACTAACTAAACTCAGTCTTTCAGAATAATTAAATTAGCATCAAAAGTATCTGATATCAGAGTCGAATCCATTGTGATCAGAATTGACCTAATAGATCAACATTAAAAAACTTGAATATCGATTTTGTACCGTTTTTGGTCAACCAGTTTGATATAGAACCATGATGTTTGACTTATAAAGATATATCATTTTGGACGGTTCGATCATTATGTCAAAATTTTGGAATATTTCGCCCGAGCATTAAATGATATACTTTTTTGATAATTCGGGTAAACACCATTTGTTTTCCTAATATATACCTTTTTGTATAGGTTGGAAAGCCTACTATTGATTGGCAATCAATGAATAAACATTTGGGGGTTATATCAAAACTATAGACTAAAAACGATTAAGTTTTTTTTGAATATCTCAGCCAAATATTGTCCAATTATGGACTGATACACCTTTTTAGACTCGTAGCGATCAGTACTATCGATTGGCATTCAAACATAAATTTCTAAATTTTGACCCAAATTTGAAAAAAAAAAAAACAAGGGGTAACATCACGTTTTTTGCTAAAAACGGGTCGGCATTTTGATGATTAAAATAAAAATGGCACTAAAAATCTTAAGATGACTGAGTTAAGTTTTTACATTTGGGTAAGTTAATCGCAGCATTGAGTGCTATAAATAAATCTTCTTGTTTGTTTAATGTCGTTTTGTGAATTCTCCCACACAGAACCAGCGAAGGATGGTCTGCTTTTGAGCTTGAGCTTGGATACGATATGGGTACAAAGCGATGTGACGCTGAGAGTTATTATTGGGGCCTGTTTGTTGTCGCATGTGGTTTATTTATCTTGCGAAATGCCATTTTGGGTTTTGTTTATAATCAGCTGTATGAAACGACTTGTCTGCCAGGCTAACCAAATGTTTACGTAGAGCTGTGAACCCGACTGAATGCGGCATAATTAAAGACAGTTTTTATGGTGTGAACTTTTCAGGCCATATCCCCAATCGATTCTGTATGTGCTCCGAGTGTCAAATTGAAAATGATGCTTTGTAACATTATTTTATTTTTGTTTTTGGCAAACCCAAACACAAATACGAAACACAAATATTGGCAATACGCTGAGACCAAAATCGAATAGTTTCCAGGCCTGGCTGGCGGTTTACTTTATGGCCTGCCCAATATCCATTTGGCGTGCGACGAAGCGGCAATAAATTGCTGGCCCACCGATTGCCCACTAGATATTATGGGGCGCTGGGGTTTTTGGGCTCGTAATTCATATGCGCCGCGCTTTGAGCCGCATAAACCATAAACGCATGAAAATTATTTTTCAAACAGTCGCCGCTGCGTATCGATGGCTGCTCAAATTGTTCGCGTTCAGCTTCTGCTTGACTATTTTTCATTTTGCTAGCCATTTTCCGGCCATCCGTCTGCAGCGACTGCTCATATTTTCTTTTCGCTTGCCGGCACATTTTCCAATTTCATTTGCGCTGCGGACGCGGAATGTGAGCGCGGCCCCTGCCATAGCTTTTGGGGGCCTCGACGCATTCATCATTGACGGCGCCAACAGGGCCATCCAAGCGCAGTCATCATCATCGTCATCGCCATCGCCATCGCCATGACCATCGCCATCGTCAGTGGGCAGGCGTTTGGCTATTTGGCCATTTGGGCGTTTGAAAAAGCAACATTTCAGCCATATTTTTTCTTGCTTTCAATTTGGCGCTGCCAGCTTTGGTCATTTTTCATAGAGCTTTTGATGCGTAACCCGCCAATTCTCGTGGAGCGTCCCCTCTGCTGCCGCCCTCCTGTTTTCATTTTTTGTTTTGTTTTTGTTTTAGCTCAAACGCATACAAACGCGTTGGAGTTGGCATTGGCCGTTGCCTTTGAGCGATTTGAAGTCAAGCGTAAAAACCGTTTTGGCTAACAAAAAGCTATATGCCGCTTAGCAAAGTCAAGTGTTTTTAAGTTTAATTTGAAAAATATTTGAATTTCTGCTCATTTCTTGGTTTACTGGTCCGGCGCCATCTCCAACCCCTGCTCCATCTCCTGCTGCTTGGCCAGCGATTTGGTGCGAACATTGTGCCCCTCAGCAATGACAGCTATCAATGGGAAAATCTATTTCGGGGCAACTCTGATATTATTTATCTGTGAAGAATAGTTGATAGCCCACAACGGCAAACATCAAATATTGAAGGCGGGCAGCTCTTAGATCCGTCAGATACGTAAGCAAACAACCCTCGCTCGCGCCCAGTTCCCAGCTCCAATCAGCCACACAATCTTTGATTTTCTGATGCTGTTGCGATTGCCCTGCCCTGCTCTGCTCGGCTCTGACTGCCTTTCGCAAAAGTTTCAATATTTACACAAATTGCTCGTGGACCGAACAAATCGCAATTTCGACCGTACTTCATGGCCAATCTGCGCGCCCCTAAAAATTGTCATTGCGTAGCATTTGATGTGTGCTCAAGCCCTTGGGAAGAATTTTGAGGTATGTTCGCTGGGAGAGCACGCTGTGATTTCAGTCGGGGTTGCTTAAGTCCTGCAAGCGGCCTGTCAATTCGATAACAATATAACTACGTGTGATTATAACCTTTAGATATTAAGCAGCTTTACAATGTGAAGTTTCTCGGAAAACAACTAAGACAAATTTGATTCGTATGACTTCATGTAACTTCAGGGCAGAAGCCGATAAGTCCGAACGTTCGAAGGTCCTATGAAATATTTATTCCAGCAATAACACAATTTTTGAATCGCTTCATCTTTAATTTATTTTATTTATACTCTACAGGGTTTGCCAGTCAAACTTTATATGATTTGGAAACAACTCCAACTAACCTTTTTATGTTGACCAAACTATACAAATATGTATATTCACATATTTATAGAGGACAGTCAATGGTCAGTGAGGTGCCATAAAAGCCAAACCATCTTTGGGGTCAGCATAAAAACACACAGCAGCATCTAAATACTGTCCAAGCATGAATACAAAAAAAATACGAAAGTAAATACGTATTTTTTGGCAGTAGTTTTTGCTTAGGATCCTTTATGTTTGTTGTACTTGCAGTTGTTTTTATTGCCTACTATAGCTGGCGACAAAGCAACAAACAAAACAACAGATACCCAATATATACACATGCATACAATCTAACACACACACATACGCACACACACACAGATGCATACATACATTTTCCTTCTCATACATATTCCGTTTACGTAGCCCGTTCGTTTAACTGTTGTTTTTATGCGCTGCAGACAAATATTTGCTTTCCGACAATAGTCATAAATACCAAAAGCTACATGCTCGGCATACTTAGAAATACACACACTCACATACACACACATTGGAGCGACCGGGGCAAATAGAAATCGGGCAAAGCAAATAGCGCACAGGATATGGTTTTTGGCAGCAGCAGCAGCAGCCAGGACTACCCCGGGTAGTCGGGATAGTGGCAAAAAGCGAGACAAAAGAAAGGCAAAGCCAGCGAAAAATGCGACTGCGACTGCGACTGCGACTGCGACTGCCACTGGCCCGTTCAATGGAAGCCAGTTGGACCAGAGGGCCAACAAAATGGTTGCGCAAAAAGCGTCAGCAGTCCCCGAAAATATTAGAAAAAATGTTTCAGACAGAAATGGTACCAATACACACATACACACAGGCGCACTCACACAGATACTAGTACATATATATCGAGTAATGGCCGCAGGGACATGCCAAAACGTTTAACGAAATGGCGACCAACAACTGTGGCCAAGACTCTGTGTGTGTGTGGAAGTGTGTGTGTGCTGAAGTAGCCAACGCGTTGCTGGCAACTTCAAAGCCTCGCAAAGTTTTCATTCGCGCAGCTGGGAAATGGGAAATTGCCCAGCAAGAAGTCGCCAACCAAAAGCTTATCCATGTGAAAAATCTATGGCGCGTGCTCCGAGCACGCGCTGCCCGCCATTGATGGTGCCTTCGTTGAGCCCGTTGTTGCCTTTAACGCATTACACCTTCCCAGATTCGAGAACGAGCCAATAGGCAAACAAACAAATAAACAGCGCTCACGTGCCGATCCGAGGATTATCCGCGCATCACAATCAAAACAACACCAACAACAAACAAACTACCCGCCGAGCATGTGCCTCCGGAATTGATCCGTTCGCCGTTGGCCGTTCGCCGGGTCCTGTTTCTGTTCCTGGTCTGTTTGCCAGTCCAACGACCTGTTTGATTTCTACCACACCCTGACCCGAACCTCCCGAGGCCGTTTTTTGCGATGCTAATCTACGCGAAATGTTACAAAATGTTTAACAATTAAGTACCGCCACGCGCTGCCACGCTTCGAGTGTGTGCGAGCGTGTGTGTGTATGTGTGTGTCCTCGCTCTGCCCTCGAGCGTTTTTTATTGACAGATATCGCTTTCAGATACGCGCCACTCGACGCAATTGAGCAGAAGCACACAGGGACAGACCACTTGATGTCCTTGTAGATCACATCGATGAGATATGCGAGCAGCTAATTTTGAGTTCAAGTTGTCCCTGCTGAACTTAAGGACAAGTGCTGTTTGAGAACGTGTAAATGTAAATGAAACACATACCAAATTGATAAGCTAATTGTGGGAATTCAAATATAAACATATGCATAAGTAGTGAGTATTTTCTTTTCAACTTACGAAGCGGCTAGTCAAGTAGACAAAAATAACTAAAAATAATAACTATCATTTATATTATATGTCTAAAGTCAGCCTTATCGATCTTTGCAGATCAGAAATTTTTACCTGGAAGATAGAAGAGAGAAAATGGAAGAATCGCTTTCTTACACCTAGGGCTGGTATCACGAATCATTGGTGATATCGCTTTTATATCGCATTCTTATCTTCTGCCATAGATAAATGTGTGCGGTGTAAGCAAGTGTGAGTATAGTTTTTGTGGCACGTTCCGTGCAACCACAGGAAATGCGAGCAACTAAAAGGAGAGAAATAACATGGCACTGATGGCTGCTGCTACAACATGGCGTATGCCGAATGTACGAGCCACTTATTAAAAATGAAAAAAGTGCCTGAAAAGCAGCAAGCAAACTAGTCCGACTACAACATGCAGCAGCAGCAGGAGCAGCAACAACTATCAAAGTGACTACCAGGAGATGGGCCAGGAGCTAGGCGAGGACCAGGGCCAGTCGAGCGACAAGTAGGTTGAGGTGGCGGACAAGGAAACGATGAAAGTACCAAACGACAACGATGACAACGACGGCAACGACAAAGTGGGGGAAGTTTGCACAAGGACATTGCAGCACTCACCACATGCATGCACACAAGGATATGAAAGTACACACATAGAAAGGCGCGCACACACACACACACACGCAGACTCTCTGGTAACCACACAGCATACACAGCAGGCAAAGGACAATAACAACAAGAACGTCAACAACAAGCAAGGACAGAGAGAGGAGCCAGCACAAACGAAGTGTTGCGCAGGAAAAAAATCAACATGACAGCAGTGCAAAACAGTTAAATGGGCACTTACACACAAGTATACACACATGTCTGTGTGTGTAAGTATGTGCGTATGTGTGTGTGCCGAACAACCAATTGAAGCCACATCTCCCACTTGCCAGACACGCACGAACATGCAAAGAAACTGGCAACCGAAGCACTCTGCCTGCGTGTGTCCAATGTCAATGAGTCTGGCCACTTTTTGGCGCTCCATCGGCAGGCCCCAGCCACCGCATCAGCAGCCATTGCACCACCGCACCACCGTACCACCGCACCATGCCCTTGCCCACAGGCTGAAGCCATTGAGCGTGCGCTTCACTGCATCCAATGACAAACCAAATATGTTTCGTGGTTTTTACGCAAGACTCGTTTGCAGCATCACCCGCTTGGACACACACACCCACACGCATGCACACAGGCACACACACACACACACATGTGCTCTGGGAATCAATCAACATCACTGTCCGCAACTCCGGAGCTGCTTCCGGAAATCATTCAGTCAATATAAATGTAAATTTGCGCCTCGTTGCATGCTTTTCGTCCTCTGTCAATTCTGTGTCTGTGCCGTGACTTTTGTAATGAACTTGAAGTGCATGTTGCATGCATGTCATGTGTCCTTTTGTGCAGGCCTTTTGTTGACTTTTGACCGCTGCTGCTAGCAGGCACCCAGCTACGAGAGATCCCCACAAAAGGCAGCTGATGTCCACTCAAACGATTGTCCAATAGCAACTGCAACTGTAGCGCCAAGTGCTGCAAAGTCAATTAACAACTCGTGCAGGCAGCTGCCTGGCAGTAAGACGAGGCAGGCAACTTGTGCAACAAATCCAGCAAACATAGTCCGATAGTTGCAACTGGCCCAAAATGTTATTTAATGATCAAGTATTGCTGCAATTTTTGGTGGCTGGGTGGTCAGACATACAAGTTAGAGAAAAACAAGTTTTAAAGTTCAATGTAATAGAGTAATATCTTATATCTATATTTTATACTAAAAACTTTAAAATAATAAATAATTATTCTTCAAAAAATTCAAATTTTTGCACGATTTAATGCCAAAAATGTTGTATGTTTTAGTTTTTAATTGTAATAGTCTTCATGTTTTCTGTGTAGCTAAAAATATTGGCAAAGCCAAATGCTTGGGAGGGCTCGGAAGGATCAGCTGGCTACCGAAGCAGGCTGATGTCCATGTGGAACTACGCTATCAAAACTCCTTTGTATACTAGAATAGTCCAAGCCATGGCAGCTTGCAAGGTGGCTTTCTAGGGTAGCACACAAGCAAAGGTTAAAGATCACATCAATTTCTTCTTCAGCCGCTATTTTTGTATATTGCCTCTTAGGTACGCAATTAAGTAATATTCTTCATATTCTTTCTCTTGCTGCTCTATTCCAGCCCACAATAAAACAAATTGAAATAGATTTATCCTCTATAAAATACAAATTTATCTGTATAGCACACAAATAAGTAACCCTTGGGAGAGCCAGTCCAGGCCACAGTCTGAAAGAATTTTCTATTCTAAAATCAAGTTTAGGCACAACAAGACTCAGTAAGAACCCAACTATTCAAGTCCTTAAAGAGAACCGACTCGCAGTTTGAAATGTTACAACACTCATTAAAATTCAAGGTAGAACGCCCTGGATGAGGTGCAAAGGAAACCCGTTCGGCAAACTTATGTACGAATAAGCCAATTAAAGCACAGCCCTTGGGCTGCTCCGACTTTCAAGAAACGTAAGCTGAGACGCCACAAAGGCGCCAACATAAACAAAGTAAATGTCTTGGCTCGACGCTAAATAAACATAAATAACAGCAAACTGGAAACTGGCAAACGGCAAACGGCAAAAGGCAAAAGGCTGGGGAAACAGCTCCTGAAAAGATGCGGATGAACAGCGGCAGCCAGGATCAAAAGGTTTGCGCGCACGTCATGACATCCTAATGATGATGTCATGAATAAATTAGTTGAGTTTCAAAGACTTGCGACGACTGCGGATGAAAAACTACACGCGCCCAGAGCGAAAGTTAATGCCAAGCCCAAAGCCGATGGTTTATGCAATGTCTTCACGATGGGCGTGGCTGTTGCCAGTGAACGCCCACAGCTACTACGTGGCAGTAAGTTTTTTGGCTTAATGACAAAAATGAAGTGAACCGCAAAATGTGGCATTGCGGTTAGTGTGTTTATGTGTGTGTGTGTGCAAAGCTCAAAAAATGTCGCACACGTGTGAAAAGTGCGCCGGCTGAAACGATAAAACCATTTAAATTAAGTTGCAAATTATGCAAATGAAACGTGCTAACAAAAAACATTCAAATAAAAAACTTACAACGAGACGCTGCGCCTTGTGGCACCACCAGCTGAAGCAGCAGCAGCAGCAGCACGCACGTGCGTCTGCCGTTGCAGGTGGCCAGGCAGCCACGCCCACTTCAACACCCGATTGTCACGGACATAAATTAATTAGTTGCGCCTATTTTTGCGATCAATCATTCAATTTTCTGCGCCATAAAATCGGTCAAACAAGAAGCAAGCAAAAAAAAGGGGAAGGCCGCCACTTGTTCTGCCACCTTGTTGCAGCATTGCGTGCCACCCCCCGCTTCGAGTCGCCTCGAATCCAAAGCTGGCTTGTCATTTATGTGCTGCTCGCTTTTGTTACGCTTTTTATAGAGCGGCTGTGTCCTGCAACCCACCCTTCTTTTGGGCACAATCTGTCACACGCTCGTATATCCTCCTTATGTAACGCTTCGGCTGTGGGTCTCTGGGACCCTTGGACGGGGGTTGTTGCTGGATAAGGTTTTTTGGCCGCAAATTGTTTAATATGAAATAATCTCAAATATTTGTGCCCGCAATGAAATTAGCCAAATTAACACCTTGGTCCGCAAAGGCTTAGCCAAAATAATTGAAATATTTTTTGTTTTAATAAAAGGACCAGACTGAACGCCGAACGGCTACTAAGAAAGGTGCCGAGTCCTCAGCCAAGGGACACAGTAAATATAAAAAAACAACAACAGAAACTTGTTTGTATGTTGCGTGTGTCCTTTTCTGTTCGTTTTGTGGCCCCACTCACTCAATTAGGCGGACATTGGCCAGCCGACGCAGACGGCAGTCCATTTGGGGCCAAATGCTTTAAGCCATTTTAACAATTTCCATTAACAAATATGCACAAATTGCCTTTTGGCGGTTTTAAAAATAAATTGTACAAAAAATATTTTGACAAAAATACTTAAACACACACACTCGCACATACACAAAACAACAATACATATATAGACGCGTATCAGCTTTGTATAAAAAGCAGGCGAAACAACAAATGCGTGTTTCGGCCATTTTTTGTTCGACCAAAAATGCATGAAATATTTTTGTAAATTATTTTTATGCACTTCATTAAATATTTAAACAATTTGGGTGCCAGGCACAGGCCGAGAGCCGCTGCCATAACCCCGGGGCCACAGAAACAGCACAGCGTACTTTAATCAACCGTAAAATGTTGACCTTTTTTTTTTGGGAGGGGGCCAAGAGGTTTTGTTGCTGGGCCGCAACATGCTGTCGAAATTTTGTACAGCAAGCAGCTTGCCGCATGTGGTGGATCTAATGGGCCAAAGCCCAGCCCAGTTCCCATCGCACAGTGTATACTAGCCAAGCCAAGCCAAGCTGTAGGCATTGAGCTTGGGCGCGGGGCGCGCCGTGCACTGCCCGTGTGTGCATTTACATAATTTATGCCCGTGGCGGGCGTCGAATGGTCCACAGCCGTCTTTGCACTTGCAGCTAATTTCCATTTGTGTTTTCCACATTTCATTTTATGACATCGTGTGACACTGTCGACCGCTCCAGCTCCGGCTGCTGCTCATAATTCCCGCCTGCGTCAGGCAGGCGAGTGACAACTGGCGACTGCTTAAAGTGTAAAAGTGTTTGAAATGAAAAACCTTAGAATACCGCATTTAAGATGATGTGTATGAATATATCTGTGTATATTGATATATTTAACATTTATTTATTATGCGCATACATAAATTACTTCATATTCAATTCACACACTATATTTATTTATATGCATTTATGCACAGCCAAATTCATACACACATTTGTTGTGCAAATTTTCAGAGAGGGTGTCCTTTCTCACGCCTCCGATATCCCACTGCCACTCCCTGCTTGTACTTTTGGCCATTGCCAATAAATTCACATCAAAGGTCTTTATTTGTGTTTGCTTAGCAGCGAAAGCCAAAAAGGATGCGCAGCGGCTGTCTGTCCACGTCCACGTCCCCACTCCATTAGGCTACGCCTATGCCCGCCGGCTGGGCCTGTGCAAATATCATTTTCATTTCAATTGAGCAGCTCGGCTTTAAGCATTACGCGTGGGCTGGGACTGGGCTTGGGATTGGGATTGGGCGCTAACCTACGACACGCGTGTCATCAGCTAATCCCGCTGCTGCCGCTAAATGATTTTCTAGTTGCCAGGCAGCCCACAGTAAGGATACGCAAGTAAAGCACTGGGCGCACGTGTCAGTTGTTTGGGCCCCGAGGCGGATGTGTGGTCGGGGCAGGGTGGGGTTGGTATTGTTGTCCTGCGTACGTAGACGTGCGCCTTGCATTGCAATGAACTCAACACTTGAGCCGACGGCCTGACAAAGTAACTCCCGGCATTAGCCGAGTGACCGCCAATGGATTTTTAAATACTCGGCACACGCTTCTCCGCCAGCGAGCTGCTCAAATTAAACGCCTCGCCGGAGCAGCTAGAGCCTGCTTCTGTACCATTGCCAAATAAATAACTCAATTGTTTTGTTGACATTTTATTTGACACGTGACTTCGACTGGTTAAACAGACGACGACTACGACGAAACCAGCCCAGCCCAGTCCAGTCCAGCTCGCAGCACCCCCGCCGACTATTAATCTGAAAGGTGTCCATTAAGGCGTACACGCGCTCGTAGCCCATAAAAGATGCTTGTCCAGGCTAGGGGGTAGCAGGGGCGTGGCAGTCGGCTGCTGTGTAATACGTGTGTAATAGTGTCAATTTGATATTTATGGCCGTCCATTCCAGTCTGCCAGCCAGTCAGACAGTGATTTGTGCCAAGGCAATTGTGGCCAAAAGGCTCTTGCACCCGACTCCAAATTTATTTTCACCTTTGACTATACAAATTTATTCATGGAGAAGCCCCATCGAAGTGCCTCAAGCGAATTGCGTAAATCTGAATGAATGCTCGCGAAGCTCGAATGCAAATTTGCTCAGGAAACAAGTAAATGACAAGAGCGTGTCACGACCAAATAGCTTTTGACACGGCGCTCACGTATGTGTATGGTAATTACATATGTGCGTATATATGTTTGTGTACATGGAGAACAGCAGGAAACGGATGTGTGAAGAATATAGTACAATAAAGGAGACATATGTATATGTGTGCACCTAAGAACTATAATAAAAAATGTATTCAACTAACAAATACCCTCTAAGCATAAGAAATCATAGCGCGTTACGTGAAAGGAATCTAATTTACCTATAATCAGCTTTCTTTTCTCTTTCCCACAGCATGATCGCAAATACCCCTTGTGTGTGTGGAATGTAGGGTATTGAAATGTGCATGACTTGTTTAGTTTGAACAACTTTCGTCCCGACCAGCAGGCGACCGAACTGAGCCCGGTTGCCTATTTCAGAGCCACAGCCCACTGTTTGTTTGCCTGGCTGGCGTGCAAGACTTTTGACTTTCTTTTAAAACAATTTAGCTTTGTATGACGGTCTATGTGTGTGCATGTGTGTGTGTGTGTGTGAGTGTGTGTGCGTACGTTCATGTGGTTGCTGACACAAACCAAAATTTAAACAAAAGAAAAGCTCGAGCAGTTCAGCTCAAGTGCTCAGCATGAGACAAACCTACTAAGACTGTTGGCTAACGGAAACCGCACTCACACTCACAGGCACACCCACGCATACCAATACGTGTCCGCCCACACACACTCACACATATACGCGCTGCTAAGTGACTCTTGGCTTTTGTTATTCTGGCTCCGCCTGCCTTTGAAGCGGTGGCAGGCAACGGCAGAAAAACTGAAGTATATTGTTAACAGGATATATAATACACAAAATAAAGTTTTCAGCCAAAGTTACACAAAAGTATTTCGTAAGTTGTGCGCCCCAATCTACCCCGAGCCTTGCCGCCCCGCAAAGCTGCCCCGCCTTGATCCCAACCCATAGCCCGAAAGCTGCATCACCTTTCACTTGCTTTGTGTGTTTGATTTTTGGTATTGTTTTACTTTTGTTGAAATAGAAATGAAATACAAAGGAAATGGCCCCCTTTTATCGAGCTGTGTGTTTAGCTGCGCCCTCGCAAAGATTCAAGCTTTAAGGAATTTTACAATGTGCACCAATCGCATCTACAGAAATTTCAAATGCAGCATGTGTAGAAATTAATAAAAAGAAAAAGCACGATCGCAAGCAATCGATTCTCTTTGAGAAAAGAAAATGAAATAAAATCAAAAGTGGAATAACTAAATAAAATTATGAAGTAGATAGCAAATATGACAAAACTGCTAATTAAGCAAAGCAAGGCTTTAGAAGAAACAACCACGTGCGAGTGTCGAAGTAATAGTGGATGCCTTCTATTGGAACTTCCTAGGGTAGGGTAGAGAAGACTGAGACTGGGGCAGATGAACTAACTTAACATTATAGCACACACGTAGCTAGCTTAAGCTGCCAATGTTAAGAGGAAATATATCAAATTTTATAAAATATACAATAATTGTGTCACTTCTCAATCAAAAGCTTTCGAATTAAGTCGAACTGTGTTAAGCATTGAATGCCAATATGTAGATGGTGAGACTTTGGACATGGTTTTAATTTATCTTGAGTGCTCTTTAACGACAAGACAAGAAGCTGTTAACCAGCAAAAGAAGGAAACTAAGGCAAGGACAAAAAGAAGAAAAATACTTGTAAGCTGGCAGTGGCAAAAGCAAAGAACTGTTATACGAAGAAATGTAGCATTTGTAGAGGGGCAAAAATAAATGTTTTCAAATGTTTGACGCGTACTGACAACAAATAAGCACACACACTCACACACCCGCACACACACACAGGCTGCTTGACAAGCGTACAATACACTGAAAGATGTGTGCATACAGACAAACACCCACACACACACATACACACAAACGCTCACACGCACGCATTTGTCTTGCTGTGTGTGCGTGCATTTAATGTCTGTAATTTACCGTTAAGTAGACAAGTATTAATGGTGAAATACCAACGGAATGCGTAGCGCTGCGCAACTTAACAAACATACAAAACGGCCACAGCCGGAGACAAGACGAGCGCTCAAACAAAGGCGCCCAAAGGCAGCCATCAAAAAAAGAAAAGAAAAGAAGGCAGCTGAAAACAAAATGGCGACGAGGACAACATCAGTTTGACTTGACGTTGAAGTTACATGTTAACTGTGGCAGTGCCACCCCCACGTACAAGCACACAGGCGCACGCACACACACACACAAACACACACACAGGCGGACACCCACACATAGACACAAATAAGCAATTGTCAATGTGGCGCGCGCATGTTGCCTCCCCAGCAGAGATGTCAAAAAAAAAACGATGCGAAACGAAAAAAGAAAAAAACGAAACGGAAAAAAGAAAACGCCAACAAATTCCAAAGAAAACTCAACTTTGGATTGTTGGCATTTTTGCTGTGTGCTTTGAATGCTGAAAGCGGTATGGAAGCAGCGCGGTATGGGCGAAAGTCCAACAGGGCACGCAGAAGCCGGGAAGAAAACAAGTATATAGTTGCCAAAAAAGCGTTTTCGATGTGCAGATACCCTGTACAAAAAAAGAAGTGCAAGAAACATTTAACTTTAAGTTATAGTTGGTGCTAGACAAATATATGCACTCACAGAAATCTTCAAATAAGGCAGCTCGCCTTGCAGATACCCTGTAATGAAAACTTGCGACAGCTAGTGTCAAATTGTAGTTGCAGATAGAGAGTTCCCAGAATTCCATTTATACATAAAAAAAGCTTAAGCTAGTCTAATCTATCAATGAAGATATGTAATTCGAGAGAATATCCTAGCTCTACTCTAGCTCGCCGCCTGTTACATATCTGAACTATTATTTAGCACGCCCATTTTGTGGCATTTTATGGGTAGAGGGTATAAAAAAATATTTGCCCGTTAAAATAGTAGATAAGGCGAATGGTAAGAAAGCAGGAATGACAAAACAAACGCGCCATTTTCTTGACGTTCACCAATTTGACATTTTACGTGATTTTGAAGCAGCGGGGCGACGAGGTCACAGCTCACACCCCCCAAACGGTCGGGTGCCGCGGGCAATGTGACTTGCCATTTGCTGAAAATTACAAACTGCCAAACTCGGAGTGTGTGTGTGTGTGCGCGCTGCGCTTATGTAATTGAGTTCGAAAGCGGCCAGTCCAGAAGACACCGAGCCACGTCCCAGGCCAACCCAAGCCCAAGCCCAAACCCAAGCCCAGCCATAGCACGAGCACATTTTTCACAATTCATTTCATTTTGCAACGCGTTCGCTGCAAGGCAACATTATTACAAAGAATATTGTACCAAATAGAAGAAATGAAAAAATGGCAGCATAACTTAAGGCGCTTTTCCATGAGCACACACAAAAAAATAAAAGGCAAAAAGGAAAATTGGGAGCATCTTAAACAAAAAGACGAACAAATGCTGCACAATAATTTGGTTTTGTGTTTACACTTCTGCTTCTCGCTGCGCTGGTTGGCAACATTTCAAAGTCCTGCCAGTTGCCAAGAGCCAGTCCCGGCCAAGACTAGACTAAGATGGATTAAGATTAAGCCCAAGTAGCTCGCGAATAGCAGCCCAGCTCCAGCTCCATCTCCAGCTCCAGCTGCAGCTGCAGCTGCAGCTACAATTCCAGCCGCACAAAACAATTTTTCTTGATTTCTGCAGCATTTTGGCTTTTCTACTCGTGCACTTTTCAACCATTTTCCGGCATTTCCGCCGCTCGTCCGCTTTGTATGTCTGCGAGCATTAGAAAATAATATTTTATACGCTTCACTTACAATTTTTCTTGTAGTGCTCGCGCCTGGCTGCGCCATCCAATCCTCCATCTCTGCCCCTGGTTGTTGCAGGGCCTAAGGTTGACGCATCCGTGCCAGCATTTATGTGTATATGTTCAAGTCTGCATGTGAGTGTGTGTGTGTGTATGAGTGGTTGGAGTAGCGCCGCCATATTGTCGGAGTTGTTGATGTTGAAAAATGTTACATGCCAGAAATTGCTGGTTACCCACATGGAAATTACGTTGCATGTTCCATTGAGCCACCCGACTGAGCAATCGTCTTCGACTTCTGCTCTGGCAAGCCAAGTTTAAGTCCAATGCGACTGAAAAGAAATGGAGTAGATAGAGTGGGTGTGGTTGTCTGAACACCATCTTGGAGGAACACCATCTAAGGCCTTAAAGCACATTACCATTACCCATTGTCACTTGGCTTCGAGGGAGAAACAAACACAAAGGCGTCTAATATAACCACCTGTGTGTTTCCAAGCAATCGAAAGGTGTACGAACACCAGAGTGTGTACAAAAGTTTTAACTTATATGCGAAGTACTCGCTCTTTACAGGAATTCTTTTGAAATATTGTGTTAAATGCAGTTATTCGGGTTATACGCGTCAGCTCAAACTTGTGCATCTCATTCTCAATATGGCAGACTTTTCAATACTCTGCTGCAGCGTATACGATTTTGGCTTTTAACAATAAGAGCGCAGCTCCGTTGTGGAGGCAAGGCTCACCCAAAAGTGCTCAAATGGTTGGGTGCACGGACAAAAATCAATTTTATTTGAATTTTACAATTTAACCGTAAAACCACAGAAAGCATTTTAAACGCATTTTTAATAGACTCAAAAATGTGTTTTATAAAAGGCGGCTGGATCCACTTCCACAACCCTATCCCCATCCCCATCCACATCCTCATCCTCATCCGCGGCCTGGCCAACAGGGCGCTGCCAGCCATGCTTGTATGCATCAATGTATCAATATATATTTATATTGTTTGTTACAAAATTTGCGCATTTACAAAAGCCATCGAATGCAGCAGCAAAAAAGCGCTAAAATTATCGTTGGCTTTTCGTAACAGCAGCAGCAGCTCCGTTGTTCTCTGGCATTTTATTTTGCTGATGGAAAATTAGTTTTTGCATGTTGTATAGATTTATCTACCATGTGTGGGTGTGTGTGTGTGTGTGCGTGTGTGTTTGAGTATCTGTGTTGAATGTTTGCAAATAGTCTGCATACTTTCAGCGCTTATACAAAGTCGCGTGCCTTTTTTTGTTGACGTGCAAACGAGTACTTTGCTAGCAAATAGCAAATAACAAACAGCAAATATTTGCAAAGACCGAGCATAAATTGTTTACGTGAACGGAAATTTAAACGCACGATCGAGCCGTTATTGGACTTAAACCTAGCAAGGCGAGATGGGACTGCCAATATAAGTGAAGATCAGAACAAGGCTGCAAATCTGATCAAGGCTGCGAATTTGGAAAGCCAAATTTGAATCAAACCCGAAATTTATACATCTAGAAAGCAAGGTTTAAAAAGCTTCGCAGCCTTTGCTCAGCTATCTACACCAAATGGCAGTCTGAGTCCCCATCAAATAAATTCTACATACATGCTTGGACAGCCCTCAACTCCGGCGCTAGCTCTGGCTTTGTCACGCCCAATTCTCTGCCTTGGCTCTGTCATCGAGCGCACATGTCGCCCGCTCGACCCCAAAAAACCATAACGCCAACTGACCATGAAATGGAAGTGCATAAAATACATCAATGGGGCTGTTGCTGCTGCCAATTGCACGTTGTGTGGTCAAATAGAAGAATGTTGTTATAAGTGCCATTGGCACTGCTGGCGACGGACATCGATGTGGCTATTCGGCTGACCCAACCTTATGCTTGGCCAAACAACGCGCCATTTGTCGGTGGCCAGGGCAACGCGCTAAAACTCTGTCGCATAGGGTTGGAGCGCCACATCTCTTCGGCTGGACGACTGTCCATTTAACGTGCACTGCCGCCTCACCTTTAGTACAGCATCCCCTGTTGGCTGGCTGTTGGCCAGTATGTGTGTCGTCTAGCTCAAGGTCTCCAATTCCTTTAAAATAGCGCCCCATGGTATTCCAGCTTTTGAACATTTTTTCACTGGCGGTCCCCGATACCAGCTTTGACATTCTGTACATAAGCTCCGGCAATTTAAGCTTATAACAACTGTTTCGAGGCATTTTTCTTTTTATTTTTTTTTCGGTTCTCTTGCGCAACAGCTGTCGCCGTGCAGGGCTCGATGCAAACATATTGAAGGGACCCATCCACAGTTCCGGCCAATGCTTGGATGCTTGGGAGTATCGCCAGCACCCCGGTGTATTGTAACGAGCATTGCTGCTTAGTTCGTTTTTCCCTCAGCTTTCAATTGTTTGCAACATTGGGTGAGAGTTTTCCACTCGATGAGTTCCAATCGCTATATGTTCAATGGATATCTGTAAAATAAGTTTCGGTTAAAAATAAAAGAAAAATATTAGTGACAAAAAGTTGACTTGATCAAAAAAGTTGAAGCCGTAAATAGAATTCACTTGGTACTTACTCATTCAAGATCTCTTACCCAAAAAAAGTCTTAATTTAATAATCCTATGCTTAAGTTATATGAGGTAAAAGTAACACACACAAAAAATCAGGATTTACAACTGTAGCGCAATCTATAAAAGAGTATTAGAGACTAGATGCGAATTACGTGCAGAATCCAAACGTAACGAATTGTTAAAGCCTTGCCTGCTTAAATGGCATCCTGTATGGCGTCAAGTGCGACCAGCCTGGATGTGTGGCCAAATATGTAGTCGCTGCAAATCCGTTTACAGGCACAATCTAGGTAAATGCTACTAGCTTACACACTGACACTTTGACTGGCGCCACTGGCGGCCCTTTGCTCCATTTCCTTCTCCATTTCCATTTCCATCTGCATCGCCATTTCTATTTTCTACGTGCCCGGCCAACTGCTGAGATGCCAGCAGGTGCAGGTGCTCTGGCTTGCTTAGTTGTGTTCGTGCGTCCGCTTTTGCGCTACTTTTGGCCAGTCCAAGACCAAACATAAAGACTGTTTGTGCTCCTTAGTTGAGATTGGGCCTGGACCTGGCTGGCATTGGGTGTTGGGTGGCGATATCAGAGTCGGAGTCATGGCCCTGGCGTCACGTGGTCACAACATAAAAACGTGATGAAATTTCACAAAAATAAAAGTGTACTCACCCCAGGCTCCGGACCCGAACCCTCGACCCTCCCCCTCCGAGCTGGGGCCAGTGACAACGACAGCGGCCGGCATTTGGTGTCGATGTTGAATTGTGGGTGAATACTTTGACTGTGGAGAGGGGTATTGGGGTGCGGTGCGGTGCTCTGCTTTTACGAGCACGGCCATGCGATTGCTTGACATGGCTAAATGTGCCTTAGCAGCGTAAATAAGTAGTAAAAAATTTATAGGATTTGCGCTTTTGGGCGCACAACAGTTGCAAAGGTTTTTGGTGTGAAACAAAAGCGCGCACAATTAATAAAAATTCTTTTGGGGTTCATGTCGAGCTGGCATGACCTCTGTTTAAAGCATGCACAACCAGACCGCGGCATAATAAACAATTACAAATGTCACATCTTTACCCAAGTCCAGCCATGCCGCGCGCTGCCCCTGGCTATCATCTGGGCTTAACTTCAATAAAGTCGGCCCCAAGTCGCATTTGCCCATAAGCGTGCAGCTCATAAAAACCCAAAGGCAACAAACAGCAATTGCCAATGGAGCAAAATGAAGCAGCGTGCATCGGGCAGCGGGCAGCGAGCTGTGGGCAACGGGCAAAAAGAGTTCACCAACGCCATCGCCAGGCATCTTTGCCTGTGCCTCGACGCCTCGTCCATTTTTATAATCGCATTTTTATGATTAAGACGCATTTTATGGGATTTTAACTGCTATTATTTTCGCTTTTAACTGTCACAATAAAGTCAAAGTTAAAGACAGCAAAAGCTCCACACAGCACTCTTCTTTGTTAAACTGTTTCATACATGCCAGTAATTTGTCAGCTAGTCCGTTTCACAATTAGACCTATTTCATTCCAATTCTGTCTCATATATTGTATTGGGAACGAGATTTAAGCAATGAAAAGACAATAAAATGCGACTTCTAGCTTAATCTTAAGAAGTTCGCCGTAGCGCACGCATGCGCAGCAATTTAAAAAATTTGAACCAACCGATTTTTGATTTGCTTGAATGCCAATTGATAGTTGGGTTCCGTACGAATACAAAAAGGTATAACATTTAAAAATCAAACGTTATTTACCCGAGATATTCAAAAAAATCATCAAAAAAGTTTCCATTTTCGAACAGGTCAAAATTTAGGATTTCACACTTTCGATGCCAATCGATAGTACTGATCCTTACGAGTCCAAAATGGTATAAAATTCCAAAATCGGACAATTTTTGGCCGAGATATTCCAAAAAATCGTCAAAGAAGGTGTACTTTATAAACCATTCGGATTTTGGTCTACAACTTTTTTGAACCAACCGATTTTTGATTTGTTTAAATGCCAATTGATAGTAGGGTTCCGTACAAATTCAAAAATGTATAACATTTAAAAATCAGACGTTATTTACCCGAGATATTCAAAAAAATCATCAAAAAAGTTTCCATTTTCGAACGGACCCCGATTTTGAAAAAAAACGTGATGTAACCCCTTGCCATTTTGACGATTTGGGTCAAAATTTAGGATTTCACACTTTCGATGCCAATCGATAGTACTGATCCTTACGAGTCCAAAATGGTATAAAATTCCAAAATCGGACAATTTTTGGCCGAGATATTCCAAAAAATCGTCAAAGAAGGTGTACTTTACAAACCATTCGGATTTTGGTCTACAACTTTTTTGAACCAACCGATTTTTGATTTGTTTAAATGCCAATTGATAGAAGGGTTCCGTACGAATTCAAAAATGTATAACATTTAAAAATCAGACGTTTTTTACCCGAGATATTCAAAAAAAATCATCAAAAAAGTTTCCATTTTCGAACGGACCCCGATTTTGAAAAAAACGTGATGTAACCCCTTGCCATTTTGACGATTTGGGTCAAAATTTAGGATTTCACACTTTCGATGCCAATCGATAGTACTGATCCTTACGAGTCCAAAATGGTATAAAATTCCAAAATCGGACAATTTTTGGCCGAGATATTCCAAAAAATCGTCAAAGAAGGTGTACTTTACAAACCATTCGGATTTTGGTCTACAACTTTTTTGAACCAACCGATTTTTGATTTGTTTAAATGCCAATTGATAGTAGGGTTCCGTACAAATTCAAAAATGTATAACATTTAAAAATCAGACGTTTTTTACCCGAGATATTCAAAAAAAATCATCAAAAAAGTTTCCATTTTCGAACGGACCCCGATTTTGAAAAAAAACGTGATGTAACCCCTTGCCATTTTGACGATTTGGGTCAAAATTTAGGATTTCACACTTTCGATGCCAATCGATAGTACTGATCCTTACGAGTCCAAAATGGTATAAAATTCCAAAATCGGACAATTTTTGGCCGAGATATTCCAAAAAATCGTCAAAGAAGGTGTACTTTACAAACCATTCGGATTTTGGTCTACAACTTTTTTGAACCAACCGATTTTTGATTTGTTTAAATGCCAATTGATAGAAGGGTTCCGTACGAATTCAAAAATGTATAACATTTAAAAATCAGACGTTTTTTACCCGAGATATTCAAAAAAAATCATCAAAAAAGTTTCCATTTTCGAACGGACCCCGATTTTGAAAAAAAACGTGATGTAACCCCTTGCCATTTTGACGATTTGGGTCAAAATTTAGGATTTCACACTTTCGATGCCAATCGATAGTACTGATCCTTACGAGTCCAAAATGGTATAAAATTCCAAAATCGGACAATTTTTGGCCGAGATATTCCAAAAAATCGTCAAAGAAGGTGTACTTTACAAACCATTCGGATTTTGGTCTACAACTTTTTTGAACCAACCGATTTTTGATTTGTTTAAATGCCAATTGATAGTAGGGTTCCGTACGAATTCAAAAAGGTATAACATTTAAAAATCAGACGTTTTTTACCCGAGATATTCAAAAAAAATCATCAAAAAAGTTTCCATTTTCGAACGGACCCCGATTTTGAAAAAAAACGTGATGTAACCCCTTGCCATTTTGACGATTTGGGTCAAAATTTAGGATTTCACACTTTTGATGCCAATCGATAGTACTGATCCTTACGAGTCCAAAATGGTATAAAATTCCAAAATCGGACAATTTTTGGCCGAGATATTCCAAAAAATCGTCAAAGAAGGTGTACTTTACAAACCATTCGGATTTTGGTCTACAACTTTTTTGAACCAACCGATTTTTGATTTGTTTAAATGCCAATTGATAGTAGGGTTCCGTACGAATTCAAAGAGGTATAACATTTAAAAATCAGACGTTTTTTACCCGAGATATTCAAAAAAATCATCAAAAAAGTTTCCATTTTCGAACGGACCCCGATTTTGAAAAAAAACGTGATGTAACCCCTTGCCATTTTAACGATTTGGGTCAAAATTTAGGATTTCACACTTTCGATGCCAATTGATAGTACTGATCCTTACGAGTCCAAAATGGTATAAAATTCCAAAATCGGACAATTTTTGGCCGAGATATTCCAAACTTTCCTCAAAGAAGGTGTACTTTACAAACCATTCGGATTTTGGTCTACAACTTTTTTGAACCAACCGATTTTTGATTTGTTTAAATGCCAATTGATAGTAGGGTTCCGTACAAATTCAAAAATGTATAACATTTAAAAATCAGACGTTTTTTACCCGAGATATTCAAAAAAAATCATCAAAAAAGTTTCCATTTTCGAACGGACCCCGATTTTGAAAAAAACGTGATGTAACCCCTTGCCATTTTGACGATTTGGGTCAAAATTTAGGATTTCACACTTTCGATGCCAATCGATAGTACTGATCCTTACGAGTCCAAAATGGTATAAAATTCCAAAATCGGACAATTTTTGGCCGAGATATTCCAAAAAATCGTCAAAGAAGGTGTACTTTACAAACCATTCGGATTTTGGTCTACAACTT
Source organism: Drosophila kanekoi (assembly GCA_037075305.1). Taxonomy (NCBI): domain Eukaryota; kingdom Metazoa; phylum Arthropoda; class Insecta; order Diptera; family Drosophilidae; genus Drosophila; species Drosophila kanekoi. The sequence continues at coordinate 7,870,025 of JBAMCE010000141.1, forward strand.
TTTTGAACCAACCGATTTTTGATTTGTTTAAATGCCAATTGATAGTAGGGTTCCGTACGAATTCAAAAAGGTATAACATTTAAAAATCAGACGTTTTTTACCCGAGATATTCAAAAAAAATCATCAAAAAAGTTTCCATTTTCGAACGGACCCCGATTTTGAAAAAAAACGTGATGTAACCCCTTGCCATTTTGACGATTTGGGTCAAAATTTAGGATTTCACACTTTTGATGCCAATCGATAGTACTGATCCTTACGAGTCCAAAATGGTATAAAATTCCAAAATCGGACAATTTTTGGCCGAGATATTCCAAAAAATCGTCAAAGAAGGTGTACTTTACAAACCATTCGGATTTTGGTCTACAACTTTTTTGAACCAACCGATTTTTGATTTGTTTAAATGCCAATTGATAGAAGGGTTCCGTACGAATTCAAAAATGTATAACATTTAAAAATCAGACGTTTTTTACCCGAGATATTCAAAAAAAATCATCAAAAAAGTTTCCATTTTCGAACGGACCCCGATTTTGAAAAAAACGTGATGTAACCCCTTGCCATTTTGACGATTTGGGTCAAAATTTAGGATTTCACACTTTCGATGCCAATCGATAGTACTGATCCTTACGAGTCCAAAATGGTATAAAATTCCAAAATCGGACAATTTTTGGCCGAGATATTCCAAAAAATCGTCAAAGAAGGTGTACTTTACAAACCATTCGGATTTTGGTCTACAACTTTTTTGAACCAACCGATTTTTGATTTGTTTAAATGCCAATTGATAGTAGGGTTCCGTACGAATTCAAAGAGGTATAACATTTAAAAATCAGACGTTTTTTACCCGAGATATTCAAAAAAAATCATCAAAAAAGTTTCCATTTTCGAACGGACCCCGATTTTGAAAAAAAACGTGATGTAACCCCTTGCCATTTTAACGATTTGGGTCAAAATTTAGGATTTCACACTTTCGATGCCAATTGATAGTACTGATCCTTACGAGTCCAAAATGGTATAAAATTCCAAAATCGGACAATTTTTGGCCGAGATATTCCAAACTTTCCTCAAAGAAGGTGTACTTTACAAACCATTCGGATTTTGGTCTACAACTTTTTTGAACCAACCGATTTTTGATTTGTTTGAATGCCAATTGATAGTAGGGTTCCGTACGAATTCAAAGAGGTATAACATTTAAAAATCAGACGTTTTTTACCCGAGATATTCAAAAAAATCGTCAAAGAAGGTGTACTTTACAAACCATTCGGATTTTGGTCTACAACTTTTTTGAACCCACCGATTTTTGAACCAACCGATTTTTGATTTGTTTAAATGCCAATTGATAGTAGGGTTCCGTACGAATTCAAAAAAGTATAACATTTAAAAATCAAACGTTATTTACCCGAGATATTCAAAAAAATCATCAAAAAAGTTTCCATTTTCGAACGGACCCCGATTTTGAAAAAAAAACGTGATGTAACCCCTTGCCATTTTGACGATTTGGGTCAAAATTTAGGATTTCACACTTTCGATGCCAATCGATAGTACTGATCCTTACGAGTCCAAAATGGTATAAAATTCCAAAATCGGACAATTTTTGGCCGAGATATTCCAAAAAATCGTCAAAGAAGGTGTACTTTACAAACCATTCGGATTTTGGTCTACAACTTTTTTGAACCAACCGATTTTTGATTTGTTTAAATGCCAATTGATAGAAGGGTTCCGTACGAATTCAAAAATGTATAACATTTAAAAATCAGACGTTTTTTACCCGAGATATTCAAAAAAAATCATCAAAAAAGTTTCCATTTTCGAACGGACCCCGATTTTGAAAAAAACGTGATGTAACCCCTTGCCATTTTGACGATTTGGGTCAAAATTTAGGATTTCACACTTTCGATGCCAATCGATAGTACTGATCCTTACGAGTCCAAAATGGTATAAAATTCCAAAATCGGACAATTTTTGGCCGAGATATTCCAAAAAATCGTCAAAGATGGTGTACTTTACAAACCATTCGGATTTTGGTCTACAACTTTTTTGAACCAACCGATTTTTGATTTGTTTAAATGCCAATTGATAGTAGGGTTCCGTACGAATTCAAAAAGGTATAACATTTAAAAATCAGACGTTTTTTACCCGAGATATTCAAAAAAAATCATCAAAAAAGTTTCCATTTTCGAACGGACCCCGATTTTGAAAAAAAAGTGATGTAACCCCTTGCCATTTTGACGATTTGGGTCAAAATTTAGGATTTCACACTTTTGATGCCAATCGATAGTACTGATCCTTACGAGTCCAAAATGGTATAAAATTCCAAAATCGGACAATTTTTGGCCGAGATATTCCAAAAAATCGTCAAAGAAGGTGTACTTTACAAACCATTCGGATTTTGGTCTACAACTTTTTTGAACCAACCGATTTTTGATTTGTTTAAATGCCAATTGATAGTAGGGTTCCGTACGAATTCAAAAAGGTATAACATTTAAAAATCAGACGTTTTTTACCCGAGATATTCCAAAAAATCGTCAAAGAAGGTGTACTTTACAAACCATTCGGATTTTGGTCTACAACTTTTTTGAACCAACCGATTTTTGATTTGTTTAAATGCCAATTGATAGTAGGGTTCCGTACGAATTCAAAAAGGTATAACATTTAAAAATCAGACGTTTTTTACCCGAGATATTCAAAAAAAATCATCAAAAAAGTTTCCATTTTCGAACGGACCCCGATTTTGAAAAAAAACGTGATGTAACCCCTTGCCATTTTGACGATTTGGGTCAAAATTTAGGATTTCACACTTTTGATGCCAATCGATAGTACTGATCCTTACGAGTCCAAAATGGTATAAAATTCCAAAATCGGACAATTTTTGGCCGAGATATTCCAAAAAATCGTCAAAGAAGGTGTACTTTACAAACCATTCGGATTTTGGTCTACAACTTTTTTGAACCAACCGATTTTTGATTTGTTTAAATGCCAATTGATAGTAGGGTTCCGTACGAATTCAAAGAGGTATAACATTTAAAAATCAGACGTTTTTTACCCGAGATATTCAAAAAAATCATCAAAAAAGTTTCCATTTTCGAACGGACCCCGATTTGGAAAAAAAACGTGATGTAACCCCTTGCCATTTTAACGATTTGGGTCAAAATTTAGGATTTCACACTTTCGATGCCAATTGATAGTACTGATCCTTACGAGTCCAAAATGGTATAAAATTCCAAAATCGGACAATTTTTGGCCGAGATATTCCAAACTTTCGTCAAAGAAGGTGTACTTTACAAACCATTCGGATTTTGGTCTACAACTTTTTTGAACCAACCGATTTTTGATTTGTTTGAATGCCAATTGATAGTAGGGTTCCGTACGAATTCAAAGAGGTATAACATTTAAAAATCAGACGTTTTTTACCCGAGATATTCAAAAAAATCGTCAAAGAAGGTGTACTTTACAAACCATTCGGATTTTGGTCTACAACTTTTTTGAACCCACCGATTTTTGAACCAACCGATTTTTGATTTGTTTAAATGCCAATTGATAGTAGGGTTCCGTACGAATTCAAAAAAGTATAACATTTAAAAATCAAACGTTATTTACCCGAGATATTCAAAAAAATCATCAAAAAAGTTTCCATTTTCGAACGGACCCCGATTTTGAAAAAAAAACGTGATGTAACCCCTTGCCATTTTGACGATTTGGGTCAAAATTTAGGATTTCACACTTTTGATGCCAATCGATAGTACTGATCCTTACGAGTCCAAAATGGTATAAAATTCCAAAATCGGACAATTTTTGGCCGAGATATTCCAAAAAATCGTCAAAGAAGGTGTACTTTACAAACCATTCGGATTTTGGTCTACAACTTTTTTGAACCAACCGATTTTTGATTTGTTTAAATGCCAATTGATAGTAGGGTTCCGTACGAATTCAAAAAAGGTATAACATTTAAAAATCAGACGTTTTTTACCCGAGATATTCCAAAAAATCGTCAAAGAAGGTGTACTTACAAACCATTCGGATTTTGGTCTACAACTTTTTTTGAACCAACCGATTTTTGATTTGTTTAAATGCCAATTGATAGTAGGGTTCCGTACGAATTCAAAAAGGTATAACATTTAAAAATCAGACGTTTTTTACCCGAGATATTCAAAAAAAATCATCAAAAAAGTTTCCATTTTCGAACGGACCCCGATTTTGAAAAAAAACGTGATGTAACCCCTTGCCATTTTGACGATTTGGGTCAAAATTTAGGATTTCACACTTTTGATGCCAATCGATAGTACTGATCCTTACGAGTCCAAAATGGTATAAAATTCCAAAATCGGACAATTTTTGGCCGAGATATTCCAAAAAATCGTCAAAGAAGGTGTACTTTACAAACCATTCGGATTTTGGTCTACAACTTTTTTGAACCAACCGATTTTTGATTTGTTTAAATGCCAATTGATAGTAGGGTTCCGTACGAATTCAAAAAGGTATAACATTTAAAAATCAGACGTTTTTTACCCGAGATATTCAAAAAAATCATCAAAAAAGTTTCCATTTTCGAACGGACCCCGATTTTGAAAAAAAACGTGATTTTTGATTTGTTTAAATGCCAATTGATAGTAGGGTTCCGTACGAATTCAAAAAGGTATAACATTTAAAAATCAGACGTTTTTTACCCGAGATATTCAAAAAAAATCATCAAAAAAGTTTCCATTTTCGAACGGACCCCGATTTTGAAAAAAAAACGTGATGTAACCCCTTGCCATTTTGACGATTTGGGTCAAAATTTAGGATTTCACACTTTTGATGCCAATCGATAGTACTGATCCTTACGAGTCCAAAATGGTATAAAATTCCAAAATCGGACAATTTTTGGCCGAGATATTCCAAAAAATCGTCAAAGAAGGTGTACTTTACAAACCATTCGGATTTTGGTCTACAACTTTTTTGAACCAACCGATTTTTGATTTGTTTAAATGCCAATTGATAGTAGGGTTCCGTACGAATTCAAAGAGGTATAACATTTAAAAATCAGACGTTTTTTACCCGAGATATTCAAAAAAAATCATCAAAAAAGTTTCCATTTTCGAACGGACCCCGATTTGGAAAAAAAAACGTGATGTAACCCCTTGCCATTTTAACGATTTGGGTCAAAATTTAGGATTTCACACTTTCGATGCCAATTGATAGTACTGATCCTTACGAGTCCAAAATGGTATAAAATTCCAAAATCGGACAATTTTTGGCCGAGATATTCCAAACTTTCCTCAAAGAAGGTGTACTTTACAAACCATTCGGATTTTGGTCTACAACTTTTTTGAACCAACCGATTTTTGATTTGTTTGAATGCCAATTGATAGTAGGGTTCCGTACGAATTCAAAGAGGTATAACATTTAAAAATCAGACGTTTTTTACCCGAGATATTCAAAAAAATCGTCAAAGAAGGTGTACTTTACAAACCATTCGGATTTTGGTCTACAACTTTTTTGAACCCACCGATTTTTGAACCAACCGATTTTTGATTTGTTTAAATGCCAATTGATAGTAGGGTTCCGTACGAATTCAAAAAAGTATAACATTTAAAAATCAAACGTTATTTACCCGAGATATTCAAAAAAATCATCAAAAAAGTTTCCATTTTCGAACGGACCCCGATTTTGAAAAAAAAACGTGATGTAACCCCTTGCCATTTTGACGATTTGGGTCAAAATTTAGGATTTCACACTTTTGATGCCAATCGATAGTACTGATCCTTACGAGTCCAAAATGGTATAAAATTCCAAAATCGGACAATTTTTGGCCGAGATATTCCAAAAAATCGTCAAAGAAGGTGTACTTTACAAACCATTCGGATTTTGGTCTACAACTTTTTTGAACCAACCGATTTTTGATTTGTTTAAATGCCAATTGATAGTAGGGTTCCGTACGAATTCAAAAAGGTATAACATTTAAAAATCAGACGTTTTTTACCCGAGATATTCCAAAAAATCGTCAAAGAAGGTGTACTTTACAAACCATTCGGATTTTGGTCTACAACTTTTTTGAACCAACCGATTTTTGATTTGTTTAAATGCCAATTGATAGTAGGGTTCCGTACGAATTCAAAAAGGTATAACATTTAAAAATCAGACGTTTTTTACCCGAGATATTCAAAAAAATCATCAAAAAAGTTTCCATTTTCGAACGGACCCCGATTTTGAAAAAAAACGTGATGTAACCCCTTGCCATTTTGACGATTTGGGTCAAAATTTAGGATTTCACACTTTTGATGCCAATCGATAGTACTGATCCTTACGAGTCCAAAATGGTATAAAATTCCAAAATCGGACAATTTTTGGCCGAGATATTCCAAAAAATCGTCAAAGAAGGTGTACTTTACAAACCATTCGGATTTTGGTCTACAACTTTTTTGAACCAACCGATTTTTGATTTGTTTAAATGCCAATTGATAGTAGGGTTCCGTACGAATTCAAAAAGGTATAACATTTAAAAATCAGACGTTTTTTACCCGAGATATTCAAAAAAATCATCAAAAAAAGTTTCCATTTTCGAACGGACCCCGATTTTGAAAAAAAACGTGATTTTTGATTTGTTTAAATGCCAATTGATAGTAGGGTTCCGTACGAATTCAAAAAGGTATAACATTTAAAAATCAGACGTTTTTTACCCGAGATATTCAAAAAAAAATCATCAAAAAAGTTTCCATTTTCGAACGGACCCCGATTTTGAAAAAAAACGTGATGTAACCCCTTGCCATTTTGACGATTTGGGTCAAAATTTAGGATTTCACACTTTTGATGCCAATCGATAGTACTGATCCTTACGAGTCCAAAATGGTATAAAATTCCAAAATCGGACAATTTTTGGCCGAGATATTCCAAAAAATCGTCAAAGAAGGTGTACTTTACAAACCATTCGGATTTTGGTCTACAACTTTTTTGAACCAACCGATTTTTGATTTGTTTAAATGCCAATTGATAGTAGGGTTCCGTACGAATTCAAAAAGGTATAACATTTAAAAATCAGACGTTTTTTACCCGAGATATTCAAAAAAATCATCAAAAAAGTTTCCATTTTCGAACGGACCCCGATTTTGAAAAAAAACGTGATGTAACCCCTTGCCATTTTAACGATTTGGGTCAAAATTTAGGATTTCACACGTTCGATGCCAATTGATAGTACTGATCCTTACGAGTCCAAAATGGTATAAAATTCCAAAATCGGACAATTTTTAGACGAGATATTCCAAAAAATCGTCAAAGAAGGTGTACTTTACAAACCATTCGGATTTTGGTCTACAACTTTTTTGAACCAACCGATTTTTGATTTGTTTAAATGCCAATTGATAGAAGGGTTCCGTACGAATTCAAAAATGTATAACATTTAAAAATCAGACGTTTTTTACCCGAGATATTCAAAAAAATCGTCAAAGAAGGTGTACTTTACAAACCATTCGGATTTTGGTCTACAACTTTTTTGAACCCACCGATTTTTGAACCAACCGATTTTTGATTTGTTTAAATGCCAATTGATAGTAGGGTTCCGTACGAATTCAAAAAAGTATAACATTTAAAAATCAAACGTTATTTACCCGAGATATTCAAAAAAATCATCAAAAAAGTTTCCATTTTCGAACGGACCCCGATTTTGAAAAAAAAACGTGATGTAACCCCTTGCCATTTTGACGATTTGGGTCAAAATTTAGGATTTCACACTTTCGATGCCAATCGATAGTACTGATCCTTACGAGTCCAAAATGGTATAAAATTCCAAAATCGGACAATTTTTGGCCGAGATATTCCAAAAAATCGTCAAAGAAGGTGTACTTTACAAACCATTCGGATTTTGGTCTACAACTTTTTTGAACCAACCGATTTTTGATTTGTTTAAATGCCAATTGATAGTAGGGTTCCGTACGAATTCAAAAAGGTATAACATTTAAAAATCAGACGTTTTTTACCCGAGATATTCAAAAAAAATCATCAAAAAAGTTTCCATTTTCGAACGGACCCCGATTTTGAAAAAAAAACGTGATGTAACCCCTTGCCATTTTGACGATTTGGGTCAAAATTTAGGATTTCACACTTTTGATGCCAATCGATAGTACTGATCCTTACGAGTCCAAAATGGTATAAAATTCCAAAATCGGACAATTTTTGGCCGAGATATTCCAAAAAATCGTCAAAGAAGGTGTACTTTACAAACCATTCGGATTTTGGCCCACAACTTTTTTGAACCAACCGATTTTTGATTTGTTTAAATGCCAATTGATAGTAGGGTTCCGTACGAATTCAAAAAGGTATAACATTTAAAAATCAGACGTTTTTTACCCGAGATATTCAAAAAAATCATCAAAAAAAGTTTCCATTTTCGAACGGACCCCGATTTTGAAAAAAAACGTGATTTTTGATTTGTTTAAATGCCAATTGATAGTAGGGTTCCGTACGAATTCAAAAAGGTATAACATTTAAAAATCAGACGTTTTTTACCCGAGATATTCAAAAAAAATCATCAAAAAAGTTTCCATTTTCGAACGGACCCCGATTTTGAAAAAAAAACGTGATGTAACCCCTTGCCATTTTGACGATTTGGGTCAAAATTTAGGATTTCACACTTTTGATGCCAATCGATAGTACTGATCCTTACGAGTCCAAAATGGTATAAAATTCCAAAATCGGACAATTTTTGGCCGAGATATTCCAAAAAATCGTCAAAGAAGGTGTACTTTACAAACCATTCGGATTTTGGTCTACAACTTTTTTGAACCAACCGATTTTTGATTTGTTTAAATGCCAATTGATAGTAGGGTTCCGTACGAATTCAAAAAGGTATAACATTTAAAAATCAGACGTTTTTTACCCGAGATATTCAAAAAAATCATCAAAAAAGTTTCCATTTTCGAACGGACCCCGATTTTGAAAAAAAAACGTGATGTAACCTTGCCATTTGACGATTTGGGTCAAAATTTAGGATTTCACACTTTTGATGCCAATCGATAGTACTGATCCTTACGAGTCCAAAATGGTATAAAATTCCAAAATCTGACAATTTTTGGCAGAGATATTCCAAAAAATCGTCAAAGAAGGTGTACTTTACAAACCATTCGGATTTTGGTCTACAACTTTTTTGAACCAACCGATTTTTGATTTGTTTGAATGCCAATTGATAGTAGGGTTCCGTACGAATTCAAAGAGGTATAACATTTAAAAATCAGACGTTTTTTACCCGAGATATTCAAAAAAATCGTCAAAGAAGGTGTACTTTACAAACCATTCGGATTTTGGTCTACAACTTTTTTGAACCCACCGATTTTTGAACCAACCGATTTTTGATTTGTTTAAATGCCAATTGATAGTAGGGTTCCGTACGAATTCAAAAAAGTATAACATTTAAAAATCAAACGTTATTTACCCGAGATATTCAAAAAAATCATCAAAAAAGTTTCCATTTTCGAACGGACCCCGATTTTGAAAAAAAAACGTGATGTAACCCCTTGCCATTTTGACGATTTGGGTCAAAATTTAGGATTTCACACTTTCGATGCCAATCGATAGTACTGATCCTTACGAGTCCAAAATGGTATAAAATTCCAAAATCGGACAATTTTTGGCCGAGATATTCCAAAAAATCGTCAAAGAAGGTGTACTTTACAAACCATTCGGATTTTGGTCTACAACTTTTTTGAACCAACCGATTTTTGATTTGTTTAAATGCCAATTGATAGAAGGGTTCCGTACGAATTCAAAAATGTATAACATTTAAAAATCAGACGTTTTTTACCCGAGATATTCAAAAAAATCATCAAAAAAGTTTCCATTTTCGAACGGACCCCGATTTTGAAAAAAACGTGATGTAACCCCTTGCCATTTTGACGATTTGGGTCAAAATTTAGGATTTCACACTTTCGATGCCAATCGATAGTACTGATCCTTACGAGTCCAAAATGGTATAAAATTCCAAAATCGGACAATTTTTGGCCGAGATATTCCAAAAAATCGTCAAAGATGGTGTACTTTACAAACCATTCGGATTTTGGTCTACAACTTTTTTGAACCAACCGATTTTTGATTTGTTTAAATGCCAATTGATAGTAGGGTTCCGTACGAATTCAAAAAGGTATAACATTTAAAAATCAGACGTTTTTTACCCGAGATATTCAAAAAAAATCATCAAAAAAGTTTCCATTTTCGAACGGACCCCGATTTTGAAAAAAAAACGTGATGTAACCCCTTGCCATTTTGACGATTTGGGTCAAAATTTAGGATTTCACACTTTTGATGCCAATCGATAGTACTGATCCTTACGAGTCCAAAATGGTATAAAATTCCAAAATCGGACAATTTTTGGCCGAGATATTCCAAAAAATCGTCAAAGAAGGTGTACTTTACAAACCATTCGGATTTTGGTCTACAACTTTTTTGAACCAACCGATTTTTGATTTGTTTAAATGCCAATTGATAGTAGGGTTCCGTACGAATTCAAAGAGGTATAACATTTAAAAATCAGACGTTTTTTACCCGAGATATTCAAAAAAAATCATCAAAAAAGTTTCCATTTTCGAACGGACCCCGATTTGGAAAAAAAACGTGATGTAACCCCTTGCCATTTTAACGATTTGGGTCAAAATTTAGGATTTCACACTTTCGATGCCAATTGATAGTACTGATCCTTACGAGTCCAAAATGGTATAAAATTCCAAAATCGGACAATTTTTGGCCGAGATATTCCAAACTTTCCTCAAAGAAGGTGTACTTTACAAACCATTCGGATTTTGGTCTACAACTTTTTTGAACCAACCGATTTTTGATTTGTTTGAATGCCAATTGATAGTAGGGTTCCGTACGAATTCAAAGAGGTATAACATTTAAAAATCAGACGTTTTTTACCCGAGATATTCAAAAAAATCGTCAAAGAAGGTGTACTTTACAAACCATTCGGATTTTGGTCTACAACTTTTTTGAACCCACCGATTTTTGAACCAACCGATTTTTGATTTGTTTAAATGCCAATTGATAGTAGGGTTCCGTACGAATTCAAAAAAGTATAACATTTAAAAATCAAACGTTATTTACCCGAGATATTCAAAAAAATCATCAAAAAAGTTTCCATTTTCGAACGGACCCCGATTTTGAAAAAAAAACGTGATGTAACCCCTTGCCATTTTGACGATTTGGGTCAAAATTTAGGATTTCACACTTTTGATGCCAATCGATAGTACTGATCCTTACGAGTCCAAAATGGTATAAAATTCCAAAATCGGACAATTTTTGGCCGAGATATTCCAAAAAATCGTCAAAGAAGGTGTGCTTTACAAACCATTCGGATTTTGGTCTACAATTTTTTTGAACCAACCGATTTTTGATTTGTTTAAATGCCAATTGATAGTAGGGTTCCGTACGAATTCAAAAAGGTATAACATTTAAAAATCAGACGTTTTTTACCCGAGATATTCCAAAAAATCGTCAAAGAAGGTGTACTTTACAAACCATTCGGATTTTGGTCTACAACTTTTTTGAACCCACCGATTTTTGATTTGTTTAAATGCCAATTGATAGTAGGGTTCCGTACGAATTCAAAAAGGTATAACATTTAAAAATCAGACGTTTTTTACCCGAGATATTCAAAAAAATCATCAAAAAAGTTTCCATTTTCGAACGGACCCCGATTTTGAAAAAAAACGTGATGTAACCCCTTGCCATTTTGACGATTTGGGTCAAAATTTAGGATTTCACACTTTTGATGCCAATCGATAGTACTGATCCTTACGAGTCCAAAATGGTATAAAATTCCAAAATCTGACAATTTTTGGCAGAGATATTCCAAAAAATCGTCAAAGAAGGTGTACTTTACAAACCATTCGGATTTTGGTCTACAACTTTTTTGAACCAACCGATTTTTGATTTGTTTGAATGCCAATTGATAGTAGGGTTCCGTACGAATTCAAAGAGGTATAACATTTAAAAATCAGACGTTTTTTACCCGAGATATTCAAAAAAAATCATCAAAAAAGTTTCCATTTTCGAACGGACCCCGACTTTGAAAAAAAACGTGATGTAACCCCTTGCCATTTTAACGATTTGGGTCAAAATTTAGGATTTCACACTTTCGATGCCAATTGATAGTACTGATCCTTACGAGTCCAAAATGGTATAAAATTCCAAAATCGGACAATTTTTAGACGAGATATTCCAAAAAATCGTCAAAGAAGGTGTACTTTACAAACCATTCGGATTTTGGTCTACAACTTTTTTGAACCAACCGATTTTTGATTTGTTTAAATGCCAATTGATAGTAGGGTTCCGTACGAATTCAAAAAGGTATAACATTTACAAATCAGACGTTTTTTACCCGAGATATTCAAAAAAATCGTCAAAGAAGGTGTACTTTACAAACCATTCGGATTTTGGTCTACAACTTTTTTGAACCCACCGATTTTTGAACCAACAGATTTTTGATTTGTTTAAATGCCAATTGATAGTAGGGTTCCGTACGAATTCAAAAAAGTATAACATTTAAAAATCAAACGTTATTTACCCGAGATATTCAAAAAAATCATCAAAAAAGTTTCCATTTTCGAACGGACCCCGATTTTGAAAAAAACGTGATGTAACCCCTTGCCATTTTGACGATTTGGGTCAAAATTTAGGATTTCACACTTTTGATGCCAATCGATAGTACTGATCCTTACGAGTCCAAAGTGGTATAAAATTCCAAAATCGGACAATTTTTGGCCGAGATATTCCAAAAAATCGTCAAAGAAGGTGTACTTTACAAACCATTCGGATTTTGGTCTACAACTTTTTTGAACCAACCGATTTTTGATTTGTTTAAATGCCAATTGATAGTAGGGTTCCGTACGAATTCAAAAAGGTATAACATTTAAAAATCAGACGTTTTTTACCCGAGATATTCCAAAAAATCGTCAAAGAAGGTGTACTTTACAAACCATTCGGATTTTGGTCTACAACTTTTTTGAACCAACCGATTTTTGATTTGTTTAAATGCCAATTGATAGTAGGGTTCCGTACGAATTCAAAAAGGTATAACATTTACAAATCAGACGTTTTTTACCCGAGATATTCAAAAAAATCGTCAAAGAAGGTGTACTTTACAAACCATTCGGATTTTGGTCTACAACTTTTTTGAACCCACCGATTTTTGAACCAACAGATTTTTGATTTGTTTAAATGCCAATTGATAGTAGGGTTCCGTACGAATTCAAAAAAGTATAACATTTAAAAATCAAACGTTATTTACCCGAGATATTCAAAAAAATCATCAAAAAAGTTTCCATTTTCGAACGGACCCCGATTTTGAAAAAAAACGTGATGTAACCCCTTGCCATTTTGACGATTTGGGTCAAAATTTAGGATTTCACACTTTTGATGCCAATCGATAGTACTGATCCTTACGAGTCCAAAGTGGTATAAAATTCCAAAATCGGACAATTTTTGGCCGAGATATTCCAAAAAATCGTCAAAGAAGGTGTACTTTACAAACCATTCGGATTTTGGTCTACAACTTTTTTGAACCAACCGATTTTTGATTTGTTTAAATGCCAATTGATAGTAGGGTTCCGTACGAATTCAAAAAGGTATAACATTTAAAAATCAGACGTTTTTTACCCGAGATATTCCAAAAAATCGTCAAAGAAGGTGTACTTTACAAACCATTCGGATTTTGGTCTACAACTTTTTTGAACCAACCGATTTTTGATTTGTTTAAATGCCAATTGATAGTAGGGTTCCGTACGAATTCAAAAAGGTATAACATTTAAAAATCAGACGTTTTTTACCCGAGATATTCTAAAAAAATCATCAAAAAAGTTTCCATTTTCGAACGGACCCCGATTTTGAAAAAAAACGTGATGTAACCCCTTGCCATTTTGACGGTTTGGGTCAAAATTTAGGATTTCACACTTTTGATGCCAATCGATAGTACTGATCCTTACGAGTCCAAAATGGTATAAAATTCCAAAATCGCACAATTTTTGGCCGAGATATTCCAAAAAATCGTCAAAGAAGGTGTACTTTACAAACCATTCGGATTTTGGTCTACAACTTTTTTGAACCAACCGATTTTTGATTTTGCCATTTTGACGATTTGGGTCAAAATTTAGGATTTCACACTTTTGATGCCAATCGATAGTACTGATCCTTACGAGTCCAAAATGGTATAAAATTCCAAAATCGGACAATTTTTGTCGAGATATTCCAAAAAATCGTCAAAGAAGGTGTACTTTACAAACCATTCGGATTTTGGTCTACAACTTTTTTGAACCAACCGATTTTTGATTTGTTTAAATGCCAATTGATAGTAGGGTTCCGTACGAATTCAAAAAGGTATAACATTTAAAAATCAAACGTTATTTACCCGAGATATTCAAAAAAATCATCAAAAAAGTTTCCATTTTCGAACGGACCCCGATTTTGAAAAAAAAACGTGATGTAACCCCTTGCCATTTTGACGATTTGGGTCAAAATTTAGGATTTCACACTTTTGATGCCAATCGATAGTACTGATCCTTACGAGTCCAAAATGGTATAAAATTCCAAAATCGGACAATTTTTGGCCGAGATATTCCAAAAAATCGTCAAAGAAGGTGTACTTTACAAACCATTCGGATTTTGGTCTACAACTTTTTTGAACCAACCGATTTTTGATTTGTTTAAATGCCAATTGATAGTAGGGTTCCGTACGAATTAAAAAATGTAAAACATTTAAAAATCAAACGTTATTTACCCGAGATATTCAAAAAAATCATCAAAAAAGTTTCCATTTTCGAACGGACCCCGATTTTGAAAAAAACGTGATGTAACAACCCCTTGCCATTTTGACGATTTGGGTGAAATTTGAGGATTTCACACTTTCGATGCCAATCGATAGTACTGATCCTTACGAGTCCAAAATGGTATAAAATTCCAAAATCGGACAATTTTTGGCCGAGATACTCAAAAAATCGTCAAAGAAGGTGTACTTTACAAACCATTCGGATTTTGGTCCACAATTTTTTTGAACCAACCGATTTTTGATTTGTTTGAATGCCAATTGATAGTAGGGTTCCGTACGAATTCAAAAAGGTATAACATTTAAAAATCAGACGTTATTTACCCGAGATATTCAAAAAAATCATCAAAAAAGTTTCCATTTTCGAACGGACCCCGATTTTGAAAAAAAACGTGATGTAACCCCTTGCCATTTTGACGATTTGGGTGAAATTTTAGGATTTCACACTTTTGATGCCAATCGATAGAACTGATTCTTACGAGTCCAAAATGGTATAAAATTCCAAAATCGGACAATTTTTGGCCGAGATATTCCAAAAAATCGTCAAAGAAGGTGTACTTTACAAACCATTCGGATTTTGGTCTACAACTTTTTTGAACCAACCGATTTTTGATTTTGCCATTTTGACGATTTGGGTCAAAATTTAGGATTTCACACTTTTGATGCCAATCGATAGTACTGATCCTTACGAGTCCAAAATGGTATAAAATTCCAAAATCGGACAATTTTTGGACGAGATATTCCAAAAAATCGTCAAAGAAGGTGTACTTTACAAACCATTCGGATTTTGGTCTACAACTTTTTTGAACCAACCGATTTTTGATTTGTTTAAATGCCAATTGATAGTAGGGTTCCGTACGAATTCAAAAAGGTATAACATTTACAAATCAGACGTTTTTTACCCGAGATATTCAAAAAAATCGTCAAAGAAGGTGTACTTTACAAACCATTCGGATTTTGGTCTACAACTTTTTTGAACCCACCGATTTTTGAACCAACAGATTTTTGATTTGTTTAAATGCCAATTGATAGTAGGGTTCCGTACGAATTCAAAAAAGTATAACATTTAAAAATCAAACGTTATTTACCCGAGATATTCAAAAAAATCATCAAAAAAGTTTCCATTTTCGAACGGACCCCGATTTTGAAAAAAAACGTGATGTAACCCCTTGCCATTTTGACGATTTGGGTCAAAATTTAGGATTTCACACTTTTGATGCCAATCGATAGTACTGATCCTTACGAGTCCAAAGTGGTATAAAATTCCAAAATCGGACAATTTTTGGCCGAGATATTCCAAAAAATCGTCAAAGAAGGTGTACTTTACAAACCATTCGGATTTTGGTCTACAACTTTTTTGAACCAACCGATTTTTGATTTGTTTAAATGCCAATTGATAGTAGGGTTCCGTACGAATTCAAAAAGGTATAACATTTAAAAATCAGACGTTTTTTACCCGAGATATTCCAAAAAATCGTCAAAGAAGGTGTACTTTACAAACCATTCGGATTTTGGTCTACAACTTTTTTGAACCAACCGATTTTTGATTTGTTTAAATGCCAATTGATAGTAGGGTTCCGTACGAATTCAAAAAGGTATAACATTTAAAAATCAGACGTTTTTTACCCGAGATATTCTAAAAAAATCATCAAAAAAGTTTCCATTTTCGAACGGACCCCGATTTTGAAAAAAAAACGTGATGTAACCCCTTGCCATTTTGACGGTTTGGGTCAAAATTTAGGATTTCACACTTTTGATGCCAATCGATAGTACTGATCCTTACGAGTCCAAAATGGTATAAAATTCCAAAATCGCACAATTTTTGGCCGAGATATTCCAAAAAATCGTCAAAGAAGGTGTACTTTACAAACCATTCGGATTTTGGTCTACAACTTTTTTGAACCAACCGATTTTTGATTTTGCCATTTTGACGATTTGGGTCAAAATTTAGGATTTCACACTTTTGATGCCAATCGATAGTACTGATCCTTACGAGTCCAAAATGGTATAAAATTCCAAAATCGGACAATTTTTGTCGAGATATTCCAAAAAATCGTCAAAGAAGGTGTACTTTACAAACCATTCGGATTTTGGTCTACAACTTTTTTGAACCAACCGATTTTTGATTTGTTTAAATGCCAATTGATAGTAGGGTTCCGTACGAATTCAAAAAGGTATAACATTTAAAAATCAAACGTTATTTACCCGAGATATTCAAAAAAATCATCAAAAAAGTTTCCATTTTCGAACGGACCCCGATTTTGAAAAAAAAACGTGATGTAACCCCTTGCCATTTTGACGATTTGGGTCAAAATTTAGGATTTCACACTTTTGATGCCAATCGATAGTACTGATCCTTACGAGTCCAAAATGGTATAAAATTCCAAAATCGGACAATTTTTGGCCGAGATATTCCAAAAAATCGTCAAAGAAGGTGTACTTTACAAACCATTCGGATTTTGGTCTACAACTTTTTTGAACCAACCGATTTTTGATTTGTTTAAATGCCAATTGATAGTAGGGTTCCGTACGAATTAAAAAAGGTATAACATTTAAAAATCAAACGTTATTTACCCGAGATATTCAAAAAAATCATCAAAAAAGTTTCCATTTTCGAACGGACCCCGATTTTGAAAAAAACGTGATGTAACCCCTTGCCATTTTGACGATTTGGGTGAAATTTGAGGATTTCACACTTTCGATGCCAATCGATAGTACTGATCCTTACGAGTCCAAAATGGTATAAAATTCCAAAATCGGACAATTTTTGGCCGAGATACTCAAAAAAATCGTCAAAGAAGGTGTACTTTACAAACCATTCGGATTTTGGTCCACAATTTTTTTGAACCAACCGATTTTTGATTTGTTTGAATGCCAATTGATAGTAGGGTTCCGTACGAATTCAAAAAGGTATAACATTTAAAAATCAGACGTTATTTACCCGAGATATTCAAAAAAATCATCAAAAAAGTTTCCATTTTCGAACGGAATCCGATTTTGAAAAAAAACGTGATGTAACCCCTTGCCATTTTGACGATTTGGGTGAAATTTTAGGATTTCACACTTTTGATGCCAATCGATAGAACTGATTCTTACGAGTCCAAAATGGTATAAAATTCCAAAATCGCACAATTTTTGGCCGAGATATTCCAAAAAATCGTCAAAGAAGGTGTACTTTACAAACCATTCGGATTTTGGTCTACAACTTTTTTGAACCAACCGATTTTTGATTTTGCCATTTTGACGATTTGGGTCAAAATTTAGGATTTCACACTTTTGATGCCAATCGATAGTACTGATCCTTACGAGTCCAAAATGGTATAAAATTCCAAAATCGGACAATTTTTGGACGAGATATTCCAAAAAATCGTCAAAGAAGGTGTACTTTACAAACCATTCGGATTTTGGTCTACAACTTTTTTGAACCAACCGATTTTTGATTTGTTTAAATGCCAATTGATAGTAGGGTTCCGTACGAATTCAAAAAGGTATAACATTTAAAAATCAGACGTTTTTTACCCGAGATATTCCAAAAAATCGTCAAAGAAGGTGTACTTTACAAACCATTCGGATTTTGGTCTACAACTTTTTTGAACCAACCGATTTTTGATTTGTTTAAATGCCAATTGATAGTAGGGTTCCGTACGAATTCAAAAAGGTATAACATTTAAAAATCAGACGTTTTTTACCCGAGATATTCTAAAAAAATCATCAAAAAAGTTTCCATTTTCGAACGGACCCCGATTTTTTTTTTTGATTTTGCCATTTTGACGATTTGGGTCAAAATTTAGGATTTCACACTTTTGATGCCAATCGATAGTACTGATCCTTACGAGTCCAAAATGGTATAAAATTCCAAAATCGCACAATTTTTGGCCGAGATATTCCAAAAAATCGTCAAAGAAGGTGTACTTTACAAACCATTCGGATTTTGGTCTACAACTTTTTTGAACCAACCGATTTTTGATTTTGCCATTTTGACGATTTGGGTCAAAATTTAGGATTTCACACTTTTGATGCCAATCGATAGTACTGATCCTTACGAGTCCAAAATGGTATAAAATTCCAAAATCGGACAATTTTTGGACGAGATATTCCAAAAAATCGTCAAAGAAGGTGTACTTTACAAACCATTCGGATTTTGGTCTACAACTTTTTTGAACCAACCGATTTTTGATTTGTTTAAATGCCAATTGATAGTAGGGTTCCGTACGAATTCAAAAAGGTATAACATTTACAAATCAGACGTTTTTTACCCGAGATATTCAAAAAAATCGTCAAAGAAGGTGTACTTTACAAACCATTCGGATTTTGGTCTACAACTTTTTTGAACCCACCGATTTTTGAACCAACAGATTTTTGATTTGTTTAAATGCCAATTGATAGTAGGGTTCCGTACGAATTCAAAAAAGTATAACATTTAAAAATCAAACGTTATTTACCCGAGATATTCAAAAAAATCATCAAAAAAGTTTCCATTTTCGAACGGACCCCGATTTTGAAAAAAAAACGTGATGTAACCCCTTGCCATTTTGACGATTTGGGTCAAAATTTAGGATTTCACACTTTTGATGCCAATCGATAGTACTGATCCTTACGAGTCCAAAGTGGTATAAAATTCCAAAATCGGACAATTTTTGGCCGAGATATTCCAAAAAATCGTCAAAGAAGGTGTACTTTACAAACCATTCGGATTTTGGTCTACAACTTTTTTGAACCAACCGATTTTTGATTTGTTTAAATGCCAATTGATAGTAGGGTTCCGTACGAATTCAAAAAGGTATAACATTTAAAAATCAGACGTTTTTTACCCGAGATATTCCAAAAAATCGTCAAAGAAGGTGTACTTTACAAACCATTCGGATTTTGGTCTACAACTTTTTTGAACCAACCGATTTTTGATTTGTTTAAATGCCAATTGATAGTAGGGTTCCGTACGAATTCAAAAAGGTATAACATTTAAAAATCAGACGTTTTTTACCCGAGATATTCTAAAAAAATCATCAAAAAAGTTTCCATTTTCGAACGGACCCCGATTTTGAAAAAAAAACGTGATGTAACCCCTTGCCATTTTGACGGTTTGGGTCAAAATTTAGGATTTCACACTTTTGATGCCAATCGATAGTACTGATCCTTACGAGTCCAAAATGGTATAAAATTCCAAAATCGCACAATTTTTGGCCGAGATATTCCAAAAATCGTCAAAGAAGGTGTACTTTACAAACCATTCGGATTTTGGTCTACAACTTTTTTGAACCAACCGATTTTTGATTTTGCCATTTTGACGATTTGGGTCAAAATTTAGGATTTCACACTTTTGATGCCAATCGATAGTACTGATCCTTACGAGTCCAAAATGGTATAAAATTCCAAAATCGGACAATTTTTGTCGAGATATTCCAAAAAATCGTCAAAGAAGGTGTACTTTACAAACCATTCGGATTTTGGTCTACAACTTTTTTGAACCAACCGATTTTTGATTTGTTTAAATGCCAATTGATAGTAGGGTTCCGTACGAATTCAAAAAGGTATAACATTTAAAAATCAAACGTTATTTACCCGAGATATTCAAAAAAATCATCAAAAAAGTTTCCATTTTCGAACGGACCCCGATTTTGAAAAAAAACGTGATGTAACCCCTTGCCATTTTGACGATTTGGGTCAAAATTTAGGATTTCACACTTTTGATGCCAATCGATAGTACTGATCCTTACGAGTCCAAAATGGTATAAAATTCCAAAATCGGACAATTTTTGGCCGAGATATTCCAAAAAATCGTCAAAGAAGGTGTACTTTACAAACCATTCGGATTTTGGTCTACAACTTTTTTGAACCAACCGATTTTTGATTTGTTTAAATGCCAATTGATAGTAGGGTTCCGTACGAATTCAAAAAGGTATAACATTTAAAAATCAAACGTTATTTACCCGAGATATTCAAAAAAATCATCAAAAAAGTTTCCATTTTCGAACGGACCCCGATTTTGAAAAAAACGTGATGTAACCCCTTGCCATTTTGACGATTTGGGTGAAATTTGAGGATTTCACACTTTCGATGCCAATCGATAGTACTGATCCTTACGAGTCCAAAATGGTATAAAATTCCAAAATCGGACAATTTTTGGCCGAGATACTCAAAAAAATCGTCAAAGAAGGTGTACTTTACAAACCATTCGGATTTTGGTCCACAATTTTTTTGAACCAACCGATTTTTGATTTGTTTGAATGCCAATTGATAGTAGGGTTCCGTACGAATTCAAAAAGGTATAACATTTAAAAATCAGACGTTATTTACCCGAGATATTCAAAAAAATCATCAAAAAAGTTTCCATTTTCGAACGGACCCCGATTTTGAAAAAAAACGTGATGTAACCCCTTGCCATTTTGACGATTTGGGTGAAATTTTAGGATTTCACACTTTTGATGCCAATCGATAGAACTGATTCTTACGAGTCCAAAATGGTATAAAATTCCAAAATCGGACAATTTTTGGCCGAGATATTCCAAAAAATCGTCAAAGAAGGTGTACTTTACAAACCATTCGGATTTTGGTCCACAAATTTTTTGAACCAACCGATTTTTGATTTGTTTAAATGCCAATTGATAGTAGGGTTCCGTACGAATTCAAAGAGGTATAACATTTAAAAATCAGACGTTTTTTACCCGAGATATTCAAAAAAAATCATCAAAAAAGTTTCCATTTTCGAACGGACCCCGATTTTGAAAAAAAAACGTGATGTAACCCCTTGCCATTTTGACGATTTGGGTCAAAATTTAGGATTTCACACTTTCGATGCCAATCGATAGTACTGATCCTTACGAGTCCAAAATGGTATAAAATTCCAAAATCGGACAATTTTTGGCCGAGATATTCCAAAAAATCGTCAAAGAAGGTGTACTTTACAAACCATTCGGATTTTGGTCTACAACTTTTGTGAACCAACCGATTTTTGATTTGTTTAAATGCCAATTGATAGTAGGGTTCCGTACGAATTCAAAAAGGTATAACATTTAAAAATCAGACGTTTTTTACCCGAGATATTCAAAAAAAATCATCAAAAAAGTTTCCATTTTCGAACGGACCCCGATTTTGAAAAAAAACGTGATGTAACCCCTTGCCATTTTGACGATTTGGGTCAAAATTTAGGATTTCACACTTTTGATGCCAATCGATAGTACTGATCCTTACGAGTCCAAAATGGTATAAAATTCCAAAATCGGACAATTTTTGGCCGAGATATTCCAAAAAATCGTCAAAGAAGGTGTACTTTACAAACCATTCGGATTTTGTCTACAACTTTTTTGAACCAACCGATTTTTGATTTGTTTAAATGCCAATTGATAGTAGGGTTCCGTACGAATTCAAAAAGGTATAACATTTAAAAATCAGACGTTTTTTACCCGAGATATTCAAAAAAAATCATCAAAAAAGTTTCCATTTTCGAACGGACCCCGATTTTGAAAAAAACGTGATGTAACCCCTTGCCATTTTGACGATTTGGGTCAAAATTTAGGATTTCACACTTTTGATGCCAATCGATAGTACTGATCCTTACGAGTCCAAAATGGTATAAAATTCCAAAATCGGACAATTTTTGGCCGAGATATTCCAAAAAATCGTCAAAGAAGGTGTACTTTACAAACCATTCGGATTTTGGTCTACAACTTTTTTGAACCAACCGATTTTTGATTTGTTTAAATGCCAATTGATAGTAGGGTTCCGTACGAATTCAAAAAGGTATAACATTTAAAAATCAGACGTTTTTTACCCGAGATATTCAAAAAAAATCATCAAAAAAGTTTCCATTTTCGAACGGACCCCGATTTTGAAAAAAAAACGTGATGTAACCCCTTGCCATTTTGACGATTTGGGTCAAAATTTAGGATTTCACACTTTTGATGCCAATCGATAGTACTGATCCTTACGAGTCCAAAATGGTATAAAATTCCAAAATCGGACAATTTTTGGCCGAGATATTCCAAAAAATCGTCAAAGAAGGTGTACTTTACAAACCATTCGGATTTTGTCTACAACTTTTTTGAACCAACCGATTTTTGATTTGTTTAAATGCCAATTGATAGTAGGGTTCCGTACGAATTCAAAAAGGTATAACATTTAAAAATCAGACGTTTTTTACCCGAGATATTCAAAAAAAATCATCAAAAAAGTTTCCATTTTCGAACGGACCCCGATTTTGAAAAAAACGTGATGTAACCCCTTGCCATTTTGACGATTTGGGTCAAAATTTAGGATTTCACACTTTTGATGCCAATCGATAGTACTGATCCTTACGAGTCCAAAATGGTATAAAATTCCAAAATCGGACAATTTTTGGCCGAGATATTCCAAAAAATCGTCAAAGAAGGTGTACTTTACAAACCATTCGGATTTTGGTCTACAACTTTTTTGAACCAACCGATTTTTGATTTGTTTAAATGCCAATTGATAGTAGGGTTCCGTACGAATTCAAAAAGGTATAACATTTAAAAATCAGACGTTATTTACCCGAGATATTCAAAAAAATCATCAAAAAAGTTTCCATTTTCGAACGGACCCCGATTTTGAAAAAAAACGTGATGTAACCCCTTGCCATTTTGACGGTTTGGGTCAAAATTTAGGATTTCACACTTTTGATGCCAATCGATAGTACTGATCCTTACGAGTCCAAAATGGTATAAAATTCCAAAATCGGACAATTTTTGGCCGAGATATTCCAAAAAATCGTCAAAGAAGGTGTACTTTACAAACCATTCGGATTTTGGTCTACAACTTTTTTGAACCAACCGATTTTTGATTTGTTTAAATGCCAATTGATAGTAGGGTTCCGTACGAATTCAAAAAGGTATAACATTTAAAAATCAGACGTTATTTACCCGAGATATTCAAAAAAATCATCAAAAAAGTTTCCATTTTCGAACGGACCCCGATTTTGAAAAAAAACGTGATGTAACCCCTTGCCATTTTGACGATTTGGGTCAAAATTTAGGATTTCACACTTTTGATGCCAATCGATAGTACTGATCCTTACGAGTCCAAAATGGTATAAAATTCCAAAATCGGACAATTTTTGGCCGAGATATTCCAAAAAATCGTCAAAGAAGGTGTACTTTACAAACCATTCGGATTTTGGTCTACAACTTTTGTGAACCAACCGATTTTTGATTTGTTTAAATGCCAATTGATAGTAGGGTTCCGTACGAATTCAAAAAGGTATAACATTTAAAAATCAGACGTTTTTTACCCGAGATATTCAAAAAAAATCATCAAAAAAGTTTCCATTTTCGAACGGACCCCGATTTTGAAAAAAACGTGATGTAACCCCTTGCCATTTTGACGATTTGGGTCAAAATTTAGGATTTCACACTTTTGATGCCAATCGATAGTACTGATCCTTACGAGTCCAAAATGGTATAAAATTCCAAAATCGGACAATTTTTGGCCGAGATATTCCAAAAAATCGTCAAAGAAGGTGTACTTTACAAACCATTCGGATTTTGGTCTACAACTTTTTTGAACCAACCGATTTTTGATTTGTTTAAATGCCAATTGATAGTAGGGTTCCGTACGAATTCAAAAAGGTATAACATTTAAAAATCAGACGTTATTTACCCGAGATATTCAAAAAAAATCATCAAAAAAGTTTCCATTTTCGAACGGACCCCGATTTTGAAAAAAACGTGATGTAACCCCTTGCCATTTTGACGATTTGGGTCAAAATTTAGGATTTCACACTTTTGATGCCAATCGATAGTTTTGATCCTTACGAGTCCAAAATGGTATAAAATTCCAAAATCGGACAATTTTTGGCCGAGATATTCCAAAAAATCGTCAAAGAAGGTGTACTTTACAAACCATTCGGAAGAAGGTGAACTTTACAAACCATTCGGATTTTGGTCTACAACTTTTTTGAACCAACCGAATGCCAATTGATAGTAGGGTTCCGTACGAATTCAAAAAGGTATAACATTTAAAAATCAGACGTTATTTACCCGAGATATTCAAAAAAATCATCAAAAAAGTTTCCATTTTCGAGCGGACCCCGATTTTGCAAAAGAAACGTGATGTAACCTTCTGTTTATCCAAGCTATTGACTATCGAATTTTGTCAGTTTTGATAGATATCGCTAACTATCAGCTACACTATTGATAACAATATCTAACAATAAATTTTGGCAGCTCTGTTAACTATTGAAGAAGAATAGATTTAGCAGGGAAACGGTCAGTCTTTATTCAGTTTCGCCATAGATTACGATCAAAAAGAATCAATTATCGAATCGGACTAATTAACGATAATTGATCGAATTTTCCATTAATCGGTAAGTATCGAAGCTGGCCGATAATTAACTGTTAATATTAATATCAATTGATATTCGCATCACTTACAGCTACAACCCAAAACATATATATCTCACTACGAAGTGGCCAGTCTCTAGTCAGACTATAAGCTATAAGCAGGAGTTTATGACTTGGCCATAAATCGATTACGTTCGACCACATTTTACAGCTAAAGTCAATGCTTGTCTTTACGGGGTTAAATTTAATGCTAACATTTCTGAAATGGCTCAACTCAAATATACAAATAAATATTGTTGTAAAAATTGATAAGCCCATCAAACGGCAATCGTTGAAGGGAACAAAGGACATTAGCAGCGACGCGGCGCGAACGTCAGCTTTTATGGGGCCCAGGGAGAGACAGGCAGGCAGCGGAAAAAACAGTCAAACGGCAACTCAGTCAAAATGTTCGGATATGAACTCTTTTTTAATGAGGTGCTAAAAATGCCGTTATTGTTATGACAGTCGGGCGGGCGGGCATTAACGGTTGCTGGCAACGCCTCGTCCTGGCCCTAAATGCCGACACGCAGAGCTTTGTTGGCTTTTCGGCAGGACATTAACGTTAAAGCAAAGTTTTAATGCAGATTCGCTAACTTGGCTCGACGAACCGCTCCGAAGCGCCGTTTAAACATCGATTTGTAAATTGTTAAATGATTGCCGGGCTAAATGCGCGTGGCTAATGCCCCGTTCCGCACCGCTGGCAAGGGTTGTTCGCTTGGGCGGGGAATACCCGGCGGGGTGCGGCAGTGGGAAATGCGAATGATACTAAGGGTATATGTGCGTCTGGCCTGGCGGGACTCTTATCTATGCAGCATCATCGAATTCCTCGCATACCCGAGCAATGCGCGTACATTTTTTCCTTACGTGCGTTGGCTTAGCAGCCGACGGAGGCAGCGACGAGTCGCAGCCTTCAGCCCTCACATGTTCTCCCTTTTTTTCGATATGAATACCCTTTTATCGAAGTGCAGGGTACATTTTGAAAGTTGTGGCGGTTTTTGTGCTTAATAGCTTAAGCTTCCTCACTGTTTATATGTAAATACTGCATTCAATTCAATAGAAGTTTAGCTGGAAACTGGATAAAGGTAAGGATTAGCGTCAAGGGTATTCGAAAATGTATCTGTCCAATTTAAGCGTTTACTTACAATCGAATTCAGAAATAGTATATTTACGAATCTTTTTTTTATACATATTCAAATATTTGGGAAATATTTGTTGCCCAGACCTTCTGAGATTACTGAAATTCCACTGGCTGGCCTTCATTTGCAGCATCTTGAGTCTCCTACTGCTCGCGCTTATTAAACCACTTCACTTACCGCTCAAGCGTTTTGGCGGCCCAAAGTGGGGCTTCAGTCCAAGTACGGAAGTAGCCATTGAATATTCAAGCAGCTAAACACTTGTGTGTCCAGTGGGTGGGGCAGCGTTGTAGTTGACGCATTTTTCTTTTTGAAGGGGGCCTGTTTCATTGGTTGATTTTTATGAGAACTTTGGCAGCCATTTAGAAAAATGTTGCTGTAGATTTTGGCCTTTTTGACAAACATAACACTTTGGCAGCCCGAGACGGCAGCAGTTGGCAAACAAATTTGAATTTATATTAATTTATTAGCATAGCAAAAGCGCAGCAGTCAACGCCGAGTGGACCCCACTGTCCTAGCCGTAAGCCCAATTCCGGCTAAATACGGCTCGTATTTTGTGCCGCAGTTGACACCAAGTGCCAGCCGCAAAACTTTTCGAGAGCAGGCCTTATAATGAAAATGAAAATGAAAAGTAATTCCACAATGAAGTCGCTAATTTGAAATGTAAATTGCCGTGCTAAGCAGTCGGAAATAAAAAAGTGAGAAATAAGGAAAAAGTGCGAGTGCTGCCCTCCAAATGACTGCCAGAGTGGGCGGGTGGGGTGGCTCATCTACACACATTTATTATGCGCGCATTTTTCACACCGGATTTGCATGTGGCCAGGGACTAGTCCGGAAACCGGAGCGACTTCATTTTGAGTTTTAAGTGTCGCACGCCCAAAAATATGCAGCACTTGCGTGAAATATGCGCCCGAGATCCAAAGTAGCTGGCTCTATGCAAAATTATGCTAATGCCGCGCCCACAGCCCAGATGGGCGTGGCGGCAGTTGCAGGCTGCCACCTGCGTTTTATGCAACGAAATTTGCCAAATGTCAAGCGACTCAAGCGGCGACTGAAAGGGGACTCCGGGTGAGCGGAATGGCTGCTGTTGACTTTGGTTCGCATGCAGCTGACAGGTCGACAGTTGGCAGTTCCAAAAGTCAAAAAGGGGAGCAGCACACAGCTTGCTGCTCGTGGGGCACACATGGACAAAACAAACAAGTGCCAAAGAACTTTAACCAAACGATTTTGCACTTTAAAGGTGCCCCCTCCATCCTCCCCACTCCATTAAGCTTCGGCGTCCTGGCAAGCGATCCAGCGCCAGCTTAGCGTTTACCTACACACTCATAAAATGCGCATTAAAACATACTGCGCTGGCCGGGTAAAATCCAAAAGGATTTAGTTGCGCCACAGGAGGTGGTTACTTCACGTCTATTGCGCCATCTTTGCATACACACACACACACACACTGTTACTCGTACACACACACACACACACACACACACATTGAGCGACAGCCAACCGAGCAACCTCTGTGCCCCAGCTGGTAACATGAATGGCTTTTTCATCCATCAAACATGGCGTCAAACGTCACATGGCTTGGCGCACAAAAAGGCAAGCCAGAATGCCCAACCCCAAAGCTCTATTGTCGTCTAATACCACAGCGCCCCGGCCCCACCCATTGCCCCCGATGTGCCCCATCTATAGCCATGCATCACTTCCGCAGTCGCTGTCGGTGGGTGCGGCTGCCACCGCCGTGGGCTACATAATCTTTCGAGCTTTATGTGCTGATGACTTGCTGAGCCTGAGCTGGCGATGCCATTGCTGTTGCTTTTGTTATTGTTGTTGTTGCTGCTGTTGTTGTTGTTGTTGTTGTTGCTGCTGCTGCTGTTGAGGTCGGAGCTGTGTGGGCTGTTGGGGTTTACTGCGTGTTTGGTTGTTCCGAAATGTGCTGAGTCGGTTTTTGTGCTTGGTCGGATTTTCTACACTTTTGTTGGCATCACCCAGAGTTGCTGTGTTGTTGTTGCTGTTGTTGTTGGCTCAGCATGTTGCTGGCTTCTAAATACATGGACACACACACACACACACACACGCGTACACTAACATAAGCATAGACATTCATATAATGCTTGTAATATTTGCGCTTAGCCTTTACAAGGGAAGCGGCCCTCTGGCCCGGCAGATGGCAGAAGGCGGTAGGCGGACGAGAGGCGGCGCGAACGCCCCAAGTGTCCTTGGGGCTGCGCTTTCGCATTTCAGTTGAGTTCAAAATGTTTATTTTGTTGTCCTTAGGTTAGTCGCTTGCTCATTTTGTGTGCCTAACGCTTGTTTGCCTGTATCTTGACTAAGTGTGTGCATGTATGTGTGCACACATACCTACATACATCTTGTATATATACATATATATTTGTCTGTGTGTGTGTGCATTGCTTTTTTTTAGCGTTTTTGTGTGTGTTATTTGATTTGAACTGTTTGCATTCAGTGCTGTTTACATATCTCAGGAATATCTAGCCCGTGCCATCGGTAAATATCCTTGATCCATTTGCAAACAGAAGCAACAGAATCTGCAGCTTCTGAAGCTTTAAAATTCTCTATCTGAAGGTAAAACTGAACGAAATGCCTTGATAAAAGTAAAAAATATTGAAAATTTGTTTAACCTTTCTTTCATGCCAAATTGTGTAAAGTTATATCTAGAGAACACACTTGTTTCGTATGCAAATTATTTATAATTATTTTATTTATATATCTACATCTATATCTTAAATCATTTGTGGATCAAATGTGAGCAATAAGGTTTTATATTTGTAAGGAGTATTGTTAAGGAACAGCATTTAGCTAAAAAGAGAGATTAATTTCTGAAAGGAGCATTAAGCTGACAAAAATGCAAGGCGAGCTACCCACGCAGAGACATTATCCTCAAGCCGCAGATGTAAAAAACTTGTTAAATAAAAAAGAGTTTACAGCGCCAAATACAATGGGGCTGCAAGCGCTGTGCCGCCGACGATGATGCAAAAATCCTTTAAGAAGGGATTTGCGATAATCGTCAGAAGAGACGCAAGAAGGTTTTAAGCAACAAATCGGCATCAAGCGAGAGCCGCACATGCCTTAAAATCTTATAAATTGAAGGCAAACTCGGATCCCACGCTGAGCGACAGACGGAGACAGAAATCAGGAGACAGACTGATATGACTCTGCGATGCCCAATCCCCATCCAGAAGAGTCAACCATTAAATGGGACAGTGCCAAGGAAGTGTTGTATTTGTAGTGTGCACAACTATTTGTTTTTGCCCGCTGTGCGAAGCTGTGCGCAAATTTTCGCAATTCCGTAATGGTTATTGGAAACGCAGTCAGCCAGCCAGCCAACTGGCGGCAAATATTGACGTCGGCTCTATCC
Organism: Drosophila kanekoi; assembly: GCA_037075305.1. Lineage (NCBI taxonomy): Eukaryota > Metazoa > Arthropoda > Insecta > Diptera > Drosophilidae > Drosophila > Drosophila kanekoi. The sequence goes on from JBAMCE010000141.1 coordinate 7,899,632, forward strand.
GAGAGCAAATCCTTTAATGGCGTTAAACGCACCCATATAGGGATTTCCGCACAAACTTCGCTGGCTTTGTTTTGCCAGACCACACGAAAAACTGCCAAGCAGTGGCTCGTCCTCTTTCTGTACATATATTGTCAGCCATAAACTTTTATTACGCCTTAAGGTGAATGATTTTGTTTATTTTTTAGGCCTGTTGCCGGCGTGGAATAACAACAAGGACGCCCACGGGCCTTGGTCCTTGTGCTGGTCAGCAACAAACGCATAATTTTGCGTTACTTTTGTCGCCACGCGTTGCGCCCCACGGCGTTTGGCAGCCCTTTGGGATCTGGATGCGGGCGTTGGGCCAACAAAAATAAATCGCAACAATTTGTAATGCCAAGCATTTTATTTATTCTCCGATTTCAGGCCGTGCGCTTTTCTGGCAACAATAATAAACACATATAAAATACATAAAAATGTATTTATTTTGCTGAACCACCCGATTAGCTCAACAGGTTCCTGGCCGAGAGGCGGCGCTGGCGGGCATGGCTGGAACAGCATTCGAGTCATAAATCAATTTACCAGCACATAGTCACGCGCTGCAGCTTTGCAGCTTCATAAATGCATCGGCGGTCGCAATTGCAACATAATGAACCGACGCGGCCCGTAATTTGTCTATTATGGGGCATTGTTTAGCGCCCAAAGCCCCCAGCTGCCGGGGCCTATTCACACTTGTGGGCGTGCGCCAACCGCTGGAGTCGGGGGTCACAATCCCAATCGCAGTCGCAGTCGCAGTCGCAGTTGCAGTCGAAGCCACAGTTGCTGCACAAATGCATACAATGCCACATATGTCGCGCTTAATTAACCCCAAACAATTTCAGCTGTTTGGCTGCCTGACATCGACACACACACATACACACACACACACACAAATACTCACAAACTAGCACCGCCACACACAAACACGCATATTAGTCGCATGTATCCAATACAAAGTTTATGCGATGAAATAAACGTTTTTCATTTTCTGAAAAAGTCTCGTGTTCTTGTTTTTTGATTAGTTTTGTTTTTTGTTACAGCATGTTCAACGTAAAAAAGGGGTCTCCGACTCGATAAAGTATATATATCACTGATCAGTCGATTTAGACATTTCCGTATGTCTGTTTCGATGCATACTAATCTATCGCTGGAAACTAGCTTTGTCTAGAAAATATTGATTAATTGTATGTATACTTAATACATTGATTAAATCGATTTAAATACCTTGCATATTGATTAACTAGGTATATAGTTCATAGTTCGCGCTGCTTGTTCACGGCATAAACGCATGCACTAAGAGCAGCTGCAGCCGCATTCGGTTATTTGAAAGGCACGAGTTAGGCGCTCATAACTGACGCACGTTTCTATGGCAGCACGCGCGCCGGGTGGACGGCGGGATGGTGCAGCCGGGCAACACAGTGACCCAAATTAATCTTAGTCATTAGCGGGAGCAAGTGTGCGCCGGCAGCAATGTAGAACTCGGCTGACAGACACAGCAACAGCGCAAGGGAGTCGCATCCAAAACCTTGACTTGTCTATGGCTAGGCTACGCGCCGACAAAGTGGCAAAAGTTTTGTTGCTGCACTGTGAAGGGGGAGCGAGGGTCGACTGACGACAGCCACTGTTGTCGTCTGCACAGCTCGAGGCGTGAAAAATTAAAGTTTACTCGTACATCGGTTTAGAATCGTTCGAGACATGAAATAATTTAAATAAACCCGAAATATCGTTGCCATTCCCATGTGAAGACAAACATCTCGACAATATGTACGTATCAATTAAATCGCCCAACACAGGTCACTGTTTAGTCGAAATTATAATGCTCGCATATATATATTAAACATAGTTTATAGTATATTATTACTTTAAGTATCTTAGGAACCGCTTGACTAAATAATATATGTACAATCTTAGGCAAAGACTTTGGTTTGTGGGTTCGACTTACTTGTCCACATCGGTGAACTTGAAGCGGAAAGGTATGGCTGGCTCCATAAGGAATAATGATTTGAACGGCTTTGATGCATCGTAGTTAAACTCCACATGGAAGTTACGTATTAATTTGGCCAGCGAGGTCTCCATTTCTAGATCCACCACACGCTTGCCAATGCACATGCGTGGTCCGAAGCCAAAGGGCAGGTAGGTAAACGGAGTGACATCTATCTTTTTGTTCGTCTCGGGATCACGCAGCCAACGTTCGGGCAGAAACTGGTTTGCCTGTGAAAAATACTTTTCTTCCTTCATCAGAGCATTCGCACCCAGTATAATCTGTGTCCCTTTGGGTATATGATAACCAGAAAGGGTAACGTCCGTTGTACAATTGCGGAAGGTGCCCACTCCGTTTGGATAATAGCGCAGGGCCTCCTTGATAACGGCACGCAGATATGGCATGTCCTTCATGCTCTCCTCATCCAGAATCGTCTCCTTGGTTGGCATCACTCGCAGCAGTTCAGCGCGTAGCTTGTGCTGTTTATCCTGGTTCTTGCTCAGGCACAGCAGCAGCGCAGCCAAAAATGTGGAAGATGCATCCACGCCGGCCAAAAGCAAGTCCAGACCCATGACGACTGCCACCTTGGGATCAATATTTATCAATCGTTGCATCATGCTGTTGTTTACGCTCTTATCTCCAGACTGGAGCCGCCGCTCCTCCTCCAATCGGGCTTCCTCAATCAGACGCTGGGAAATATCCACACTCTCGTTAAGAATGCGCATCAGCTTACGGAAGGTGGGCGTGGACACGACTTTCCAAAGAGAGGGCTGTACGTCCAGTTTAAAGGAAAGCTGAAATATCTGTCGTGACGATTTGAACAGACTCAAGGCGTCTGGATTATCACGGTTCTTGCGTATGATGCCCATTTGACGATTGAAGGCAATCAATGCAATCGACTCGAAGACCAAGCGACTTATTTCCTGTTCAAAGTCAGCGGGCACTTCCAGGGTATGTGGATCGCGTATCTCTTTGATGCTGTGGAAACAAGATATTAATACCTGAATGATCGTAAATGTTTGCTAACTTACCGTTCAATGAATTCATTGTTAATGTTGGACAGCGGCTCGTAGTACATCTTTAGGCCCCTGGGCTGCATAAATACGGGGTTCACTGCCGTACGAAACTTGCCCCAGTCCTCGTGTTGCCTGCATAAACAAATCGAATGAACAGCTGATAATTGTTTACAAACAGGCGACTACTTACGCGGCTATTAGGCCCTTTAACTCCCCAAACACTTCCGGCCTTATTTTCTCGCGGAAGTAAACCAATGAATCAAGGCCTTCGCGTCGTGGCCAAACGCCTTCGTTGCGAAACACCGTCTCAATGTCTTTATTACTAAAGGCGGCCAGAAAATCGGGGCGCCCAAAGAAACCCGGCAAAATAAAGAGATCGCCATAGCGCTTACGCATGGTGATGGCAAAATCCAAGAACGAGACGTCATAAAACTCTCCGCCGGGCATAAAGCCGCGGAGGAACTTTACTCTACCCGGTCGCGGCACTTCGCTAAAGGGACGCGCCTGCGCAGCAGCAACATCATCGGACGGCTATAAGAAAAGGTCACATTGTTTAGTTTCATGCAGTTACGTAGACTCCACATTAGGTGCAGCTCACGTTGAATGCTGTGGCGGCGTGCACAGATCTGACGCCAGCCAACGCTATTTGTCGCGCTTTGATTAGAGACATTTTGTTATCAGTTATCCACTGCGACTGCTTCCGACCAAAGCGCCGCTCAAACTAAAAATTACTGCAAGCTCTCTACGCCTTTATATACGAATCGAGCGAAGCGAGCTGAGAGACAAAACCAAATGTCAGGCAAGATCAACAATTAACTGTAGAGCGGCATCTAGTCTCTCTGTCTCTCTCTACTCTCTCAGTCTCAGTCTACTGCTTATCATCGCCTGTGTATGTATGTCACCTCGTTGGGCATGCTTAAGGCAAAACAAATATCTTGAATGTTTTTTTCTTCAGTCATTGTGTCAGCAAAATGCTATGGGCCTAAAAAGCTGCCCAGTCACAATGAATATATCGGGCGAAATAAATGCTTTGTTTATATGACGCAGCACAATTCATAGCTTCTCTTGATTGTATTCGCCTACCAATACTCACACACCCACACTCACACACACTTGAGCACATGTTTGTCATTAAATTAACGCGTGATAACAAAAGCTCCGCACACTGCAAAAAATAAGTAATAAGTAAAAGTTATCGTTCACGAACTAAAAACACTTTGCTTCTTTTCTTCTTTGACTCTCAAATCAAGCAAAGTATTTAATGACCATTTTGGTCATGATTTGGCCTCTATATTCAACTATTACTTAACTATTCTTATTATTACAGTATTCCTTTAAAAGCTTTAGGTAACTCCCCAGGTTTTATCATATGTAGCTCATTTCAAATCACAATACACAAATTATGTAAATATAAATAATTAACATACGCAAAATCGAACATCTTACAGAAATATAGTTTTCTGTTCAGCGAATAGCAGCCACAGTCATGGGGAAGCACAATCAAAAAACGAAAACATCTTGTGCCGCGGCAGTGATAATGAATTATAAAAAAGTAGCCAACACATAATTATGGTGATTATCCATCCACAGGGCAAACAGCTCGGGAAGCGGGGCGAAGATGGCTAAGAAGCTGCCACCCAAAGTAAATGCCAACTAAGTGGCCCGGCCGCGTGCACTAATTGTGAGTAACACGTTCACGTTTACAACTTTAAGAGAATTTCCCTCGGAAAACAAGAGACCGGCTTGCAGGCTGGCAGTCAGGCATCCAGTCAACCGGCTAGACCAAGCCAGACGAGAGACGGCCATTCCAGCTTAGACATTAAAGTTTGGCCAGCCAGCTCGTTAAATAGACCAAATTCATCTGGCCAAAGTTTAAAGTGTCGGCAGCCCGCGCCGACATTTATCAGTCATTAACACGGCCAACTACACAAAACAAAACAGCGAAGCTGTGGGCGGGGCAGAGGGGAAGCGGGGCAGCGGGCGTTGAAATGGCCACCCAATTAAAGCAGAGACTTTAATTTGCTTGCGGGTCCCAGCAGCAGCAGCCGCAGCAGCAGCAGCATTAAAAATCAATAAATTTAAAACATTGTATGACAATAGAAAAAAACAACATCTGAAAGAACGCATGGCCCTGCCATAGATTCGATGCTAGAGAAAATTCTCTTCAGGGATGTTCGTGCTGTTGTTGTTGTTGTTGTTGGTGCTGAGACGCAGCACAGAATCGCCGAGCCAAACATCCTTTGTCAATACAAAATACGTACAACAAATCAAATAAAAGCACGACAACAATATCAACAACAACAACAAGCCGAATGGCAACAAAGACAAAAGTCAAAAGTGCAAAAACAAAAGCAAAACCCAACAAGCGCCCCCAAAATGCAAGCCGAATCCTGGAACGGGCAACGGGAACGAGAACGGGTCCAGGATCAGCGCATGCGCCCGACTGGCGAATCTCACGAAGCGGGGAAGCCCACTGGCCTCTGCTTGTGTGCACGTACATGGACCTGGCTGGGGTTGGTGTTGGGGTTGGAAGGGCGCAAAGGAAATGTTGTTACAAACGCCGGATAAAATGGCGTTGCCTCGCTTTGGGGGCGCACCCACACACAAGCACACGCACACACACACACGAACACAGAGATATTTCTCCTCCATTTTGAGAAAATTTCCTGCTTCGAGAACAACAGTCGATAGCCACGTCTGGCCGAACTGAGCAAATGATTTTTAACAAATTTCATTAACATCAGAGGTCCGTAATCATTCAAGCATCGCGTTTCGTAACTGGCCTGACGATACCTTTCACGCTGGCCACTCTCAGCCATTCGAAAGATATCCCGATGCATATTTACCTGCAGTTCACCTGACGCGACCTCCAATAACATTCACAAAACTGCGTGAAAAGTGTCGTCAAAAGCAACGCTAAAAATCCGTGATTCAATCAAATACTAAAAAATTGGAGCAGCATTAAAAGTCGGTTCAGTTTGTGCCTGTGGACATTTGGTGGCTGCGAGAAACCACCAAAATGATCGACGAACAGCATCCCATGCAAATTGGACTATGTAAGTATTGGTTTCTGTGTTGCCAAAACTGTAAAGACTTTTGGCCGTGCCCCATAGAAAAAAGCCGTCGCAACGGCAACAGCTTTCAATTTTACCGACGGCTTTCTGCAACGTAGTTGAAATGAATGTAAATCAGCTTAATTTATTATATGGGACAAGTTTTGATTCAAATAGGGAATTCCTCAAATCCTCAGTGAGTTCTTAAATTACTTTCCCATCCATTATCTGACACTTGTTACACAAATCTATAAATATGAAGACATTTAATTAGCTTATATAAAATATCAATAAAATAATTTGTAGAAATAAGCTTGTGGAGATTCACAGAATCTTAAAAATAGAACAATATAATCATTAATGTTTATGAGCTGAATTCATAGAAATAGCTATCAATTCCAGTTTATCGTCTAACTGTGTACAAAAGGTGAAAAAGTAAGCTCTGATTCTCGGGAAGTGGGCGATAAGCCCGCGAAGTGGGCGATAACACCCCCTTGTGGGCGTTACATGCCTGAAGGGGACATTATGGAGCAAGGGTTATTTGTAAAGTTGCGTGTTCTTTCGCTCATTAAAAAAGTCTCATTTAAAATGTGCTTTTAAACTCTCAAAACAAGATAAGTCTCATATATGGCAAGCTTTAACTTATGCAAAGTTCTTTACGCAATGATAAAGTTTGCGCTTTTTAAACATTTCGGGGGGAGAGTCCTGGAAAATATTTGATTCTTGAAATAACTCTAAGAAACTGAAGGGTTTTAAGTCCTAAGCATATCAATTTTATCTAGAACATTTGTAAGAACTTTCTATATTCGTCTGACATTAACAATCGGTTGATTTGAACAAATTGTTTTCCCATATTCATTAGCTCTCTTCAAGTTATCCGACATCGCTAAGAATCGATTTCCAGACTGGTTTTGTCGTGCATAAATAGAAGGCTATAAGAGCTGTCAACACCTGAATATATATTTTCATATTTATTAAGAAACCATTTCCGACCACTTTCTTGAGAGAAGTTCTTGCTTTTCGAAGAAACACAACAATACCTGATGAAATTCTCATATTTCCAAATATATATAGTTTTCTTACCAAATAGTTAGTACTTGTTGTTTGAGCACAAGCTGACAGCGAGTGCTGCACTTGCCACTTGAGCGTTGTGTGCTTAAGTCAAGCTGGCAGCGGGCCAAAAATCTGGACACATTTTATAGTGGGCAAACAACAAATGCTGACTTCTGTCAAAGATTAGGCCAAAACAAAGCATTTATGTTTATGTGTATCGCTGGCACAACAAAGCGTCGCCATAATTTCATTGTCCGCCCAAATCCGATTAAATTAAACGCCAGTCGCCGGCAACAACTCGGCAGCGACTGACAAACGGCGGCAGCGGCTGCACACAGTATCCTGGCAAGGGTTTCCGCTCGCCCGCTGCTGCCGAAGACTGCCAACATATGCCGCCAGCAGCAGCAGCAGCAGCAGCCGTAACCAACGTAATGAATCCTTACCCCCACCTCTTCCACCACCCTTCCCCTGCCATCCCCTGACAGGCCACACATATTTAAGGCACGGGGTGAGCCAAGGCGAGCGTAGGGGTTGAATCTCCGGCGTCTCGTTTAGCCAGCTCACGCACTACTCGTAAATTCTATTATAATTTAGTTATAAGTCGCCTGGCAGGGTGGTTTCCGCAACGCCCTCCTGATTTTTGCTGCACATTAGAATCTAATTAGTGCGGCGAAAGCGCAGCGGCAATGTCTATCAATGTCGCCTTTGCACTTGTCCACACAAATCCGATGATGCTAGGCGCTGACATGTCCAGCCAGCATGCTGACATCCTTGCAACAGCCAAAGGACAAAGGACAAAAGTGTAACAGGTGCGCCAGCTGAGCGGATTATCACTGCAGCAATCCAAAGTAGCTCGCATTAAAAGAGGTGTCCCAAGTCAAATGTATGAGATGATCAGAGTGCAGCAGCAGCAGTTGCTCTTGACAATTGATATAGGAACTAATAAACATATGCTTATAGGAATAAATCTATGTAGTTGATCTAGCGATAGCCGTGTGGACATGAGCAGCAGGAACTCAAGTCCAAAAGGCGGCGTATCGCACAGTTTCATAGCTTAGCTGTAGGCCAGAGAGCGCTAGACAGTTCTATTTGTAAGTTAGTTTCACAGTTTTAGCTCTTTGCTAAAGTTATAATAATGTTTCAATAAAATATGGAAAATGGAGACATCTTCGATATTAATCTATATATATATATGTATATACTGGTCTTGCTGAGTTCCTGATGACTGAAGACATAGTTCCAACTATTAAGGCTAAGAGGTTAGCATTTATGCTGTAATTACCTTATTTGTAAAAGGTTCACGCTCAGGGACAGTTTTTAGGAAATTCCAACCAAGAGTTGTGAAAAGCTTATGCTAATTGATATTTTTGATGTTACCTGTATACTAAGTATACTAAGTAACTAAGTATAAAAAGTATCACTAATATACAATACTTTTTGTCTGAAAGGGTTTGTTTTAAATCTTTGGCAAGCCATTGATAATAGTTCATTCTTGTTAGCTTTAACCAATAAACACTTTATTTTATCTGAGAAGCTTGTTGCATTATGTCATAAGAAAGTAGTAAGAAGACCTATATATATGATTAAAATATTGAAAGTTGAATTGAAATAAAAGCTAACAGCTTTATCGAGCCATCTGGCTAGGTAAATAGGTGGTTAATAGCTCAAGTATTGGGATGTGAATGGGATTTGTGGCTGCATTTTAATTTGCACATAACACAAATTGTATTTCTTACACGTGAGACCACAATACAAATTGATAACGTAAATTACTTTAAAATGCTGCACATATTTCTGGCATAAATTTTGCATGCCACAGAAATTTTTGTGAAAATTTAATGAAATTACGCACATGTGAAATCATTTAAATACAAAATGACAAACGCAGAATGTGAAGTCCTGGCACACACACACACACACACACAGACAGATATAAGAGTCTGAGGGTATGTGTGTATGTATTTGCACACATTCATGTCAAGTAAATAAAAAAAGAGGAAACCTGCGGATAAAGGCAAAACAATAACAACTGAAAAAGCGCGTAACGAAGCAAGATAAACGACACTCACGCACACACACACACTCGAGCATATACAGTGGCAAACAAATTACCGTACAATTTCAACAATTTGCCATAAATTGAGACAACAAGCAACAAAAAGCCAACCAAACAGCCAACAGCAGCAGCAACAGCAGCAGCAGCAACAAATGCCACAAATGTACAGTCATTTTTTGCCACCAACTCGAACAACCGCACTCGCACAAACAACAATACGTATACGCAGCGTTTGCCATATAAAAGCAAGTGCGTGGAATTTTGCAGTACGGCCAAACAGACGGACAATGGGACAGACATACCATATGCATACGGTCACGCACATATTTCGCTACAAAAGTCATTTCAATAATTGCAAAACCACAAATTTACTACAACTCGAAATGGTTGGCAAATGGTCACACTCACAACGGGGTGTGTGTGTGTGTTTGTGAGTGTGTGTGTGTGTATGGGGCAGCATCTCTCCAAGTGGAACCGCAAATGCAAATCCCGTTTGGGACATAGTTTTTGCCACGGACAACTGGGCGCAGTTGTAAATTTGAGGCAAGCGCACACGCTTGACCGCAATTTGCATGCCAATGTGAAAATAAAAATAACTGAAATGTTTCTCATTTGCATGTTTGGGCCTGGTCCACGACACAACCGCAAAAACCAAAATAGTTCCAATGGACATCAAATGTCAACAGCAGCAGCAGCATCCCCACCACCAACACCATCAACAGCAGCAGCAGCAGCAGCATGTAACTGGAGCTGGTCACACGCAGCAGCCGGCCGCAGGACCCATTGCAATGGGGCACAATCAACTGCTGTTGCACGGAAATGAGCGCATGTTAACAACACCAGCAGCAACAACTTCAGCAGCATCAACTGCGTCCTGTCAGCCAACAGCCAGCAAGACAGCAGCAGGAGCTGCGGGAGCAGGGGCCGCCAACTCCCACAATGACAAAATGGCGTCAGCCAGCCGAAATGTCAACGGAAGTTGTATCAACCACAGCAGCAGCATGGCCACCGCACAACAGCAAGCTCTAACGATGACAATGACCAGACAGGGTCCGGGGCCGGGTCCGCCAATGCAGCTGAGCCAACGCGTCACCTTGGGCGAGTGCAGTCTCAATGACTTGGATGGCTTTTCAGCGCCAACGGCGCCGCCGACATCCTCAACAGCACCGCACACACCGCAAGCGCCTCAGCTGCATCAGCTGCAGCAGCACACGGTCATGGGCATGGCCATGGGAGGGGATGTGGGCATGGGCATGGGCCCGGCGCTCAACCAGTGCACCTACTGCTGCCAGCCAATTTGTGATCGTTATATCATGCGAGTGGTGGACAACTCGTTTCACGAGGGTTGCCTCAAGTGCACCGCCTGCTCGCTGCATCTGGTGCACTCCTGCTATGCGCGGGACGGCAAGCTCTACTGTCGCATTGACTACGAAAGGTAGGTGGGTCGGTGGATCTGGCTGTCACAGTGACCAGTAAAGAGAGATTCCAATTCACAGAATCTACTTGCGTAATCGTTGCCTTGGCTGCGGCCATAAAATTGCCGCCGATGAACTTGTGATGCGCTCGCAAGAGAATATCTTTCATCTGAAGTGCTTTGCTTGCGTCGTCTGTGGGGCGCTGCTGAAGAAGGGAGAGCAGTACGTGGTCAAGCAGGGACAGCTCTTCTGCCGCTTCGACTACGAGAAGGAGGTGGAGATGCTGCAGGGCTATGGTGAGTCGTCGAATCGATATCTTCCCACTTGTGTCTAATGGCATATGCTTACAGATTATTATGGCGATGACCTGTTCCCACCTAAAATGGATGGACGACGAGGACCCAAGCGACCACGTACCATACTGAACACCCAGCAGCGGCGTGCGTTCAAGGCGTCCTTTGAAGTATCACCTAAGCCCTGTCGAAAGGTGAGAGAGAATCTGGCCAAGGACACAGGCCTAAGTCTAAGGATTGTACAGGTAAATATTATAACATAATGGACTATATATTTACTACAATCTTTTTCAAATACTGTCCTAGGTTTGGTTTCAAAATCAACGCGCCAAAGTTAAGAAAATACAGAAAAAGGCCAAACAGGAACCGCCTGCCAAGGGTGTCAGCGACTCGCACTCACAGGACTCGCAGGAGTCGCATGACAGCAGCTTGACAACCAAAATCAAGGACGAAGCGCACAGTGATAGCGAGTCGCAACAAGAGTCGCCATTCTCCACAAACTCCGATGGACTGACGAGGCTGCGTTGCAACATCAAGGACGAAACGGAGCAGGGCACTTTAAGCTGCATGGAGACCAACAAGGGTAAGTGCCAAAGTAGCAAAATTTTCAGCAAGATGACAGCTAAGCCAAATCTCTGCCAATCGACAGAAAACTGCAACAAGAACAGTGAACCCATCCTGAACACCATTCTTGGTCTGAGTTATGCCACCTTTCAGCAGCTGATGGGTCCCTTTACGCAAACGCCAATGATCAATCCGATCGATCGGCTTTACAGCATGCAGAGCTCCTATTTCAGGCCCGAGGAGCTGGGCGCCTACGGCGAATGCGGCGGTGGCAGCAGCAAGGAATCCATGGACCACTAGTCTCGCCTGCAGATTGCAACAATTTTAAGCCAAAATCAAAATTAGTATTTGTAAAATAAACAAAATGTTAATGTGCTAGAAACTCGCTTGAGATAGTGGTGCGGATCCGTTCGCTAAATGCAGCAGCACGTGCAGGACCCCGAGGCAACCCCGAGCCCGATCCCAATACGGTGAGGGGATCCGGTGCAACCACCCAGCGCAAGGTTGCGAGACTTTTTGGTTGTCCTGCAGGTGCAGCCTTCGAAACTCGTTCCACTCAGTTGACAAGAACAAAGCATTTAACACAGCAGCAGCCACAACCACCCCGAGATGGGCATAATGCTTAAAATGGGCGTAAAATACCGATTCGTCAGGCATTGTTCGCCTTCGCATTCTATGTGTGCGCCCGGGCGACCCTGTTGACAGCGCCGGCCTGTCACTGTCAATCGCTGTCTCAAGCGACCCCCATCATCTCCCATCAGCTCATCCGCCACCTTGGCTGGCTGGAATCGGGGGCGACTGCAATGTCTGTGGGCCACAGACTAACTATTGGCATGCAATAAGTCTATGGGGCGGGGCCAGAACAGGACATTAAATTCAATTCGAATCCTTTAAAAAGTAAAATTAATTGTTCTAGTAAATTGTAAGAGCTCGTGAAGTATTATTTGAATGTTAATATTTACTTAGGCTAAATTTGGTTTGTGTAGTTTCTACATTTCATACATCTTGGAATACCGTGCATCCATGTGTAAAGATTAAAGAGACTGCGAGAATTCAGATTTCATGTGGTACCATATTTATTTAATGAGTTTAAGTGCATAAGATATGTTATGTATGTTATGACCTGAAAGGAATTGGAAATAAATGAGAAGCAATGGGAATAAACAGACAGACAATTCATTTAGAAAGGCAACAATTGAAGGAAAACGGAATAAGTACATTTACGTAGAATCACCTTCTGCTTTTGAGATATTCACGACTTTATCAAGCCAAGAGTATCTTTTGGAGACATGTTTTAGACCATAAAGCGTAGCTTTAGTTACAGATATTTGTTGAAAGCGATCAAAACTAGTCCAGTTTCTGCAATCTGTAAACTTGATTGAAACTTTCTGCCCTTATTGAATTTGAACGGAGAACAACACGTGTTTACTTAGCCGTACCCATTGCCCCACCCTTAGCCCAACAGCCTCATGCAATTTGTCACAATATGTGTCACATTAGCCACAGCAATTGTGCTTAAATGTTGTCGTCGTCGTCGTCGTCGTCCTTTTCCCTTGCCTCGCTCTTCATCATTTGTGCCGCTAACCAGATTATACCCCAATTGCGACACCGATACTACCGCGGAACGGGAGGGAGTCGAAGGCCGAGACGTGAAAGTGGCTAAACAAAGGGATAGGCCACACCACCATTCAGTTCAGGCCGGAGCACTAACCACCATTGAATCTTGCGAGCAGCAATGCATCCGCACGCACACACAGACAAGCACACACACACACATGTGCATTCACATAAGTAATTTCTTTTACACGCTTTTAAAATGCACATCAGCGGCAACTGAAACTTTACTCGAATCGTTACGCAGGGCCACATCATTAATCAAATGCTGGAAGGACCAAACAAGTGCATGGAACGATGTGCAAACCCCGATCTGCCCCCTGCCCCCTGCAATGCAAATGACTTGCAAAAGTGTCTTGGCATTAAGTCCTTCTACCCATGTCCTGTCACCGAGCTCACTTTTTTTACTATAAATAATCGAGTGGCATTTCCACACGCTACGAAAGAGTTGACCGTGTCGTTTCAAGGATCCTGTCGCGCTTTCAAGTGAACAAATTACGTAATTAAATACCGCCATGTCCAGAAGTAATGGGCATCCGGCCAACGTCTGGCAAACAGCTTACAAAGAAACGATTAAACGGAAAATTTATGTAAATAAAAAATGGATTGTGAAAAAAACCAGACCCTAAAGTAAATATTAAAATAGATATTAAACATCCTTAAAATGATTAAATCCCAAACAAACTTTCAGACGCTAAGCAACTCGCGTAGTCGAAACCAGATTCTAAAAACAATTTCTTAACGGACAAACTCTTTAAACATTTATGAACCGTTTGGCAAATCGCTTAACTGAACATTATGCAAATTGCGTATCCACTCAACCTCAAAATATATAAAAGTCGATTGCTCTTTGATTTTTATGGACAAGTCAAGAGAGTAAAGGCTCTCAAAAGCCAATCAGCCCATGGCAAATGGTTGACAAAAAGTATTTTTTAATAATTTTTCATTGTCATAATACTCTTTGTAGAGTTTGCCTCATGCTGTTTGGCCTTCAATAAAAATCAAAAGCCAATTGTGTATTACCAATAAAAACAAAGCAGCAAATGTAACGCACATAAAAGGATGAGAAACGTGTTCGCATTTGTTGTAAAAACAAAACAATCCAACGCCTGTCGGCATATTATTTCTATCAGAACGAGAAAGTTGGCAGGGAAAGTTGTGTGAAAATAAATGGGAACATATGAAAACATTTTGCAGCTTGGGAAATGCGACGATGGGAAATGACCGAACCTTGAATCTTGTCTAAGTGGTCATATCTTAAATAAATATGGACAACTTTTATATAGGGATAGTTTATAAAAGGAGGATAGATATATATGTAATATATATGTATATATATATAATATATATGTAATATACTATTATTGTTATTTAACAAATGCTCCAGACTATGAATACATTTCTATAATAGCAATAGCTCAAAGCAAGATTATCTTTCTTAGTTTCCCTATGCTCAAATTCACAAGTCTCTAGCTTTTACAGGTTCTCATATTAACGTTCTTATGCATACGAACAGACGGTCGGACAGAAGGGCAGACGGACGGACAGAAGGGCTGACAGACGGACTAGCCATGATCGACTCGGCTTTTGATGCTTTATATCTTATATGCTATTTGGTATTTTCTACCCGTTATGTTATCTGATCTGTTATTATAGTATGATATTTGCCCAATCCCCCAATAATACATATAAGGAGCTGTTGGCTAAGAGTCCAGACCACGTTCGCTTTGGAGAAACATATTGCTTGAACTGTTTTCTTGAAACTGCCTTCACGACAAAGTTGAACGTTGAGCTCATAATTATGGTAATCGAAGCCCGTAACATGAACTGCGTCCGGTTGTTTACACTCACCGCAAGGCCTACAACTTGTTGGGGCAACAATCATAAGGCACAGATGTCACTCAGAGGGCCGGACAGGTCCTGGCAGCACAGTTTGGCGACGCAATCTAAATGCAAATGGGTGGCCAAAGGAACGCTTTTGGGACCAAAAAGAGCCACAAAAACCATAACCAAGAATCTGGCGCATAATGCAGCCGGCAAAGGGGCGGTAAATGAGTGGGCCAACTCATTTGATGTGTACTTTGGTGTAGTTGTGTGTGTGTGTGTGCGAGTGTACTTGCTCCTGGGTTTGTGGAGCCACATAAGTAAGTACAAAGGAGCATTCACTCTGCGACGTCTGTTTTAGTTCCATTTCGACATTTGGCACAAAATTCATAAATGCTAATTTCAACACATTGTGCATACGTTACAAATATGAATATTTACCATAACTAGGCACGCACAGGCACAGGCACAGGCACAGGCACACACTTCGATTGCCTGCCTTGAAGAGTCTGGCAACAGCCGCAGTGGCAGCCACAGACGCACAGCCGTTGCCAGAATGAACGCCGCACGCCACACGCCGCATCGCCGTCCGCTCCGGCCCTTTATCGACAAAAGGTTTGCCATGGTTTTAGCTTTTAGCTGGTGCCTGGGCTTGACTTCGTTTTTGGTTTAATAAAAGCCTTTTGCAAAATGAAGCAATTCTGTGTGTGTTTCAGTTTTGAGCACAGGCTGACGCTGGCGCTTCCTCAAAGCCTCAAATGTATCTCGCAGCTACATTTGTAGCTCACTTGTCTGCCATTCGATGCGTGTGTGTGTGTGCGTGTGTGTGAGCGTGTTGGGGCTTGGCAAATATGCGTCAAATCACACAGACGCACAGTTTTTGAATACCAAATGGAGACTACAAGCAGACACACCCACACACATGCACAAGAACTAGTCAGTGCATGGGCATAGTCTATATTTGTCTACTTGATGCCTCAGATTGAGATTGGTTTTGCGCCCGGGCGCTGTAATTGGTTGTCTGCTCGCCACTTGTCTGCCAACATGGTCGCTCTCACTTTGGCATAAATTGAAATTTTTCAATTGAGCCTGGCACGGCCAGAGCTGCAGAGACAACGGCCACATTATTAGTTTAAACTTGCCCTAATCGAAGCAACTAATGAGTTTCCAATAGGCGTAAAAGTGGCCAATAAGTGCACTACCCTCGAAACGTAATGAGAAAAACGTATCTTGAGCAGCAGTGCCATATGCCGCCAAACACCCCCAACTAGCAGCAATGCGCCAGCTGCTGACCTCGCCGACCCCCAACCCACAATTGCTGCAGATAATTTGAATTGCAAAATCTATTCAAATTTGAGGAAACAACTTACACTTACGCTTTGGGTGCGTCTTGTCAGGCGAATGCGCATCGAAAACCAGTTAACATGACAGACATCAAAGGGGCGTAGTTCACGAGAGAATGAAAGTATCTGTGGTCAGAGTTCACTGTAGATTGACTTTTGTGCCGGGCCCACAAAACCAAATGCAAATGAGCGACATTATGTTTATGCGGGGCGTGACGCTTAATATGCAAATGTTGTCTATAAATATTTAAAGCAAAATGTTGCAGCACATTTTGAGAAAACAAAATATACGAAATGCACTACATATTTGTGTATATATGTATGTGGCTGGAATGTTTTTCATTATGCTGCCAATAAAAGCAACAAAAAGCAGAGTAAGGCCAACATCAAATGTACATGCATACATACATACATACATACATATGTATATGTGTGCAAGTGTACAAAGTCGCGTGCATGTATTAAAAATATTTTGAAGATACTTTTGGGGCCAGCGTCAGCAGCAACTGCCCCCGACGAGAGCCGCGGCTGCTTTAGTAGCTCCAAGCAGTACTAGAAATCGGCTTTAGTAGGACGACGAAATAAACAACAACAAAATAAGACGTTGGCTGTCCAACTGAGCTGCTGTCGCCGTCGTCGTCGACGTTGTTGCTGCTCTGCAAAAAATGTTTTTATTACATTTCGCGCTCGCGTTTTTTGCGCTACTCACGAAATACTTGATGCCAACACAGCCGCAGCAACAAAGGCAGCGCTGAAAGCCAACTGAAAATAAATATCAAGCAGACCCCCCTATCCCCTTCGAGGGGAAGGAGTGAGGCATAATTCCAGGCGCAGAGCCCGCAGCTCGCCAAGCTTGCCAAGGCGGCGCCAAGGCAGTCACACTCGCACTCAAAGCCGCGCGCATCAAAGCGTATTCACAAGTGGTCCTTTGCGCTTTACTGATTTCGCAAAGGCTAAAGGATATTTAGCAAGTAGTCCTTCTGCGTGTTTTCTTCGTTTTTTTTTTTTGCTGCTGCTGTTCCTTCCATTCTGAGGCAGGCGCTGACGATACTGCTGCCACTAAAGGAGTTGTCTTGGAAACTTTTCAGCCAGATACTCAAGTCGCGGCTCAAGTTATTGTTGTTGTGCCCGAACAGCGCAGCGCGTAAAAGAAAAACCAGTCAAAAACCCACGAGGAAAAATTAAAAAAAAAGGAAAGGGAGAAAAATTGAGAAGCGAAAGAAAGTGGAATAAAACGCAACCAGATACTTGGAAATGCCTGCTTGTCTTGTGAGCAGTTGGCAAAACGTTTCGGAAATGAGCTCCAATTTTGTGAATGAGAAAATTAATTTCGAATCTAGCCGATAGATCATATAAAAGCAATGCATATGTCGCAGAAGCTTCGGCTAGCTTAGGATTCCCTTACAACTATATCGTCTTTTGTGGAATGCATAAGATCTACCCTTAGCACTTACAATAATATTAATTTTGTTTATTCATAAGCCCCGCTATTATAAGTACACGCCTTGTAAATAATAAAAGTCTTAGAAATAAGATGCATTTTATTTATTTCATGCACAAGCAATGCCTTATGCCTCGTGATGAAAGGGATTTGTGAGCTTTGCAGTTTTCTATCTTGAAGAAATGCAATTCGGAATTGCAATCAAGCGAAAATGAAACATCATTGTTCGGTTTACAAAAAGCCGTGGAATCTTTCAAAAAAAAAAAAAAACGGGCACGCATTTAATAAAAATGTTGCCCTACGCCCCGAGACCAACAAGCAGCTCCTCCCCACTCCCGGCACACGATACCTCTAGAGCTCGCGAGCGATTTCAGCATGACTTTCTGCGTTTTTTATGCATGCAGATTATGTTTTCATTAAATTATGGTAGCTATGGTTACTTTTATACAATCCAAAGCTACTTCAAACGCAAAAGCGCACGACCCCCATCGCAGGCACCAGGCCCTGCCCCGCCCCTCCCCCACAAAGGACCCACTCCAAAGCGGAGGAAAAAAACGCAAAGGCAAAGAATGCGCATAATAGAAAGTAATGTGTATCTGGCTGTTCGGCTGGGCTGGGTATTGCGCGATGGCGGGCCAGGGGGTTGGAGAAACGATTCTGCATATCTAGTGCAAGAGTAGTCAAAGAAAATTGTAGTTTATTTTTATTGCATTTATTGCTCGACTAGCGGCGCACAGCAACAAAAGCCACCCCTCAAGCAAGCCCACCCACGCGCGAGATATGCGTGCATTTGCATGCAGCGTGACATGTGCGAGTGAGTAAAAGCGGAAACGGAAACGCCATCTTTTTGGCTCTAAATTTACACGTATGCGCTGGTGTGAGTGCGTGTGCAGTTTCCATTGCTGCCATTGTTGTTGTTGTAGTTGTTGTTGTTGTGCTTTAGTGAGGCACGTACATTTATTACTTTTTGCGCACACACACACACACATTGAGACGCCGGCACATGCATGCAAAACGGTTTTCATTTTTTAT
The DNA here is from genome assembly GCA_037075305.1 of Drosophila kanekoi. Classification (NCBI taxonomy): domain Eukaryota; kingdom Metazoa; phylum Arthropoda; class Insecta; order Diptera; family Drosophilidae; genus Drosophila; species Drosophila kanekoi. The sequence continues at coordinate 7,918,332 of JBAMCE010000141.1, forward strand.
TGCGAGAATGTAACGTGCCGCATGCGAATTACTTGCTTCTCGTGCCCCAAACTCTGACACTGGCTGTGCCACAGCTTCTGCCACCGATTTGGATTCTGGTTCTGGCTCTGGCTCTGGCTTTTCGGCCTTTCGCCACGTTTAATGTTAACTTTCTGTGCCGCTGTTGTGCGCTGAAAATATGAAAAATATTCGTAATAGAGTTGTTTGAAATGTACAATAAGCTCTCAAGTGGCTTCGGCAACGACCAAGTGCTAGACGGATGCCCCCTCCCAAGCCATACAGAAATGGGAACGCCAACAGCAGCAGCAGCAGCAGCAGAGATTGCCGCTTAAATGCAGCATCTTTTTATGGCTAACGATCTATGCTAACTGAAATGGGCGATATCAGTAAGATACCCACTAAAAATCAATTATAGCTTATGAACATGAAAAATTCAAAACAGATTTTGTCTAACTCGACTCAAACCCAAAGCATTAATAGCTTGGGCCCCAATAAAAGGAACAATCTAGCCATATTTGGTAGATGCCAATTTTGGGTAGGAATAAAATCTAGCCCGCATCTTGTATATGAAAATATGTACATCTTACAATATTTTCAGTAACATGGGCAACTAAATATTGAAAATTAAGTTTTCCTATTTAAATTTGCAAATATAAGAAATGTTTATATTGTCTTTGGCTCAAGCCTGGGTTCCTTTGCATGGTAACCAGGCCCATGAATCGAATCTGAAGCCAAGTATATGATCCTTGGGATCTGCTCAAATTAAAAGGAAAAGATAAAAAATGTAGATGGAAGACTTCTATGTAAAAGTAAAAGATCACAGCCACAGGGGCCGCTTAACAATTATTCACAAGAAGACACGAATACAAACCCAAAGCCCATTCTATGTTAAGAAACAGGTTGATCTCGTCTGCAAGGACACGTACGGGGCATAAGTTTTGAGCACATCGTGCTGAGCTGCTCTTTTGATTCCATAGTTAGCGTGTCAGTCAGTCTGTCATAATCCACATCCTTATCCTTGCCATTTTGCAGTTACATATAAAGAATTTCGCTGTCTGACGATGCGATTGCCTGATATATGCATTGCTTGCAGCTAGGGAGAGCGCCAAGGGATTGCCGTGGGGTGGCATATGGTAAATTTTAATAATTTCTGCATCTTCCAACACTTTGAATAAAAATTGTTGCTTTGATGGTGGCAGTAGCAGCAGCAGCGGCAGCAGAACAGAGCGTAACTAACAATAAAACTTTTTAGTGTGAAGCGCCAAAAGAGACGACAAAAAATATGGACACATATGAAGTCATAAAGTCATATTAACACGTACGAGTGCGCACAGGATATTAATGTGCAGCACACGCACACTAACTGACACACACACACACACAGAGAGACGAAATGCCAGAAGGGGGCACAGTTTTTTATGCGCCAAGTTGGCTGACTTCAATGTTAATATAATTTCAAATATTGCGGTTAATTTATGTTACGTGTGGAAGGGTGCCGGAAATGAGTTCAAATTTTTGGCACAACAACAATAGTTGGCCAGCATTTATTTAATATACGAAATGCATTTCGAAAAACTAATTTCAGGCAATGGCCCCAAAGTAGGCACAAACTTTATGAATTTCGCCAAATGGCAACTGGCAGTTACCACAGCGCACAGAAATTGCAATAAACAAAACGGATACGAAATTGTTTCTTCTTTTTTTGCCGAGAGAGAACCGCAGCCTTTAGCTGGTAGAAGTGCGGGGACAATGCAGACACATTGGCCAATACAAAGCCACTTGACCCACCCTGGACGGTGGTCGCTTGCGCGTTGGCGCCCTCCAATGATTTTGGTCAATTGGATGACACCCGGCCGCACGGACAAGAGTGCCAGCACACACTCACACACCCAAACTGGCTGTTGGTAGACACATGTGCATAACCGCGGGGCCACTTATGGAGCAACTGGAACATGGACAGCGTTGATGTCGTTACCGATGCCGTTGCCGATGACGATGCCGCTGCCGCTGCCGATGCCATCCAATCGCCATGGCAATAAATTGCAGTGCGTCCAGAGCGCTTGCCAGCGGCATCCAACTCGAGTTGAAATTGGTCAAAAGTTTAACATATTTGCGTGTGTGCGGAGAGGGCTTTTCGGTTGGAATTGGAGACTATGGTGTGGGTGGCTAGGGGGCACATGCTGCTCCCGGCTGCTGTCGGTTGCCTTTTTGGCGCATTTTTGGGTAAATAAACGAGCAGCTGCATATTCGAGTTCTATCCGCGGGCACATCCTGCTTGTTGCCGCTCTTATGGCCACCGCTTATGAGTTTCACTTTGTCAAGTGCCGCCCACAGCTGCCATTTGCAGTTATTGCAGTTGCAGGAAAAGTTGATGACTATAGGTAAACACGCAATAAACAGTTCGTATTTTAAATTATAAAAATAAAAGAATTCACTATTCATCATATGACAACAAACTAAAAAGTAATTTAACAATCTTAAAATAATAAATATATAAATATAACAAATAACAACTGCATTTTCTCAACGTTTTGTTCGCACAATACTATTAAATATATATAGATATATATATAGGTATATTTACTGCTATTTTAAATTATACATTCAACATTTGACTTCATTTATATATTTGCACTAAGTTATTTGCTAATAGATTCAACTAACCTAAACTTGTGCTAAAAGATTTCATTATGACTGCGCCTCTATTTTGTAAGGAACGTTATACATTAAGGCCTTAAGGCGAAAGGCAGCGCCTAAGAACTAACAATATTCGAACATGGTATAAAGAGTAGAGTATTTAATATTCGACTACTGAGTTAAATAACTAACTATATGCTATAAAGGCCACACACAACCGTGGTAAAGCATTGGGACAGTTTTTAAGCTGCTTTGGTATAGTTAACAAGACTAGCATTTCAGAGTTTCAACTATCACTGATAGAATTATATAAATATATATATAGTTATATATATATATTGAGTTAGCAATAAACTAAATAGCTGCACGTAGATTATGGTAACATAATAACTACAATCCGAGCATATCCATTGCACATAGCGTTTACTGTATGGCACAGACAGCGGAGGCGCCCGTGTATTGATTATTTAGACGACGACGCATGCCCTCCAAGTAGATGTCACGACTAAACAAGCCAGCGGCCAGTGGTATGCTATAAAACAGATAGCATAAGTTAAGGTATTTCAACTCTAATTGGCAGCTACTTACGCATCGGTGCCAGCACGAATGAGTGTGCGAAACAAGGCCCAGACTGGCTTGTGATCGGAAGTAGTGATAGACGGCACAGAATCGTAAAGCAGGCACTGCACATAAGGTTGCGTGGGCGTGGAGACACCCGGCACAGTGCTCTGCCGGCGTATGACCAGTCCCTGCATCTGTCGATACTTGTAGAGAATGCGATCCGTATATGCCGGCGCGCGTTGCTTAGAAGAAGTATCAAAGTTCTGACTGCCAGGATCATACTGAAATAGGCACGTATTTATAGTTAATTTAATAATACGTAATGTCCAATACTCACCTTATAAGTAGGAGGAAACGTAATGTTTGCCTCCATGAAGCCACGAAAAGCAGCTCCATCAGCCAACACCGATGAGAGCTGATCTGTGTGCATGTAGCCATGCGGCAAATGCGAGGGTAGCGGAAATTTTGTGTTCTGTATCCACTCGAGTAGTTTCTCACGTGGCTCGCCCAGCCGAAAGTTAAGATCACCACACCAGAAAACATTGTCGAAATTCTGCGTAACATCCTTGTTCTTGTGTCGCGCGTTGGGCAGATTCTTTGGCAGATCCAGGGCGTTTATAATGCGCTTGACATCCGAGACACGTTCTTTCACCTTCTGCTGGTGCGCGGTCAAATGGGACGTTACAAAAAGCATGGATGTGCCAAAGAGGCAGAAGGATATGGCCACCGCGCCCTTGGTACGAAACGCAGAGCCTGTGCGCACCGACATCGAAGCGTCCTCCGGGGCCGAGCAATACCAAATGAGATCGCGCCGCATGTAGACGGCCAGATGAAGTGTTCCGAGTGTCGTTGAGTGAAAGAGCACATGCGAGGGGCCCAGGGTCTCTTGCAGCGTCACTTCCCACTCAAATCGATCTGGGCTAGACTCCTGGGTGCCCATAACAACCAGGTCGGGCACATGCTCCATATTTGAAGGTAACACAAAGTCGTTCATTTGTCTGGAAATTCGAATGGTAAACTTTATATGAGGAAACATTCTGCAATAAGATTCAAACTTACTTTGGCGGAGCGTGGCCATTCATGTTCCAGGTGCCCACGAATATGGTCACCTCTTTTTGGGGCAGTACGCGACTTAGTTCACTTGGCCCTAGCAGCGAGGATGAGCCCATTCGCCCATCAAGATAGCTGCGCTCACGTGCCTTGTCTGCCGGGATGAGATTCAGCGCCTGCGCCGCCATCAGGGCTTGGCGTGCCAAATTAGAGCTGGATCCTTGTCGATTCAATGACATGTTTTCATGCGACATGAACCGCACTCCAGGCGCTTCCTGTATGACCGCGTCAAGCGAATCCGGCTGTGTGGCAATGTTCGGCGACGACATGTGCTGCGGCGTTGTGGCGCGCTTCAGTGTTTCCGCGCTTTCCTCCGAGTTGAGCGGTGGCTGCTCCTGGCCAGGCGGAAACAACTTGAGGCGCAGCCGCGAACGGCACGCGGACACAGCGATGGGACGTATCGGCGCCCGATGCACTGTGTCGCTCTTGTTGAACGAATTGGACGGTGAGTACTGCGAATGATGAGTAGAGCTGGTGGCACTGGTACCGCATTGGGCAAAAAATGTTTTGCCCGCCACTGGAGATTCGGGTGCGCTGGCACACTCGCTCGAGGGACGCGGGTGCTGTGCAGACGGCAGCTGAAAGGAGGCGGCTCCTTCGCTTGAATGCGAGTGCATCGAGCCCGAGTTGTCCATCATGCTCCAGCTGAGCGACAGATTGTCTCGCCGGAGCACGTTGCTGGCGTTGACCACGGCGTCGGGTATAGAATTGTAGCGCACGGTAACTGGCGGCGTCATTGGCTTCTTCTCAGCCTTGCAGCAGAGGCTAAACTGATGGCTAAATCTGTTGTGATTGGGCGAACGCTTCTTGGGCGACTTGCGACGCATTATCACATCCGCGCCGCCATCACTCTGCGAGCCGGCCTCGCTGCTGTAGCGGTGCGTGTGCGCTTTACTCTTGGACGTGGGATTACCGCGTCTATGGAAGCTTATTAGGCCGCTGTGCGATTTGTCGAGCAGCTGCGTGGCGTTGCAGTTGTTGGCGTTGGCGTTGGCGGGCAACGTTTGACTCTTATGATTGTTGACCGGATCCGCCGAGCACTTGGCGAAACTGACATCGTATTGGCCGCACACAGACATTGGTCGCCGCTGCACATGTGGAGATTCGGGAGTGACGGGATGCGGCTCTACCTTGCTCGGGCGCTTGCTCAGCAGCCCAAAGAGCGTGCTGCTGCCCGACTTTTGTGCGGAGCGTGGACTGCTCGTCATCCGCTCCTCGCTGCCGGTGACGCTCTGCTGCTGCATGTCGCACAATTCTTGAGTGTTGTTAGCGAGGTAAATTAGTTTCTATTTTTGAGAGCCTTAGCTGCAGCTGTTGTAAGCCCGTCTTGCCAGTACTTGGGGGCAGTCATTTAATGTAATACTGTTCTTCAACAGCTATCACATGTTTCCTTTAGTTGTGCTTACATTGGGAGGATTTCTAGCCTCGTGTGCGTAGCGTGAACTTGACTACAATGTGGACAGATTGCGGCTGAGTTTCCATATGTGATATACAACTCCTGGTATGCTCAGCCCATGTTGAGCTCTGGACAGCGTTGTGCTTTTGCCTGCAAATGTGGATACTTCTATAAAGCCGTTTAATGTTTAACAAAGAACGCAACTCACCTGTCGCCGCCGCTGTGATTCAGACCTGGGCGAAGCGGGTAATAAAAAAAAACTACAATCTGCAGGAACAACGGAGCTGCGGTTGAAAAAAAAAAAATCAATATATAAACTGTAAGCACATATGGCAATAAAGGGAAGTCGCGGCACAGCACTTATATCCACCCTCCCCACGTTGGCGTTGCCCACAGCAATGCTGTGGCGCCAACAGAAGGCAAGGAAGTTGCCCGAGGGGGTGGCCAACGGCATTAAAAGGGGGCAAAAGTAAAATGAAAAACTATATAACGACGACGTAACGACATTGGCATCTGTAAAGCATGCCGATGCCGCGGCTGTGACGTCCGCCCACGCACAAAGAAAGCACATGAAGAAAAAAACAACAGCAACAACAATATTGGCGACATCACTTGATTTGTGCGCCGGTGCGCTCTTATGCTGGGATTTATAATTAGCAGCCCATTGTTGCCGCCAAACGTACGCCAGTGTTTTGCCTTGAATGCGGCTATGGGGCGTCTGGTAAAGTCTCGGCAAATAGCAAAATAAAACAAAAACGGCAGCAGCAGCACGCAACACACATTTTTCATCTAACTTATTTCAAGTTCAGGTTCAGGAAAACTGTAACATTGACACTTTTAAGACGACCTTGTACCTTTTAGTACATATTATGCTTTTTCCTGTGTCATGACCCGCGAACACAAACTCAAAACTAAATATTGTTTATTCACTGAAGTTACTCGATACACCGACACTCAGCCACTCGATTCGCTGAAACGATTTTAACTTTTTGATAGCTTACGTTATCGTATATCGCGCTAACGAAATTATCGGTGTTAACATAGCTCTGTTAATTCGACAGACCATGTTAAAATAGTGTTATTTTGAAAAGTGATAGCGACACAGCGCAGACTTTGCACATTGCGTCAGTGCTTAATATATTTAGAGAATTTAGTCTTATTCGAATGCACCCCAAGCATCGTGTGAGTTTTAATTCATGTTTTCATACATAAACGAAAAGTAAACAAATCGAACAGCTGATTGCAGGGTGAATGGACTGATTTCATATAGAATATGGGCACCTCTTTCAACTACTTATAAATATATCGATATATTGCCACAGAACATATGTCACTTTCGATACTAAGACCATATCGCCACGATAAAAGCATATCGAACATTAATAATACCTGCATTCGTATTTTGCACATTCGGCGGGCTGAACCTAGACAATTTCGCCATGGCTGCCCAGACAATACTCTTTGATTTTACTCTGGATGCTGGAAAAACAGCAACTGCAATACAACGCCAGGAAGTGGCTCGTATTGTTCGTAACGAGCTGGAACATGTGTTCTCCCAACTGGAGCTCGCCTATTCCATGGAGTCCATGGATAATGGATACTTTTCGGTGCTGCACGAAAATAAGGAGACAATTATCACATGCCGCATCTTTCAGCAGGGTTTGTTAACCATCAATGTGGAGTATTATTTGGCAGACGGCAAGGAGCCTATCATGTCCTTTGATGTATGTATGTATGTATAAAGTGCACACTATATTTATTTTTAAAACAACTCTGCACAAACATATATGAACATACGGCATTTACACGTGTGAAAGTAAACTCACACACACACACTAAGATTATGAGCTGTTAAAAGCTCTTAATGTCAAGGGGGGTAAAAAGGTTTACAGCGGCAAGTGAAATTGATTTTTCGCTTGCTTCTGTATGTGTGTACGGCCCTTTGGCGGGGGTGTGTCACATGCACTTGACCGTTTTTTTGCCGTTAAAATCGTTGGCATTGTTCTTACGCTCTTTAAAGTTGGGTGGGTGGCGGCAGGCGCATTGTAGCTTGGAGCTTGGCAGGCAGTGTCCAAGACCTTCAAACAATTAACTATGCATGTGTGCGTATGAATTTACTTGCGGCTATTATATCACACTGCGTCTCTGCTAGATACCCTTACGGAGAGCACTATTATGTTTACATACTGTTTGTTCAGCATAGCTTAAGGTCGGTTAATATAATTATGCGAGCTTCCAATTAAAAGGTTACCCCAAATGTGTTATAAATATTTCATCTATATCTAAATTCAATTCCTTAGCAATTAATGTGAACGTTCGGGTTCAACTTAACAAACCTCCATTCGCCAGAGCATAGGTTAGGGTATGCGTGCTTCGACCCGGCAGCGTTCATGCTCTCTATCTCGCTCTGCGCTTCCTCTCTTTCATAGAAGCACGTGGGTGCAGCTTTGAGTAAATGTTTTATTGATTCTTGAAATGATTTCTGCGCCAAACAGATGCGATTCTCTATAAAGTTGGCTGTTTAAACAGATGTAGGTATGTTTTAATACACTTATATATATGTAGGAATGTTTGGGAAGAGTTATTTGTCGTATCGCGTCTGGTCTGGCAGGCAGTTAACGCTTTTCGGGCTATAAGGAAATTCATATGTTTGAATCGTTGTTTCAGTTGTATACGATATCAATTTCTATAAAATATATAAACACATGCATTGGGAATACTTTCCATTTTCGTAAGAATTTACAATCTGAACTATAAATAGTAGTTTGCGGGGCTGGCTATATATATATACATATATATTCCACACGCTAACAAGAGTTGCTTGAATAGTTTGTGGCTTTCACATAAATTCGCTGAGAAACCTCACCTGCTTAAGCAAATTATGTATTCTTTTTTATTTTGTTTGTTCGCTTTCATTTGCCTAATTTATTGACTTAAACACAGCATTTACATTTGCAATTTATGCTTGTTACTCAGTAGGCAACACATTTAGGAACTTGTTTTAAGCTTAAATAAAAAGACAATTACAATTGCAGACCATGCGTACAATGGAGCTTATACTACGTCAAAAGTTAGATTCCGATCGATCCAAGTATTTACCGCCGATTAAACGTGGTGGATATATTGACATATACATGACTAGCTCAGGTTGGTCGAATACATTATTTTTAAACAAAACGTAAAAAAACCAAAATAAGTTTAGTTTTTGCTAGTTCTATATGCAATATATAATGCAGTATCAAGAGTTATGCAATCCTTGTATTTACTCGTATAACTTCCTATGCCGAATTCTCTCTTCAAAATCAATTGCCAAAACTTGCAACTCAAGCAGAGCAAATAATAAACAAAAATTATACACTTTTTACATCCAATTGTAATTGAATTCGATTCGACAATATAAACTCATATCATCATCAACTATTTGGTTGCACGGGCCCCAGCCAAATATGGCTCTATAAATTCGCAAACGGCTTGTCAATCACATACACCACAACCAAGAGCGTTTTTTTTTCTTTAGTATAACTTACGTAGTCCTTACATCCATGTAATATAACTCGGCTAGCTGCCTAGCTTACCTCTAGAAATTGCCTCCTAATTCCGGCAGTTCTTGCATGCTTGTTACCTCGTGCTAGAAATCCAATAAAATAAAAAAAAACAAAAAGATAATAACAAAAACAGCGTATTATTTATATGATTTAAAAGAATTCTCAATTATGTTTTGATTTATTTTTTATAAACTCTTTTTTATTTTCATATCCATGAATACACAACTGAAACCCACACGATGTCTTTGGTCTACTCTTCATCATCATCATCAACATCAACATCATCAACTGCCATGAATCAAATTTCTTGAATTATACAACAAACAAAAAATTTAAAAAACCAAATTAAATTGTACGTACGCCCGCCCTATGCACATGTGTCACCTGCCCCGCTCGCTCGTTCGCTCTCATGGTACCAACAACAACAACAACAACAATTACTACTACTATGTAAAACAACAACAACTCCATCTACCACCACGTACATTAACCACCCAACTGAGCAGACTGGCAGACGCGTGGAAAATGCCATAGCCACAAAATTGAATGCCCTTTCGGGTCAAAAGATACCAACATTGAAGCGTGGCGATGTCGCTAGGTATTATCCATCTGCAGGTAACGTATACCGTAATACTCTACTACTATCATATTGAAAAACTATAGAAGCTATATCATATATCTCATAAGTAGTTAAGTCAACTTAAGCACTGCGTACAAATACATTATAAAAGGCACAGAGCATGATGCATACTTACATTTAAAATTCGATATATATTATTTACGTTCAATATGGTTTTTGTTTAATCTTAACTTTTCTTTGGAGTTAATTCCATGTTCTTTGATAATCTGTTTATTTACGTTAAAACATTTGTCTGCATGCATGTAACTATGTATATATATTAGCCCTAGAGTATTGTAATTGGCAAAAGTTATAAAATTGTTAACTTGTATAATATATTTAATGCTTGCACTCTTCCCAGATGAGCGCATTATTGAGTACGACATTGATACCCTTGTGTATGAGGCCCGTTCGCCGTTTCAGAAGATTCAAATCATGCACTCCAAGACGCTGGGCAATATGCTAATTCTAGACGAATTGCAGAGTAAGTCGAGCAACAGACACGCACACATGCGCCCAATTGCACGTAAATTTGCAACCCCTGCAATGCCACCAAGATAAAATAAGGGTCAAGGCCTAATTGGTGCACGGCACGTGTCTGTTGTTTCTGCTGTAATAGTAAAAATCAATTTCGTAAGCTAAAATCTTTGACTGTTTACAGATATTGCCGAGTCCGACTTGATCTATACAGAAACCCTAATGGGTCGCGGCATCGAGAACTACGAGGGCAAGGAGATTTGTATTCTAGGAGGCGGTGATGGAGCACTTCTCTATGAGCTGCTTAAGGAGAATCCAAAGCATGTGGTCATGCTAGAAATTGATGAGCTTGTCATGCAGGCTTGCAACAAGTATTTGAATACCATTTGTGGTGATGTCTTGGAGAAGCGCAAGACAGATCAGTATGAGATCATAGTGGGCGATTGTGTGGACTACATGAAAAAGTTCATTGCCGAGGGACGCAAGTTTGACTATGTGTTTGGGGATCTAACTGATATACCTATTTCGGACACACCGATTGGCGAGTGCTGGGATTTTATACGCACCATCTTTGAGCACTCGTTCCAGCTGCTCAAGCCAGATGGAAAATACTTGACTCATGGCAACGGCACCAGCTGCGTGGAATCGCTGCAGTTGTTTGAGGATCAGCTGCGCTTGCTAAAGCCCAAGGTTAAATTTACCACAACAAAGGCGTTTGTGCCGTCTTTCATGGAAGAATGGCTCTTCTATCAAGTAACTTTCGCTTGACCAGCTCAACCAGAAGCAGAAACACAATTAAAGCTAACGAGTAGTACGAACTCAACAACAGCAATAACAACAACAACAACAACAACGGACACATCGTGTCTCCACAACGCTATCTCCAGCACACAACACGTTCTCACACCCGCAACACAAATCGATCAAATCGAGCTCACTAACAAGGAGCCGCTGATACTACACAGCTACACCGTGATATTGCATTCTGCTAAGTCTGAGCAGTTGCCACAGAATCTACACAAGCGTGTGCCACGTCGTCAGAGGCGTGTGCACTATCACCATGCCCTGGTTTCCTAGTGGAGGCTATTCAAATGTAACCAAAAAGACATACTAATTAACATCACCGACATCACTCAGAAACAACAAAGAAACAAAACAGACTTCCAAGGGCTGTAACTAGCATCTGATAAAAACCAAACCAAATATTTAAAGTCCAATTGATATAATTTAAGTTAGGATTTAGTTGTGTTTTACGTTCATTGATTTTAAAACTAAAACTAAGTCAGGCTCAGACAGAGGCGAGAACAACATATGTTTTGTACTTATTTGTGCTTATTTAACATTATATTTAATAACTAGTATTTTCATAAACATACATTATATACTTATATGCATACTTATATATATATATATACTTAGAATTCATGTATTTAATTTTCAATTAGGCACTCAAAAGTGTGTGGATGCGAAATTGAGTGTTAGGAGTATAGCAGATAGCTGATGTTACTTGATACGTTTGAAAAAAAAAATTTAATAAAATGTCGTACGCAGAATAAACAATTGTTTTATTTAGTTATTTACTATTGTCTAAAAAGGATGAGATTGCAAGACCACAAGGGCCAGATTATTGCATTTTTGGACAGAAAACAAATCAAGCACTCAACTTGAATATCAATAAATGTAAGGATTACAATATTTACAGTACAATTGTAAACTAAAAATCGAATTACCAATTTGATAATATTCGAGAAGCTAAGGCTTAAAAAACCAGCCAGAACGTTGGTTGAGATAGTTGTCAATCATTTTTAAATTTCATTTCAAAGGTACACAACACTTTTGCATTAGCGCGCGCGTTTACAAACAAATCGATTAATCGCAACGACATCGATAGAAAACAAGGGCAATAATCGAGATAACGATAGACGATTGCCTAAATAAATAGAAAGCAAATTTCGTTTGCGAGACGCAGGCAGCAGTTGCGGAACTAATTGAGCAAAAAATGGATCGCAAACTACACAGTGGTATACATCATCCTACGCTGCGGCTGCTGCAGGAGTCTGGCTGTGAAATAGTCCCACACAACTTGATGTATCCTGTCTTCATAATCAGCAACGACGATGAAGAACAGCCCATTTCCAGCATGCCGGGCATATCACGCTACGGTGTGAACCGATTACGCGAGCACTTGGAGCCCCTGCTCGACAAGGGTTTGGCGTCGGTGTTGCTGTTTGGCGTGATAGAGTGCGACCTCAAGGATGAGGTGGCCTCCCATGCAGACTCCTCGCTGAATCCTGTGGTGCAGGCATTGCCCAAGCTGCGCAAATGGTTTCCAGATCTGCTCATAGCCTGTGACGTGTGCATCTGCCCGTATGCATCGCACGGCCACTGCGGCCTCCTGTCCGACAATGGCCTGGAGAACGCGCAGAGCATCAAGCGGATAGCCAACATTGCGGTGGCCTATGGCAAAGCTGGCGCTCACATTGTAGCCCCCTCGGACATGATGGACAACCGCGTGCGAGCGATTAAACAGGCCCTGATTGATGCCAACCTGAACAGCGTTTCACTGCTGGCCTACTCAGCGAAGTTTGCGTCCAATTTCTATGGCCCCTTCAGAGAGGCAGCACAATCGGCTCCAGCTTTCGGAGATCGTCGCTGCTATCAGTTGCCCAGTGGGTCGCGCAATCTGGCCATGCGGGCGGTTCAGCGTGATGTAAGCGAAGGCGCAGACATGCTCATGGTGAAGCCCGGCATGCCGTACCTGGACATCTTGCGCCAGACCAAGGACACATATCCATACCACACCCTGTATGTCTATCAGGTGTCTGGCGAGTATGCCATGCTATATCATGCTTCCAAGGCGGGCGCCTTTCCACTGCGCGAAGCGGTGCTGGAGTCAATGAAGGGCTTTAAGCGTGCCGGCGCCGATTGCATTATAACCTATTTCACGCCCTATCTACTGGATATAATCAGCAAATCGGCGTAACACGGCAGGACAATACGAACTGTGGCTCTCTCTTGGCGTTCAAGTGTACTTAAACAACCTCAAGGAAACAATCTAGTTTTAATTCAAAAGCGTGCAAATATTAGTATAGTTACATTATAATTATTTGTTTGTCACATAAAAGAAATATTGGCTAATCATGCCTACGGTTCCAATTCCCATTCAATGCTTTACATGTATATATATTTATATATAGTTGCATTCGATTATCGTTGAATATGTTTATCAGCCCAAGCTATTTGGAAGGCAAATGTGTTCAGCACCATTTCAATTGCGTCACGAAACGTTTCCAACTTTGGCATTTCAATTACCCCAAAGCCAAAACGCACAATCAGCATGACGAGTTCCAGGGACAAATTTTGTAATACATTTGCTACAGCGATCGCTAGCCAATTATAACTTTCACACATTAGCTTTTTTCTATTAATATCTGATATTTACTTATTTTTGGTAAACATTTTTATTGATTTATGTATTTTAAAAGACTTTCAAATATACATGAAATATTCAAAATCGAAATTGGTTGCAAATTGGAAGCTTCCCTTGGCGTTCTACTATGCGGGTAACCACTGTATTTAGAATTTGAGCCGGCAAGACGGAGCTCTATGAATATTGATTTCCTGTCCAAGGCGCATCCAAGCCGTATTTAGCATTTGAGTGTTTACACTTTAATTAAATATACAAATTGTTTGGTTTGCAAAAAGTGTCAATGAAATTGGCCTAAATCTTATGTGCTAAACTTAATCGTGTATTAAGTGGTGCGATATTAAGTCTTGGAATGCGATGTTAAATCACAAAATAAAGTGCATTTAAGTACATGAAACACTAGGTCGTTTTTTTAAATCTTAAATGCATAGACTTGGACCACAAAAGCTGTGTAATATGTGAATTTTTAAGATCTAAAATGTATATAGGCATAATACTATATACCATAAGTTTGCAATTATTTTAGTTGTTTTGGATATTTAAGGAAAATATGGGGACTAAAGATACAAATATATCTAATTATGAAATACTGTGATATATTTTTCAACTCTTTGTGCGCTGTGTGAAGTGTGCCAGCCTTTTGTTTAGTTGCTTTCGCTGTTGTTGATTTTGCTGTGCTCAAGTATGTCCGTATTTTGCATTGGTTCCAGGTCCGTCTCGGATATGATCTCCGCCAGCCACTGCTCGATCTGCACCGGATGAAATGAGTCTTCGTCGCCGCTGTTTGCCTCTAAGATTATTTTCAGGTTCTCAAAGTTCTTCAATATTAGACGTCTGCCCGGCTGCAGCTGCGATGACAGCGTCGACTCGCCGGCCTCGCTGCCCTGCGTGCTGGAGACATGGGCCGGCCCGTCTCCGTGAGCCCGCCGACAGTGGGCCACGCAACTGGAATCGGGTGCAACAGCAGCTGCCTGCACCGCATCGCTGCTTGTGACCGTGGCTCTAGCTGATGCTGTTGTTGTTGCTGCTGCAGCCGCTTCCGGCACGGGCTCATATGTGCGAGTTGGCTTTTGCTTTAGGCTCTTTTTGATTTCATTTAGCAAGCGATTATAAAAGTCGCAGTTAGCTTCTTGCGTGTCCGTCGAGGTGGGCTGTGTGGGTGTGGTCTCAATGGACTCGGAGCGCTGCTCCCTTTTTTCTTTGGGTGTCTCCTCCTTGACCTCTGTCCTCTTGGCGTTCTTTTGCTTCTTGGACTGCGAACGCGAGCTCGCGTTGCTCGAGTAATTCGAGCTGGTGGGCGTACAGCTAGACAGCTCGGTGGCGTTGCTGCTAGAGTCCGCCGACGCCGTTTGCTGCAGCTTTGTGTGTGCAGCCGCGGCGGCAGCGCCATCGGTGAGCGGCAGATCAGCACTGACAGCGTCCTCGCTGGCACAGTTGATGGTCAGGCTGGCAATGTTGCGCAGATTAATCGTGCCATTGCAGTTGTTTATGGTGATTTTTGGTTTGAAGCGGGGCTTGCGTGCCTTCGGCTTTTGCTTGATGGACGGCTGCTCGGGACAGCTGCGTCCTAGACTGGAGACCGCATCGGCTATGGACGATTCCAGCTCGTCGTCCAGCTCTTCGAGATTGAGCGGCGGCACATAGGTCTCTCGCTTGATTTTCGCTCGGCGTATCAGATCTTTGGCCTCCTGCAGCGTAATGTTGATAATGGAGCGCTTGGCATTGTCCTCGAGCAGCGCCTTGTTGCGTGAAAAGTCCACCACAATGGCCTCTGGCTGAACCTCATCATTCAGATCGTAATAGGCGCTGTTGTGCACCCCATTCTCTAGGCATTTGTACATGGTCTCATGGTCATCCATCGGTTCTATGTAGTCCTCGTTGCGCAGCCCCGCCGTTCTGTTATCCTGGGACCTGTGCAGCGCCAGCTGCATGTTGCTGTCCAGCTGGAACTGGCCAAAGCTGCGTATGGCCGCCAGCAGTTTCTCCTCTTCGTTATCATCGCCAGTGACGAATCGCACCTCGCACTTATCTTTTTCTTTGTCTGTGTCGTATTCGATGTACACGGGCGCCGATTGTTGTCGCTGCGTATTTGCAATTACCTCCAGTTGTCGCAGTAGCAACTTTTCACGCATATGCAGTGCGGCGCGTATTTCATTGAATTTCAGTTGCACATTTGATTTTACCTAAACAATAAAATTTATGATATGAAAAAGCTGCTGGATTACTGTTGTAACGCCCTAATCAGTTTTTGTAATACTTTACCTGATCCAAGAGCTGATCCATGATAGCTAGACAATTTTCTTAACACCATATGCTAAATACAAAACATTTTAATTAACTTTTAAGCGTAAAAGAAAAATATGCAAATTCTGTTGCTGTTTGATCGAATTATTGGAGCGAACATCTACGGCGAATAATAAACATATGTTTCGCGGCGAAATCAAGCTAGCTAAATTGTATCGATAAGTAACAAGAAGTTATCGTTTCGCTAATTTGTAAGGAATAATGTGGCTATTAATTCCCGCCAGCATTGGAAAAAGTCAATATGTCGTCGGAAATATTTAATTTTCTTGATTTTTACCTGCCCAAATATCGATACAAGAAGATATTACTATCGGCAACATCAATGAGCTAAGTGCCGCGTAAGTTTGTGCATCTCTAATGTCAATTTGCCTTTTCAAGGAATTGCTTGCTGTTAATAACAGTCAGTCTGCTTATTTTGGCCGTCGTGATTTCTTGGCGCGGATAAATTTTTGTTGATCACTCGATTTGCGCTTAATTCGAATACAAGATTTCAATAATATTTACGACTTTTTGACAACACATCCGACAACGACAATAAAAACAGTAAAAAAATTAATATATTTATAAATTCACCGTTAATTCTGTAGCTGTCGGTGTTAAGCAGACGCCGCTAGCGTCTCATTATTGTAATTATTCTGTTCACACCTTTAATAAGTTTTTTGAATTTTTGTTTAAATTCTGCATTGTACATTTGTTTATATAAAAGCAACACTCGCAATTGTGAATCATAGGCATCGAGCGCTCGCTGCTGTTGCTGTTGGTGTTGTTGCTTGCCTCGCACAACTAATCTAAAATAGTGTCAGTGTGTGAGTGCGTGTCTGTGTTGTGTCTTGTTTGTGTTTGCCAACGTGTTTTTGTTTTTTTGCTTTGCTTCATACACGTTTTTCTAAAACAAAATAAAAAAACATCTCACTTAAAAATTGATTGTGCACGTCAATTGTTACAATTGTACAACTGCAACAACAACAACAACAACATTAAGTTAAGCAGCAACAACAACAACAACAGCAGCGTCAGCAACGTGGAGTGCAAAGACATAAAAAACAAAGGCAAAAACCAAAAACAAAAATAATAAGAGAGCGAGAGCGAGAGAGCGCGAACTGTGTCAATGCGGCAGCAGCAGCAGCAGCCGCCGCCGCAGCGATGACGCCAAAACTCAAACAAAAAAAGAAATAAAATAAAATACATTTTCCAAGCAGCTACTTAACAAATGAAGCTATTTCATTTTAATCATTATTTTAAATTTAATTTTTTTTACGTTTTTAATTGGATTTGTACGACATTTGACATCGCGACGTCGTTATGCCTACATTCGGCGTAACGTCAACGTCAACTCTTTTTTTTTTGTCTTTCGCTATGTCTGTGCCCACACTGCTGCGTTTTTATTGTTGTCTGTTGTCAGTTGTCTTTACGTTTTTCCTTTTCTTTTCTTTTGGGTTTGCCTTTGCATGAGCGTAAGAGCGAGGCTGTGATATTATTAATTGTGTTTGTTTTCGCGTCGTGACTGGCTTCTAGTTAATATTTAAATGTGAATGCATGTAATTTTTTAAAGGCAATATTAAAATAACTTGGGCCTAGGTCTGCCTAGTACTTTCATGTTAACCTTTTTCCGGTTTCGGTTTCAGTTTCGGTTTCAGTTTCGGTTTCCATTTATCTATGCCTTTATTACATATAAAAACCTGTTTGGCTCCACGTAAAACAATTTGTAGTTGTGCGTTTTAAATAAAAATTACCTCATTTCACACGTCGTGGCTTTTCATTTGAAGCGACTACACTTTAATATCTGCCTGTCTTTATCAAACGAAAAGTAAATAATAATATATATGTATTTGTATGCATGAAACTTCCAGCAGAACGTATGCGAAACGGCGATAAAAATCAAAGTGCAATGTTTTACAAGCATCAACAGAAAGTGTCGCGAGTCGAAATAAATTAACGTATTCATTTATCCGCCACACAAACCTGTTACATATTTCAATTTACAATTTACAATTCAAAATTCGCAGCTGCAGCACATTCGCGTGTTTGCATCGAAAACAAAACAAAAAGCCAAATAAAGTGTTTCGGGGTCAATGCTGTTTATTTGTGGCCGTTGCTAGCAAAAAGTATCTACGCAACGCAAACGCTTGAGCGTGGTAAGTAAATACTTTCCTTATTGTTTTTGTTATTGTTTAATTGCCATTCGCACGCTTAAGCAGCCAAAAGCGTGCGACTGCGAGCAGCTCAGTCGCTCTTGATCGTGAACGCAGCACACATTTAGTTCAAATACTAATCGAAATGAGTTAAACATATGTTAGTTTAAGTTCATCCATGACAATTGCTCAAAGGCAAACAAATAACATTTAAAGAAACAGCTGATACAACAGAATAAAGGTGCGGGCAGGGGGTACACAGATAAGCCGTTACTATTTGAAATGCAACACTGCGTTTATACATATGTTCGCTGGTAGGAGACAAATGTAACTGTATATGTGTGTGTATTTCTAATATCTATGCATATATATATATATATATATACATATATACAGGTGTGTGTGGGTATTTGATCAGACAGAGCCCTAAACAAATTTGCCAATTAAAAATTGAATTAACTCACTTTTGACATTAATTAACACCTAATGAAGAGCTCAATTGTAGCTGCTCCCTTTTTAGTTGAAAATAACCCTTCGCTTTGAGTGTGAATATTTAATTTATTTTAATTGCATAGTGATTAATTACAAACCAATGCAATTTAAACAAAAACCACTTATCCAAATATCTATTTGGTGATTTTTTTGACGGTGGGGATTATCCAAACAAAAAGTACACAGATATGTGCACACATTAATTATGCGACTTTAATTAATATCAATTTGCGTTATGAGTGCAACCAGCAATTAGCATTTTGCTCATACAAAGGCATGCATTCATATGCACACATATACACACATACATACACACGTATGTATGCATATCCCCAATAATTTGTGCATTTGTGTGCAGTTAAATAAAATTGAATTGATATTCATTTCGCAATGTTGTGATTCGTGCGAATGTGGAAATTGCTTTGAGTGCAGCAAAATAAATTGGAAAAACGCCTGCACGAGTTCTAAACTGTGAATGCAAATAAACGAAACTGAGAGCACACAGCAAGAACAAGAACAAAAATGAAAATAAAAGTACAAAATAAAAATAGATATATTTTCGATATGAATACATATACAAATATATGTATGAATACATATACATATACAAATGTTATTCGAATGTTTTGCAATAACTTTTGTGCACTCTTTCGTTTAATACGCTTTGTAAAGTCGCTTTCAAATGTTTGCCAATTGCTGACTTTTGAACTTCTAACGTGTGGGGGCCCTCTGTCTCTCCCTCCCTCCTCCCAATCACCTGACCCCGCCATAAATTTGCATTACAAAGCCGTTCAGCCCAAGTGCTGTTAGCATATTTTCGATTTATTCATGCTAGATACATAGTTGCCCAGCTATGCCAAGGGGCACAATGAAAAATAAATATAAACGAGAAATATTTTCAGTTTCATTGATGCATTTGTTGTTAAATTATCAATATTGTGTGCATTGGCATGTGTAAATGTTTTTAAGGTGCAAATAAATATTTATTCATCTTAATCAAAAGTACTTTTGTCGGCATTTAAGGCAATATTCGTCTAATACCTGCGTCCCGTAGGCAACTAAGCCAAGTTTGTTTGCATTTCAGCTCTGAATACATGCTTTATACACTCACTAGCCGCAAATACTATTAAGAAAATCCACTTAAAGTAAGCGTCTTTTGTGTGCATTTAAATAAAGTTTACTTGAGACATAAAAGTATGACTCAGCTCATAGGAAGCAGTATGGCTCAACTCTTACTAGGCGCATATCAGCCAATCGGGACACACTCCACACTCTGCATTTATCCTATACGATTTTGGTTTTAACCAAAACAAAGAAAGCTCTCTTGAGCGGATGCCCATGCTCCCAGCCTTAGGTCTAATAAGAGAGTTGTCCGCTTAAAACACGAAAGTATTAAAAAGAACATTTTCTATGGCAAATGGCAAACTGTCGATTAGCTGGTTCAAGAATGAGCCCCATCATGGGACAGTTAAACTAAGCTGAAAGAACAGATTGTGTTTGGAACAACTTTTTTCGTTATGTTCCTTATTTATAATATAAAAGCCACCTTCAGTTTAAGATTAACTTCCCAGTTTTGTCTGTCCAGTAAATGTATTCTTATAAATATTTAAGCACGTATTTTCTTTTGTTTTTAGCTGGCGTCATCTTATATTTAATATTTTACCTGTCTTGAAAATAGCAACTAAATGACTCGCAGAGAAACCACCGAATTTTGTTCATGTCCCAACTTAGGGCTGGTCGAGTGGGTGGCTAGGGCAGCAGAGGGTATCTGTGGGTCGAGCATTTCGCCTGCAGCGTTTTTTCGTGCATGTTATCTGTTGCAATTAAATTTAATCACTTGCTCCAATTAGCAGTGCAACTGCGATAATTTCGTGTATTTGCGCTTAACGCAATTATGCGGCCATATCACGGCCGTTCTACCTCCTCCGCCCGCTCACAAGTCACGTCGCGCCGTGCAGCACAGAAACATCAAATCAAATTACATTGCTAATACGCCACGTTGTGCACACAGAGCCCAGCCCCAGAGAGAGAGAGAGAGAGAGAGAGAGAGAGAGAGAGAGAGAGAGAGAGAGAGAGAACCAGTGAAAGTGCATTCATTCTGCAATTTGTTTGCATTTATTTACCCACTTTATGCTTGTCCCATAAATGGTCGTGCTCCGGGGCTAATGAGTGGCTCCGGCTCCTGGTCCCGCCGTGGTCTCCGGCTTGGACCTGTTCCCAGCTAGTTAACCCAGAGCCGTGGCCTCGGTCGTGTGTTCGTCTTAATGCTGGTTATGTTTAAAGCTTTGCACAATTTTTATTCTGTTGTCCTTTTTGTTGGCTCCATTTTATTCGCGTGTTTCCGAGTTCCCACTCAGCTCCTGGCCGTGAGTCATGGTAAAGTCCGCCCCGCCCCTCACTTAGCTGCTGCCGTTCCCTGTTTTAGTGCTTTTGCATTATGAATTTTTTATAATTTCTTGCGTTTTTATTGGTCGTTTATTCGGCTGGTTATGTTTGGGTCGCTTAGTGCGTGTTTTGCTAGCTCCTGTTTGTTTTTTTTTTTTACTTTTATCTTTTATGTCCCGTCGCCTGAGAGCGCTTGTAAACTGTTTAGGGCAATATCATTGCAAATGTTTTTATCGCACTTTAGGGACGATTTTGTGTCAAACAAGAGTCTGAACCGAACTACAACAATATGTGTTTAATTTAAATATAAAATTTGTATTGCAAGGGTATATTTTCTTATATATATAGACATGTGTCAGGTCAGAGAAGTGATATGAGAGAGGGAAGAGCAGCTTTGATATCTATATTAACATATTTTATTTGTCATTCGTGAATATACTATTACTTACCAGCTGGCTAAGCTTTTGTATATCTGAAATCATAAAGATAATAGTTAGTATTTTATAAAGACAAAGGTGCCTGGAATCTTTATGATCCCTCCAGCAGAACTTAAAAATAGCTGTTCGCTTTCAGAGATGATTATTGTTTGCAGAAAAGATTCAAGTTCGAGAAATGGTTGCTTTAAAAATGGCGATAAGTTGCGAACTGTTGAGTACTTTTTTCGACTGTTACTCGCATGATGTCCATACATGAAATCCCTTTTATTTCACTTGTTTTTACGAATGGCGGCATATTGACTTTTGAGCAATTGGCTTAAGCTGAAAACCATTTATAATAACGCAGTTATGACAAGGTGCTAATGGAATTCAGAACGAGTGGGCAATACAAATGTGCCATGATTTATTAATATCACAGGCCGGACACACACACACACAGTCATACAAACAAACAAATAGCCCCGGCTCAGTTCTCAATGGGGGTCAATGCGAAGTAAACCTAACGAACGGGGGCACGACGAGTAATCTCCTTAAAATGCAATTTGTTTTGTTGCAATCAACGATTTTTGATGATGATGACGTTGGACCAAGGGCGACTGCCCAAAAAGCACTAGCTCCATCAGCAACATGATGATGATGTAGTCGATGCTCACGATGATGATGATGATGAGGTTGATCGAATGCGAGTTGAGTAACAATTTGCAGTATAGCCAAATAAATTGCTTGTTATTTCTGCCCTCTACCCCAAAAAAAAATGGTATGAAAATAAAATTTGTAGTATGCTTTTTGGGTTCGGTTCGTTTTTTATTTTTACGTGCGCACCACTTGACTCAAATTGGTTGGCTGCCACTCGTGATGCATGGCCATGCCAATGCGGTTTGAGCGCTGCGACAGCCCTGACAGACGGATAGACAGACAGGCGAACCAGCCGGACAGCCGAACAGCCGAATGACCAACGGCCAGTGCAATGAATGAATCACAAGCTAAAAGGGCGATGCCAGAGGGGAGTCAGAAACAATGCAGGGAGAGAGAGAGAGGGACAGACTCACAAAAGTGCAGCGCTTGCAGTTTCGCGGAGCATGTGGCATGGTGGATGGGGTGGACAGGCAGGTCGGTTGGGCCGGACAGTTGATCAGGGCGATGCTTTGGGTTGGCTTTGGCTTTGCTGCATACTTGATGGCGTGCTGGGCGCAGTGCGTGTTTGCCAGTCACAGATTTGTTTGCGCTCCTTTTGTTTGAATTGCCAAACCCCTCGCTGCGCGCCGCCTTGCATTTTATTTGCTCGCACGTATCAGAGCCGTGTTTCAATTCGCACATACACACACACACAAACACGCACACACAGATAAAAAACAAAGTCATCCATGTCGATTGGTACTCCGTCGTTCTGTGTGATTGTGAGGATTGATTTCCCACTGACTGCGTCTGTCTATCTGCCTAGTCGATTGCTGCCGTCAATTTTCTTGCATATTTTTGCATATATCTAGCGTGGCTTTTTATGCATTTTTCCGGACGCAAACATTTTGGCAACCTGCTGACAAACTGGCGTATGAGATGCACATTCATTATTTGGCAATTGATTAAGTCGCGTGTAAATTGGCCCACTCTCAGCCCGTTCAAGATCGACAAATGAATTCTCCTCCTTCCACTGGCGTTGTGCGTGCCTTTTGGCGCTGTCCCTGCGCTAAGGTTGGGGCTCGGTTATATCTGGTGGCATGTACGCGGCTTATCAGCGACACGCAAACGCACTTCCACACAAACGCCAGGCACAGCGTTTTGTTATCAAACACACTGCCATGATAATTACCCCCTGCCACCGGCTTCGTGCCCGGCTCCCAGCTACTGCCGTAATCGTGGTCTCTGTTTTCGCAGCTATTTAAACAATTTACTGATTAGATTTTTAGCGTTTCTTTCTCCCTCTCTCTCTCGCTCGCTTTCTCAACATCGATGGGAAAAAAGTTGCTTTGGCTTCAATTTCCTCATATTGCTGGCAGTTGTGCCCTTGTCCCGAGGCATTTTCATTAGACAGCTTTAAATAGAGATGTGTTAGTGTTATTTATTTTTAATTAAATGCATTCCTACTGTTGTCCGACTATTCACAGTCACTGTTGCATGTCCGGTTTCCGGTTTGTTGGGCAAAACTGTTTGGATTCTGTTTGTGTGCACCTCAATCTGTATGCTTGTCAAGTTCTGGATTGTCTGTTTACCCGTGTGCACCTTGTGGCCAAGCAAGGAAGTCTTGCAGAAGTATTGCATGAAGCACCATGCAGGTATGGTCTGATGTATTACAGTAGATATGCTCATGCTTATATGTGTGTATGTGCTCGACGCCGTTGTCGTCATTAGCTAATCTCTGCTCTAACCAAACTGAGCTGACACAATGACATGACATTGCACTCGTATATCAACATCTCACTTATATGTATGGACGTACGTGTATGTATGTACACACTGTGTGAATTTGATTCAAGTACGCGCGCACCTATCACTTAAATTATGAGTATAAATTCATTTGATTATCTTTGAACAACAAAAAAGTCACATATGGTGCCAACTCAACCCTATTTTGAGATTATTAACAGCAGCAAATAGAAAAAGTCGCATGTTATATACCAGCTGAGTTATTAGCTTTGAAGGGAATGAAAGCGAACCAGTTTCTAAGCGAACCGGTTCAAGCTAGGAATTCCAATTAAAGCTATATAATATAGTATGAAACGAAATTAAAATCAAAAACTTTTAAGCATTAATACCACATTTTGAAGATGCCAATTTTAGACACAGGTCAAATCTGGCCCAGGTTTTGTATATGACAATATGCCCAGCTTGCTATTGTAAATGGTGCTCCTCCACCTCAGGTTGCTCCTCCACCGGCCAACGATTCCTGCCTTGCTGAATTTCAGCAGGGTCTACTTAAATTTTTGAGAATCGAGGAGGAGAGCATCAAACTTAAGGGGTATCAAACTAAGACTGTGTTAAGCTAAAGATAACATTCAGGTGTACGTACGTACATACTCATGCATACACACACATTAATACACATACACATACACATACATACATACACATACATACATACACATACGTACATACATACATACATACATTCATACATACACACATACATAACACATTTTTACTTATCTTAAATTATCGTTATATATAAATCTGTTTGAGCTGACTGACTGACTGGCTGATTGACTGACTGACTGACTGATTGGTGATCAAAGCAGAGCCCATAAGTTAGTGCTAGGAAGCCGAAACTGTTGTTACCTAATGTGATGAAGCTGCGTGTACCTAGTGGGAAGATAAGATCTAAAATGTTAAACACAAAACGATCCACGGGCAACGCCGGCCAATACCCATATAAGGAAATGCACCCTTGAACGTAGTATTATTCAAATTCTTAGTGATTCATTAAGCTAATTATCGAAATGACTTAATGTGAAGGTTCTGGCACAGAAGCCCATTTACTGAGCTCGTTAAGCGGTAACATTATCCGACCATAATCTAACAGAGACACGTCTACCTGGCTATTATCTACCCATCTATTAGGTGCCATAAAAATAGCCCATTTTGCACTTGGGCCGAAAATTATGCAGAAATTGCCAAACAAGTTGAACGAGATGACAGGCTCCCATAGGAGCAGTGTTTCGGTGTGTGGAAATACATGTCGGACTTATCTAATCATTCATATGCCAAATAAGATGACTGATTACGTCGTCACATGCAGGCGACTGTGTGAGTGCTTGTGTGTGTGTGTGTGTGAGTGTTTATATGTATATGAGTTGGACCCGATAAGCAAGACAAATGTGCTGTACGAAATCTATAAAGCTGTACGCCTAATAGCGACATGCATATGTCATAAAACATGCGCCCAAAATGAGAAATGTTGCCAAGTCAGCAGCCCGGGCACAGGCTGGCCCGGACAGGGGTACCAGCTAAACCAGCTAACAAATTTCAGTCCCGGCAACGTTGCGTATACGTTATATTTTTGCTAGCTTAGTAAAATCCGCATGCTGCATGCCAAAGATTGGCAGCCGTTGCCTTTGGTTTGCTTTATTCAATTTATTTTATAACATTTTCTAATGCATATTTTGTGCGCGTGCCTGTATCATGTTTTTCATTCCATGCGACGCCCACAGCATAATGTTTGCTCTGTTGACATTTTCTTCTTTATATTTTGTGGTGTGTGTGTGTGTGTTTTTTTTTTCGTTCCACCTGAACTTTTCTCGCTTGCGTGTCGCTGAAAAGTTTTGTCCAACTATTTATCTAGTGCTGTGCATTTTCGCCGAGCCTGTACAATTTTTTTTCTTTTTGCACTATGCCAACTATTTCTCTTTCTTTCGTTTTTTTTTTTGCTGCTTACCGACAAAGTTGGGCTGACAAACATTTTGGTTGCAGCTGCCAAGCCGGAAATCAGCTGGCAACGGGAAGATTGAGATATATTATACACCCGTAACTGGCCTCAACTTGAAAACTAGCGCTTGTACGTTTTGACGTCTTTTTCGATTGACTCATCAAAGGTCAAACGTTTGATTTTTAGTTTCCTTTCGTTGAGTTTCGCTTTCAATTTGCCACGACGCCAATTGCCCATGGGGCGGGGATAGCTGCCTCAACCAAGTCACATATGTGCATCTGTTTCAATGTGTGTGTGTGCGTGTGTGTTTGCGTGTGTGTGAGTGCTTGCTATTATGTGGCCATTTCCAGAGCTACCATAAAGCCCGGTGGCCCGCTTTTGTCTGCACTGCGGGTTCGGGGGGCGGCTTTATGCCTTTTTAATATGGTCTTCCACCTCGACTACCTCGTTGTCATTGTCCGACTCTTTTGTTCGCCGCAGTGACCACATTTAGTTGTACGTTGTTGTTGTTGTTGTTGTTGTTGTTGTTGTCATTGTCTAACTGCGGCCTGGGGGATCACATTCTGTTCGCATCGAGTGAGTTCATAAGGTTCTTCCTGCGTCCATTGTTCACTAATTTTGTCACGTTTGCAGCTTTTTGTTGGCAGTTTTTCAGCCATCTTTTACTTTTACTTTTGTCCTTTTACCTTCTCTCTTTTTTGCGCGCCTCCATTTACGCTCCTAATCCTTGGCTAGTTGGCTGTCGTTTCGTTGCATTTGATTGATTATCCCGAGTGGCCTTAACTAGCTGCCCAGCATCGTTTCCGCTCGGAGTTCTTCCACTAATCATAGGCAACTATGTGCCTAAAGCCACAACGTTGCAAAATATTTGCGGGCCATGCGGGTCATTTTTAAACAAAGCCCGTTTCCAGGTGGCGGCACGTGACTCGCGCGTCCCACTCTTGCCCCGCTAAGTGTGCTGCATATTTTAGCGGTAACTTTTGGCCTCAACAGCAGTTTTTCTTTTTCTATATTTTTTTTTAATGTTCTTGCCGCTGCTGCTGCTGTCGTCGTGTGCTGCGAAATACTTTTAAGCGCATGTTTTGAATATTCCCGCAATATTTCGCTGTCTTGCAGCACACACGGTGTTATTTATACCCTGTACACAAAGTATGCGTAAACGGGGCTTTGTTAGAAAGTCATATATCTTATACTTATATGTTACTCAGGCTTTAAAACATCATTCTCTGCTCAAGCTTATCTTATTCTTCTCACCTTAGTTCTATTCAAAACTACAATTATAGAAAGTGAATATATTTGTATACGTATTCGGGCAGAAAATGAACTTTCTTTAAGCCACTTTCTGTGATAAGGTCATGACTTACCTTAAAAGTGTATCAACTTTAGTCCGAAGCACAGAGTATTCCCACGTCGATCATATTCTTTAAGCCTTTTTTGTGGGGCCTGTGGTATTTCGAGTAAGTTGACGCAGCTTATCTGCATGCTTCCCACTGTCAGGTCGAGCCTTCCGTCAGCTCTAGATATATACAATATATAAGAGAATGAGAACGTATGTGTTCTGCTGCTCGTATGTATTTGTGCGTGTGTGTGTGAGTGTGTGTAAGTGTTTTTTGCACAGTTTTAGCTGCTATTTTACAATTTTCAACCATTTACCAAAGGGTATTACAACTTTGTGACATTGTTTGCTGCAAATGATGAAGAAAACTTCTCGGAATCAAAATAGAAATGAATGATTTTGCATATTCGAAAACTTAAGACAACTAAAAGTTCATTTCGGCTCATATAAAAAAAGCATTCAACTTATTTCCTAAATCTATTTTTCAATCAGCTTATTTGACCAATTCATAAAGTTTTCATATGAATAAAATTGATTGTTGTTCTTGTTCCCTTAAAAAAGACCACAAAATTATTGTTCATGTTGTTCAGTAATATTCTATGAAAATGCGAGAGGGAAACTTTCTACTAATGCCATCCATCTTGAACATTTCCAAAAGTATTATCAGAATTTTGAATAGGGTATTAGTGTTTGGCTGCCCTACAAAAATTTGTCTTGCTTCTTGTATGTTTTTTCGTTTTCGCTGTCGCGGTGCTTTACATCTTTTTAATGTTGAAAAGCTTTACTTACTTCCGCTGGCAGCAGCGGCGGCAGGAAACGGAAGTTTAACTTTTGTGAACATTTTAGTGATTCGTGCGCAGACACTCGCCTGCTGTGGCACTAGACCAGCAAATGGGATTGGCTCTGCCAGGATTTGGACCACAGAGCTGGGCTGGGCGGACGGTGGGCGCCCACATAAATGCATAATAATGAAGTTTCTGTTTAACATGAACTTGTTAACGACACATGGCCAGCACCTGCATCGAAGACTGCCTTGAAAAAATCAAATATTCCCTTAATACACTGCTGACAGGTCGATGCCGAAGTTGAGTGCCTTTTGCTGGCTGCCTAACTAATATAAAGAGTAATAAGCTTGGGCGCTTTAATAGCTTTCAGGCAAAACATTTCGTAATCCTCACCTGCTGCTCTGAGCTGCTTTGTAACTTTGTGCAATGTGCAAGGCAGGCGTTCGTCCTGGTACGGGCGTGCAACGTTTGGCATCGTGCCTGGGTGCCCAATGGAATTGCCACGCCCACTCGTTGGTGGCAAAAGTTACAGAAGTCGGACCAAATGGGCAAACAAGCAAAGTTTCAAAGTAGCAAACTGCCGGAGCTCGTTATTACTATACTATTATTATTATTATTATTATTATTATTTTTGGCTTATTTAATGCGTGCTCTGTCCAAGAGCCAAACTAAAGCACGCTTTTCGGCGCACCGTTCAACTTTTCAACTTTTTTAACTTTTAAACAAAAGTAGTCTGCGATTCGGATTTCGACTGGCTCTCCTCATTGCGTGCTGCGCGTCCGTAGCTTTTAACAGTTGCATGTTGCAACAGTCACGCCCCCTTCTGCCAGTCAGCTCCACACAGACACACAGACAAACACTCCAAATAGCCGCTCGCACACTTACACACTCACACATGGCGGAAATGCATTTACAGTGGCCGTCAAGAAAGCAAGAGAAAGCAATTTCAGTTGAGTTTTATGAGCATTTGTTATCCGCCTCGCGACTGGCCGCTTCCATTTCCAGCTCGCTGTTTCAATTTGTACACAGTTTAAGGGCAGCAGCAGCAGCATCTACAGCATCAGCCCTACAGCTGCCTCTGCTCCCCACTTCCTCCCCCATCGCCTATGGACTGCTCAACTTTATCCTCGCATCTCTGACATCATGACATTGCAATGCCGTAAAAGCGTTATGGCAAATTGTTTTAAGCTGTGCGAAAATGCCATCAAAATCAGTTGGCTATGCAAAGCAGCCAGTCTGCAGCTTCACTGGATGGCCAAGGGGGTACTGCGGGGGGGGTGTGTGTGTGTGTGTGTGTGTGTGTGTGTGTGTGTGAGGGGACATTTGTTGCTGTTGGCATTGCATTTTATGGCTTGTGCTTGTCAGCCATTATTGTGGGCCATCTCTCCAAAGCGTTTCCTTCGTTGTGGCTGCGACTTGAACTTTAGTGGCTCCCGAGGGAAACACGTCGCCACTGGTCGCCCAATGGTCGCCAGTTTCTGGTCAGCAGCAGTAAACAGACCTTCTGCAATATGCTGACGGTTAGCCACTGCTGCGAAAACAGATGCTGCATATTGTAGAGGGTGGAATTTATTTAACAAACCAAATACGAAAGCAGAGACTGGATATGGTTATAAATGGGTTGCAGTTATTCGAAATGGAGTCATTATCTAAAGCGATTGACAAACTGTTCAAAGAGTTGCCCTCGAGGGGTTACTTTGAGCTGTCAGTGGGTTAATTTTTAAGCAATTTTAGGAATTATTTACTTAAAGAAAGAAAGGTCTAGGTTAACAAATGAGGAGATGAGAACTGTTAGATTTGATTTAAAAAAAAAGTATATCTTGGGAAACTTAAATTTGGGTTAATAGAAAGTTATACTCACCATCAGCCTTGACTTCTGATGCAGTCCGTCATCTGGTGTAATCGTTGATGGTGTTTGAAGTTCGCTCGCTTTCTTTTGCAGCACTTCAATTTAAATTTTACAAATTCTGCGCATCGGCCACAAAAGCCACTGTGGCAAGCCGACTGCATGTGGCAGCGCGCTTGCAATGCCCCCGAGGCGGGCCCTTTGCCTTGACTCAGCTCCCGGGTATTTTTTTTCACGCGATCCGCTCTTTGTTTGCGTTTTGTTTGTGTGTCCCCACTACCCGCCCCAACGGACGCAATGTTCGCTGACGGCGTGTGAATTCGCGCGGCTGCTGACACTTTGTAATAATACCCTGTGTGCACGGCGTTACGAAAGGGCATATCTGCTGGAAGAAAGTTTCTTGGGATAATAGCTGTAGGCCGTTGTATTTACCGTTTGTTGTATATTTTGCGTATAATCAACTCTACTTTGCATAACGATTTAAGCTACACATTTTGATCTCATCCCTTCTGGACATTCCAATATCGCAGCATTTAGATAAAATATCCCTAAGAGAGAGCATTTTAGGAGTATAAACTTACCTGCTTCCGAAGTTACAAAGTGCAGGGTATCACTTGGATGAACTACGCTGAGCACTTGAACTTTTTTCAGTTGCTTTTTGACGCTTCGCTGCTTGCCAAACGTCGCATGCATAATTTAATGCAAATAATGCACTTGTTTCGTTTCGTCTCGTTTCATTTCACTTCACGTGTTGCCTGAAACACACGCGTTGTGTGCCCTCAGAAAGGGGGGCGTGGCCGTGTAGCATAAAGTGCACAACTCCATTTAGCATTAACTTGGCCGCCTTGGCAGCAACTTCAACTTCAACTTCAACGGCTGCTGCTGCTGCTGCCGCCGCATTTATTTAGCATATTTCTCGCTTGTATTGCATTTCCGCCCCTGGCCGCAAGGAGGCGAGGCGACGCCGCGCGACGCGTTGGCATAAACTTAATTTCCTGTTTGTTGCCGCTCGGCTGCTCCATTTTTAATTCCTGTGCTTGGCTTTGGCGACGCCTCTTACAACTTGTAGCGCGTTTTGTCTTCGCTTTCTATTTAATTTCCCAGCCGAAAGCTACGCTCTCGTAGTTGCCGGCTGCGCGTTTGCCATTTGCGGTTGCGCTCTTACATAACACTGCAATTTCCATCAACAGTTGAGTTCCTTTTTCTGTTTTCGCGTCTTCTTTAATGCTTAAAATTACCCCGCCAGTTGGCCGTCGCCCTCCGCCCGTAGCCGACACTTTCCTTAGTTTTGTCGCTGGCTCGTGAAAATTGTGTTGCAAATTTCCTAAGTGCCATCATCATCATCATTCAGCAGGCACTTTTCCTCTTTTTGGCGCCTGATGAGTGTTTTGTTGTTGTTTACCTCAGTGCAGTGAGTGGCTGTTGCGAGTGTTTTATTTTTGAATAATTTATTGTCTTTATTTGTGACCGGGCGCCAAACGCGGCGTATACGCAATGTTAAGGAGGCTTAATCGACGGCATCGCTCATACGCCACGTGTGTGCGGCAGGCAATTAAACGCGAGTCAAACGATTACTTTGCACTCGCAGTTGAGTTAATTAAACCGCAATATTTGCATATTTCGCATATGTCGGCACTCACACAGCAGATCCCCTCCTTCCTTTCTGCCCTGTGCCCCTGTGTGTGTGGGTGTGTGTGTGCTGTGCGCAAATGTGTTGTAAGGTTTATTGCTCAATTTCCCCAAAAAGTTTGCCAACCTGCCGCCTCGCAGAAGCAGGGGAGCCGGTGCTTTGGGCAACCAACGCACCACGAGTTAACATGCAACTTTAAGTTGCGTACGCAAACTTGATTCGAGGCAGCAGAAGAAGACACTGATAGCCCGCGGCGTGCTGTAAGCCCAGATAAACTGAGACAATGTTTAAACATAATCCTTGAGGGGATTTTTGCGATTTTTATTAACGCACTTTGCTTTCCAGATTTTCGGCTAATAATAAAGTTATTTGCTTTTGGCCCACGAGGCGGCGCCTTGGCTGCGTGTTTCTGTACGGCGATAATAATTTATAAATTTAATATTGCTGCAACGGCGTTTGGGCCACATGCCTGTGCCCACCTTTTCAGCTGTTGTTGTTGTTGCTGTTGCTGCTGCAATGTCCACTGTGATTTACAGCTATGCCTGCAATGGATTCCATGCCAGGAAGTGGGCGCCCCGAACGTGCGCCAAAACTTGCCGTTGTCGACCGCTGGCCGCAGCAAGGACATTTATATTTGCCCGCACATACATATACCTCTTTGACCTTATTGGGACAGGGTGTTTTATATTATTTTTGCCATTTACGAGTGTTCAAATAAGATGCTTCCGCTGATAACTGAGGCGTCAAAGCGTCGAGTTTGACAAACTTGGTAGCTTGCAGAAAACTTAAAAACTTTAAACTCAGACGCGCATCGAGCAAAAGTTTTCTTGTCTTCTTGCTTAAATCTTGTACTCAGTTGACACTTCACAAACTGATCAACATTAAACAGCCACTTAATTATAATTGCAAAGCTTGCTTATGTTTGTAAACGAAGTATAAAAATGGATCATTTTACACAACTTTTCTTATTTATTATAAATATTCAATCAGACAAAGTTTATCCTGTTTTACTTCTTCTGTTTAGTAGGCACGCCTTTTTCTTAGGCTTCTTAAAAAAGGGCAGCGCAGCTTCCCCCATTTAAGGATATCTCAAGGTCGAGCATTCACAAAATTAGTTTCCTGTGTGTCTTGCACAGCAGAAGCTTTAGTTGTAGTTGCTGTCAGTGTTGTTGTTGTTGTTGTTGTTGCTTGTACATTGAAGGCCACAATTACAAGGGTGTATAATGCGCTTTTATGTTTTAAGGATTGTGGTTTGTCTGGATGCCTGGTCCAGGAGCCTGGCCGTTTCGCTAAATAGGGCCAAGAAATGTTCGTTCTGTTTGTAAAAATTATTTCGTTATTTATTGTGTACCCTGTTTGGTTTTTATGTAGGGCTTTGCCCGCTGCTGAGCCCACTTTTGCCCATATTTATTTATTGCCAACTTATTTATGAGACACGGGGCCACTAGCAGTGACCCGACGGCTTTGCGCTTTCGGTTTCCTGGCTTGCGGTGCGTGCTGTAGCTACTAATGAGAAAATTATTGAGCACCGGCTCACTCGATAGTCCCGAGCTAATCGGCATTGGCCGCATTGAAATGCACCCCCAAATGTCCAGTTGCTATAAATTGAATTTGAGCCCTGCTATAACCAATTTCAATAGCCAATCTCGCACCCAAACATATAATCCCAGCCAATTTGCAGAACGGAAGAGGGGACGCGAGTCAACAGAGCCACTCGACTAACCGCAAATGCTTTGATAGTTGTTCATTTCTGCACTCTGCAGTCCCCGTCCTGAAATCCTTTTATTTGTTTCTGGCCAGCAACAGAAATTTATAGTAGAAAATTAAATACCACACGAACTGATGTCTCGCCCCCACTCAGGGCCCTGCCTCTGTGCCCTTTGCCCTGCTTCCTGCCTGTTACAGTTTTAACACAATTTTTATTTCAGTTTATTTTCTGTGCTCTGCTGGCACTCAGCATCCTGTAGCTGCAGTTGCCATTACTTTGCTGTTCCACTTGCAGTTTAATTTGTGCTTCGATATATTTTCTGAGTTGTCAGGATACGCAGCTAAAGACACACACACACACATGCATATATGCATGCACCCGACTGAATGTTGTAATTGCTGTGGATGCAATAAATTCTATTTCTTGCCCTGCGATTGTCAGCCTGATATATACTTAAACTTTGTTCCTGGCATGCTAAAACCGCTTGTAGGCCTTGTTCTGGCCCTCGTGGCGTATACATAATGTAGTGTTTTATGATAATGCGGTTTGACACGACCGGCTAAATGAGCTGCCATTTCCGTAATTAACATTTGAAAGCCACTTGCACTTCTTCATCCATAATTTGTAACATCAATCAAGTGGCCAATCAAGCAGAGAATACTCGATTGCTTCTGCCAATGGCACAAATCCCGGCCCCGGTTCGCTCCATTCTGGTCTCGTCTACGCTTTGGCATGCTTTGTGCCAACAATGAAACTTTTGAATCAATTCAAGTTGTCCAAAGTTAAATCCGCGCGCTGCAGCGCCAGCTTTGCACTCAATTAAATATGTTGCGGATGCGGGTGGAAGCTGGGGAGGCGGTGACGTGGGTTGTGCGTGTGGCAAGCAGCAGCTAGGAAAAACAATTTTGTTTCTGCTTGGAGTAAAAAGTGAGGCAAGCAAATCCACTTCAACGGCAAGTTAGTGCCAACAATTGCAACAGCAGCTGCCACATCAGAAGTTGCCACTTTCTTGGCACTGGCCCCCAGCTCGACGCGCGCTCCCCTAATTCTACCTTCTACTACTATCCCATGCTGGTACGTGAGCTGGCAAAGTTTTTGGACTCTTGTTGCCGCCACTCGTTTCTTGTTGCTCTTCGACTTCCGGCTGATTGACTTGCATCGAGTTGACTTAGCACAGCTTCTCCTTGGCTCGCTTGAAGGATGCATCCTGACTGGCAACGACGACACTTGGCACTGGTTGCGTAAACTAATTTTCCATGTCGTCACTCGATTGTTTTAAAAGCCAAGTTTGCTTTTATTGACACAGCCCACACACCACACAATCGAATAGCTCAGTTTGATCATAAAATATTTAAGCTTTTCTATTGGAGAGCCCATGCGATGCCAGTCACCCGACTCTTTCCGCTCCATTGTTGCCGTTTAATGCAATTTTTGTGTTAAGCCTCCTGCTATTGAACAGAACTTTTCGGTATACAGGCAAACAATTTGCTATTCCCATTAGTATAAGCCACTAGCACAGTGGGCGAGCTTAGTAACTGTTTCTAAATAGCTTTCAATACTTATTGTGAATTTAAATCTTTAGTTTGAATATTATCGAAAAGTAAGCACGGATGGAGGACAAAACAGATGTTTAAAGAAAATTCAACAGACAGAAAGAATTTGTAGCCAAAATCCACATGGAAATCAATTTGGAATTGACAGAATTGTGTCCGTTGTAAGTCTAGGGAAAAGACTAACTATAGACTTGAAAACTTTGCAAATCACCAAGTTAAGAAATAAATTTTCATAAAATTCCGTTTAGATTGAAAGTCAATTCCGCATGGGAATCGAATCAAATTATGCAAGCGAGAAATCAATGTACGAAATGCATGTGCTTCGGATTTGGCAACTTAATAAAATTCAATAAATTTCAAATATTATATTTTTATCCAAGACTATCTGTGTGCTTGTCCGCAAAGGCTTTAATACATGTTAAATTCAACAACAAGCTTGGATCGAAATGTTTTATGAATGGGATAGATTATCGAGTTTACACACAAATGTATATAAAACTGGCACAATATGACTTGTCTGCCTGAGCACACGCACACGCACACGCACACGCACATTGCACATTGTGTCTACGAGTATTTGCTCATCTGTGTGTGTGTGTGTGTGTGTGTGTGTGCGTTTGTATCTTTGTGTTGTAGTATTTCCGATTGTGTATGCTTGTTTGTGTCAGCCGCAGGCATTTCCGCAATGTATTTCGACTTAGAGACTTGTGTAAAATGATGGATAATGGCATTTAATGGGAGACGAATTGAACTCGAATTGAATTCCCACTGCACGCCATGACTGTGCCCGCCCTCAACTACCCGAACCACCCCACGTCTTGGTCGTGAGCTGTGCCTCGGGCGTGTCTTTCAAATTGTTACGTCAATTAATTCACAAGTCATTGTCAGTTGTCGTGTGCATTATAAATGATTTGTGTGCGTGAGTGGTGGCTCTTCATTAGCTGTCGCAGAGACGGGCCCTGGAGGCGTGTGTTTATGGGTCAAATGGTGCGACCTCGTTGGCGGCTGTCACCCTTCCCCTCCCCTCAAAAGCGATCTACTGCATATTGAATTCTTGTGTAGAGCGGCTGCTCGCACACTTCAGACTATTTGCAGTGGTTTGATTTCATTGCATTAGACGAGTGACTGCCACGCCCACACAGCTGTGGTGCACGCTTAAATATTCATGGGGCAAAGTTAAAGTGAGCCACACATTACAACAGCAGCACACACACACAGAGGGAGAGAGTGAGAGAGAGCGGCAGTAAGAGGCAGAGCAGTCTTGCAACGCTTTTATCAATTATCAATTAACCTAAATTTTAGCATCTACGTTTTTGGCACTGGCAGCAACAGCGAAAGCGGCAGCGGCAGCGACAGCGATAGAGGAGGCAGCCACGTTGTCAGCGCCGTGTGCCAGTTGAAGCAGAAATGTCGCAAGACAAAGTATCGTTCAAATGAGAGCTGACAGCTTTGCCGGCTGCCGGTTGCCATGAGGATTGCCACGGTAGCTGTCCCGGCTGCTGGCAGCTGCTCGCTCGTAGTGTGTGCGTCATTAGTGTGAAAGGATTCTTAATTTTTAATCGTGGTTAAATCGTATACCTTGATTTTAGCTGCACTCTTCTGCAAACTCTGTGCGACTGTAGTCCGACTTTTTAGCTCCAAAATGGGTTGTTGTTATTGCCGACCCTTGACAATAATCATTTTCATTACTGCAAAATGCCAGTTGCAACAGAAAGCAGCAAAATTGCTACTGTCGCCCCACTGCAGGATGTGTAGTTTCAATTTGATGTTTCTGCCCACCCACTTGGCTGCCAAATTCTAAAACAAACAACTGCAGCGAGTGTTTTCAAGGCGACACATCATCGCCTGCAACACCCACTGTGACTGCCCCGGGACGGCAGCTTGTAGCTACTTTTATGCTTTGCACGGCGGGTGTGTGTGTGTGTGTGTGTGTGTGTGGGAGCGTCTTTAAGGCATGTACTTGCTCAAGTGGAAATGAATTGAACTCAGCCAGAATCCAATCTTATTCTCTTGTCAACTTAACCCCGGCTGAGACGTCAACGACGTTGCGCCAATTGTTGTCTGTATTTGTGCATTTTAGCTGCTTCTCATAGTTGATGCCATTGCCTGGCTGCTGGCTGCTGGCTTCGCTTTGTCATCAGCAGAGCATCAGCAGCAGCCATTTGACGACTAGGTCGCACAGTGGTGCCTGGGTGGTTATATAACAATCAACATTCAAAGATCTTAATATATATTTAGAATGATTCTTTTTGTCTTGCACGTATGCGATTTAATTTCGATGTTCACTCAACTCCATGGACATCAATTTCCCTCATCGTTTTCGATATTGACTCATAACCAGGTTTTGCTACTTGAATTCACTTTCCGCTGAGCTAAAAGATTCAAAAGGCAAATGTTAAATGCTTACGTAAGATGAGAGATTTAAGTCGAGGGAAATTTCCAAAAATATTTAAGGGAAATTCGAGCAGAACCGGGAAATTCACAATGAATTGTTATGGGAAATTGGGTTAAGGCTGAATGTTAAGTTAAACTAATAACAAATTAGTTTGCAAGTGAGTGTCCTCTTCTTTTCTATAAACTGTGATAAATTTATTTAGCCAACTTTCGCCCGAAGCCCACTGTGGTCGGTTCGTTGTTTGTGCATAGGTCCGTTTGGCTGCTGATGCTGCTGCTGCTGCTGCTGCTCGATTTTTACTTTAAACAATGGCTTGAGCATTTCTGATTGTCAAATGTTTGCAGAGATAACATTTACTATTGTGGATTTGCACTGAAGCGTAGGAGATGGTATTCTAACGATGGCGACGAAGTCGTAAGTGCCGTAAGCGCTGCTCAGCCCCGGCTGCCTGCCGCCGCGTCTGCGTCTGCATCTTTAGATCCAGCACACAATTGCTATCAACTGTCGCCTTCAGGCGTCTGGCTCTGCCCGACAGGAAGCATCAATTTGTAATGATCCTATAAGTGCTTGTATTGTCCTTTTGTATGGCTTCTCTGCGCAGCTCTAAAAGCAAATGTTTTTTTAATTGTTTCGAACAGTTCATAAAACGGCAATTAGTTGGCGTAATGCTGCATACTTTTCAGCTTATAGCAATTATGGGCACATAAATGTAGCCAATAAAAGCGTGTATTGTTTAATATCAGCAAACAATTTACGTATGAAACCATATTATTAAAAGCTTAGCTAGACAAATATTTACATTCTGATAAGTTTATTGTTGAAGGGAATAGCTGGCTATGAAATTGTTGTCGATTCCCAAGAAATTTCATTACATTAAACAAAGTTTTTGAAAGTTCTTTTTTACGGTTTGTTCTTTTTTCCCACAAGTCTTTTCTGGTCTTCATTGCAGGTAATTCCCACTAACCACACCGCAGTCCAATCGAATTAGTCAATGTATTGTACCTGACTCGTCGTTGTCGTTGTCGTTGAATTTTCAGTGCATATTACGCTAATTGAAATCGCAATCGAATTGCATGACGGGGCCGGGCGTCCCGCTAGCTCCGCGGTGGCCTTTTGGCCAACATAAAAGCCAATGAAAATATAATCACATTTATGCAGTTTTTATGCCTGCAGTGTAAATATTTTCGCTGTAAACACCCGGCTGATGGCGGGGCACATGTCCTGTTGACGCCAGCCAAGTCGGCCAGCAGTTGAGCGCTCATAACGCGGCAGCACACATACACAACACACACACACACACACACAGATATACAAAAGGACGCGAGGACATGAAACATGTGCGCTGATGCGGCGAACATTCTGCGCATTCGGTGTATTGCAGTCAGTTAGCCAAATAGTCAGTCCGTCATTCAGTCTCCCGTTTCTATGGTCGAGTTTTCGATTCCATTTCGAGTTCATTGAATTTGCGCTGATTTCTTTGCATTTTGGTTGCTTTCATGCATATGAAAATTGCATTAAAAAAAAATGTAGCATACAATTTATGTTGCTATGCCAGCAGCCAAAATATGTGAAAGTGTGTGTGTGTGTCTGTGTGTGTGTGTGTGTGGGTGTTTAAAGGATGCGCATAAATACATGAGCTTATTTTTGATTTAATTGCATTTTCTGTTCGAGCTGGACCACGCGTCGTATACACAATTTAATAGTTTGTCAATTGCTGCATAATTGGTTTTAGTTAATATTGACAAGCGCCATGGGCACAGCTGTTGCATTATTAATGGCCACGAAATGTGGCGTTTCCGGTTATGGCCAGTGAATTAATAGTCAACAATTCAACGGAAATACGCGCAAAGTTCTTCTGACAATTTTTACACATTGATAAACGATGGCGCCATGTGCGTCTGCGTGTGTGTGTTGTGTGTGCGTAAATGTCACGTTCGGACGATTAATAATGTGATTTTTTCTTGTCTCTATTTGCAGTTCAACGAGCAAGCGGCCAAACTACAAAAGGTAAATAAAACGCATATCCCCAACCCCACAACACGCTCATTTATTGCCAGAGCGTGTTTAATTTGACAAGCTCAACATATTTGAGCAGCAAAATCTATGCCCTCGCATGGCTGATTAGCCAAGCCGTGAAGTTGCTCTAGTCTAGAGCCGACCATAAGCCAGCGTCGAATAGGAAGTTTAACAAAAACTGACAACCGCAATGACCAGAGTGTCATAAATCCATAACCGAGCGTCAACAACATCAACAAACATTTTGTTTGACCTACGACATATTTGTGGGGAACGATGCCACGGATGCCGGCCAATAACCCCCAATAACCGCCGACCCGTTGGGATAAACAGACGCTAGACG
The DNA here is from genome assembly GCA_037075305.1 of Drosophila kanekoi. Taxonomy (NCBI): domain Eukaryota; kingdom Metazoa; phylum Arthropoda; class Insecta; order Diptera; family Drosophilidae; genus Drosophila; species Drosophila kanekoi. Next base: position 7,957,823 of record JBAMCE010000141.1, read on the forward strand.
ACAGCTCTCATGTCAACCGCAGGCCGACATATCGGACAGAATGGGACAGCATGCATATGAGCGGGGGCATGAATGGGTGGGCGAGGGTATAAAAGATTGACTGTCCCCCTGTACTCTGACAACCACTCAACTCAGCTCAGCTCAGCTCCACTCAACTCGCAACCCACCCACCGACCCACTCGCTCGGTTTGGCGCGTCTATCAGATAAAATGAAGTATTTGGCGAGTGTGTGTGCGAGACATGCGGAAAAACAAAGTTCTTTTCAAACAGCAGCTGCTGCAGCAGCGGCAGCTGTCATAACAACAACAACTAAAAATCAAGCACAACAACAACAATATTGTTGTTGTCTGTGTTCGAAATTTATCGATAATTCGTCGCGGTTGACGCGACTGCAAAAAACAATGGCGCATAAATTCATGAGCTCCCAAACCGCCCGCAGCGCCAGCCGTCAGTAATAATCATATATTAAATGTATGAATATCTATATATATATATATATATAGCAGAAGATCGCTATGAATTTTCGCCATTTGTTTTTACGTAGCCGCATTGACAGTTAAATGAAAGACTGGAGGGGGGTGGGTCGGGGCAAAAGTGAGTGTGGTGTGCGGTAGTCCTGGCCTTTGACTTGTGCTCAACAGATTTTGTTTGTTTTTTATTACTGTTTTTCTTTTTTGGTAAATTTATGCAAATCTGTTTAAGTAGTGCCGTCATCGGTAAAGTTGTTGCCGCAGTCTTTTGACTATTCTTGTTTGCGTTGTTGTTTTTAATATAATAAATATAATAAGATGCCAGAATCTCTGCCCCCTCACAAGAAGCAGGACAGACAATAGTTTCGTGGTTGTTGGAGCTGTTGCCACTGATGCTGATGACATGAAAACCGTTGGCGGCGGTCTAAGGGCAGTTTTGTTATGTTTTTATGCTGCTGTCAGGCTCTGACTGCAAAGCTTTGTGGTAGTTTTGCCGAATAGCTTCATATTTATGCAAAGTTATGCGGCTTAACAGATAAGTCGAAAGTTTTGCTCTGACAACGGTGCGACAGGGAAGCCCAGATACTGAAAAAGAACTGAGAGCAGGAACGAAAGCCAAAGCAGTGGCAATCCAAACAGAAGCTGCCGTACATATCCGAGCATAATAAAATGCCATCGATTCACATGTACGAAAGTCTGTTGGATTTGAGCTAAAGTCTCATTTGCATTGCAGTTCAAATTGTTTTAGGAAATTCCATTTTGAAGCCTTTTAAAGTGAGACACACAGCTGTGTAAATTTCATGGTGTGTATGTCTTTCATTCAGCACTTTTAATTCCATATGACTACTATGCTACGCAGGCAGTATGTAGGCCAAACTTTTAACTAGCTCCACACTGCGTATACGCAACAACATGTAAAGCAACACGAGCCTTAAGGGGGAGCGGGAGGATGAGCGTACAACAAAGAGACCGCCAGCGAACATCTACGGCTTGTGCTGCCACTTTAGTTAATTCCAAATTATATTAAAAACTTTCGACTTTTTACTCGCATTTTCATTATCTGGCCAACAAAGCGAAATATGAAAAATAGCTGCTTGCGAGAGCTTGTTAAATGTAGTTACTGCAACGGCAACTGCAACAACAACCACTTTGCATAGTGCCGCTTGTTGCTGCCTCTGGTCTATTGCTGCGAAGTGGCTGCACTTTGTGCAACGCCTGGTTGCCTTGATTCTGCTGTCTTGTAGTTTGGTTAGCTATTAGGTTGCCTCTGAACTTCATTTGTTACGGCGCGCAGCTTAACTTGGCCAAGGCTCAATGCCTGCTTTGGTCCTGTTGCGGCACGCTTTAAGCAAAAAATAAACTGCAACGTGACACTTGGGCGTTCATTTAATGTGACCAAACAGCAGCAGCAGCAGCTGCCTTGGGTAAATAAACAAAGGCAGTGACAGCAGCAGAGGACTTGACTGCTTGCCACAGGATGTGGCAGCAGGTGGCGACGCCCAACATTGATTTGCCCCATACCTTGTCCGCGCGCTAAGACACTTGAGCATCGTTGCCCTCTCTCTCTTTCTCTCGCTCCCCGCACTAGACTGACCCTAAATTCGTTTAATGTTTAGTTAGGTTGGGTTTGGGCCCTGCAGCGGTTGACAGGTTGCCCGCAGCTGCCCCCTTCTGCTACCTTATTAATGGGCAAACTGAAGTGTACTAAATTATAATTTTTTTTTTTCGCTGTCTACGCGGAACGGCGCACATTTCTTTTAATGAGTTTCGGCGCTGCCATTCCGCTTGAAGTGTGCTCGAAAAATAATTATGAGACTTTACGCGAACTTTAAAGTTATCATCAATTTGATTATGGACATTTATTTAATAAACTCAAATGCCCTTAACTTTTAGCCCTCCAGCAAGTCAAACAAAAGCGTGCCAAAATTAATTAATTAATTTAGTTGTTGCGTGTAAATATGTAATTAAAAGGATTAGCTTCACGAGTTCAAAGGCCAATTTAATTAAGAGCGCAAACAATGGCCAAAAATAGCTTTTGTCACCGAACTTATCTTCATCTATGAAGATGGTTTATAGACTTGGGCACTTTTTGTTTTCATAGATTTTTAAATTTCAATACCTTTTGCTATCCGTTCAATATAAATTGATAAAGTTATGGTACACCAAAAGCATTAGGAAACCCAATTACTATAAGTTACTTTATTTATGCCTAAAGATAAGCCTGAACAATCGCAATATACTAATTAATCCGTAGATTTATTTAACATTTGGTAAAATACATTTAAAAAGGCGAATTTAATTGCATTTTTATGCCCTGAAAGCAATTAAATAATTTTGGCTATTAAAATTACAGATGAAAAATGTTTTTCTATTTGTTTCTGTGGGGGAAGGCATGCAAATTTTAGCTGACAGCCCGAAAGTATGCAGCAAATAAGAGTAAGAGTCCATGCAGCTGGCGTGGCTGCCACTGCAATGGCCGCCATGGCGTGACCTAATAAAAAATGATGCCAAACGAAAGCGAAAAACTGAATGGTAAAACGGTAAATGGTGGTAACGGACATACAGTGGGAGATGGGCAGAGGACACTGTTAATTTTACAACCGGCAGCGTTTAGCGGAAATGTGAAAGGGTTGCAGTGGAAAGGGTGGTGTGGGGCGGTTCAATATGCACGCTCAGCACTTATGAGATATTAAGTTGAAAACTTTGCCACAAACTCGAGTTAAATTGAGCAAAATAATGCGGTCAATTTATAAAGAACATGGAACGGGTGCACCGGTTCAGATTGGTTATGGGGTCTCGGCCGGTGCATATTCAATATGGCCACGATGACCGAACCGCATGCATGTATCTGAGTGCACAAGTATGTGTTGTAGGATGTGGCAGCGCCATTTTACCAGCACTTACCCCGCCGATGGCCAGTGTCGGGCAAGCTTAAACAAAAGCAAGTGGCCTGGCTGCTACTTTGTCAGTTTTCCTACTTGTTGGGCAACGCTCGGCGAAGGGGCATAACTATCCGGCCGGCTGACTACGGATGTGCTGGTGTTCGTTCCCGCCCCCGTTTTCGTCTTCGGCCGTGGTCGTTCCTCTGCTAGTGTCATTTTGCTGTCTCTCTGGTCGCACACGCAAGTTTGCCAAAGTATGGAAACGAGCTCTCGCCCCCGCCTGCACTGCCCGCCCAATTTATAAGGTTAATATTATAATGGGGGCCTCTGAACGGGCGTTCGGCTCTACTACGTGCTTCGGCCGGACGAGCAGCTACTGAAAGTGCAAGTGGCATTCTTGCTATTGGCAAATGACCCAATTTATGAGCCGCATTCCGGTCAGCAGAGGACGACATGAACATGACTTAATTCTTTTCTTCACTTTTTAATGACCCCTGATAGGCGAAATCGATATCAATCTTATTAATCACAAGTTAAACTTTGCCTATTAAATGCTGAATTCAATTCATAGAGTATGCTTAGGCATGAGCTTGGACAAGCGGAGCTGCATTTCTCTCAGCTATAAAGTTATGCACAATAGGACACTACGATCTTTTTTTGTCAGTTATTCATTTGCATTTGAAAACTAAAACTTGCCAACACGTTATGCAACTCAAATTAATTACGCATGAAATTGCAATTAATTGGTTTAAGAAGTTGGCCAAGTTTATTTTAAAGTTTCTGTTGCCCCCCACAAAGTACGCAAAGAGCTTAAGCACTTGGTTAAACAAAAACTCGCATCCTCGTGGAGTGTTAGAGAGAGGAGAGGGTAAAGGGGGCGGAGGGTGAGATGGGTTGAGGCAGCTGCAGGAACCGACGGCAAGTAAACAGATAAAACGGCAACGAAATCTTGCGCAAGCAAAAACATCAACAACCAGCAGGAACAAAGTGTAAAGAACAAGCAAGGGGCAAAAGGGAAAGGGACAGGGACAGAGACGGAGAACAGACGGGTTAAAAACAATGGCGCAGGCAACGGCAATAAAAATGGCGCACAAGTTCAACCACGTGGCACGTGGCACGTGAGTCCGAGGGCCAGAAAATGTTTATTTGGGTCTTGCGTATGTGTGTGTGTGTGTCGGTATTGGTGTGTGTTGTAGGCCATGCTGCACAGCCAAAGCAAAAACAACAATAGCTACACACACACACGTCGAACAACAACTCGAGGGAGGACTGTCACAGTAACCTAGATAGATGCACAAATTTTCACCCAAAATGTGCCACTTTCGCTTTGACCCAGAGCCGCCGCAACGAAGGGCGGCCAACCGGCTGTGCAGCGCTGCGTTTGAGGGTCAATGTGTCGGTCGGCGGAGCAGCAGCAGCAGCGGCAGCTGAAAGCCATATAAGAAATCATGCTTGAAATATTATACTCGTACATTGCGGTTAAAGTGCGCAGACCAAGGAGCTCAGCCAGCAGCTAAATTGCAACCATGCGTCACACACACACACTCACAGTGACTATTGTCCTGTCTATATATATATATACATATGGTATGTATGTGTGTTTGTGTAATACATGCAGCGTTGTCATGTCTGCTGCCTGCCTTTAACAAATGGTTTGATTTTCAGCTTAAGCCAACAGTGGAAGGCGCTCTGCGCCGACCCAATGCCCAGTTCGAGTCCCTGTCGCTGTCCAATGCCAAGTTAAACATGCCACCTTTGGGAAATTTTTTAAATGACACCAATTTATTTAGACGTTGGCCCCACGTGTCTATGAGTGTGTGTGTGTGAGTGTGGCTAGCAAGGATTGCAGCCAAGGCCTCAAAGCCAAATATTTAATTTCGGTCGCAGTCGCGTTTGTTGACATTCGACTCGGCAACCAAAAATGCCATGTCGTCAAAGGCACATGTTTACGCATAAATAACTTTCGCTTTTGCCTTTGAACTCCAATTCGGTAACTAAACAGTGAGCAAAAAGGATATTGGCAAGACCCTTAAATATTTAACTGCCAACTTGGCGATTGCTTTAATTTATAGATTCCTTACTTTCCCCAATCTAAAGTTATTGCTGCATCATAATTAATCTTTACCCTTAGTCTATTTTAATATATGATCTTTATGGCAGTTGATGCGCAGCTTTTCCGTTTTTATATCAGGATAACATCGAAAGGAATCTTTAATTAATTATGCAAAGTGTGACCTAATCCAACAAGAAGAGCGACCTGTCATATTAAAGGGTTTTTCGGGCTGGGTCCGCGCTGACTTAACCTTTTTTGATGGCCTTATAAACGTGCTAAAAATAAACATTTTGCGTCGCTTTTTTGGGACCCATTGTTGTTGCTTTTTTTTTTGTATTGTTTTGTGGCATTTGCGTGTATTTTGTATATTTTGCCAGAGCCTTGTGACACTTGACGTGTAAATATTTTATGTAATTTATTCCTAAGGGAAGGACCCCCTGATTTGGGTTGGCAATTAGCAAGACCTCGACTTTTTGAGCTATTTTTTTTGTGGGCGTGCACTTTAACTGATTAAGCACAACGGGCAAGTCAAACTTGAGGGCTTAATAATATGCCTAGGCGAAAACAGGCCAAATATCCTGTTGATTTAAGGCTTTGGCTGACTTTCGGCTAAGCCGTTGGATTAAACGAATCGCCACGAATGCGAATGCTTCAATAAAGTTTCTTTCTATGACTAAGAAAGCACTCGTCTTTAATATTTGAAAGGCATTTTGTTCGACATGGACAAGGTCTAGTCGCCCTTTGCCCGAAATGTAGTCGTAAGGTAACCCGCTTAAGGTCAATCCAATTATCTCACCTTCATTTCTGGTCAGCCACTGCAACTGACAGCACTTACGACGTAACCTTTAACCAACTTTGCCCTGAGCCCGAGTCAAAATGTCACGTGTAACTCTATAAAAGTGGCTCAAAAACTACTGACCTGTCCATCTGTTCCACATCGCACACAGGGTGCAGCTAAAGAGCTTTTCGCCCGCATCACTTTTTTGGCCCGTTCCCGTTTTGGCCGCGCCAGCACTCAAATGAGTCAACAGTTTGTGGCCAACGACGTTTGCCCTGGCCTGGCTTGAGTTTGGGTTCGTTTTTTGTCTTCACGAGATCTCGTTGGGTCCGTGTGGCTTGGTGGCAGGTCGCCTGCCCGATTGGCTTCCAGTGCGACGCGTTGCAGACGCGACTTGACGCTTGGCTAAACTCCAATGTGCCCGTCTGGCCATACGGATGCACCAGCCATCCAGCATGCAGCAAGTCGGGCTGAATTTATTGTTTTTGTTTTACGGAATTAAATAAAAATTGAATTATGTTTATATCCGTCGGTTTATGTTATTGTTGGCTCCATAATAACGCGCATTGTGTGCGGTCTTTGTTTGTCTCTGTCCAGATGACTCCCTGTCGCTGTAGATCTGTCTGTGGCTGCCTTTGCTTGTGGCCGCACTTCGAGAGTGTTTTTCATTTTGCATAATAAATTGCATTTTCCATGCCAGTGAGTCTCGACCCCCTCTTCCCCTCTCTTCAGGTTTGCTTGGCTAGGGAAATGCGATTCCCAGTTTGTATTTGCCACGTGCTTTGTGCTTTGCTCTTTTTACGACGTCTGTGCGCGCTGTTTTGCATTAATCTCATTTCATTGCCTGTGCTCTCAGTCAACTTTTGGCTTCCGGGCTAACCCTTCAAGGAGCTGCAGCTTGAAGCTATAAATCTGGGCACTACCCACTCAAGCATCCGCCCTTTCCTCTTATGCTTTCGCTTGCACGCGCTAAATCAATTTGGTTTTAAAGCTCAACCTGCTGCCACTGAAGGTGGCAGCAACGACTCAAGCCGCTCACCTTTTTGCTGCGCACCTTTATGCTTTCGCGTCAACGTCGCCAGCAGGCATCCTTCCACCTGTCCCGCACGTCCTGCTCATCACTCGCTTTTCACGTACATGATGCTCAGTTAAATGATTTTCATGAGCTTAACGAAGTGGTTGTTCCAGACCAGTCTCCACCTATCGAGTCCTTGACAACAAGTGCAGCCATCGCGAAACAGTCTAGAAACAAAGTAAATCGAAAGAAAACGCGACTATTGCATACCCACTGATATTTTAATAGCATCGTCAGCTTTTAAACAGGAAATTTAAAGGAAATGCGCCAGAAATTAATGGGAAATTAAATATTTTCTTATCAGATTAATAAATTTAATAAGTACAGCCTAATAATTCAGTTAAAAGTCTGCAAAAGTTTGAGCTCTCCAGCTTATAGATTACTGCGTAAAAAAATGTTCATATAATTGGTAATTCATTTAAAGAGCTCATCAAATATACGTTTATGTAATTTAATTGATTTGAAGCCATTTTTTATCCTCAATTATATATTGACCTCATATCGATCAGCTAAATTTCGTTTCATTTCAGGCTAAAGAGAACGCTTAACTCAACTGTTATATACAAGCTAATTTCACTTCACGGCAATTATCATCATGGTTAGGTCGCCTTCTCACATTTAGCTCACTCCAAAGCACATTTGTGCTAGGGCTACCCAGAGGATGCTTGGCCATTTTGAAGTGACCGGAAGTATGTGAGCTGCTTGAGCTGCTTGAACTGCTTGAACTGCTTGATATTGAAAATTATGTTTGTTCAATACTCGAGACACTTCCATCCTTCAACCTCCCACACAGATTGTTGTTATCTTAAGAGGGAGTTATTTATATAGAAGTTCTATCTAATTTTTTGTAACTTCTTTATACTAAAGTAAACAATGCTAAAAAGACTTAAATGTAATTGCTCAAAAGTCAATCCCAACTTTTTACGATAAGGGGCACTCCTTTATACTACAGCTAGTCCAGCTATTTCAAGAGTCTGCCCCTGTCTTTACAACCGTTGACACACAGGAGAGTAAGCCTTTCCGAAAAGATCTTTAACTATTAGTTAGAAACCGATCGGATGTTACGCAACAATGTTACACATAGTAATTTTCCACAATTTTGCGGGTGACATATTTCTAAAGCTACCTTAAGTGATAGGTAACAGGCTCTCACGAATTATACAATCATGTTTGACTGCTTAAGCCCAAGAAATGCTCCGCCTAATATGCCCATTTTCGCTTTTTAGGCGCACAACTTTCGGGTAGGGAGATATTTCTCATTCATGACGCTGATTTTGATGTGCTTTGAGGCGGAGCACACATCAAAAGTTGTGTGCGTCCTTTCGGCTTGCCTTTTTCTGGCGCTATCCCTGGCGCAAACAATAGATTTTTGAGTGTTGCCACTTTGTTTTACAATTTTATTGCGCGAAATTTTGAGCAACAGCGTCGACAAAAAGCGGTCCCAGCAACAACAACAGCGACGCCATAAAAAGCGAGTAGCTGCCACAAAGGGTTGCCCTTTTAGCCCTGTGTCTGAGAGTGTGTGTGTGTTGCGTGTGTGGGTTGGTGTGCCTCGTTTGAAGCTTACATTGGAGCTATTTCTGTTATGTGCTGTTATTGTTTGTGGTGCGTGGCGCGTGCCAAAATTGGCTAAACGTGAGTGGCTTCACTTCCAGCTCGCTGAATGCGACGCGTTTAGGCAAAACTCAAAATTCGTGAAGCATGTGTCATCAATCATCGTGGCGAATGTTTGCCACTTCGGCTTTGAAGTTTTGTTAAATCAGGCGAATTATGCGGCACTAACGAGCAAATTTTTGGGGCTGCTGATTAACTTGGCCCGTTTGTTGTTAGCAACTCAAATTGCTGGCCCATGCAGTTGCACAAAACTCAAACAAAGCCTGTCAACAACATGTTGCCTGAACAAAAGACATTTCGGATCCATTGTGCTGCAGCTGCTGACTGGCTGGCTGGATGGCTGGCTGGGTGCCTAGAACATGAGTACACCATGGGCCAACACTAGCAACCAGGAACGAACGACCAGCAACTAGCTAGCTGGCAAGCAAACAAGCTAACAGACAAACAAGCGCATAAAATCTGTATGAAAGCAGTTGACAAATGGCGTTTTGGTCATAATGCCGTCGCAGCTGGTGGCGCATAGTCAGGCCCAGATGTGCCCCCGCCCCGACACCGACACTGTCCCTAACATATGTTTGTGTCAGTCTCTTTGCATCATAGGCAGACGCGCTGCTCCTGCAGCTGCTCGCATATAGAACTAAATTTCTAAACAATCTGCGTTTGGCAATCTTAGGGAGCTGCGCTGCCGCTGTTGCCGTCGCAGCTGGCGTCGCTGCTGCGCAACTTTATTGAAATGTTTGGCAGTTTTTCGTGTCGTGCTCAATTTGTGTCACACTCTCATAGGCACACACAAACACACTCCGACACACACACACACACATACTGATTTGCTATAACATAGCTTTGCAATTTTGATTTTTGCAATTTTGCCGTTGCATACTTTTTGGGGCCGCTGCAGCATGTAAAACAAAGTTTTTGATTACGGCACAAACTGTGCCACATGCAGCAGGCACACACAACTACACATTTGCATAGGTATATATGTGTGTGTCATATTGGCAATTCATTGATTTTTGATTGAAATTTAATTGAATCATAATTCAAAATTGCAAATGCGCCTAAGAGTACAAGTTCTGCCAGTGTGAAATTGCAAGTGTGGCATTCAAGCGTAAATAGAATACCCAATGGTCGCATTCGGGCCATACGATTCGCATCAGTACGATGCCAAATCGATGATAAATAAAAGCTTGTTATAAGCAATAATCCAAAGCATAGCAGCAGCCAAACAAGTCGTTTGTAAAAATCTCTCCAGAACGCCTCAACGCCGTCGAATCGAAGGATGTGGATGTGGGGGCCTGAGCGTGTGGGCGTGGCTGCGGAAGCAATAAGCGCGTGCGAGATAAGCAAACAGCCAGCAGCTGAATACACATTTGCACATTATAGATATTGAGCTATATCAATATATACATATACATACATATATATATATATATATATATATTTGTGTGTGGACCTCTGCTTTATTGTATTACAAGCAAATCGAAAGTATTTTTAAGGGCGTTAACAGCAGATTAAAGTTAATGTGGCCTAGCACGCAGCGCAATAAAAACACTTTGGAATTTGATGGCATCTAATGCACAGCTCAAATAACACTTAAGGTCTTTGGGGCTAACTTTCTCTCTTATCTATCTACACTTTGCCGACGCAGGCTAATAGTCTTTTGTGTATCTTATCTTTCTTATCTTATGATATATTTCCTTTTTTCCAGTCACATTTTGCGTTGAATTTGTGCTTTGTTCAAGAATACGCTGCGTTTTAATTAAAAACATTGCGAACCGACTATAAAGAAGCTTCTTTTACCACAAAATTTCAGCGAACACAAAAGAATGTGAAGCTAAGCTTAAAAGCTCTGCACAATTTTTTGCTCTGTGCTTTTACAGAGGTTTTTATTTTCGTTCGGCATAAGCTCGGCTTTTAGTTCTCTGTGTGTGCGCCGACTATGAATTAATAATGGTGGGACCATTAGTTCCCAGCGGAATACGACTTGATTTCTGTCCATGAACGCATTTTTATTGAAAATCCTTCCAAGGTGGCCCGCGGTCTGTATTCTTTCTTACTCAGCTCTGCAGCTTCTATAAAATCGCACTTTTTATTTGAATCTTTGGTTAAGCATTTAAAAATATGCAAAGGTCTTTCGTTTTTGTCGAATCTAGGATTTCGAGGATTTCCTGGGTGGGGCTGAAACACCGATGGCAATGTTTAATGAACGGCAAACTGTGATTAGAAATCGGACAACAACTATGCAAAGTCCGCGAAAGGCGAAAACCAAACGGCAATTAATTTAATGCGCCTCAATGGGCATAAAGGGGCGGTGTGAGTGGGTAGGGCGGGACAGGGCGGGGGGAATGACATCCGCAAATAGAAATAAAGCGAAGCGAATGCCCAACAGTTCATCAGCAGAAAATAGTTGAATAGTTTCGAGCACACAAACTGTAACTGAAACCGATGGCAAATGGATAAACAAAAGTTTGCCATCTGCCAAATGGACGAGGAATTTCGAAATTAAAGCAAAACAATGCCCAAAGATTAACAACAGATACTAGCATACACACACACATAAAATTTTCTATTTTACGAGGGATAGAAACGATAGTTTTTCGCTTTCTTATACCCTGTTCATCCCAATTGGCCGAGGCATGCCCAGACATTCCTGTAATAAATGGTCAGTTTTAAGAAACTCACATTTAGGCACTTCGTCCAGATTAGATCTTGTTGGGCTTAATTCATCACATGCACAAAAGACTTGGTATAGTTTGCAAGTCGTTACAGGAAAACTTCCAGTCGGCTACTTATCTTTGACTAACTTTTGCTGGTATTGTTTTCGTTTGTTTGTTTCCATGTGAAAGGCAGGGAAATAAAATGTACTACAAAACGTGGTCCAAGCACTGATGGCAACGGCGACGATGACCATGGCAATGCCGAGCAAATCGTCGGCGGCGTCAGCAACGATTACAACGCCAGCAAAAACAGCGACAAACAACAAAAGCAATCTAAGGAAGTGTATCAGTATGTGTGTGTGTGTGGGGGGGGGGGGGTAATGTGTGTGAGTGCGACGGTTTGTTGCATTAACGGAATTGAACGCCATGTCGGAAGCGAGGAAATGTTTGTGCTGTTTCAACGGAATTGTTATAAATATGTTCTCTGATTTGGGTTTTCCCTGCACGCTGTGTATGCCTTTGTGTGTGTGTGTGCATGTGTGTGCTGCCATGCTGCAACATGCTTACGTATAAGTTCGGACAAAATGCCACAGGCAGCAGAATTGGTCTGCTAGTAAAAGTAAATAAAAGCTAAATTATTTGATTTAACTTAGATTATATTATGAACTATACACGTTGGTTTTAACTGTTAGAACAATACGAAAATAGTTCTACCATAAGGAAAATGTGCTTTAATTATCAAAGCATTCGGTTTTCCACGCTCCCTCCCAAATGTGCAACTCCTTTCAGTGTAAGTTATATAGAGATTTTCCCAACCTTACCTGCATTCCTGAAAATCGCATAGAAAGGCGTTTTTAAATTGTTAAGTTCACAAATGTAACAATCTACATTTGTCAACATACGAAATCTATTCTAGTTATATATGTAGAATAATAATAATAAATTTATGTATGTTTTTTACCCAAATATCCAGTCCACGTGCACGTTTGTTTTATTGCCATTTGTATAAGAGAGAGAGAGAGAGAGAGAGCCCACACTGAAAGAACAAAGAAAATAGAAAGTGAGTTGGTAAAAGCAGAAAAAATAAATAAAATAAAAGAAAAATATCATAATATATGTACGAACCTTCAAAAATATCTGGTTACATTCAAGCAAACCAGATTTTCGCTCTGGGCGAATTTCTTAAATTTGTTTAAGTATGAGGTGTTATTTATTGTATAACGTAAAGCGGTAAAAAACATCGGTTGACCTTGTGACGCATTTTCCAAACATGTTATTCAGGGCAAATTGTTATATACAGTGAAGTATATGCGCCAGCAGCCCGACCAGCATGTTACGCAAGCCCCCAGTTAATAGACATTAAATGCGTTGCCGGTAAATTGCATATTCTAAGCGTTCGTATGCATAGTGTGAGTATCCGTACTCGATTACTCGTATCAGAGCCTGGTAACAGATGTTGTCTTGATTGCCAACTGTTTAGTACTGTTGGGAGTTGCAAGCGCTTCTTGCAACACTTGCCGCAGCGACAGCAACTTGAACTGCCGCCCACTTAAACACACACACACACACATGGACATGCTATATAACTATTCATTTGCAGGCCAGCCAGAGCATTAATATGTCTGTGTGTACGTGTGTTGTTTGTTTGTTGGTGTAATAAGTGGGGGGCGGTGCAAATGGTTTTGAGGCGTGTTGCGTAAATGAATAACCCCAGAGTCGTGCAGAGGCTAAGTCTCGCCGAGAGTTGGACGCGTGGCAGGCGAGTGCACTTGCCATGTGCCAGTGAATGCCAACAGAATGTTGAGTGTGCTCGCCATGCATGCGTATGAGTAACGTTAACCGTTATGCGGCTAAGCGGGGCGAGTGTGTGTGCCTGTGTGTGAGTGTGCGTTCTGTGGGTAGCATCAAGTGCACACTGTGCGGTATTCAAGTGTTTGATGTATTACAAAATATACGACACGCATACGCAACCACAGTTGCAATTACAATGCCAAGTGTTTAAGCAGAGAGAAGGAGACAGAGAGAGAGAGAGAGAGAGAGAGAGAGTTTAACTAATGTTTGCCTATCTCACTCACACGTTCTGTTTGTTGTTATTTAATAATGCAAACATGTGCGCGACCCGCTGTTGTCTTTTGTTTTATTACATTAATAAACATAAAATTGGCATATTGTTTGCATATATGGGGCCCACATACAACACACACAAACACACCGCGCACACACGCACACACACATGTATATAGTATGGACATAGTCAATGGCTGCTCGACTTCCGCTCTGCCCGCTGCCCCCTATTGAATTGCCGTAAGTGGCCATTTATTTACATATTTGCGTTGAACGGCGTCGCGTTTGCCAAGTGCTCTTCAACCTTGCAGTTGTTGTTGTTGCTGTTGTTGTTGCTGCTGCCGTTTTATTGTTATTGTTTAGCCACAAGTTTGTATATTGTTGTTGTTTTTGTTGTTGTCACTGGCGCTTTGCGTCATTTTGTGCAATTTATGAGTTTATTGAGAGTTTGTGCAAAATCTCACTACTGTGGCTGCCACTAATTGGCGCCACTCGTTAGCTCTTCAAGAGATTGTTTATTTAATGTTAGCAATTGTTTTATCTAGCTCTTGTTGTTACTGTTTAACTATTCGCTCTGCCAGTTGTAGCTGTTGCCGTGGCTTTAATTGCAGCTCAATTTGCATAAACTTGGCGCTGCGCGAATCTTGTTGCCCACCCTGCCTCGGCAACAGCTCCTGTGGCCCTTTTAATGGACGACGTGCGCCTAATTAACGTAGAACAGCAATGGAAATGTCGCTGTTTCTGCTTCCCTTCCTCCTCCCCCTCTCGTTGTTCTCTCATTCCAGTTGTTGTTATGTTGTTTGCCATGTGTGCTAGTTTATGGCATTCTCTGTGCCTGTTTGCCTTAAGATAACATTTGCCATGGGAAGAGAGAACGAGAGAGAGCGAGGCGAAAATCGCAGTTGTACAACGGTGCGTATGGTTAACTTTATTAGTGCAAATTATCTGGCAGTGGAAAATGTGAGGATGTGCAGCGAATAAGCGCATTATAGTCGCAACAGGAATGGGTCTGAGTATGTCTCTTTGCGTTGTCAACTTAATTCTCTTAATTTATGGACTGTTTATGCACTGTGCACAAGCTTATCCAAAATATATATATCAAAATAAGAGATTATGCTGGTGCCTTATCTGCCATGCAGTCTACTTGCTTATTCAAACCGCAAACAACTTCTCTCATTCAACAAACGACTGTTATGATGAGCCAATGAGTAATTTGAATAACTCACTTAAGTACATTCATTCATTCGTGCACTCATTTATTCAGAATGCTTCGCAGACGAATGAAGTAGAATGGAACAAGCAAAAGAATTCCGAGTAACATTAAAAAATCATTTGCCAGCGACTCGACTCGTCCATTCGTCTTTCTACTTTTCCCTTTACTTAAATTCCTTTTGGCACTTTGGCCAAAGTTCTTAATCAAAATAACTTAATGATTATATTTGCTTTCACCCGCTCTCAGTTTCTAATTCATTTTTTTTCTTCTATTTTCCTTTGCAGGATTGCAGCAGCTGCGGCAATTTGAGCTGCTCTTGAGGCGCCAGGCAACGCGCTGCGAATAATTGAATCATAAACGGACAGCGACAGACGAACAAATCGGAGCCATTGCGGGAAATGTTAACAAAGCCAAGCGAATAATTGTTGCAGGGCGCCAGGACGACGACGACAGGCAGGAGGCTGAGAAATGACAGCCGCGCTGCTTTAATTAAAGTTGCCGCGCGGAGGAGGCGCGTGGAGCCAAAGCTGCCAACCGGCCAACAGACAGAGAGTCAAAAGAGAGCCAAAGCTTGAGCGAGAGCGGGAGTGAAAGAGAGGGGGAAATTGAAACGCAATGTGGCTGATGCCGCGGACTGTGCACAACAGAACAAAGTGGACGAAATTGCTTTTGGAACTGAAGGAACGTTTACCGGACGGCCGCATATAAACAGCGCGAGCAGACATTCATTTTGATTACATTTACCTTTTACACTGCGCCACAAGAACTGACACGCAACTGAAAAATTAGCCAAATAACAAAAGAAAAGAAGAATCAACCAAGCAAAAGCCAGCTACCAAATATCAACGAGCCAAGTTGAGCTCGCGTCTGCAGCAGAGCTGAGCTGTTGAATTTTAACGCATGAAATAGCCGCAAACAAGGGGCACTAGTTGTTGTGGGCGTGGCCAGTGCAGCACTCAGTTTTGCATGCCTCAGGCATTGGAAGCAAGCATCGCCGCCATTGCCGCCCATCAACAGCTACACATGAGCACGCCGCTGTGACAAGACGAGCTCGAGCAGGCGTGGAGGCACACCGGGCACATTTTCGTTTCGTCAACTGCAAGCGGCAGCCAAGCGGAGTGTCAGCGTTAGGCCATCAACGCAACGTGGCAGTCCCGCAACGAAATTGGCTTCATCACCCCCCACAAAAGCCCGGACAACGTTGGCCCACATCATCAGCAGCAGCAGCAGCAGCAGCAGCAGCAGCAGCTGCACAAGAAGAAGCACCGACAGCAGCAGCTCCTCGTCATAGTCAGGCAGCAGTTGTCACTGCGGGGCAGAAAACGCATAGGCCAACCCCACAAGCAGCCCACATTTATACCCCATAGTCCCAATCTAGCTCGTAACCAGCAGCAGCAGCAGCAGCGATCCGATGAATCTGCTTTGCTGTTGTTGCAGTAACATGGCACCAAACCAGCGCGTCACACGCAAATGGGAACTGTTCGCCGGACGCAATAAATTCTACTGCGATGGATTGCTAATGTCCGCACCGCACACGGGTGTCTTCTACTTGACGTGCATCCTGATTACTGGCACCAGTGCCCTCTTCTTTGCCTTCGAGTGAGTATTAGATGCGCATTCCGTACTCTCGACAACCAATTCCGAGTTTTAGTTGCCGTTAGTCGTTCGTCTATCTCTTTCTAGCACATTCTGTCCGTCCGCTTCTCATTTGCAACCGACTGCGGTTGCATTGTTTGCAAAATGAATACGTTGCTAATTAAGCACCGCCCGGCTGGCTTAGGATGCCGTACCCGCAGCCCTGACCCTGTCTACTGATGCTCTGGTCTGCTTGGTTTCCAATTACGCCCACATTAATGGTCAGTGACTGTCGCCCCCGTCTGTTGCTGTGTTGCAGGATCCAATGGTATCCAATGGCATGTAATTATTGCTGTGCAACGTGGCGTATGCGTTATGCTTGGCCGGGCAAAGGATGTTCGGGCTTTAGAAAAGGGATTAAACTTTGCAGCTTTTTCGGCTTTGCTTTCTCTCTGTGGCTTATCTATTGGCCATCGAGGAATTGTGATTGTGGCTTAGTTTTCGTTTGTCAATCTGTGGCACTTAACTAATCAAGATCAAACTTTTTCGACTTATTTTTTAATTGGGCGTCCCGCTTGTAGTTTGATTACAGCATATTTAATTATTATTTTGTGGTTGGGAATGCCAAAAATTTGTTAACTTTATGTCGAGTTGGTGTCTACATAATCAGCTCTGCTTCCGCGTGCGACTGAGGATTGTAGCACGTTTCTGTAGCACATATAAACATGCGCCTAGTAGCTAGATAAATATTAGTCACTAACTAAATAGAATATTGTTGCTACCACAGTTGCGTTTAGCTTGATTCAACACACACACAGACATTTATATATGCATACATATATTCAGTTATACACGGCGTATGCGTAATGCTTACACTGTGGTAGCCTGGCAAATAACGTATACGTCACGTAGCGCAAATACAAATGCACATGAAATTGTATTGGCAAACGGCGCGGGGCGGAGGGCGAAACATGCAGTTGGTTTCTGTTCACAAATGGGGAATGGTACATAATGATGCGATATCCAGCAGAGCGCGATTAGAAAAAAATTATGCTCAACATTTTCCGCACGAATTCCTTTGAATAGCGTCAAGGAAATTGCATGTATGTGTAGGTGTAAACACACACACTCACATACATGTACCGAATGCACAAAGAAACGAATTGAAGTACTCGGCTTGTTTCTATTGTTGTTGTTGTTGCCGCCTTAAACTTACAGTCCAAATTTATGCGCTGCCGAAAAGCCAACGACGGCAACTGCAACGTCGTCTCGTCGACGGCACGGCACCATGTTAATACACTTCCAGAGAGTATTTGAATTTTGTCACTAAATTGAACACAAATTATATAAATTCGAAATCAACAGAGGAGTTTATGGATCCGAGCCCGACTATCTAAGCTAGTCTCTCAGTTGAAAGATAGATATCTCCATCTTAGATATAGTTGGCTATGCCATATATAACCATAGGGACCATCGGAAGAAAAGAGACTAGGTTTTTTAGGACATATTAAAATGAATTATTCTAGTCTGAGCTAATTCATATCAACAGAGGATTCTTATTTTATAAATTTCTATAAGAACTCAAACTTTTAAATATAGTTATAGGACAGATATTTCTGAGGTATTCCTCAGACATAGCACAGCTGCTTAATGCAAGGGTATTTCAACTTCGGCAGTACGTAGCTGTTTTTTTTTAAAGGATTTTTATTTTTATTGCATGCCTGCCTTATATTAGCGCACAGTCGAGCTGGCAACGGCAACGGTGGCAACCTATGGGCATTACAATATCTTCTATGCTTTTAAGTGTTGCTGCAATTGTTGTTGTTGTTGTTGCAATTTCTGTGGCAAAGTCTGTTCCTACTCTTCCTGCTGCCAGACCGTGCACCTGCATATGCATCTGCCCGTGGGCTATGGCCAAATTGTATTCCGTTCAACGCGTTCGCAATGCAAATCGCTAAAAGGTAGCATACACAATGCAATGCAGGCTTCCTTTTTATGTGCCATTGTCAGCGATTTGCCAGCTGAATGCGAGGGAAAACATTTTCTGAATGCTTTCCCGTTGCGGATATGTGTGTGTGTGTGTTTATGGAAGGTATGAGGTGTGAGGGAGGGTCGCTTCGCCATTGTCATGACAAATGTATTTAACTATTTTATTTTCGGTTAGTTTTGCTGACGCTCGTACATTCGACTGGCCCCAAAATGCAGCTGCAATTCAAAGCGCTGAGCTCTGGGGCTTGTCACACATTATTTTCATTATGCTCAGGTCCCTTGCGGCGCTGTCAGCGGCGACCGTGTGTGTGTGTGTGTGTGTGGGAACTGCTATTCACAAATCGGTGGCACGCATGGACAGCATTATGTAGCGATGCTGGGCAGCAACATCATTGTCGCAAAGCGTTCCACAACAATTCCCGCTGGTTTACACATGCTTCGTGCCACAGTTGCCTTATTTTTGGCGCCAGGACGACGCTCAATGGAATTCCCTTGTTGCATATTTGTGCGGGCGAGCGGCATTTGGGGCATTGCCAAAACTCTCTCTGGAGTTATTTGCTTACATCTTTGAGCACAGCAGGCCGCCCCGTACCACAAAAATTGGCTGTGCCACTTTAAGACAAGGCCTTAGTCGGGATACACATGAACTAGTTTTAATAAATGTCAATATTAAGTCGAAGATACTTTTGCAAATATTCGTGCTATGGAAAAAGTGTTCCTCAACCCTAGAAACTGTCCTTATTATTGATTCCCATGACAACATGCCAATCAATCAATCAGACCGCGTTTCTGTCTTTCTGCAAATTGTACATGTTTTTTGCTTCACTTCTTATAATCTTCAATTTATATTTTCCTTATATTGCAATAAAAGCAGATATCACAAACAAGGCCCTGCCCTGCCTTTAATATATATATATTAAAATTATCTACCCCTTATAATCTTGGATCGTCTCAGCTCGTAGTTCCAATCAAGAATATTTGTTTACACTTAACAAGCGATGCTTCCCTCTGCCTGTTAAATGTCTAAACCTTTTTTAGCATAAATAATTAACTGTCCTTTGCAATATCTTGTTTATAGCTGCCCGTTTTTGGCCGAACGCATCAATCCAGTCATACCCATTGTGGGAGCCGTTTTATACTTTTTCACGATGAGCTCGCTGCTGCGCACAACCTTCACGGATCCTGGCGTTATACCGCGCGCCTCCAATGATGAGGCCGCCTATATTGAAAAGCAAATTGGTGAGTACTCCCCCCCTGAGTCCTCAATTCCCTTGCGCTAGCTGCTTATGTCCACGCAGAAAAAACGAATGTGGACAAGGTCGTTTTGCCTGTTGAATGGCTCATGACTTGCCACGCCCACAAACAAACAAACAGACAAACAAACACACACACGTGCATTTATTCATTTGTATATATTTGTTTTCACTTCATTAAGTTGGCAAGAGCACGAGAGTGTGTGTGTGCGTTTGCGTCTGTGTGTGGCCCCACGTAAAAAGTAATGAGCGTGTCCTGGCATAGAGAACGGCAAAAAAGAAAATATGCATGAAAATCATCAAAGCCAACGCTGTGCTGCCTTTACCCTAATGAGTCGATGTTGTGGTTGTTGTTGTTGTTGTTGCTGAAAAATATTTTAAAACGCGAAAACTTTTTGCTCTTTCTCACCCTTTTCATTTGCATGTCAACAACGACTTTGTCGCTGTCGCTGTCGCTGCCGATGCTGCATTTCCGACGCCGTCGCAACGCGCACATCCGGTTCCGCTTGCGCAGAAGTGCCAAACTCGCTGAACAGTCCCACATACCGGCCGCCGCCCCGCACCAAGGAGGTGCTCGTCAAGGGCCAGACGGTTAAGCTGAAGTACTGCTTCACCTGCAAGATCTTCAGGCCGCCGCGTGCCTCGCACTGCAGTCTGTGCGATAATTGTGTGGATCGTTTCGATCATCACTGTCCCTGGGTAAGTAAAATTGAACCGTGTCTGCGTGTGTGCATCCTGACATTGCAACGCCAAGCCGCAAATGTGGGCCAACGAAAAGAACTTTCACTTTTCGGCTGTGCCCACCCGCCGGCGGCGCTGACTTTAACCCAATTTCTGCCCCAACTGCTGAGGTTGCTGAGAAAATAATTTCCACAGCGCGTGCTTTGACTGGAATGCTCTGCAAAGGCCGGCCGACCACAGCAGCTATGCCAAGCCCACTATCCACCCAAACAAATTCAAACAGACGCCCCGTCGAGTACTACCCAATTTTAGGGGGCGAGTGTTTTTTCTTCTCCTCGTGCAGGCAGCACAAAATGCGAATTCCCCGCGTGCGCCTAAAAGATGCAACAAGATGTGGCGGGTGGTGGACCGAACAAACAAACCGCTGCACACAAAGCACAAATGCACACACACACATACACTTTTATACTCATACTTAAGTAGCCGCACTCTGTGTGTGTGTGTGTGCGCGCGTGTGTGTGAGCGAGTGTGTTTAAGGGGCATGTTGCATTAAGTGTAACGCGCTTTTTCAGGCCACATTGGCGTCGTTGTTCTTATACCCTCTTAAATAAATAATTTGATGCCTATCTTCAAGTCATTTACGGCAGCTGCTTTGTTAGTTTTTTAATGAATCCCATAATCTAATAGCTTTTACTATGACCAGTACATAAATTGGGTGCATCCCTTCGTTTAATGTTTACTTTGGCAAAATGGCTACTCTGCGTTGTCAGCCAAATGCCTAACAACAAGATAAGTAGCTTACATTTTTGACAAGCAGTTTCTATTAATGAAAGAATAGGTAAACTGGCTGTTAACTTTGATAGTAGCTTTTAACTCAGTTTGTTATCCTTCGGTCTTATGCCCAGCACAAAAATCTAAATTTAATTAAAAGTATGTGGAAAGAAGTCTACAAAGCGTTTTGAAGTAAAACGGACGCTTGTGAATGAAATTAACATTCATTTCAAGAAAAGTTATTACTATAATCAGCTATTATTATTAAACATCTGAATGGATACATTAGATGAAATATAAATGAAATTATATGACATACCACTTAAGCCGGGATAATCCAAACCAGGATTAAAGATGTGGAAAGCTAGCTTCATGAACCGAAGCTGGGGCGAAGAGTTCGTGAAAGCTTCGAGCAGCGCTGTTGGAAACAAATAATTATTGAAGTAAATTTTATGCTAGAATGTAGGGTACCTGCAAGTCGACTCCCTTTAGAACTTACTGCATTCTCTCGCTGCTTTAGCTGGCACCACCCACCGCTGAAGAGTGGGTTTTGAATTTTTCATTTGCTGGCGCTGCGGCGAACGCGTTTCGCTCGTTCGGATGACCCGACCCAGCCCTCCAGCCCAGCCCACAGAGCTGTTCGCCCCACGCCGCGCCGTTGGCTTGATTATGAGCATGTTGGAACTGCTGTCAGCGCTGAAGGTCGCCTCGTGCCTGGTGCCATTTGGGCCTTAAAGCAGCGGGCGGTGTTGCTAAAAATTGAGGCATTTCTCGGCGGTGCACAGCGCGTAATTTCATTTTGGGCGCCAATTATATCGCATGGCCCATTACGGGCGTACGGCGTACGGCCCGGGCCTCTGAAAGGGCAATTAACCTTATTGTGTGAATGCGCATTATGCAGAATTTGAAAAGAGAAATTATCAATAAAAAAAATTTGTCTCTTTGCAGGTGGGAAATTGCGTTGGCAAGCGAAATTATCGGTTCTTTTATTTGTTTCTAGTCTCACTGGCATTTTTAGCCGTATTTATATTCTCGTGCTCTGTGACGCATTTAGTTTTATGTGAGTACATAATATATACATATATATAGTATACCGATTAATCGATTTGCGTATATATATATATGCATAAAGTGATGAAAACGGAACCGGAGGTCTTCGTAGTTATAAAGAAGGCGCCCTTCACTGTGATTGTTGTGTTCATTTGTTTCTTCTCCATTTGGTCGGTGATTGGACTGGCTGGATTTCACACATATCTGACCACCAGCGATCAGACAACGAATGAGGATGTAAGTGCTTGCTCCATCAATCCCAGTACCCTATCCCTATCCCTAATGAACTCCTTCCTTCGCTTACAGCTCAAGGGCTCATTCTCCTCGAAGGGCGGGCCGCGCACTCAAAATCCCTATTCACGCGGCAACATTTGCCTCAACTGCTGCCACATTCTGTGCGGTCCCATGACACCCTCGCTGATTGACAGGTAAATTAATGTCTTGGCAATTTGCATCATTTGCTAACCACACCGATTTGCCCATCTGCAACACACACACACACACACAGACGCGGCGTTGCCACGGATGAGTACATACAGCAGATGCATCATTCCAGTCCGCGTCATGCGCTAAGCGATGTCATCAGCGCCTCACAAATGGTCACCACAGCGCAGCCCATGCTGGGCAACATGGCGGGCATTGCCGGTGCCGGCGGCGGTGTTAGCATTGGAGCTGTCGGCGCTGAGCTAAAGCCGCGCTTCTACGATGAGGTAAGAGGCCAAAGCTGCACAGCACTACGAGCACGTCCATAAACTCTCCATCCAAAACTAAACTCTAAAATCTAAATGTCTCGGCACCTGTGCTTGCTTATCAATTATCAAATCTCAATCTCTCCTCTCTCTCTCGTACGATGAACTTCTGTGCACCTCATATTTGACGCTCTGTTCTTTCTACCTCTTCTTTTTTTGGTTTTTTGGTCAATATTCATTTTGGTAACAACTCGTTAAATATATATATATATATATTTATATATAAACACCAACAATATATATATACAACAACAACTACAATCAACCACATCATCAATCACATAATCACACCGACAACAATCAGTCGAATCCCTCCTCTTCGACGTTGGAGAGCAATGGGGTAGCCGCCGCATCTGGTGGTGTTGGCGTCAACAGCCATGGACATGGCCACGGGAATGGCTTTGATCGTCCGCCCAGCTACGATATGCTCCAAAACGGTAAGTCCAAGTCGCGCAGGCAGCAGCATCAACGCTGCTCGCTCCAGACACTGCTGCCCGCCAGCGCACAGCACCAGTTTAAAGCCAACAAACACAAACAACTCAAACACCAAACACACAACCATCAAAACCAACAACACCCAAACTCACACCAACAACAACCACATCAAAAGCAACAGCTTTTGGCCGCCGAACTGCAGCTACATCTGCAGCAGGAGGCGCTCGCCAGCGGGCTGGCCACGCCATCCTCTGTGCAGCGCTCGCCGGCCTCCTCCTCGTACCGGTTGAATCTGAAGCGTTCGCTGCATCTGCCGCTGACGCCGTCGTACGATGCACGCAACTCGCCGCTGCCCCTGTTGCATCATCATGTTCACGCACAGCAGACGACGGCCATTGGCAGCGTCTCGGCGGCGGCGAGCGGCGGCGGCGGTGGCGGCTCTTCATCGTCGACGACAACAGCGCCAACCTCCGCCTCATTGGCAACGGCGCCGGCGCTGGCACCACGACGACCCTCGACACTGCAGTTACAGGCCAGCGCAGCGATCTCCGCTAGCAACAGCACGGTGACCATGATACAGACATCGGCGCCGCAGCCGCCGGCGCCCAGCGACTACAAGTACTTCTCCCCGCAGCGCGTTAGCAACTATCCGTTTCCGAAGCAGGCGCGCAGCATGCGCCGCCAGTCCACACAGTCGGTGGACTCGCAGAAGGTGAACATCGCCGGCTATCATCCGCTGCCGATGCGTACGCGCTACAAGCACCAGGAGGTGATGTTCGAACTAAAGTCACCGACCAATCGGCTGACCATTCGTGAGTGCGACTTTGGCGGTGGCGGCGAACCCTGCGACGACGATCAGTCGATCAAGGACAGCCAGATCTTTCGTGTTAGTAAACGAAATCTTTATATGAATCACCGATCGCCATGGAAGGAGCGCGATCGTTACTCGAACCTGTACGAGTACTCGTTCAACATTGATCTCAATTCGATTATCGAGGATGCCGCGGGCAGCGACTCGTCCTAGTACGCAGCTCCTCGCCTCAGCTCCCAAGCAAACACTGCCGCTGACTGTGACCGCCAACTGGTTGCAGTCGCCACTGACTACATTGATTGGTTGTTAAACGCTGTACGCTCTAAGGGATTTTCCCGTGCTGAGCTCTTGGCAGTATGCCTCCGATTCCTACTGCTGCCAGGCTCCGGCTAGGTATGCTGTTCGGGCAAAAGCGATCGAGTATAGTTAGACCGTAACGCACGGATTTTGCAAAAACCAAAAAAAAAAAAACAAAAAAAAATTAATATAAAACGAAAATAAGTTTTTCAAATCGAAAAATTTGCTATATAGTCTGATGACATGCATATACGTATAAATATGTGTATAACTTTTTGGTTAATACCCAACACTGGCTTTGGCAATTTCACAATTGGCTTCCGTGACGCGCTTTTTATAGGGTATTTGATTTACGGTAGTGCTAGTTGGAATTGCATTTTTATTTTGCACGCGTAGTTACAGCTCAGATGTCGCGTTTCTGTTTTTTCTAAAATTTTGGACACCCAGCAACCGACCCCTGCCTCCCCTGGTAGCACCCGACCCAGACCTAAACCCGCAGAAAAAATATAAATAAAATTAAACGACTAGAATAAAAAAAAAACTTGGTTCATACAAACTTTTGCGTTTATGTAGCACCTATATATCATAGGCGAGCCACGCTGCCGCACCGCACTCGCACCCGCAACAGCGGAGCGCCAGTGTGGCCATATATTTTCAGTTGTCGCAGCAATTAACACTGACACACACACACACACACAGACACAGAGACACACACACAGGCAGACACATACACACTTAAATGTTGAAAGTCCATATCCCGACGCCGCCACCTCCAATAGTAAATAAATTATACCAAAACCAAAACGAAAAACTATTTAAGAGCAATGCATTTTAAAGACACTTGCATGTTGAACTCGGTTCGTAGTCGATTGAGATTTTTATTTATTAAATATATATATATATATATATATACAGATATATTTATATATATCTGAAAAGAAAGCCCTCGAATTGTGGCAGTCACTTGTGCAATTTAGTTGATATTATTATATTTTAAGGTTTCAACTAATTGAAGTCGAAGAAAACGCAATTGAAACTTAGCAAGCAATTTATATAAAAATAGCCAAACAACTGCCATTTATTGAGGAAACCACGTTCTGTTCAAAATGTATGTTCAGTTGTATTGACAACGACAACAAAATAAGTATATAAAAGCAATTTGGAAAATCAATTAGAATTTGATATGTGTAGTCTTGTATAACAATTTTAATAGATATGTAATTTTAAAAGCAATTAACAAAACTCTAGTCGAAACCAACTGAATGATGCATTAATGCCAAATGCATGCAATATATTGGATAATTATTAGGTTTAACAAATTGCCAAGTGACTGCAAATATGTCATTAAAACATATATGTTAAAACTGAGAGACAAATATTTATACATCAAATATAGTTATAAATGTTAACGAGAGAGCAAGAGCGCGCGAATATAGGCCTATTGGACGAAACAGCATGAAATTGCATAGATTCGAGCTGCTTTTGTTTATGGCCAGCGAGTTGCTCGGATTTTAAGTGAAAACAAAAAATAAG
Source organism: Drosophila kanekoi (assembly GCA_037075305.1). NCBI lineage: Eukaryota > Metazoa > Arthropoda > Insecta > Diptera > Drosophilidae > Drosophila > Drosophila kanekoi. Next base: position 7,983,773 of record JBAMCE010000141.1, read on the forward strand.
TAAAACAATAGAACAATAAGTCAGCTTACTGTAAAACGGACGGCGCACTAGCAGCCCGTGCCCAGTCTTCAAGGCTATTAATGTTACGCATTAACAATATATTATATATACATAAATGAGTTCCTTTTAGCAATGGAAGAGTTATAAAAATGTATACATATGTATGTTGAAAGTGTTCAGATCGTGCGTGTTGAATAATACATACAGTATATACATATTGCGTATGTGCTAATGTATGTTATATAAACTGCTGAAACACATACAAGAAAACACACACACACATACATAGAAACATAAATATATATAATTATACTTAAATGTTGGGCAATAAAATGTACTCTAGCGTATCTATAAAAACAATTGAAATGTTAAGGAATTACAAAACAAACACACACACACACACACATGTATACACACATATACATACAACTACTATCTATGTATACACTTAGCGGTGAGATGAACTTTGTGTGCGCACTGTGCAAACTTCATTGCAAACGTTTTCAACGTCAGGCAGAAGGCTTGGTCTCAAAATCAGCCAAAGTAATAATAAAATCTAAGGTGTGAATGTTGCTATACAAATGTTTGTTAATGAATCCGGAAACTGAAATTGGTTTTCCCTTTAAACCTGCCTTTTGGCTTACAAAGCGAGAATCTGGCGTGTTCACAGCATTTATTTAACAAGACCAAACAGAAGGCCTTTGTAAAACCTAAGTCGCATGTTTTTCCCACGGAAGATACAAAAGCGATAGAAGAGCGACAACAACAATAAATGTCTGCAAGCCTTCAACTTAATGTGAGAAGAATGCTGCGATCAAGTGTTAAGATCAAGTATATACACTCAAGACAACACACACACACACACAGACTTACACACAAACAAACACTCAACCACATGCAAACACCATGGCAAACTGTAAAAGTGTGGCCCATCACAGGGGACGCCATTTTGTAAAGTTCTTCGCGCTTCTTCTTCCTCCCACTTCGCTGCCAATCGCCGCCATGTTTGAGTTTCCATTAAGCGTGATATCATTTCGCATGAATTCAAATTGCCGGCGCGCCGTACACAAGCAGACGCACTTTCTTTATTCTATTCTACCCGAGTACCCGAAATACCGAACAATAGTTTGCAAATACATGATTTTCTCTTGGTTATGCACATACACACACCCATACACTAATGCCAAACTCTTTTTTTATGTCTTTCAATACAACTTGTGACTCTACGGGAAAAAAACAAAAATCGAACCATAAAACTTTTTGTGTCTTGATATTAATCAACTCCAAAAAAAAATAATAACAAATTGCAAACAAATCAAAATTGCAACTAAAACTATATGCAATTGAGTGAAAGCTTTCGAGGGCCGCTTAAAACTAGAGTAAAACCTAAATGCCTCATGCTATATGCCTCAATTGGGTGAGTTGCCTCCACAACACAAATGTAATAATAAATAAATAAAAAACAAACAAACAAAGATAAAATAAAAACAAAACCCTTTTTCTGTTGTACTTATGTAATGGTAAAAACTAAAATTCAATTAACAACGCTTACGACATTTATTTGAAAAGCAAAGATTTTGCCAAGTATATTTCCGATCTTTGCCTCTTTTTTCTTTTTGTGTAGCGCAATTAGCTAAAGATACTTGTAAGCAAAAAGCGTTCGAATACCCTGTACAAAATATAATTTACAAGCTGTCCTTTTGTTGCTTAGCCTTTTCTTCTTTTACAAAAAGCCCCAATTCACAAGATTTGGTTAAAAACAAAGCAAAACGAAACGAAACACAAAAACAAAACAAGCTCAACAACATTGCGCATATCGTGAAGACAGACAGAACTCTACACAGATCTCGACTCCCAGCGATTTTTCATGGTACATTCTTTGGCAGTCAATTTTTAATTTTCTATGTGTGTATTTTAAATATTGGCATATTGAAATCTCTATAAATAATTGTTGAAGCATGTTTTTGGAATTGTTTCATCTATTTCAATTGGCACCGCATACAAAATTCATATCGGTTACAAAAACCAAAACATGCACAAAACCAACAAAATTTACAAATTAAACACAAATCATGGCTCATCAAATTATATACCCTATCATTGTTGCCATTGGCTATTTATTGATTTAAGCGATTATCAAATTGAATTATGTATTCTTAATTATGTTAATACCCAGGTGGCCAGCAAGGATTCAACTTCGCCAGGCTCATTAGTTTTACGCCCATATAATTTACTTTGTTTGAGTTGTTTTGTGCATTGGTTATATACTGTTTAATTTTTAATTCGCCGCCTTTTCAGCATTTACAATTGTTTGCATATTTAAATAGTTTGTAAAACCAACAGTTAACCAGCAAAAAAAAAAAAACGAACCACAAACCACACCCACAGTGTACACTAGCGAAAACTATTCCAAAAATTACAATACGAATTTTTAATTAGTTGTCGAATTTGCTGTAATGAGAGTTTTAACATTTTAAATGTTTCACATTAATTATGTATGCAATTTATATATATCAAAAATGAGAAAAAAATGAAAGCAAGAATAATTTTGCACTAATCGTGCGCCCACGCGCAACGTTTCCATATATCGTTCGCAGGTAATTCCAATAGTCTAGCCCAGCTCGTTGACAACGAGATACCTTTGGCCCAGATGGACATGCCAGCCTACACACAGCCGACGGCCACACAGACGCGTCAGTTCCGGCACCACAAGCAGCGCCAGCTGTCCAATGGCGCCTCGACAGTCGCTGATTTGGCCTATGAGAATCAACTGGCCGCAGCCGGCAGCGAGGATGAGCTGGACAATGCGGATGTCGTTGTGGTCGGCGGCACGGAGGTTGTTGCTGCGGTGGCTGCCATTGCGGCCTCCAGCAAGGCGCGTGAGATGCGCAACCGCAATCGCAGTGGCAGCTACAGCAATCTGTTTGACGTCGACTTCGACGCAGCGCTGGTCAACTCGCCCCTGGGCGACAACCGCAAGGCCTCTGCGGGCGCCGCTCTACTAGCGGCTGCCATGAGCGGGGACCAGCACGCGCTGGCCAAGTCCGTTTCACAGACAGAGAACATGTATAGCAATGTGCCCCAAGTGGCGGTCTCGCCGTCCACAGATGCCGCCCTGCACGTCTATTCGAACATCATCGACGAACAAGCTCAGCAGCAGCAGCAGCAGCAGCAGAAACAACAACAACAGCACAGCGAACAGCTCCAGGCGACCGCTGTGCTATCCTCGACGCTGCTCAGTGACGATCTCGACCTGGACGATCCAGTGAGCGCTTCGTTTGTGGGCGGCGGTGGCGTCCACGGCCATGGGCATGGCCACCGCATGTCAGCAGGCGATGGCGCCGAGCAGGCCAAGTCCGCGGATAGGCTGCGCATGCTGCACGACACAACAATGATTGACACTGCACTCGATCTGGACAGCTTGGACGGCTCGAGCATGGGCAACAGCTCGCAATCGTGCTTGGTAAAGACAGCCAAGGCGACGCCTAATTCCAATGGCGTGGCCATTGTCTAACTTAGCTGCAGTCATTAGACGGCGTATACCCTGTAAATAGCCCAAGTAATTGTAATTGTGCTTCAGCTTTTAATTAGGCGATTACCCAAGGCGATCTGGCAGCAGGAGAGAGTATTATTAAGCCTAGTAGTTCGGTCGGTTCTTGTGTTTTTGGTAATTTTAACTTTGGGTTTGATGTGCGCACACTTTAAATATCAACCTATCAAGAAGCAACTAAAATATTACCTTAAGGCGTTACGCATTCATAAATATATAAATAAACAGTTAATGAAGTAAACAATTAAAGCAAACAAGTACATTAACATATACAAAAGAAAAGAAAACAAAAAATGGTGAACAATGTTAACAATTCAAATGCATTAAAAATGAATGAATAAATCCATACTATATTATTAACTGAAACTGTTTATACACAACACACACGCATTCATGTAAAGCAAACGTATATACATATAGACATACATACACACACATATATATATATACACACGTTGTATATGGTTAGTTATAGCATATATAATTTTTGTATATTTAAGTTTTTACAAATGGCAACGACGAGCGTATTTTCCGTTCTTCAGAGTTTATTACGATTTTCTGTAATAGCAAAATAAAAACGGAAAATTCCATGCAATATCTTTGTATGTAAATCATGTTAAAAATAAATCTAATTAATATTAATAAACAAACAAATTAAGTACACCACAAGAAATGTTAACAGCGTGCGAGACAAAGAACAGTGTAACGTATTCAATGTTTATTTACATAATATATACTATACTATACCCTGTATTTCCAAATCAAGAGTATGTGCGTGGTGTACAATGTTATCTGAGCATATAAATCGAGGTAAAGAATATGACAACATGTTAAAAGAAGAGTATGTTATGCAAAACTAACGAACTACAATTATACAAAGAATAAAATTTATAAATAGAAAACATGAAAATTCCTTGAGTTTCTATCGGGTATTCGGGCGAAGGCTTTGTGGCTTACCACAAATCATTTCAAAGATCACAAATTGAATTCCATCTAGAGAAAAGCACGCAAACTAAATGGTTTATTGAAGCTGATTCTCTAAATTCTTCTTGGCTTCTTCATATGTAAACAAAATTGGGTCTATTCTCGGTTCTAGCTCAGAATTCCAATTCGTTTTTTCACAGTGTACCTTACCCTAAAGCAAGCCAGTTGGCAAAATTGTTGTTTGGTTTGACAAATTACAAATTTAAGCCCCTAAGCTTGTACAAGATTGTTTCTTACAGTGAAAGTTGTGTTTTTACATATTTAATTTTTAGATTTTATTATTAAAATATTAGAAGACATATTACATGGATATTATTGATCGTTTGATACACAAACAAATATGCAGTGTGCCGTTTCGCATGAAGACATTCTCAAGTACATTGCTAAAATATTTGTACATTTGCTGTCTTTTCATAAAATTAATATGTATTGTGTCTGCAGCATTGGAAAATGAATTTCTACATTTATATTTAATTGTTATACCAGTCAATTCTCAAAAAAAATAATAAACTGAACTTGAATTTAGGATGACATTGCAGGATTTCATTTATGTTCGAAGCACAACAATTTTTCGGACAAATATATACATAAATATTAAGATTCGATATTCGGTTAGAGACTGTCAAAAATATGTGTTCCGATTGTGAATTTACATAACTAACATATTCACTACATTTTTCGGATTTCAATCAGCATCAAATCATTTGTGCTGGCTTACAATTTTGAGAAAATTAATGGTAAGCTTTAAAACATAATCAAGTTACCAATAAAGTGCATGGAGCTTGAGCAGTTTAGCAAGGATTAGCATAAGATTAGAGATAAGCCCTTGCATTCCCTACGACCGTGAAATACAAGTGTTATTATTACAATTAAATAAAAAGGCAAAACACTCGCTTAAATTAAACACTCCTCCTCCCTCCATATGTATATCTGTGTCACTGTGTGCATGGCAGCAGTTGCAGTAGCAGTAACTTATCGTCGGTAACGGCCCAAATACGCCTTGCAATTGGGGCACGTGTGATGCACATCCATGCAGTCGTCAATGCAACAAGGTATCAAGCAGCAGCCCAGCCAGCAACTGTAATTAAAAAGGGTTCTCAGTTAGAAACAGTCAGCCATATATTGGTGAATGTCATTGGCACTTACCCAAGCAATGCAATTACAAAACCGGACAAATAGGCAATCATGCCCGGCTCCGTGCGTGTTGTCGACTCAATCTCTGCATGACACGAGGGGCATATCATGTGCGTCGAGGTGCGACCAATGGGTACCACTGTGGTCAATATGTTTGTCCCAACGGTTGCAGGCGCTGCAACTGGCGTATATGGCCCAACTGGCTTCACCCCGCCAACTGCCTCCAGATATGACGGCGGTGCCGATGGCGGTGGAACGTATGTGAATGGTGGCGCATTACCCGTAGATTTGCTCATGTTGTTAGGCTCTAAATAGTTCTAAAAATGCACGTGATCAAAAGAGCTACAAGAACAACAAATCAATTAGCAATTTACAATAAACAATTAGCAGCATGCGAAACCCCCAAACTGAATAGATATTAGCTAAAAATAGTATATCTCATGTGAATGATTCATCCACGGGCCAGAGAGCTGGGGGCGCATTTCAAAATTATGTACACGAAACATCAACAGAGAGCAAAGCAAGGCAATATTTTGTACTCAAAGCTCACAGCTCGATAAATTGGCATAGTTTCAGCCTGTTGAAAGAGCAGGCATAGACGTCCCATGGAAATGCTCTAGAGCAAGGCATGAAGCATAATTCTCTATATATGATTAATTGAAGCTATATTTTTTCAAAACTGCAACAGACTGAAACTTGTCACGTGAGCCTTGAATGTATAAAGAACCATTATGTTGTAATTGAATGCTTTTCATTGGGTTCTAAGCAATTCATGTGACAATTTTAATTGAAATTTCCATTGACGACACCCAGTGTAAATAATAAATGTTGTATATACATGCCTCTATATACATACATACATATGTACATGCCCATATGATGTGTTTGTTAATTTGTTTACTTTGCTGACACGCGGCTATATCAATTAGCCACATCGTCAAGTATTGTTTACTTGTTGCGCTGATAAGAAACGAAAACGTACATACAATTCATTAAAAAAAAGACCATATTGCATATTGATAATTACGTACATGTGCCTGGCTTGTGGGTTATCAATATAAGCGCCAAAATCTGATGGGAAGTTGACAACAAAAGCAAGCACATTGAGCAGCTCCATTGCCAAACAGAGCTGCGGGAATGCAGCTTTCCCCAGCCCATACAGGGGCAGCGGACTGGCAGCAGGTGGGCGCACAGAAACCGAACAGCAACCGCAACCGGAAGTATTGTGATCTGGGGCTTAGCAGAATCAAATCAACAGCGCTCACGAGCAAAATGGAAATTCCATCAACTGGTTGACGATTAAAGGGTATTTAAGCAATCAGCACGGCCCGGGCAAGTACAAAATGAGCCCACATCAGCTCAAAAGCTTATTCAATTCATTAGAATGTGCTAATGTCATTAGGCGAAGACGCAATTTCGCAACTTGAGTATTGTTAGGCTTGACTTTGCTTTGTTTATTCTTTTGTTATTGACTCTAAATTAACCCATAATTACGACAAAGGCCAGCCAATAAAATTCTATTTATAGCAGAAGTTTCTAACAAGCATTTATTGCCCCCATTTCGCAACTGTGACGTCATTAAGAAAACAACCAGTGTTGCTAAACAATAACTTAATCGGTTTAAAATTTCAGCTGTTTCCGGCTGAACTCTGAAAATAGCCACATTTAGCTAGAAAGTAGCCGTGTTGGCAGCGCTGGGCAGATCAAGTAGAAGAATAAACAAACACTTTTATGTAAAAATAACAATTGAAGCTCTTTAAAAGTGCCTGCGTCATCCTAGAAAAGTTTAAGTCTGCGAAATAATCCTTAAGTTTCCACATGAAATTCTGATGCATACAATTACACATGGCGTGCAATTGTGCAATAAAAGTTATACATATTAATAACTGTAAGTATGTTTGTTTCTATGTATGTAGCCATGGGAATAACTAATTTTTTGGTTGATGATGACGGCTACACGATAATTAAGTTAAAAACACATTAAAAACAAAGCATTTAAGCTCCCTTCGAGTTATAAATTTTTATAAATAACAACAGAAATAAATCTATCTAAATATTTCATTTAAGAAACAACAAAAATGTCAGGCATTGGAGGGCAGAGTAAAGCGCTTGATTTAAACAGATGTTGCGACTGCCTCAAAGATGACGTAGTCGAGCTATAATCGGAGAGTATAGCAAGAATATATGTATATGTATATGTATATGAAAATGAATATAGGTGTGTTTATGCTGTTGTGCAGCAAACATATTTTTAGCAATACATACGCAAACAGGTGTATACATCAGAAATATCAAGATATGATGTAATTTTGGAAACTGTCTATGCTCATATTGTCATGTACATACATTTAGCTAAAGTTCAATTGGAGCCTCAATTAAACTTGAAGCGAATTTCACTTTTTGCAGTGAAAAGTCAAAATTATATACATGAGCATATGTATGTATGTATATGTACATATACACATATACCAGCAAGTTTTCAAGCGTTGCGAATGTGTTGGTAACGCTGCCACTTTTATTACGAGAAGAAAATTAAAAACGAAATCATAATAAATAAACGAACAGTTCCCTCAATAAAACGGTACCGAAATAGAAAATAAAACACACACTCTACGTTACGCATATCTATAGAATCCAGCACATGAAAAAGTTCTACACAAGTATTTGTTTAAACATACGCAAATACCATACATGTGTATGTAAATAGGCATATGTATATTATATATGAATATTCACACAATTCACTTTGCAGTGGCGGAAAGTTATTGAGCACTCGCGACCTTCATATCGAGACTACTTGCCCTCATTACAATAGTTATATATATACGTTTTTTAGTTTACGCAAATTTTCGTCAGGTTTACCTTAATAATTTATTTAACCGAGCAAACTTTCGCACAACACGACAACGGCAGCACGCTAACTAGTGATGGAAAATATGCTCCCACCAATCGACGGATCGAACTATCGATATTTAAAGTTCAGGGCTGCATTTGCACCGATAATTTGGCGGTAATTTGTGGACCATATCTAATTTGACTATTTTGCGTGTATAAAATGTAATATATTAATTTTTTATACACATAGACCGCATTGCTTTGTGTCTATTAGTGGGCACATGTGATAATTAATTGCATTCTTTTAATTGCAGATGTGGATGCACCAAATAGAAACATCTCGCATCATCTTTGTAAGCCCGATAACAAACATGTTTTGATACTGTGGCAATCCTGGCCATCTGTTTATGTTATTGCAATTTTCGTGGGCTTGAAACAAATGTTTTTGTCGCGTCCATGTCATGTAAGCACACGCCCGATATTAAAGAGCTGCTGCCGGTGCGCCAGTATCGCTGCGAACACTGCAGCGATCAGGTATTTGGCAATCAAAGTCACTATTACCTGCATCTGCGGCGTCGACACAAGTTGACAGCTATAAAGAACGATACGGCCATATCAGCGTATCACTGTCCAGTGGAGAAATGTATTTATCATGCTCAGTGTAAGGGCGGCCGCGGCTTTGCGAATCTCCGATTCCTGCGCCAACACTACCAGAAAATCCACATGGCCAAGGAGTTCAAATGCAACGAATGTAACGAAACATTTTTACTCGCGCGGCATTTAGAGAAGCATCAGTGCTGCTCGGTTTACCCATGTCCCGCGTGCGAGCTCACATACACAAGCAAGGCGAGCCTTCAGACTCACATGCGTCGCAAGAACCACCTGGACACATCCAACAGCAGTGATGTGGCCAAGGAAGAACCATCGTTGTCGTCGAAATTAGCAATACCTTCTTTGAAATCATGGAAAAAGTTGCAGAAAAACTTGTCTAACGAAGAAAAACAATCCACAAGCAGAGGGGAAACGCTTACGGATAATACTATAATTCTACCCGCCGTGGAACATATACCCCCCATGGACTCGCCTATGCAACCATCATACTATTGCTTGCCGGAAATTGAGGTCCCATATGCCCTGCAGACAGCAACACAGACTGAGGATAGCGTCGACATGGACGTTGCAATACAAACAGCAATAGATGTTGCTCTGAAGGAGCGTGCCGACGCCGCGAATGAGTTGCCCATGCCGAATTTTACAGTTGAGGAGGTTGAGCTTCTTTTGCGCGACATGGAAACTCAGACCGACGATGTGGACCTTGATGGGATCGACATGAATAATGAAGTGCTGGTGCCCCTGATACGAAACATACAAACCCAAACGCTCGACAATAGGCAACATCAGGGCACAATGACGGAGCTTGACCTGGAGACGGAAACAGAGGCGCAACAGGAGGTAGTAGATGCCACAAATGAAAACTATGCCGCTTACCAGGAACAGGAAACGATGTTTGGGCCACAGAACTCGGCTCACATGCACACCCAGACTTGCGATGAGCTGTTCGAGGAGCTCGGCCTGTCGCATATACAAACCCAAACGCATTGGCCCGATGGCCTGTACAATACGCAGCACACCCAAACTTGCGATGAAATAATGCTGGACGAGCTGTTGGAGAACTTTCAGTCTACTTGCACGCAAACCAGGTGGCTGGATTGGCAGGAAACCAACGGGGCTGCCGACTGAGCAATCTAATAAAATACAGATTTCTAATAAATGTATGAATCTTAACAGACTTTACCTGGTTTATGGTTCTCTTTCAGACTTATTTCACATTAATTGTATACAAAATAATAGTTTACATCCAGTCTTATACATCTATTTTTGTGCAAGTATGTCATCTGTTATTAGCTTAAGTTGTTTTTAGCTTGTCCTTGCTAGTTTTGGTCAGCAGCAGTTCCGAGCATTGGAAGAAGCAGTAGCTGCAAAAGCTTAGCGCCAAATAGTTGCCAACTCCACTTAAGTAGGCGCCGCGCATCAGAAAACCGCCGATTTCCTGTCCGGCTATAAAGTACACATTGGAAAAGGCGGCGGGTATAAAAAGCTGTGTGGCCAGCAGGGCATGCAAACGTTGCGCTCCGGCTGAGCCAAAGTGCTGAAGCGACCACCTTTGAAAGGCGGGCTTTGACACGAATGTCTTGTAGATCTTCTCCGCTGCAAGGCACACAAAATTGAGCACACTCCAGATGAGCACATAGGTGTAGCAGCCATGCCAAATGAACACAAATGCAAAGGTTAGCGCCGTGGCGCAGAGCTTGGCTGCTGCGGACGACTTTTTGCCGCAGAGTTCAGCGTAAATGTGCTTAAAGAGGAACTCGTAGAGGCCCTCGTCAAAATACTTCCACATGTCGGAGTAGAAGTGAATGCGCCCGATGCAGCGTGGTCGCCTTGGTGCCGCAATGCCGTCGTGCTCGGCAAACGCAATGCCAAGTCCATACGTGATCACGTAGAATATAAAAAAGAACTGACCCATGAAGTAGCCTGCAGCATGCTGCCAGAAAACAGAATCCATCATGGCTACCGCACGCACATCCCGCGTCATGTAGTGTATGTAGAAATAGTGCAGGGCCCACTGCATCATCAGCCACCAGAACACGACGCGCAGCAGGGCCACCAAAAATCTCCAAAACTGCTGTGCGGGTGACACATCTCCAGCGATGGACTTTTGATTGAAGCGCTCATAGCTAATGAATGGTCCATAGGTTAGGCAGGGAAAGTACATGGTGTAGGCCAGGTAGTCAGGAATATTGCCAATGCCAGTGCTCGTAAACGAGTAGCTGCAGCCGCGCAATAAGCTCCAAGAGAGGGTAACTATCATTACAGCATACTCTGCATAGCCCACCGAGTCCAGCCACCATTGGCTGTTCTTAGCCACGTTGATGACCACAATCCAGGCAGCGGTCAGCATCCAGGTCAAAAGCTTTGACCGTCCCTGTCGTGCAACAAGATAATAGCTGAACAGCAGAGTGTTAAACATTGCCACCGAAGTCCAATGCATGTTAAGAAATATCGCCAGTGTGCAGACTGCAACATGTCCATGCCGGCGCAGGCTGGGCCATTTCCATCGCGAGATGCCACTCACGAGCGCATGCAACAGGTAGTATGGCCAGAATTTTGCAATGAAATCAGCAAAGTACTCTAATTCGTCATTGCTGTCGTCACGCACCCTAATCGCATCGGGGCGTTGCAGCAGGCTCCAGCCCTCGGCGAACTGAAACTCCGTCGAGCTTAGGATGCGATCTCGTAGCGCATAGATCTTATATAGTCCAATAACAATATAAACGATATAAACACTAAAGTAGGCAAGGATTTCGTATCGGTTTAATAAGCCGGCAGTCATTGCGGTATCGATAACAGGGCACAAGTATCGATAGCGATGGGAGCGTGTCGTGTTCAAATCTTAAATTGTACTCATGGTGAAATTGTTTCTCCGGTTTAGTTAACAGCCGTTTGGGTATTAAAGGCTGGGTGGGTATGGTCAATCCATAAGATAGATTATGTAAACAATTTTAATGACAAATGTAACTTATTGCTAGTTAAAATTCTACAGGGATTCAATCGCAAGATGAAAACTAGGTTTAAGTGTAATGTACATGAGTGTGTGTACGAATGTATGAATTTTAATTAAGAACATCCTCATCGTCGTCCTCTTCCTGCTCCTCCTTGACTTTACGCTCCGCCTCAGTCACGCGACGCTGCAAATGCCGCCAGAGCGTGCTCTTGGGTATTTCGAAGAGATTTGCTGCATGATTTTGCGACATTCCTCCGTTTATGCAGGCATGCACTGCCTTGGCCAGCTTGTCGCGCAGCTCATCCTTTGGTGTGCTATCCCGCCGCCGGCAAGCAACAAAATCGGGCAGGCGTCCTTGTGCCGCAAGCCGCACCTTGTGTCGGTGCAGCGTCGACATTGGTATATGCAGATCCTGGCTTATGCTTTTCAACGAGTCGCCGTTTTTTAAGCGTTCGTATGCTTCCGAAAGTGATGGCTTTTCACGCTTTATTCTCATGTAGGCCGGATTGGAGCGTACTCGTCGCCACAGCACGGTTTTCGATATGTCGTAACGATCAGCAGCCTTTTGTAGGCTGAGCCCTTCGTGGAGTACGGCAGCTGCTGCCAGATCGAGGGCATCATTGATGTCATCCTTGCTTTCTTTTTTAAGTGCTGCGTGCTGTTGATACTGTTTTGTCATTGTCTTTTTTGTAACCTTTGCCGACATTGGTCGTTGGCGTGCCTTTGTTTTTAACATTTTCATATCTAGGTGAGCTTTTCGGGGTTTCACATCCAGCAATTCGTCATCTTCTTCCTCGTCTCCAGGTTCTCCTTCCTGCATTCCATCTTCGTGCATATCAACATCGGCATCTGCGCTCATCTCTATTAACGGATCACCTGATCCAACATACTCCTCCTCAATTAACTGTGACTCCGATTCGTCCTGTTCGTCCGTATTTTCAGCCTCTGCATCATCATCGCCCAGCTCACCAGTCGCCACAGATTCCACCACAGCTGAGCTCCCTGCCACACCTAATTTGGCCACAGACGATGCTGATTGTGTTATAGTAAATGTTCCCGTGTTCTCTGTTAATATATATTGATTCCCGCTGCTTGTGCCACCCATGTGTTCAATAGAATACGTTATTTTGGGCTGTTCACCGTAGACATCCAGGAATTCAAGGGTCCGGCCTTCCTGTTCGTGCTGCTGTTGGGGGTTTGCAAGTACAGCATTGCCTACCTCCAGTTTACCCACCACCGCACTAGCATCTTCCTCTTCCTCCTCCTCCATAAGGGCTGTGTTCGCAATGTGTAAGCCGCTAATTGACTTGGCTGCCTCGACCGCCATAGCGCCGCTTATAACATTCGAGGTGGTCATGGCTGTGGGATTGGTTTCGAAACTAATGGCAGATTTTATGCCCAATAGATTAATGGCCTCGAGAAACTCGGTGAGCAGGGCGGAGGGTAAGCTGGTCTCTCCCATGTAAATAAAGGACAACATGCTCTCGAGCAGCTCACCACGAATGTCTGGCAGAATGACAGTTGCCTCCTGGCCGGCGGGCAAATCGACAAGCAGGTTGCGCATCAGATCGCTGCACGTACTCAGTACGAAAAGATGGGCGCGCACACTGATGCCGTCTTTGGCCACGAGCAATACTTCGCATTGTTGATTGTTGCTTTGTTGATGCAGCAGAACGCGCTGTATATCCATAATTGTGGACGAGTGCCCCATCCATTTTAGATGATTCTGAAGAAAGATAAGCAAAAAAAATCAAGTGTAAACAAATCGCACTAGCTTGTCGGTGTTTGTTTTTGCAATTGTTCCAAAAACCATTACCATTTTCGTTTGTTGTGTTTTATTTTCCACAAATCGGATTCTATTCTATTCCAGAGCACGAAGCGAAACGCGACGAAAATGGAGAGCGGTAGGGCTGTCAAGTGCGATTAAAGAGTGTGTTACGATTTCAAATATTTCAACTTAAAGTCACTAATTAAATTGAATATTACATCAAATTCAAAATGAGATATATTATTGTGGCTATAATTAAAATAATTATGCCAGATCAACTTAACAAACAAATATTGTGTTCAAAAATACTGTACAATGGTGGCAATACTGAGAGGGTTACACTTGCGCTTGCTGGTTCATAAATTGAGCTAAGCTCTGAACATAATTAGTTCGTTATGTTCTGTTTTGCTTATTCCAATTTCCCAATAGTTAGGTTTCATTATGAAATTTAAATGCTTAATAAATTATTAATTTAAAATAATATACAGAACAGTGTTAATTTAGGAACAGGAAACTGCCTGGTGCTAATTTTGTAGTGTTCCATAAAGAAATTCCAACGGTATAAGAACATAATGGGGCAATATGAACTATCTAGTTCACTGCACAACAAAAATTTACCCAACACTGGCTCTTTGACATTTTGTTATTACATAAATTGTCAAATATTGTGCAGATTATTGGATTTGCACTCAAATATTTGGTTTAATCGAGCGAATGGCCGCACTAATTAGAAATCTGGGTGCCAGGATTGCTTCCGCCGCCTTGACGGCCAAGCATGGTAACTATATACAGCATACATTTAAGGCAATAATACAAATATTCATTACACAGTGGTACCCGCTGGAACAGCTGCCCTGCGTATGCAAAGTACTGCTCCAGTTGATGCCAAAGCACCAGAGAAACGTGAGTAGTTCGAGTTGGTTAACTAATCGATTCTGGGGACTAAAATGTATTTCGATTCGGCAGCTACTGTGCGTAAGCCGGATGCCGCTGCTCGCACCAGCCTCTCAGATTTTGGTCGTTACGTTGCCGAGTGCTTGCCCAAATATGTGCAGAAGGTGCAGCTGACTTCTGGTGATGAGCTAGAGGTACTTATCGCGCCCGAGGGCGTTGTGCCCGTGCTCCAGTTCCTTAAGGATCATCATCAGGCGCAGTTTACTAACCTGGTTGACATAGCCGGCTTGGACGTGCCGTGCCGTAAAAATCGATTTGAGGTTGTTTACAACCTGCTATCGCTGCGCTTCAATTCTCGCATCCGGGTAAAGACTTACACCGATGAGCTGACCCCTCTAGACTCAGCGTGTGAGGTTCACAAGGCAGCCAATTGGTATGAGCGTGAGATTTGGGACATGTATGGAGTGTTCTTTGCCAATCATCCCGATTTACGCCGTATCCTCACTGATTACGGTTTCGAGGGTCACCCACAGCGCCGCGACTTTCCATTGTCCGGCTACGTTGAGCTGCGCTATGATGATGAGAAAAAGCGTGTCGTTTGCGAACCCTTGGAGTTGGCACAGGAATTCAGAAAGTTCGATCTATCGGCACCGTGGGAGCAGTTCCCGAATTTCCGAAATGCAAACCCACCTTCAGAAGTGGTGCAACCAGCTGCGGCTGCCGCTGGAGCTAAGAAGTAGAAGCAAATGGAAAGTTTACAGCTTGTTAAATGGTAATTAGATGAACACATCAATAAAAGCGATATGTAGAAAATGTAAATTTAAAAACAATGATTTATTGATAATCAACGGCACGCCACAGAGTTTAATCTTTTACTCAGGTTTGGGAGTCCGGTTCGAATATGTAGTAAGAAAATAGATAGGGTCAAGATCTATAAAATATGCTTTTACAATTTGGAAATTTTTGTTAATTTAATTTTTGATTCATTTATGTTTTTTACACACATATATCAGGAGTGCAAAAATTGATTTCCTTAAATTCTCATGAGCTGATTATCAATTATTTTCAACGAATTACAACATCAAGAAATAAATTTGTATTTATGAAATTGCATGAAATTGCTTTCTAAAATTGAATTGATTCAAATATTTTTGACTTGGTTTACTTGGCATTCCGCTTGTTTGTCTGCCGTTTGCTTGAACTTAATTTTGTACTCTTTCTATATTGTCTAAATGTAACCAAGCCTAACTGAACAGTAGATATATGTATATTGACTATTCAAATTGATTTTTTGATTCGTATTCGCATTTTTAGAAAATACATTACATTCAGATTGTGCTTGATTATAATTTACGCATGCCATATGCATGTTTATCGGTTATCTTAATACGCTTACAAAACATTTATTTAACACAAAATTTTACTCAGTTTACCAGGTATATATCGTATTTCAAAATCGTGCGCCTGCGCAGCGGTGCCTGGCCTTAAAGGCGTGGTTACGCCCTCAATCGTAGTTGTTTTTGGCGGGAAGTTTGTAGTACTCCATATATGCATATATAGAAGTTGATTTTGATTTATATATATTACTGTTGATTCGAGCTTGATCTGGGCTGTACACACCATTTAGCTGCACCGCCGATGTTTTATTTTTTTGATTTTTCTTGATTTATGTATTTTCGTTTCTCCAATTTGTACAAGAATATATATGTACGTACATACGCATGTACGTAGCAATAACTTTCAATTTACATAGCTCGCTTTACGATTAGTTTAAAATGTTGCTCGTGCATTTACAAACAAACATAGTATATGTATGTATGTATGTACGAGTTTGGATGCATGTACTACATGTACATCGCTGCGCCCAAGTGGCGCAGATAAAAAACAATTTTTGCTGCGCTTTAAAAATGCGCGTGAACAGTTCGTGTCCAGGTCCAGGACAGTGGGACTGTGACAAATGAAAAATTTCTATGCAGGATGAAAAGTGCGCCAACTGGCTAGCCATTTTATGGCGCCTCAGCGCACTTCCTGGCGACAAACAACAAATTCGACAGACGCCCATTGCGGGAATGGCCCGTCGTGTCACAAATACAAATTTGTTAAGCAAAAAGCACTCGATTCCACGGCCCTGCTTATATCGATTCGGTTTTCGTGTAGAGCCGAGCAGCACCGCCAGCAGATGCGTATGTGGCTCCGGTTCCCTTGCTGCTGCTGCTGCTGCCGCTGTTGTTGGCCTGACTTTCGCTGCTGTTGCTCGCGGCGGCTGCCTCATTGTTGAGCCGCTCGTGGTACTCCTGGAAGCAGGGCACAATGCATAAATTCGTTTGACACTCGGGACAGTGGTATTTCGTTTTGCGGCGCAAAATGCGACCATGTCCATCGATGGTATTCCAACAGAAATTGCAGCCCAGCGCTGGGCCAGGACGAATGACGGGACAATGACTAGAACGTGGATTCTCCAAGGTAATAATTTCACGTTGGGTCTGCGGGCAGAAGACAAATATTTAACGGATGTCTTGTAAGGCGCAGGCATATACCGCCTGCATATACGCACCTGTGGAGAAGACACCGAACGCTGTAGTTCCTCGTTCTTCACGCGCAGCGTGGGCAAATGCTCAAATGAACTACTCGTCGTCGCGGTCTGGCTGGGATGCAGGTGACCGCTGCTGCCTGTTGACTTGGAGCTACGCAACTTGTTACCACCGCCATTGGCTGTCTCGGCCCTTGCACTGCTGCGCTCCCCGATATTTATGAGGGGTGAGTGCGGCGAGCGTCGTTCCGGAATGGGAGAGGGTTCCGTACTGCCACCGTATGTGGGCGAAAATGGCTGGCGATTGCTGCTGATGCTGTTGAGTCCTGCCGGTGGCGACGTTACCACCGAAACTGGGGTGCCGCTTGTGTTTGTGGGCGTGGCCGCGGTCTCACTCGACGAGGCCGTGCACGTGACTACGCGTGCTGGGACCAGGTACTGTGACGAGCCGGCTGGCGGTGGCGAGCCAGAGGCGTAAATGGATTCGGGCAGCGATATATGATGTGGATGATGCAATGCAACAGGCGGCACATAGCTAGCATTAGTTCCAGACAGCGGATGTGAGTATTGCCGATGCAACGGCGCAAAAGGATTAGTGCTCGTGATGCTGCCGGTGCCGGTGGCGTGCAGCGAGTGCTGACGCGGCAGAAGTGGATCCGAATGCTGCTTAATCAGATATGGTGTGCTGGCCGGTACGCTTAGCAGGTGTGGTGTCGGAGATGCCAGGCTAGGCGCTGGCTCAGATGCATGTCGCTCAATTCGAGGTGGTACGCTCAACAAATGAGGATGATGTTGATGGTGCTGAGCCTGATGTTGATGATGATGCGTCGAATAGTCCCTGGCTATGGCGTTGGTTGCGCCCGCCGCATTAAACGGATCAAAGTCGAGCGTCGTTGCGGCCGTGTCCGGCGAAATCTGATTGGTCGACGAAAGACTATCGCTGTCACGCTTCACGCGCGGCTGTCGGGTCAGCACACGATTCCGCTTGGAGCCCATCACCGCCGTCGACTGCGATGTCTGCAGGTCCGTGGCCGTGTCTGTTTCACTCGGTGTGCGCTCAAAGCTGCCGCCGCTGCTGCTGCTGGTATTGGTGCCCTGGCTGTGGGTGATGGCCAGCGTTGGATGATGCTGCGTGGCATGCGCCGGGCTGGGTTCTGCAAGCATTCAAGCGAAATTTGGACTTTAATTATGTGGTGCAGATCGTCTTGTTGGTGTTTTTTAGGAGGCTTACAATGAATTATTGTTTTAATTTAATTTTATTCGTTTCTTGCACATCGAAGCCTAGAGTCTAAAAGGTTCGTTCGTTAGTTACAATATATCGTACATATTTGCGTAACTTATTTTACAGTCGTTTCATTTACTACCGCTGACTAAAAGTACATTAAATGTAAATAATTAAATATATATTTTTTAATTTTTTATAACTATATATGTTAAACACACACATACACAACTACCATAGTTATTGGTACTTTTGCAATTGTAGGAAACAGAGTTAGTCATAATTATTGTTTATGCTATTTTTGCGTTGTTTTTGATGAATTCGTTTGTTTTGTTTTTGTTGTTGTTTTTGTTGGCCTGTGTAGAACTATATGCATCTAGTTTTAGGATTTAAAATGCATTACCAAAAGTTTTACGTTACAATTACAAATGACTTCTAACAAATCACGCTTATTTTTTTTTTCTTTAGTATGCCTTGCGACAATATAAAAAGTTCTCTATTAATTAAATACATACATATTTATTATAATTTTTCTTTATGTATATATATATATGTATATTGTATTAAAAACACATTATTCTTATTCGTTTTCCTTTAATTTCTGCAGTCTCCATTTAGGATTTTGGGTGGTTACGAGTTATCTTAGTTTTGTATATTGCGTATATGGCTTGCCCATTTAGTCCTATTTTATCGTATGCGTACATCAAAGATTATGTACAATAAATGAAACCAAACATAATCAAATCAAGAATCCCTCTAAGATATGTCTAGTATGTGTTAAATTGCACTCCAAACAAAGACGAACCCAAGCACCGTATAATCCAGTAAACGAAATAAAGATATATTTTCAACAGAAACTATAATTGGAATGATGTGTTAATTCGTAAGATTTGCCAATATTGAAATTAGTTTGATTGCTTCGCGATAAATACACAAAAACAGTCTCTAAACAAATTCTTGCTTCGATATTCATTGGTTTTGGGTAATACGGTTACGGTTAATGGTTCATAAAAATCAAATCCAGCCCAAAATCGAAAATACAAAATGATTGCGTACATTTACAAATATATAATATATATTGGTACATATATATATCATACATTATTGAGTTGGCTTAATTATATATTTTAAGGTTAACTTCTCTTACGGTTTATTTTATACGGATTATAACACTATCCGTCTGACGACAGACCCATTCCCCATCAACTAGATACAAAACATCCATTTCAACTAAAACTGATTGGCCATAAACTGTACACAAATATATATGTTGTTTAAAGAAATACATATTGAATTATACGATTTAGAATGTATACGTAATGAAGGTTGCTTTTGTAACACGAGTGCCAGGACTAAAGGGGATTACATCAATGATGAAAATAATTAGGCCATTTTTAAGTAGTTTATATTTAAAAAGTTATATGTACATGCTAGCTAGTCGATACATAAATCATTTTTGTATTTTGACGATTAACACTAATAAAATTGTATAAATTTATGTACAAATATAAATTGTGGTTACATATACACATACTTTACTACCGATTCCTTAGTTAACAATGGTAAAAATAATGTTCGGCTCGAAACATGTAGCTTAAGGAATAAAGTTTTATAAATTATTGCATATGTGTCGTTTGTCGGCACATCTGCTTAACTTTAGGGATACTAAATCCTAGTGGGTTCTGCCGTTCCTCCATTGATGACATGGCATAACTCATTTGCCGATTCCGAACCCCGTGGGTTATGCCTAATGCCTGTAATTCACTAGAGTAGCTGCCGTTGCTCTAATACCTGTATCGAGAGTTACACACCCTGCACTGCAGCGCCTGGGATCTTAGGATTTGTCTAAGTATTGCAGGCCAGTGTTAACCAGCGGTGCTAGCGTACTGGCAACCAGTGGCGGCGGTGGTGGTGCCGCCACAGTTACAAAATTATTGAAAATAAACGCGGTAGCCGCTGCGCTATGCGCAGTGCCCATTGCTGAGACCGAGACGGGCACGGCTGATATGCTCATTGGTTCTGGCTCACTTGCTGCCATAACGGCGGCCTGCAGCAACGTGGCTGGCCCTGGCCCGTGCGCAGACTCACCGTTGCCGCCGCTCAGTTGGTCCACCTGCAGAGGCATTACACCTGCTGCGGCGGCGGCAACAACGCCCATGTGACTTGAAATCGTATTCTATATTGAGTTGAAGTTAATACTCTGTAGATTCATGGCGGCGGCCGGATTTACATTGATCGTGCCCGCCCCCGACGCAGCGGCGGCAGCACCGGCGCCCGTCGCATCGATATATCGCTGCCGGGACATCGTGTGCACGTTGGTTGGTGAGTCCATGTAGCGTGCATCGAAGAGGCTCATAACGCCGATGGCTGGATGTGTGTTAGTGCCACCGGCTGTAGTGGCCGACGCGGCGCTGGCATGATGTGGAGTGCACATCAGCGATGGCGTCGGCGTCTCCGCTTGTGGCGGTATCTGCATGTTGAGCGCAGCCGTTTGGGCCGCGGCAACGGCAGCTGCTGTCAGATGATCATATGTTTCGTTGGTCGTATCGTCGCCGGGATTTGTTGATGGTGTTGGCGAGGGCGAAAGGTTAGGCTCCTGTTTGACCACGCGCGCCTTAATGCTGGGCCTCGACACCGGGTAGCCGCGTTTCTTGTACTCCAGCCAGAGAGTGCGATTGTTCACGCCGTACAGTCGGGCAGCTTTGCAGAATCCGATGCCACCGGTGCGTACCGCTTCCAGAGCCCGAATGAAATTCTCATCACCCTGCGGGTTGACCGATCGCTTACGCTTCACCACTTGACTGCTGCCCCCTCCACCACTGCTGCTATTGCCGCCGCCGCCTGCGCTGCCCGCACTTCCACCCGCGCTGCTACCACCGCCGCCACCGCCCACACCAGAGTGCACCGGCGACTGTGTGGGCGTCGGCCCCTGACTGTACACAGACTGCACCATATTGGACTCGTTCGGTGACGTGGGTGACAAATTTTGCGCTGCCGTTGCATAGCCGCTGACCAAATTATTCACGGTTATGATTTGTGACGAGTACGCCTGACCAGCTGTAGCGCCCTGTTGTTGTTGCTGTTGCTGCTGTTGGTAGTGCAGCTGCTGCAGATGCTGTTGTTGCTGCTGCTGCGTGGCCTGCTGCTGGGCTTCGTGCTGCTGTTGCTGCTGCTGTTGGCGCTGATCGTTGGTGCCGGCGGTACCGACGCCGGCACTGCTATTCGCGCCGCTGTTTTGATTGCCGCCGTTGCCATTGCCAATCAAGTTGGACTGACAAGCGGGCATCGAGAAGCGCGAATAGTTTGAATCAACAACTGTCCACTGCAGACCTGGGAAGGGGAGAGAGAGAGAGACAGCGTAAGATTGGTTTTGTCTTTAGTAGGAGTTTGAAATTGAAATTTACTCTCTATAAATTTACTCTCAATTTGGGGTCGGGGCTCAACATTTGGCCAAGATCTGAGACTCGAAATAGGGGCAAACCATTGGACAACAGATATAGTACAGTTTATATAGTAGAATGGTATTGGTATCGGTATCGAGTAGTAGAAAGATTGCTAATGCTAAATCATTATCATTCGAAAACCGCTTTTAAAATGCTTTCCCATAAAAACAAAGGAAAAATACAAAAAAAATTTATCATTGGCAAACAAAAGAGTTTAGTAATCAAATTGACAAAATGAAAAAAATCAAATCAGTAAAATACAGTTATTTAGTTTTGGACTCTGTGCTAGCTCTCTCCCATTCCCAAGTTCAGGTAGGATTTCATTTTTGAATAGAATACACAATAGTTAATTATATACATATGTACATACAAATGCATTAATTTCATGTAACACAATTATTTTTAATCGCACTTAATCGATAAACGGTAGTCTTTATGCTTATATATTCATATTTAGCTTTAGCATTCATTTCTCCAAGCGCTTTGGATCGCGCTTAAATTCATTGAACGTATGTGTTTGAGTGTGTGTCTGCGTGTGTTGTTGTTGTGGTGTGCGTGTGTATGTGGGTGTATGGAACGCATGACATGTGAATGAGCGATAGCAGAGTAACAACAGGAGAAGCTAGAGTTGAGCAAATTCATAAGAATGAAATAATGATAATGATAGCAAAATCAAGAACAAAAACACAAAACGAAGGGACCAAGAAGAACTCCTCGACTCGACTCGTCTCGTACGGACAGCCTGTGGCCAATAGAAATTGCAACCCCTTAATGAAGCATGATCTGGCGTATGATTTTTATGTTAGTGTTTCTTTACTATTTTGCATCTAAGGTAAAATTTAAAAATAAATCGCACAATTATTTGTATTTATTTATGAATGTTTGGGTGTCTTTGATAATCTTTCTTGTGCGATTTATTTTTTACATGTACACTGCATATTGCAGCTCGGCCAGAGCCTTTTAGTTTAGGATTTTGACTCACCAGAGTGTGATGACTGTGAATTGGGTGCGTCGTGTTCCGATGGTGTTGTGGTGCCAGAAATGTCCAGAGGCATCGACTGATTTACGCTGCCGATGTCCACTTCGGGTTTCTGCACGTTGAGCAATAAATGTTGAAGAAAATAAGTTTAGTAAAATGCGTAGAGCTTGATATAAATTTAACGTGACCAATTTCATTACAATTTGCATATGTATGTGCCCGTGAGCGTCGTCCAGATCCGAGTCCTGCGGCTGCTGCTCTAGCTCAGCGCTCGCCGATTCCTTCAGTAGCTTGGCAGCATGCATCGAGTGGCTCGAGAGGCTGCCCAGAGCCGCGGTCGAATTGCTGCCGGCTCCACCGCCAAAAGACATTTGACTCATGTGTGCCAGACTTAGGCCCGCAGCATTACCGGCGGCGCCAGCTGCATCCAAGGAGCTGTTGTGCTGCTCCTCCGAGTTGTTTCGATCACCAGAGCCTGTTAAATGTCAAAAATAGTCGAAAACAAATTAGTTGAACTCCTTTGCTTCCACTATATTCACGAGCTGGCCGACGATTCTTTACCCAAGTCGCACTCACCGTTATTTGAGGATTTTCGTAAGCGCTTGCGCCGTGTGGCCGGCGAGGTGCCAGCACTTAGCGGAGATGGCGTTCGCCTCAGCTGATGATGATGCGTCTGCGAACCCTGCGCTTGGCTGCCCTGCTGCTGTTGTGGTTGGTGATGATGATGGTGGTGATGATGCTGCTGCTGCTGTTGCTGTTGTTGCTGCTGCTGTTGTTGTTGCTGCTGCTGCTGTTGCTGTTGTTGTTGCTGCTGTTGTTGTTGAGCCTGCTGCTGCTGTTGCGCCTGCTGCTGCTGCAGTTGTTGCTGTAGCTGCTGCTGATGATGTTGCTGAAACTGCTGCGCCTCACTGCTACTCCAAAGCGAATCGCCGGCACTGCTGCTGCCGCTGGCTGCTCCCAGACTTGGAGCGGCCACACCAGCGTTAGTGCCAGCAACATTGGCGCCAGCTTGTCCAAGCAGCTCGGCGGCCTCACTGGAGGACTTGCTGTCGGACTTGGTGAGGTTGGCCGGATCCGTGGGCATTTCGGCCAGGCCCTTTATCTTGAGCATCTCGGCCGTTTTGAGTATGTGCGGCAGTTGCTCCTGCGACACATTCACCTCGCCGTAGTACATAAAATCCACCATTGTCTTGAGATCATCGTACTGCACGTCCTTCAGTATGACAATCGGATGCTGGCACGGATTCGTCGTAAATAGCGCCTGTTAAAAGTCAAACAAAGAGGATGCAATCTTAAGTAATCGTCAATCGTCTCTGAAAGACTTTCGCTCACCTGAAAGTACGAGCTGCACGCGGAGAGCACTATTTTATGTGCCTGAAGTTGACGGCCCTCCGCGGCAAGCGTGACGTCCACCAGCGTCCCATTATGCAGCAGCGAAGAACAGACGGATATGAAGTTTGGCTGGTGATTGTTCCAGCGCAGGCAGAACTGCTGCACAGACATTGTCGGCGTCAGCGACTACCCAAACAACAGTAAGCGATGCTGTTGCCGCTGCCGCGTAATTTGTTTCGCGGCAGCAACAACGATGTGTCGGAATACCAACGAGATACCAGCAATGCCAAGGCAAACCGAAAACGATTTCAATTCCAAAGCGAAATGACGAAAACACGCTGATAACAGCACTTTTTATCGCCTATTGATTTTTGTTTTCTCCTTTCGGTTTCGTTGTTGTTGGTGTTGCGTTTTTTTCGCTTTAATTAAAATTTATGTACAATGTTATTTTTGGGGGCGCCTTTAACAACTTTGTTGTTGTTGTTCTTCTCCTCACTGTCTGTTTGTATATATGTACACATGCATATGCGTATACATAGATATGAACTTTAGCGCTTGGCGGCGGTTTCTATGCCGCACCGTTCTACACATACACAGATGCACGCATCTTATGTACTGCTAAAATGGGAATAAATGCGAAATAAATATTATAAGCAAGTACACATATTTACATAAAAGCACATTCACATATATGTACATATATATTTTTATTTGATAAGAGCAATATAAAAATTTGTTTGGATTAGCATTTTCTTCTTCTTTTTCTTGGTTTAGTGTCAAGTTATCTCTTCTTGCCTACGCGCGCACTCTTTCGCTCTTTCTTTCTGTATCACAGGCTGCGCCGCGCTCGCTCAGGCTGCTTACAACAAAAACAGCACTGGCAACAACAAAATAACTGTATATGTGTGTAATTATACAGTCGCGAATAGCACACGCACGCACACATACGTAAACACTCAACATATACATACACTGACAGATGCTCGAAAATTTAACAGAAAGTCTGTGTACTGTTTTTTGCCTTAAGTTTTATTTTTAATGAAAACGTAGCGAAATCTAATACATAGGCTTCATGTCTGATGTGCGCTAGGGAGACCTTGAATTTTCTTTGATTGTTATGACGTAATTAGCGCGTCTGACCCTCTGCTTCTGCCACAGGCACGACCACGACCGACGTCGTACTAATCGCTGCTTCGTTTATTCATCGTATTGACATTTTCAGCAGCCTTTATTTAGGTATGTACATACGAACATATGTATTTTCATTTGTCGCGCGTTTTTGTTATAAACGCTTCCCACCTACATATTTGCATGCTTATTAAACCAGCACTTGACAGTTTTATATTCTTGTGGGCAAACGGGAACGTTTTTATTATTTTACACAAAAGAAAACACAGCGAGAAGTAGAAAGTCCAAAAACAAAATGGCGCGCTTGTAAGAAAAATTGTTGGTGTGCAAAAGGCTTAAATATCAAGTTTAAAGTCTCATATTTTATAGAAAACTTATGTATTTCACATCTTCACTTCTCTGCCTTTACATTGTGCATAATTTGGCATTATTTAGTTTATGTATAAATTAATTATGGCAGTAATGCAGTTCTTACGTTTTACTTCTTTATTCTTTTATTGCGATATCAGGCCTGATAATCAGGGTTGCTTTGAAGAACTGCAAAGCATTCAATGGGACTATCGATAGTTTCAAGTTTATTTGGCTAGTCGATTTTTTTAGTAATCGAAAGACTGCGATGTTTTCACACTTTTTAACGCTGTGTTGTCATGGGAGAACCGTGTAATCATCTCCGAATTTTTTATAAGGTTTCTATAAACTAATTCAAACAATTGCCAAGGCACTTTTGAAAAATAACGTGGGTTTTATAAATTGTCAATTGATATGTGAATACCCATAATGCTAATATGAAGCTATAATGATTACGAGATTATCGAATAATATAAATATCGGTTAGTTTTCAACATTTTCCGTGTGATGTCAGTATTAGTTACTCGATTTTACATCCGATATCAATTAGAAATACCAAATAGTATTTTTCTTAAATTTGATATATTATCGGGCGGTTAAATTTTTAACTTTCTGTTCGCTTAAGCCGACACCGATTTAATATACCAATATAATACAACTAAATCGTACACATTGAAACAATGGCACAACTTAGTTGCCTTGGTTAAGACAATTGTAATGTCTATTAAGAATAATAAACACCTTTTCTTAAGTGGTAGTCATAGGAATGCTGTAAATCCCTTAGATGAAGTTGACTAAGAGACTATAATAGCCTTTTTGTTGTCGTTTCAAACTTATTTAAATTTACATTAGCACTTTCTGTATATAATATTAAATAGACTTACCTAGGCTATATAAAATGTTTAAGAAAAAGTCCATTGTTGTTGAAGCTTAACATAATAATAACTTGTAAAGATGAATAGGTCCCCCTTCATGATGAGTATATGCATGGACTAATGAGTTATAGCCTTTATTATATGGAATCAATATGCATTTTTTTATGCGTAAGACAATAGCATAGAAAAACGTCAAATTAAACTACGTGTTTTCTATAACCACAAATATGCCAATGCAGTTCGTTCGTTCGTTGAACGCGGTCAGATTCATATTTGAAATGCGTAAATTAATAATTCCGTGCCATAAAAACAAATATTAAAATATGCATACTTACGTTAAAGCCCTTGTGTTGTAGGTGTAGGTCACAGTTCCAGCTAAGGCTGATATAAAAGTCTCGTCTATTTGATTTCGACACCAGTATCACCTGCAGTAGCCATCTGTGCAGTACGAATAGCCCAAGCTCACCAAATCACAACGAAAAATGTACAAAGCCGTAAGTTTTGTTTCTTTCATTTTGTCATATAGGTGAATACAATATTATCATCTTCTTCCAGAGCCTTATCCTTGCGGCCCTATGCCTTATCGCCAGCAGCGGTGCGGTTGACGAGTCGGATGCCGTTATCACCAACTATAGATCTGAGATTAATGAGGATGGCAGCTATAGCTACGAATATGGAACTTCAAACAACATTCAGGCCGCAGAGAGTGGAGTGGGAAGTGCCTATGCTACAGGATCCGTACAATACACAGCTCCCGATGGACAACCCATTAATCTGGAGTACACAGCTGACGAGAATGGTTATCAGCCCAAAGGCGATCATTTGCCAACACCTCCTCCAACTCCAGATTACATCTTGAGGGCATTGGCATACATCGAGCAGCATCCTTTTACAAGAGTTCAGCTTAAGAAATAAGATAATGTAGTATAACGCATCCCCGTGCTTAGATTAAGCTAGTAAATGATAATTATTTTTTAATTTCGTTAGTTATTCGTTTTACTATAATGCTTTGTTGTTTTTTACGTTTTTACCAGAAGCAGATAACGATTAGTTCGCTTCCTAGGAAATATTTGGGATTCTGGGAACTTCTTTCACTTGGGAGCAAGGTTTTTCTTGATATAAATCAAATTTGTTACAAAACTGTATGCTATTAATTATTACTTAATACTTACTTACTTCTACAGCGAATTACTCACTTGAGTTGAACCAGCATGGGCAGCTGTATTGGACAGATGCTTTTCGGCTGCTTTGCCAGTTTTGATGTTAATGAAATGCAAAAGCGAGCGTTCACTCAGGGTGGAAGCTGAAAATGGACTTGAATACGATGAATATTTGCGTGTCTTGTAAATTTTGTCAAAAGCTGCTGATTGTTACGCAAATTGAGCCCAACAGGGTTCACTAAGTGTTTAAATTACGTTTTAATCAATTTTGATTAAAGTTGCGTTAGTTTTTCTCTATACCAGGCTATGCTTAAATTTAGTATTAAGCTATGGGTTTTGGCTTTTCAACTAAAATATTATTTTCAATATGGTATTTTCAACTTCAGTATGTAGCCACTGATAAAACCAGCACAAATAAAAAACAACTGAGATAACATGCAAATGTCGACTATTTCCTACTTTAATTATTGAGAATCGCAGAGGAGGGTGGCCGTTAGACATTTTAACTACACATTACACTTTTAGTTTGTAGACACTGTTAATAACATCACAGCCTTAGTTGAGTATTTGAGAATCGCAGAGGACGGATATTTTTTTTAAATTTCCCATAAACGTGTTGGGCTGTTAGTTACCAACAAGCTTATAAGTTAGTCAGGACAAAAAGTTTAATTAATGTTTTTATATGGAGCTATGATTTGTGAAGTGCCATCAAATGGAATTGGTAAAATCAAGTATATTTGTAAGAACAGGTTAATATTCAAGTTTTAGTTTATATACTCCACATCAGGTTCGTTTATTCAAAAACATATGTACACATTAAGAAAGCTTTTTGTTTGTAAATACTTGGAATACTTTTCAACGCTTAACCGAAGAAGGGCTTGCGGACAACCTGAGGTTGACGGCGAACGAATTGTTGACCCTGGGCTGGTTCTTGGTATTGAGGGTGGGTACGAATGTATTCCAAAGCCTTAAGAATAGCCACGGGAGTGGGTGGTGGTGTGGGCAGATGGGCGCCTTGAGGCTGGAAGCCATTCTCATCGGCAACGTATGAAGTCTGGATCAGTTCACCCTCTGGCGAGTAATAAGAGTATCCACCGCTAACAGAGTATCCACCAACTCCTTGCTCTTGACCAGCGATTCCATTGGAGGTATCATATGAGAACCTGTAGCTACCGTCAGGCTGGATATCACTGTCGCTCCTGCCGGTGGCATAAGCGTCGCTCTGGGAAGCAGCATAGGCGCAGGCAATGAAAGCCGAGGCAACAAGGAGCTAAAACAGTGTACAAGTTCTGGTTATAGACGCAGGTCCTGTGATTCGGTAAATTGCAACTTTGATACTTACGAAGCGGAACATCTTTAAGGCTGTGGAGGTTGTGTGTGTCTTGAACTGGTAGACAAGATAGTGTGCTGACTTGGTGGTAGATGGCAAGCGAATTTATACTAAAAACCGACGTGTGATACGATATTCTCAAAAACCTGATCGGTTCGACAGTTTGTACGTCGATGTTCAGGAAATTAATCTAAATAACCATAACAATAAAATCAGCCAATAGCCCGAATTGGCCAAAACCGGCGAATGTGTGTACGCATCGGCCGCGGCATCGGCAGCGGCAGCGGCGTCAGCTTGGACGTCAAAGCCATCCACTGTGAGTGGGCTTACCCTCGCCTCAAGTCGTCGAAGAGCAAGGCAAAGCCGCATGCAGCAGTGTCAATGTCGAGCCAGTCCCTGGCCCGCTGCTGTGCGAGACCGGAGGGGGGTTCACCCGGCACACCCAAAAAAGTATTTGACTAAATTAATGTATGCGTCTGTGTATTTCGCTATAAATATTTAGCATAATTTATGGTTTCAGTCGACCGGCGCATGCTACAGTTTTTTTTTGGCCTGGCTTGGCTTGGCTTGGTTTTACTTTTTCATTTTCATTTTCATTGTCCGGTTTTGGGCAGAGAATTTTAATTCACTGAGCACCGCCTCGCTGGAGAGGCGCTAAATGTGTGAGCTTAACAAATTGGTCCATAACATTGAGATAATTTAATAGCCAAAATGAGATATCAAAACAGGATTTACGTCAACTTATATCGTAAACTAAAACCTGACATGACCTGTGGCGGCTCAAGTTTATTTGAGTGTTCAATTTGATGGATTAGCTGATTAACAAATTTTATTTGTAGGCTAGTTTTTATGGCACCTATCAGGCTAATAAATTCTTTGATGGTGGCCGAAATAAAAGAAAATAAATAAAAGACTAAAAGCCTGTACTAAAAGGTCGTATAAGCATAGAATGCTGTGGCAGAGCTGACATACTAACATTTCATTTAAATATATTAAACAAACTTAAACAAACGATTTAGTATGCACAATCTATAATATATTTCTTATTAGTTATGGCCATTCAGTTAAGCGACCCAGACTTATCAAACGCCCATACTCAACACATGCTAATGGTAATAAGTCTACAAACTAGTTTATGAATGATAAAGTATCTTCATTTTTTGCGTGAATTTTAACATTCAGATTAGTGCCGCATATTCAAACGCAGAGTTCACACAGATTTCGAATAGGTCTCTAAATTGACGCGTGAAACTTAATCGAACACACACAAAATAAACAAAAAGTTTAGATACAAGTTTAAATAACACTATCTTACAAAATGTGTAGCTCTTGAAGATCAAATTTAAGAAATGATCAAATGTAAATATATACAAATGATATAATTTTTATCTGCCTTATGATAAGGCACAAATATAAACATACATAAACATGCATATTTAAGTACATGCAGATAAATACATATCTAATGAGAGCTTAATATATTATAATCTTCTCATCAAAGCATGTCAATATATGAGAAAGCAAGCAGTAGAGCTTACTTAAACTCTTGAGAATCGCATAGAAAGGTCATAGTAGGGTCGTTGTTTAACCCTGTCTACGTAACTCCAGAGGCTCTTTCAATTTGAATGTGTTTGTAGCCCAGTGTAGATTGAAACCCAATTTCTAAATGATATTTTTAAATGTTATTATTTGCGTAACAAACACAGAATATATTTAGGGTTCTTTTGTCGGAGGAAAGCAAGATTCTAAAGCTTATTTATTGGCATATTTAAGCTACTATTTTTTAAACATATGCACTAACTGAAATACGAGACGTTGTCTGGGAAATATGCAGTCGACTTTTAACATTTAAATTCTGGTACCGAGCGATTGACTTAAAGAACTAGTTTGGCTTCCTGGTTATGCGAGCTGCACTAAACACTTACCTCATCAATTTTATAGCGTTGCGAACTAAAAGAAAACTATCCTATTATAAGCCATTCTTCTTTACAATGTGCCGAAATTTGCATGCTAATTAAACGACTTTTACGATCTTGCGCGTCACTCGGATGTGTTTAACAACTAACAATAGCATTGTTTAAGTTCCAGATATGGAAATGCCATATTTGGAGCTATTAATTTGGATTTAGTTAAGTTGTTCCATATGGAAATTGTCTAAACAACACAAAGCTTAATGGAAGATGTTATTTATTTCCAGGCAGCTCAAAAATAAGCTGGTACAATGTAGTTATCCTGTAGACAGCTGAACGCTTCCAGAATGTTTAAAAAGTTAAAATTGTAGGAATTAATGAAAACTAGGATGGTTGAGAGGGCAACACTTAGAAGCGCACATGACCCTGTCGCTGATCCTTCTGCGGATGGGTGCGAATATATTCCAAGGATCTGAGTATGGCAGCCGGAATCGGTGGAGGCGTGGGCAAGTGAGCGCCCTGTGGATGGAAGCCGTTCTCATCCGCAGTGTAGGTCAGCTGCACCAACTGGCCATCGGGATTGTAGTACGCCGATGAGCCGCTCGCATAGTGGCCGCCGACGCCCTGCTCCTGTTGTGCTATGCCATTCGTGGTCTGAAACCGATACTCGTAGCTGCCGTCCTCCTTTAGGTCGCTCTTGAACTCCCGCAATTCGGCCTGGGCATCGAAGGAGCCTGGCCGTGCCTGGCCGACGGCTAGGATGGCTGCTACGGTTAAGATGAACTAAGGCAGAAGATTGCCTGTGAAAATGGCTCCTTCAATTGCTCCGAATTTATAAATACTCACGAATTTCATGTTGGGCTGGGATCTGTGCTTGTTGTCACTTTGCAGTCGATGCGAGAATGAATACTGCTGATATCGAGTACCCCTCCATTTATAGTCACTTTACCAATTACCAGCCAAAAAAAAAACATAGCAACAAGTTTTATGGATTTTAACATTGAACCTGAACTGCGGCGCTCGAAAGACATCCATATCGCCATATTCATCGTCGGCCCTGCCGCGAATTTCACACATACATGATGTCGGCTCGGTTGGTACAATTTTTTTTTTTTTTGGAAATTGCGACCATAAATTTAATAAATGTTGTGCTTGTGCGGCTTTTGTTTGACTTTTTGCCGGTTTTCCAAGTTCTTCAAATAGTTAACTTTTGGCGAATAATTATTTCATTAGCACATTCCAAGTTTCCGCGCTCAGCTACATAACAAATATTCCATGCACATGCTTCTATGCGAAAAATAATCTACGAAATAGTTTTAAAGAGCTTCTTTGATGTACATATATATGTACATAGATGTATATATATATAAAGTTACTTTAAGGGAACAGCATTTCCCAAGCACGTACAATAAATCATATCCAAAAGTTGATTATAAATGATACAAACTACTTAAAAAGTCGATTAAATATCAGCGCATTCATTTATTACAAAATCACAAAGCGCTCCCCAAAAACCAAAGGTCCACAAAATAGCCAGGAACGACCTTGCCACAGCATGTGGCCACGCCGTTTGGCTGGCAACAAATATTGCGCATACGCCAGGGTTGGGCACGTTTCGGGTTGCCTTTTGATCACATTGCACTGGCTAAAGATGCACCTCGTGTCTCACGAATGTCTAGTCACGAGTAATCAAACCATATAACCTAGTTTCAATTAGTTTGTGCTAATTGAAAATGTCTAATTTTCATATGCATGCAGGTATTAATTACGTGCATATAAATGAAGCTGATTGGTTTCCGTAATAGTTAATTAGTAAATTGGATAAATGAAATCATTTTTAAATAACATTGATACTTAATAATGTGATAATAATTATGAGAGGGTATTCCTTATAGGTGGGACTAGTTAGGCAGGCTATGGATATGTAAGCTTGAGAACTACAACTGGATAAATATTGAATTATGAATATCATATGGACATTCTTGTAGGCACTATGAGCACATATTCTACTAAAATTAGTTGGGCTAGCGTATCCAATAAGTTGAGATGCCAAAAGAAAAAGGTGTATTTAACAAGAAGCCATGCTCCGATATAGCTGCCTGCTCTTAAAGATGTCTGCAGCACCCTCAATCTGCTAGTTGGCGTGACTTAGTGGTGCATCACTAGCGCGAATGAACCACCGAAACGAATCACCGAAATAAGCATCAGCTACATGCTGTTCCATTTATAAGATTTGTGAATGCTTTTAATAAATACTCGCATTCGGACATGGGCATGCGGCAGGTACAGGAGTGCCAGAGCCAGGCAGAGTTGGGCTTAAAAGCAACATAATCTTCTTTCTTTATATTGTTTTGCCTTTTTTTGTTTTGCCTTTTTGCCTTTTGTCGGAACCGGCTGTTCGGCTTCAACTGGTTGGGTGCCGTCTGCCGCTTGGCTGACTTTAAATGAAAGAAAAACTTGTTACGATTCTCGGCGCACTTCCTTGCGCAGCCGATGCTGCCTAAGTGGCTTCCGCTGGAGCGACCGACCGGCTGGCTGGCTGGCTGGCTGGTTGGCCAGCGTTTAGTCGGACCCATCAATCCCGACTTTGGGCGCATTAAACTCACATGAAAAGCAGACACTTGCTGCACGTTCAGCTGCCGTTGCCGGCTAAAAATAATTGACCTAAATACTGTGCTTGCGACAGGTCTGTCTGAAGGTCGAGGGTACAGCATATCTGTTTGGGCTACATTTAATGTGCTCGCACTTTCAATACTCGTTCCTGCTCGGTCTCCATTCGAGTCGATGGTCGCCATAAAAGTCTATGATGCTGCAGATCATGGCTTGTCATTTGAATATTTATACTTATTTTATATGCTCCACATTTGGTCAGTCGCTGCATATGTATTAAAACTTAATTTATGTTCATTTTATAAGCTCGGTCCCATTGTCGTTTTCGGCATGCAGCTGTCAAGAGGTGTATCTTAAATATTACCAATATAACTTTATCCAGCGCATTAGCGCTGACAGCTTTCACATGGGGCATAGGCGAGCATGTGGGCTCGTCTGATTAACAGCCTCACAATGTCAACTACTTTCAAAAAAAGACATTCTAACACCGACGACCTTGATCTCATAAAGTAACCAATGTTTTTGGCACTAATTGCTGTCTTTTTGTATTTTTTTATTATTAAATTACCAAGTCGCACCTTTCGTTTGTGTCTTTTCTTTTCAAAATCTGGTTTTCTGGGCCATAAAGACACACACGGAGCATGTGTAAAATTTCAATCAATGGGGGATTTGAGTTTTATATTAACGGTAACTGTATTTTCGAGCATGAATCGTGCATGAATATGGCAGCATGATTCAGTTAGTGTAGTAAAAGTAGATATTTATAGTACAACAAGCCTGCAAACGGGTATATTTATTTCTTTCGAGTGATTCGAAATCCGAAGAGACGATGTTCAACACAAACGATTGACGATTGCCCAGCTCCGAAGCATAAATAAAATTGAGTAGAAATTTAAATAACATGCCTTTAAAGTAAGTAATCTCTATATATATTTTGTATATATGAGACAAAACAAGGTTTTAATCACACCCTGGGTTCTTGGATGATCAAACCTCAAGGAGGGAAGCTGGTTCAAGTCGCAAACAGAAATATCATCTTATGTTTTGGGAACTTATGCCTACTTTATGCCTAACATCTTTCAGTCGTAATATCTAGCTTGAGCTATTAAAACGAGGCCTAAACATTGTCTGAGTTGAACCGTCCCTGGCTTAAAGTAAGCAATCAATGCCCCACAGATCGCTTCTTTTGTATGTTTATGCGAACGCCGAAATTAGCGATTGTAATATCAATTAATCGCTTTCATGGGCAAATCAATAAAAGCTGAGAACTAATCTCAGCTAATGCCAGCATAAATTGTAGTTACATTAAAGATGTAAGCTGGTTCGAACTATCCTTTTGCAGGGTGTGATATAAACATGTGTATCGATCAATTACTTAGTGTGTACAAGCAACAGATTATAGATTTAATTAAATAGAGCAAAGCAGCGCAACTTAAATGTGGAACATCGAATTCAGTCAGAGAGAAGCAAATTGAGTAACAGCTGGGTACATTGGTTGTGCGGAGGGGGAAGCTGCTTTCATTGGAGCGCTGTTGGCGTGGAGTGAATAGAGTGAATATGTATGTGAGTGGGTTAACGTAAAGCAACAGTAATTAATGAATTAACACCAACACTTAATTACTTTAATAGCCGCAGCCACAGCGAAGCGCAGAGCTTGTACCTGCTGAGTTTTTTGAACCCCGGGCGTTTTGCCCAATCGCAGACGTAAGGTAAAAAAGTATGTGCTGCCGGGCAGCTTTTAAGTTCGATTTCGGTGTTGGGTTTCATTTTCATTGAGCAGAGTGAGAAAGCGAAATATTCATAGAAATTATAGTTGATTAGTTTAAGCCCATATAGCGCCATATGGAGCTGTGATAATTGGAAATGCAGCCGTTTGTAGCTCGTGGCTGGGATTTCGATGTTGCCCATGATGTGTGTGTGTGTGTGTGTGGACGCTGTTGATGGCCCCTAACCCCATAATCATCATCATTGGTTAATGGTTGCGCACACTACTTTCCTACTTTCGTTGGGTCACTGTGGTACATTAAATGTTGAGGGTATATAAAACTCGGTTCAACTCAATGTCAGGCATCAAACATAGTTTAGCTCTTAGCCTTTAAACAACAACTTAACTCAAAACCCAGAACCCCAAGCTTGGCAAAATGTTCAAAATCGTAAGTAAAAGCAGGATGAGTTCCGGACTGTGGACACTAACGAATAGCCACAAATCCGCAATTTTTTTTTCCAATTTACAGCATCTCGTCACACTTGCTGTTGCCGTCTTTGTGAGCGCCGTGCAGTCTGCGCCGTCGGATTCGGCCGATGCGCACGCCGAGATTCGCAGCTTTGTGAACGAACTGAAGCAGGACGATAACAGCTATAAGTATCAATTCGAGACGAGCAATGGCATAGCGCAGCAGGAGCAGGGCGTCGGCGGCTATTATGCCAGCGGCTCATCGCAGTACTACACTCCGGAGGGTCAGCTTATTCAATTGACGTACACGGCTGACGAGAATGGCTTCCAGCCACAGGGCGAGCATCTGCCGACGCCACATCCCATTCCTGAGGCCATTATCAAGTCATTGGAATGGAATCGCGAACATCCCGAAGAGAACGACGAGGGACAGTACAATCACGGCCAGGGCGGCGGCAATGGATACGGCGAGCAGGCCAATCAATTCCTGCAGGCGCCTGCATCTGGTCTGCCATACGAGAAGAAGATTTAAATTACTGAACTGCACGGCACGGCACGTCTGCTGCTGCTGCAGCTCTTGTGCTGGTGACTGGCTGGTGGCAGCTGCCCCGCATTAGCTTGTTCGTTCATCATGTAGTTTAAGTCCAGACAACTCCGCCCTTCTCCATCCCGGCTTGTGTTCGTGTTTTTGCATATGTTTATTGCATGGCCGAAGCAACAAACATGAGCAAACAAACACCGGCAACAACTTTGGCTCTATGTAGTTGACTTCGACTCTGGAGCTGAGGGATGTCATCGGCAACGCCTACGCACACGCCTCATACACATACGCACTGTACATACATATACATATACACACACGCACATACATGTTCAGCTGGCCGCTCCTGGGCGCTGTGTCCTTTGTCGGCTCGCTGACGTTGACATTTATTGCCAGAGAGATAATAATAATGTAATAAAAAGAAAAAATACAATTTAATATTGTTGTTTATACTATGTACAAATGGCGTTGCTTTTACTTCAACTACCCAAGGCTCACGCACCATATCGTGGCCATATGGCTCCCAGCTCTATTCGCCAGCTCCCAGCCCGCACATAAATCCCGCGCTTACAAGGCGCTTTAACGTTCAAGAGTATCTGCATCTGTATCAATTTTGGGTAAATTTAATTAAAAGTTAATAGATTCATTGCTAATGTTGTTGCGCTGGTCTTATGCTAATTTGTGCTACAGCTTCATTTGACTGGATTGACTCGTTTCGATGGATGTTGCAACATTCAAGTTGCAGCTGCTGTTCGTCTCGTCGTTTTAATTAACATACTTATTTATGTGCCTGTTTGTTTGTTATTGTCTCTTTAGTGTTTTGCAGTGTTTGAAGCAACATTTTGATACACTGCCTTCCAGTCGGGCCATAAGAGTCTACAAGGTACTTGGCAATGCAACATAGATAGTAGAGGTATAAGCTGTAGATTAGTATCTCCCTGTTAATAGAGTATCCCTCAGATAATACAAATGAAATTCATTTTTGTAAACATTTTTCATACTCAATATCAGACAATTTTTCAGAATTTAGACGAATTCAGCGGTAGGGTCTGGCATATGGCATAGTTGGCTTGTCCAGTAAAGGACTTTGGCCAGATATGTCAGAGATAGATTTATGCAGTAATCCAAATTGGAAATGGGTCTATATTAGTTAGAGATATACACTTTTGAACGTATTTGACGTGCTTCTATGAGATATAAATGTGGAATCACACAAAAAATCGATGGTAAGTGTATTAAAGCGTCGCTGTGTCTGCCTGATTGTTCGGTGTTGTTACTAAATAGGTCGTTTAACTAGGTTACTTCGCATGTTCAATTTGCATATTGAACGTCTATTGTCTAATTTTGAAGACTTGTATTTTGGAAGACTATAAATACTGTAGGGCATGGCCACAGAGTTCACATTAAGACCTGCATCCAAAGCTAACACCAGCAACACCATGTATAGGCTTGTAAGTAGCCTGATGAACGTCTTTGAAAAACACTTTTGCATTTACTCCTTATGTATTTCTCTTGACAGTTCCTGCTCGCTGCACTTTTGGCTTGTGTTGCCGCCGCTCCCCGGCCAGGACCTGATGCTCAGATAACCAAATTCAACACACAGGCTGAAACGGATGGCACCTACTCCTACGAGATTGAGAATAGCGAGAACACAGTCGTATCGGAGCAAGGCCAGGGCGCAGTTTATGCAAAGGGATTTTTCAGCTACTTGTCACCCGAAGGCATTCCCGTTCAAGTTAGCTATGTGGCCGACGAAAACGGATTCCAGCCCCAATCAGATCTGCTGCCCACGCCACCACCCATCCCAGATTATATTCTGAGAGCCCTTGAATTCATTCAGCAGCATCCCACGCCCGAGGAGGTGCTCGATCGTGAGGTGCGCGCCCGTCAAATCTAACCGAGACATTGAACTGACTTAGAGCTAAGCCCTAACTTAAGTAAAATCATTCTAGCATCAATTGTCACATCTAAATAAATCTGATATGTACAAATAAGCTATTGGACATAATCGTAAAGTTTCGAGATTACCCGGTGCTAATTGACGTGATTTCCTGCCAATTCATTACCAGTTGCGCAAAACTTAATTAGAGTGTTAATCCCAGACGAGAAACCACTAAAACCCCGCCAGCGGACCATAGATACAGCCTCGCCTCGTACGCTCCCCCAACAGCATGAGTATGCCATCTGCACAGTGGAATCACAGGGAAAAAAGGCTGATGAAAAAATTAATGCTGATTGTATAGCTTAGTCAGGGATCACTGTTCATAATATTTGCTTTCAGACCAGTTATATTAACTACGTAAAAGTTAAACGCTGGCAGCGTTTTATAGTTCCTTGAGAAAATGAAAATTCATTAAGAACCTAAAAGGAAAATTAACACACGCTCGCACACGCTCGCACACGCACGCACGCAACGAATTGTGGTAATGGGAATCCGTTGAAGCAGCCAACAGTCTCCCCATATCAATTAGACATGCTCTTTGGCGGATATGAGTAGTTAATTAAAAAGATTAAGGCACATGGGGGAATTAACTATATGCGAGCAAGTTGTGTGGGTGTCCATTACATGCGTGTGAGCATAAATTTGTGCAAATAAACACTCATGAATTTATACACATATATATATATACTAACGTGCGTGTTCCAAATATAATTAATTCAAATATTTGCTTGATTTTTGCATAAATATTTTTAACGTTTGCCGACACTTATGCAAATGGCTGTTCAGAGGGCTGGAAACGAAAGGTAAACACAATCGCTATTTAAATGTTTTGGCCGCTCTCCTCCTCCACCACCTCCTCCTCCTCCTGCACCATCCACATCGCCTCACACAGGTGCTTGCGCTTGACTGCTGATGCTGCCGTTTGTCGTTTGACTCCCTGGCAAAACAAAGCCTGCTGTGTAATCAAAAAACTTCTATTTAACATTTTTATTTTCAACTTGATGATAAATGCTTTGTGGAAATGTGGGCCCTATCTGGACGACAAAAGCGTTCCTAATTTGCTATGCTGGGCTTTACAAGAGTGTGTCAGTATCTGGTGTATGTATCCTTCGGACAGGATGTGTATACACTTTCACATAGACATGCCATCAGTTGTTGTTATATACATATTAATGCTGTGTTTTAATTGTATTTCCAAACAAACTTATTTTGATTTAGAGTAGACATCTGTTGAAACAAATGAATTTTCTCTGGGCTTGTGTTTTATCAAACTCTTTTTACAATTGGAAAACCAAATAAAATATTTTGCTCAGCTTCTGTTTGTCTATTTCTATGCCAGCCACATTTATACATTGGACAGAGCATTGGTTAGTTAGTACATCTTCGAAGGCTAGTCCTGCTTTATAATAACAATCAGAAATGTTAATAAAATAACTTGTTCAAGGTGATTTTGGATGGGCTACCTAGTGGATAAGCCAAACCAACCACAACAAAGTATGAACCTTATGCACAACAATATGTGATTTTTATTATCAACTATACCAATTGTTGCGTTTGTTCTTCTATGTCCACCATTAGGCCGACTACGGCGCATAAAATTCCAACATTTACCCATAACAACAGAGCAGCAGATAGACAAAGGGGCTGCAGGAGGCAAATGGGGATAGAGTTGGGTAGCAGGAGCAGCCTTTGGTGGTTTGGTTGTAATGCAAACAGATCTCTCGCTGTCTCTCTCTGGAGTGGCTACCATTTGTATTTGCCGGCGTGGTGTATGGAACCCCAAGTGCTCATATTTAAAAAATAGCTTTGTTTTGTCACTGTTGGCTAGATTCCGGTCAAGTCTGGAGGTAGAGGGGCAGGGGCCTGGTTATGTTAACGGCATGTGTCACGTAGCCGGCAAAATATGCGAGCGAATGCCCGAAAATAATACGGCTCAAACACTACTCGGAAATGGCTAGAAAAAAAATGGTAGGCAAAACACAAGCATTTCAATTAAGCTAAAAGTGGCTTGGTGGGGGCTAGAATGACAAGCAAAAGGGTTTCGGGGTATAAGGGTGTTTTTTTTTGTTTTTTATTATTATTATTTGGGTACTCGGCCGTAATCTTTAGCATTTCATTTAAAATGAAATTTCCGGAAGCGTTCAGTTAGAGTGCTTTAAGCAGTGGGGCATGGTGAGAGAAAAACTGCCTGTGACGGTCATCTACTACATCACTTTTCATTTGGAATGCAATTTTTCTGGCTCGCCAGAAATGCACAGGATATATTAATAACAATAGTGGCTGCCGCTGGAGCTGGAAGCGGTGACAGCTCAATGCAGTCCAGAGGCGACCGAATGAAAAATAATCTCAAACAATAATTGCTATAGAAAAGTTTTTGGCTAGCCAAGCCGGGAGTAGGGCAGCTGTCGACAGCAAAAAAGCAGCGCAGACAAACGAAACCAATTTATTTGAGAAAGTAAAAATCAATAGCCAAGAACCAACACAGCAGTGGACACAGGTCCCACTAACGTCGCACCATTAAAAAGTTCAACTCTAGTGGCCCAAAACCAACAGCATGTGAGCGCGACCTGCCCTGAAGATGCCGCTTTACCGACACCTGCCCATTTTGGGGGCTTACCGGACAGTTATTGCGTTGTTGCTTGTTGTCCGCAGTTACCGGAACGCTATTTCACTTAACAGCTCAACAATATAGAATCTTGATTGTAAAAAATGCATTTGACATGCAATGAAATTCAATAACAGTCAGTGCTTGCTCCTGCGGCTAACCGCTTCCTCATGCTGCCCATGGTGAGTGTGTACTAGTTGGCTTATTAGTTATTTACTTCAGTTACGCACCGGAGAGCTTTTTGTAAATTAATTCTGTTTAATTAGTTTCCTTCTTTGTTCTAATTTTGATATGTTCATGTGCTTTTATCCGAATTAAATACTCGAATATACAATTGGGGGTGAGTGTACAGCTGCTAACGTATTGCAATAAAAGTTTGTCAAAAAGTTTCACTTTGTTTTGCTTTGTTGTCGCCGGCCCACACACAAACAACTCCTTCTGCATGCCCAATGTCCCGTGTCGAACAACAGTCGCTTAACAGTCGCTGTTAAGCTTAACAGCGCTCACAGGAAGCGCGCCTTTTATATGGACAACATGGCGCTCATGGCGCTCAGTTCCCGTTCGTTGGCTGCTCGTGGCTGGCGTTGCCGCATAGTTAACGTTCCGTTTGTCCACTTCCGGTACAGCGTTCTTTGTGTGTTGTTGATGGCGTACGTAAATATTCATGTTTGATAAGCTCATGTGCGTCCTGTTTGGCTATCTGTTTCGTTGTGCATATTTTTGGCGCTAGTGTCTGTGTGTGTGTGTGTCTATGTGTGAGTGTGAAAAACTACATTAAAAAGTTCACACACAAATTGCATTATATCCTCGCTGCGATATATTGGCGCGCTTTTTGTTGTTCTTCTTCTGCTCGGCGCCAAATGCCTTGGGCCAGGCCACAGAGACCATAAAGTATGTACATATATGAACATTATAAATGCCTGTGGGCATGCATACATTTTTTACTTACCTCAAATAAGTTTAAGGCATTATCCGTTATTGTTGATGTAAATTCTGCATGGCGTGCTCAAGGACTTGTGCACGTATATACTAACGATATGTGCCAGGCGATAAGAGAGATCGTTTATTAAAAAAAAATCCATTAAAACCCGCGACGATTTCGTTTGCGATTTGGTCCGATTTGTGTTCTTGTGGACCACTTGACGTCGATTGCACGGCTTTGGGAGCCTTAACACCTGGCTTGGCTTAAGGCGACGGCAAATTAGTTGAAAGCACGCTGATTTACAGCAAGTTTAGGCGCATTAAGGCATTAGCCCCGGGCCACATCCTGTTGGTGATGCTAATGCTGATGCCTGAGTCAAAGTTGGGTCGTGTTGGCATATTTGGTAATGTGATTTTTGGAGCACTTTTGTTCACGCCCGGCGACACATGTTGTGGTTCACACACACACACACACACACAGACACCCTCACACGTTCACACGAACTTTGGGTATTGCTATACCCCGGGGCGGTATTTACATGCATGCCCCGCTCCCGTTTGGGCATAAGCGCTCAGTGGCTGCCAAGTTTCTGCTGCAAGTTTCGTGTCGAGCAATATACATATTTATTTATATGCATATGCGGATGTGTGTATATATGCATGTGGCTTTATTTAAATGCCCTTTCTCAGCCCCGACTAATAATGCCCTTAAATTATACTGCTGGACAACTAACTTTTGTCGGCCCCAAGCCAATTTAATCGATATATAGACGCCGACAGTTGACGCCGTGACATACGCTGTAACATATATGTAAATATTTGATGGGCCCAGTTGGGTTCATTTAGCCGTGACTTTGCTGCCATTCAGGACACGCTTGATTCGAAGCTCAACCTGCCACATTTTGGGCCATCGTAGGCCTTCGGACTGCACTGACTGTCCGGGCCATTACGATGATGACGGTGCCTGGACTCTCTTCCGGCCAGCCGCCATTAAAGCTGAGCGCTGCCAATCCATCTGAATCAGCGCAAAGTGGAAGTATGCTGGTCAAGTACCGTTGCGGCGACAATTAATTAAAACTAATTGAGTTTGGTCAATGCTCTAGCTCTGACCGCCTGACCGGCTGTCTGGATGACTGGCTGACTAATTGACTGGAGGCTGGCAGCTTGAGTTTTGGCCTGAATTGTTGTTGTAAAAAATTGTCATTTCATTAGTTTCCATTACTCGTCAAGCTACCCACGCAGGGATTTGCGTCGCGCTATTTATGGTCCGCTTACCTGCCGTGTTGTGGGTGCGTCCAGCTTCTCTGCGCCTTGCTACGCTTGATAATTTTCACTTTTATTGGCTTTTAATTAATGCGAAATTGTTTGGCATTATGAATACACGGCAGTATCTCTTGCGGGGCAATTAATTTGATTACAAAACGTTTAACCGGCTCTGCGTGCTAATGAGATCTTCCAAGCCAGGGCTTACTCGGCATGATGATGATGGCTAGATATTGCAGTGTCACACGTGTGCTTACGCACTTAAGTTTCAGCTCTAACAGAACAATCGACAGTCAGTCGGTTAGTCAGTTAGTCAGTTACTCAGTTGCTCAGTTAGTCCTTCCTTGGGGAGGCACTTGCTTACTGTCGCAGTCGCGCTTGGTGTTTTGTGCTTGGATGCTTCTCGTTTCAATTGTCAATTGATGCTATCAAGTCAAGCTTGTTGCCTGTCCTTTATCCCGTTAGTGCTTGGCTGATATTGCTTTGTATGCTCTACAGGTATGTCTGTGTGTGTATGGGGGGTGGAGAGTGTGTATCAGGGGCGACACGATTTCACAGCAAACAGTTGCATTCATCAGTTGCCGCATTCAGTTCATTGACTGACTTTGTATCCGAACCACAGTTCTGTATCCTCGAACAATGCACATCAGCCTTGTCTATGGGTGTCTGTTCTTTTTTCAAGCGAATGCCAGTACATAAATATTTACATGGTCCAAACACACACAAGCTCACACAGTGCCACGCCTCATCAGTCATTGCCATTGATGGCAGTTCCACTGGTTATTGGTTATTGATATAAAATCTGATTATCTTTTGATTTTCTGCTTTTATGCAAGTCTGAGATGTGCAGCCAAGTGTGCCAGCTGAATGAAAGAAGAAAGAAGCAACTCCCACATCTCAGCCCGTATCTGAGCTGAGTTCTAGCTGTGCAGGTGCAATGTCAGCCATGAGCTATAAGCACTGATTGGAAATTTTGTATTTGCTGTTGACATTTTACCATATTGCAATCTTTTGAAGTATCTGAATTCTCTAAAGCTGTTCGGGACTACACCATATGCTATGCAGCTGGCCCAGAACTATGCTAAGTCTAATGCTTAATCTAGATTTGGAGATTGTAATCTCACACAGCTCCGGGGACTAAATAAAA
The DNA here is from genome assembly GCA_037075305.1 of Drosophila kanekoi. Taxonomy (NCBI): domain Eukaryota; kingdom Metazoa; phylum Arthropoda; class Insecta; order Diptera; family Drosophilidae; genus Drosophila; species Drosophila kanekoi. The sequence continues at coordinate 8,027,962 of JBAMCE010000141.1, forward strand.
GTTAATTTTGCAAGAATCGAGTCAAAGTTTGAAATATTTAATCTAGTGTCAAACTTGGCTGAATAATTTCCCTATTTTTTAAACTCGGCCAACGTAACTTCTCCTTCTGAAGGCGATTCGAGCTTTGCTTAAAATCTGCCGTTAGGGGTTGGCAGCAATCTGGCAACCTGCTAGATATTAATGTCAACAGCACAGTCTGGGATTTGCGGCACTTGAATGAAGCCGCAGTGGCGACCACAGGCCGTAGGCGGCAGTCAAAGACCTCCACGACATTTAAGCCCACCCGATGAGCAGCAGCAGCAAACGCACATTAGCTCTTGGATATTATGTAGATGCTTTATTTTCATAATTACCAACATCTTAGCATTTCATTAAAGAGGCCTCTCGGGACTTAAACTTGTCACCGTTAACGTCTATGGGGTAGTTTGCGAGAGTGACTTCATGGTGGTAACAAATGATTTGATAATCACACAAAATGATTTCAAAATCAACAGCTTAAGACATTCGAATGCTTGACTTGGGCGCCAGCACGCATTATTTCCTAATTGTATGTACATACGCGACTGTGTGTGGGTTGATATTTTTTTATGACTTTGAGTTGAAAGAGCATGGAGCAGGTCGCTTGTTGCTAGCAGAAGTTTTCCCTATGCGCCATGTGGAATACAGCTTGACTTTTGTTTTGTTTGCTTAACTTCATGTCAAGCTATACTCCTGCATACATACTTACGCACATGGAAGTCAAGTGTGACAACAACTCGAACTCGAACTCGCACTGTAAACACTTTTGTTGTTGTTGCTGCTGCTGTTAAGCCATTAACAGTCGCTCTCACTGTTAGGCTATGCGCAGGCGCGAAACCTTCCTCAATTGAATTTCATAGTAATTTCCTGACGATGGCAGCAATACGTTTCAGATAAGGGTACGTCGTCTCCTGGTTAGGACACTCCACTCCGTTCACGGCAATTTAAATCTGAATTGACAGCGTACTTAAAGGCGTGCTCTGTGCGTATTACGCGAAAGCAAAACAAACTCACAGCCGGCCCAAAGGACAACGACTCGGCGTGCGTTTAGCTATTGACGAGTATATCGTCTAAATGTTGATGACTCGCAAACATAACTGAGCTTCTGGGAAATAGTGTGTGTGTGCGTGTGTATTCGTGAGATACGCATAATGTATTAAGTGTCAGCAGTAGAAGAAATACATTATAATTGCACAGGACAAGCAATTTGGTTGATGTCCCCCACAGGTGAGCTGCAATTTGTGCTACACATAATGGAATACATTGTTATCGACAGATAGACACCATTATTCCTATCGCCCTGATGTGCCAGCCCCTAATACAATTTGGGACTATTTTATTTTATTTATTATTTGATTTGTTGTTGGTTGCCTCTGGCCAACACCGGTCAGCGGCCCCTCCCCCTCGCCTTCATAGCTGCCAGCATTGGACATGGCCAAGTATTTATTTTATTTTCATTTTTTTTCTTTTCTTGTGGATGTCGTGACCAGTCCTCGTCCACTTGGCCTATAAAAACCACAAGCATTGGGTTACCCACTTAAACACTCAATTTTTTATGGCCCAACTCTTGAGTGCAGAACACTGTGGCTTTTGTCTCTTACATTTCGCTCACTTTTATAGTTGAACTTTAATCGAGGCACTTGGAATGGTGGCAACGACCACGTCCCTTTCATGTTCCTCCTGTACCCCCAAGTAATAATTGGAGCTAAAGCTAAAAGCCAGTTTGTCAACGTTACATACTCGTTATATTTAACTGATTAAGTTGCTAAAAAATCAGGGGAAAAACAAACACACGACGGCTGAGAAGAGCTGAAAGTGAAACTCGTACATTTCTGAACGAGTGTGCAAATATGTACCCAAGTCCTGTGCCTTGCACACTTTGCTTATCTAAATTGTTTTATGCCAAAGTCCCCTACTTGCTGGGGCCCAGACCATTAAGCAGCACGCAGTCAAACACACAACCACCCCACCGCCACAAACACACACTCAAACATATCCTAGATAATTTTTCAATGTCATTTGACGGCAGCAAAAATTTGACATTAGCCATTAATAAATTAGCGCGCATTTTGAATTTCTGTCTGCTAATTGAATATGACAAAGAGCGTCGAGCCAGCGAGCTTTTGAAGTTTCGCCTCTGATATTTTAGCACCACAAATCAAAAGCCACCCGCACAAATCTGAATTATAAAGACAGCCAAATATCTATGGGAGCACAGCTGTGCGTTCGCCCGAAGTAATTTTATACGTAGCTTAACCTTTAACGCCAGCGCAATCCTTTGTTTCCGCCGACGCGTCGCCTTTTCACCGCCTTTCACACATCTTTTAACGATTTGACTGGAGTTGGGTGCCCTGCCACAAAGGGAAACAAATACGCCCATTGCATGGGCGTGTGTTGCCTTTTAAAAAATCTTATTCAACAATTCTCAAAATGTTTGGTAAAATGATTTTGGGGTCCGTTGCGGCGGGTCCTTTGCAGCTGTCGCTCCTTATATATACCCTGGGCTTAAAAGACAAATTGAAAGATTTCTTTCCTTTTTTTTTGCATATGTGTTGTACACACGTTAAATTGATATGTTTGCATACGGTTGAAGTATTGCTCATAATAAATCATTAAATAAATCAAATGATTTTCTCAAGCTGTCAATTTTTCGCGTGTTTTAAATTAGATAAAAGTTTTTCAAATGTTAATCCAAACAAAATATATATATTGATTCAGGCAAGACTGGGTGTCATGCAGTCAATCATTGTAGTTCTTATTTCTCGTTCTTATTGTTGTGTCTGTTGTGATTCCTTGACATGTGTTGCCGCCGTAAACCATTTGATTTTTCGCACACACACGCACACCCACACACACCCACGCACACCCACACAGCAGCAACTGCAAGTTTGTTGTGTACGAAGTGTGTATTATGTCTGTCTGAAACATTGTTATGAATTTTCGTTGTAATTCCAATGATTACATACTATTTCGTACATATTTGTAAGCTAAACCCAAAGGTAAAGCTTTAAAATGCCAGTCGACCCAGTGGCACCCCTGTGGTTCTGTGGCCACAAAGTGTCTTTTCTGATACGACTTCGTGTCCCTGTCGCCATTTAAGACGAAGCCAAGACTGTTTATTTTTCCCTTACCCCGACCCACTATAAATGTATGCTCATTTAAGTTCGTCCAGGTGGGGGGTATGATGAAACACAAATTTTCCAAAGCTTACATATGCGTGTATACGAAAGTAGAAAACCTTTAAAGTAAGCATTACTTCAATCTATGAAAATCGCATAGAAAGGCGAGCGACAGAGCTTTTTCTTTTTCTCTCTCTATCTCGCTCTCTCTCTAGAGTGAAAAGGGCTAATAGGGTAATATATAAACATTTCTTATAAAGAATAATAAAAGTGATCTGTAAACCAACCTAATTACAATATCTGTCAAGATAACCCTTCAAACGAAGAGTATGCATTATAAATATAAATATATAAATACACTTGTATCATATAACATTTCCGAGGAATTGTCAACCTTATGAACTATAAAACTAAAACTCATTTTCTTATTCTAAGAAAATATTGTGGTGCTTTTAATTTTCTACGAATGCTTACAGCAGCTGCACAAAAGATACCACATTTTATAGCCCGCCCGCGTCGGGTGGAACGCCAATTAGTGTAATTACAAAATAATAAAAAAAAACTACTTGAAGTTTAGACAAAGCATTAAAAATAAAAACGCAGCTCTGGGGTGCATTATGCGACTGGAACAAATTAACATTAAATTGTTTTTAATTTTTAAGCAGCTTAAGAACTGACCAACTCTTTGCGGCCTTCGCAGTCTGAATGCAATTCTTGTGGTTGGCTTGAAATTGGACATGGACCCTCCGAATAAAAGATAGATGACTTTGGGTTAAGCGTCAGCTTGGTTAGAGACATTATAATAACATCCATCATCCTGGGCTACATAGGGATGACAGCAACAAATGTTAAGGCTCTTCGCTGTGTAAACATGGCCCATTTTTGTTTACCAAAAATGCTAGGGTTTGCTGTCTTTTTTATTTGGGTGTTGTTGGTGCGTTTGAGGGCCAACAGGCAAGTGGCCTTTGAGGGCCATTTGGCGTGCTGATTTCGCCGCACGTCCTATATCTATGTGTACGCATGTATATGGACCAATAATAAGCCATTTCGTGCACATAATTGGCGGGGGCAGACGGCGAGTAAATAGCCATAATTAATGTATACTCGTACAATATAAACATAAATGTGACCTGACCGAAATACAAAAAGTGGCTAAAAGTTCACGTCACAGACAAAAAAAAATATCAGAAAAAACAAAACGGAAGCCACAGGGCGAAAGCTACGGAAATTGTTTGTCACCGCGTTTTTTTTGTGTATGTGTCTGCGTATGTGTGTGTGTATCTGTGTTTGCGGGCGTAATACTCACGCGGGAAAGTATGCAATAAAGGCTATTTCTTCATTGATACGCAAACAAGCGAGCGATTTGTAACGATATAGCTTTTCTTTTATGTGCGTTTTGCATTGCATACACAGTATCAGTATTTGGCACCGAAACAAACAGCGAAAATTGCCAGAGACAACAGGAAAACATATTTTCGTGGACGAGGACATCATTGCCTGATTGCGTTGACATAATCGCATTGACGCATCCTGCGGATATTTGCAGCCGTTGCGGTCGGTTCGAGCGTTCGAGCAAAAACCATTTTCGCCTATAATGTTGAGATGAAAATGTTCGGCACATATCCTTCTGAATCTCATTCGTTCGTTAATCAAGTTATGTGAACAACTTTACTGATTTAAAAAAAAGCTTTATGCTAGGACTAACTTCGCTTAATTTAATCAGAAAATTATGACAAACAAAATGTTTGCTTCCAGCTTTAACTAAAGCTTACAGGGAATGCTCTTTGATATATTCAAAATCACATTACTTTGACAAGGCTCAATCGGCTTTTATGTTTGCAGACAATTTGATTATGATTTCGCCATCTATCTTAATTCTGCTCATACTTGGATATTTGTGTATGCTAAGATAGTTAGCAGCTGCGTGCGAGGTATCTCACAGTGTTGCAATTGTCTATTACGTCGAAGAAGATATCGTTTATTCGCGCACAAAGCTTGCTCGGTTTTGCATAATTTTGCGACACATTAAGCCTGAGCCGATGGCGGTCCCAGAAACTCCAATCAAGCGCAAAGCCTTTTTATTTTTGATAATAGAAAAATTAAATGAATGCAAACTGTTGTGAATTTGCCGCTGCACAAAGGATGTCTCGAAATTATGCGCTCCGCTCTCGAGGGTGCCATTGTCATTGACAAGTGGTGACAGCTGCTCCGTTCTGTGCCCCTTCATCTGCTTCTTCTTCTGCTTCTTCCTTTTCTTCTTGCTGTTGCTGCTGTTGTTCTGGCTGTCTGGAGTCCTTTGTGCCATCGCGCTCTCTGCGGCGCTGTGACGTTTTTATTACAAAGGCACATGAATTTTATTTGGCACAAAAATAGCAGGGCGGTCTACTGTTGCCAATTTGATGAGCATTTTTGGGCGATTCTCGTTTTGGCCTTGGCTGCAACATGAACGCGAATGCCGTGACAGCAGCGACCAGAAACGGGAAGCCAGCCAACTAGGAAGCACACAGTAGGCGCTCAAACTATGGGCTCAAGATTACGAAAATTGTTTACACAATGCGCCAGCGTGGCATGCGCTGCCCACCACAGCTCTAATTAAAAAAGTTTCACGTTTAACCGCTTGAGTTGGCACTACGCACGCACACTAGCGTGTGTATGTATGTGTGTGTGTGTGTGTGTGTGTGCGTACGGTATGTGGCATGTGTGTTGTGTGTCAGGATATGTGTGTATTAGTGCGTGGCTAGACAATCAAAACTTTTGTTCAAGCAGATCCACAGCAGCTTCAAAGCCAGCCCGAGCAACTCGAGCAACTAGAAACCTTACCGCAAAACGCACGCCTGGCGACCTCAGATTTCTTGGCTCCCACGCAGCCTCCACGACGACTATAAAATTAATGAAGCGCCTCAGTTTCGAGCATTCAGCTGCCGGCTATTGCCACAAAAGAGACATTAAAGTTGTCTTTGCCTTTGCTGCCAGTTGACATGGTTGTTGCTCTAGTCTCGTGCCGGCTTCTCTTTGCTGATGCGTATTTAAATATGCGCATAAAAGCTACGGACGCCCGTCAGGATTTATGGCCTGCGGCCGATGGGGGTCCCTTTTTGGGCGCGCCTCGCCCATTTTGTGGCTAATCTCTGATGTACACTTAATTATGTGGCACGCTTGCTGATTGCCGACGATCTCTGGCAGCTGCCAACCCCTTCTATACCCGCGCCCAAAGGGCAACCACCTTTTAAATAAGTGTCTAATTATACACTAGCAGAGAATTATAAATAAATGAAATATAATCGAAAAGGGATTTTTTCTCATAGTGCCAAATTAGTTATATGTGGCGTATGATTGATTTTTTAATTTAACTGTACTAATCAAAGTGTAAACTCTGCATACAGGGAATTCATAGTCGGTCATTGAGCTTTTGGCAAATTCCATTATTCTTAATGCTTTGTCGCATACCCTTTTGATTCTTTGTGTGGACCATATGCCATGTAAATTTCATATAGTTAATCCTGTTAGTTAGCCAAGCAAGAGTATGATAAATTTTTTACAATTTCATTGGCCTTTTTCTCTGTCGGTGGCAGTGCAAACAAAATTGCCAAAAACAAAAAAGCGAAACGCCAAAAATGCACGAGAAAGGAGTCGGAACTGCGGGGCTCTGTACACTGCATGCAAAATGCACTGCAAATGCAGTGAAAGTTGCGCAGCAGCTGCAAGCTTGCCATGGTATAAAAAAGAGAGCCCGAAATTGAGCAACTGGCAAAAAGAAACGTAAAAATTTCTTTTCGCAACCCGCCCTGCATTCCACGTATTTTACACTACACTGCCTGCCATAAAGCAATCAATTCGAGCAGAGTGCGTGCACTCTCTCCCGTCAATCTGTGGGATTTGATGCCGACCAACAGCACCTTTGACAAGGAGCACTCGAAATACACTGAATACGAGGCGAGCATTTTAGACCATGTTGGTAATTGCTTTTAAGCGAAACTCTTGCCAAGTGCCACTGTCCTTGGCCGCAGCGAATGACCACTAATCCATCGAACAGTCAAACAATCGGGCAACACTTGAATTTATTTGAAGCACTTGATAAATATCTACAATTAGTTAATTTGCTACAATTCGATCAAATTGAATATGAATAAGCAGCTTGTTGGCATACCCCAATGCCCATTTGTTCTATTTTCTGTTTGCAACTCGGGTCACTTGCGCATTTGATTGAATCAAGTAATATTCACTTGTCATGCGATTGAATGATTACGATTACGGCAATCAAAGCGCAGGAACGCGAATAGCGCATTTCATGTAAATTGGTCGAGACCCCAAGGCAAACTTAAAGCAAGGAACGCGTATCTTGAATTAGCTCCAATATAAAATTCATCTGCGCTGCCGGTTAACATTACGCATACACCCCGTAGTACTATTCATTATTCTCCCACAGGACTATAGACAAAAGCCACTGAATACACAAGGACAGGCAACTACTGTCACTTAAGAGAAAAAGAAGTCGAAATAACTTTCTTTATAATAATTAACTGAGTTGAAGCTTACGCTCCGTAATCTATTGACTTGCCTTGGGACGTGGTAAGCGTAGAATTTTCATACATATTCGACGCAATTTGAAGTCTAGACTGACAAAATCAATTTTTATAAGACAATTAATAATCTTCTTAAGAGTTTAAATCAACAAAATTTGTGCAACCTTCATTAGATTCTGCTTAAAGCTGTTATTAACAGAGCTTCTGCAAACAGGCCTGTTATTAACAGAGTATCCAGCAGTTGAGAGTGCTCGCAAGCAAAACTTCTTGTTCGAAACACAAACATTTAAAATATGTTTTCATTATTTTCTGTTTTCTTTTTCATTTACTTTGCGCAAATGAAAAGCAAGGCATTTTCTAGCAGCAGCAGAAAAGATAGAAAACAAATTTGTAGGGATTATTGCAAGAATTCATTACAGACTTCGATACAGCAAATTGTTTTGGCTTAAATACTTCGAATTTTGTGTCCACTATCTACACATCTTATATGATATCCATTTAAAGAGTTAATATGACACGGTCACAATTGAATAGTAGCAAAGCGTTGAAAATTTCTACTGTCCAAATTTTAAGGTCGTGTGCTGTGTGTTAAAAAGAAAGTTGTTGCAAACTTTGGCATCGGTTCGAATGGTGGCGCGGGCCTCATGTTGTAAGTGCTGGGTAAACTTTTAATTATTGCACACTTGCGACGTTCAATTTGTGCGCAATGTTATAAGATTGAAAGTTTGCTGAGCTCAATTATGTACGACTTTGAAATATATGTCTAAAATGCTTTGGTGCCAATTTATTGGGTTAAATTCTTGTTTGTGTTTTTGGGACGATAGACGTAGCATTTCTATTTTTTTTTGACTTGGAAGTAAATATTTTAAATTTTCTGTAACAATGTTTCAAACACGTCTTAAGGGTCCTTACGAAAAAGCGGAGAAGGCCGAGGACCGACGCCGTTTCGTTTTTCGATGTTTCTTAGCCTTCACCGGATTTCTACTGCTTGCCGTATGCCAATGGCTAGCGATTACGATATTGGCTGGGTAAGAACTCTATTTGGCTTCCGTTAAAAGCAACTACAGCTATAATGTGCTGTTTAATCTATAGAAACAAAATTGCTGACCTGGTGTACAACCATGAGTCGTCTCTGTTGCTTGTGTTCTTCATGAGCATTATGTTCTTCTTGGTGTTCGCTCTTAGCACCCAGATACGGAGCATGCCTTGCATGAACTGGGTCCTTACTTTACTTGTAATCGAAGGCCAGATTTTGGCTATCGGGCTCCTGGTTGTTAAGACAACTTTGATTCGACTTCTGATTGGCGTTCTAGTTGCCTTGATAATCATAGTTTTGACTTCGTTGGTGGCCATATTTCTACCGGTAAGTTTGAAAAAAATCTAGCACAAGTACCTCCAAATCCTTATCGCTATGCCAACCAGTTGGACCTTACGCAATATGCAACAGTGCTGTTCATGGTGGACTTCTTTATGCTTGTGTTCTGTGTTTATACTATCAACTACTTCCTAATCCTACATCTGCATTGGACCTTTTTCCTGTTCGCTGCTGTCGTCGTGTTGCTGGTGTTGCCCGTAAGGCGTTGCTTATTGTTATACTTGCCTTTGATGACCACATCTCACTTATAAAACTCGTACATAACACGCACACACTAATACACATCCATGCCACAACCACTCGACACGCACTCGACTTGCACTCGCCATTTGCAGATTGTGATGTATCATGTGCAATCGGTTATGGGTAGTGGCCAAGAGCGGACCGGCCTGAAAAATATCAAGTTATCCGCGCTGCTATTGTTCCACGATTTTCTGGCACTGTTCATGCTAACATTTTACTGGCGACCCACTAAATAAAAACCATGTGTTTCACACATGCCCTTGCGCTGGGCAGAAGCTCGTCTCTATTCAAGCTTTTTCTGTCTGAGACAAACATCCATGCGGTTTCTGGAAAAAGCCGGCAACGTCCTCTGCAGGCAGCCTGTCGGTCCCAGTTGATGCAGCATTATGTGATCCCGACACAAAATCAGTCCATCACCGTCGCAGTCCCTGGCGTAGGATGTTATGAAGCTCCGCACAGTTTCTGTGGCACAATCCGGATTTGATACGCAGCTCTCGTAATCTGGAATGATGTTTTGTAGGGCTTAGTTGATGGCCGATGGAAAGCCAGCTGGCAGCTCGCATTACCCTGTGTTTCAATAAACTGACCGAGCCGTATCGCATCCTGCCAGTACGGCCGGGAGATACGATAGATGCTGCATGGGCTTGTCCCGCACATTGCCGGCTTATAGTCCGTGGCCGTTGCTGCAATGCACTCCAAACAGTCATCGCTGACGAGAGGTGAGCCAAGTGCAGCTGCAATGAATGGACAGATGAATGTAGCTGAGTTTTGATGAAATCCGCGGAGTCCTGGCTACAGTGCTAACTGTCCCTCATTTTCAAGACAAAAAATTTCGGTTTTTTAGATGTTATGACTCTGTTATCTCCTTTGCTATATTGTAATATATTTATATATATGCGTAGATGTTTACGTTTGGTAAGCATAAACATGCTGGAGTGTTTTAATGGGTACTCTGAACCTGACCGAGTTCTTTGCCAAATAACTTGCATTTATCATGACTTACCCACGGCCGGAGCAGTGACCACTTGAAAGGGGAGTATCACATCGCTGACATTATTCTCCTTTGTCGCCAGCGCGATGTTCAGGCGCCCGAGATGATTCTTTTGCTTTAGATGCATGTAAATGGCGCCTGCGATAAGCAACAGCGCTAGCAAAATGGCAGCTGAGCTCAGCAGCTTCTTAATGCGACACTTTCCATACTTTGCCCAATTGCTCCGCTGTTGTCGTTGTCGTTGCTGTTGCTGCCGCTGGCTGCCCTGCAATAGTTGCACCTCAACTGGGGAAGGGGCTATATTTATCGGAGTCGTTGACATTGTGGATGCACTTTGTGGAGGCACTTAATAAATTGGCGAACTAATTCTTCACTTGTCAGTGTAACGGAGGCTTTTTCAGGGTGCGGGTTGTACAGGTACTCGTCTGATACTGGGCGATAACCCCAGCAAATGTACTCGAGTGCTAGCTCATTTAGATTATCGCTCTCTCCTTCTCTCTCTCTCTCTCTTTCACTGTTTGGCATGTAGTTGATGCTTGCGGTTTCGGAGCGGGCGCTCTCTATCTAGAGAGCTCGGGGCTTATCTGAAACCGCACAACATGCTCATATTCTGGGCTACTCACGGGCTGCCCCTCAGTCGATTGCTGTTGTTCTATGCCACGCTCCGCACATAAAACGCAGATGTGCTCGCCGAAATTAGGTGTCGATTGCATTTGCTAGTTCGACTTCGCATATGACAATTTACGGCGGGTCTGGAACTGGGCTTGAGTCTGGCTGTGGCTCTGGGTGGGCGTAAAACCTTCCGCATTTGTATGCACGTACTGTAAGCAAATATGAAAAATTGTTGAGCACATTGCAAACTGGCAACGCAACCATTTGGCTAGCATGTGGCACGAGCAGAGGCGTCGGCAACAATTGTCGGGAGGGCCACATGGTAAACGTCAATGGGAACTTTTGAATTATTTGTGTGCACTCAGAACACATCAATCGTTATTTGGAAGCGAAAATTGATTAATGTCATTTATCTAATCCTTGTCCGCATTGGGTCTTGTTTTTTTGATATCTATGCGTATTGGATACATGCTCATATCTTTGCGTATTTAAACATTTATGTATGCTTATCCAAGATTATCAATATAATAATATTAATATGGCGTATGTATTAAGTAATTTGTACATACTTAAAATTTTCCATAAGCTTATGCCAAATTGTTTGATTAGTTTTCGAGATGTAAAGATTCACAAAAGCATACTGTAAAAATAACGAATTCTCAATCAGCGCAGCACAAAAGTATGCAACAGTTTGTGTTATCAACCAGTTTAATCTTAGACAGTTGTATAAGTTTCAGTTTTTTTAACTTTTATATACTTGTTACTTGTTTAATTGCTAATACAAAACGTATAATCGTATATATTTATTATAATCTACTCACCTGTAAATCCACACGCACGTTTATGTTATCGTACGCTATCAGTAGGCGGGAGTCGAACTATTATAAAACACATCTCTGAAAGAACAGAAAAGCAGAAATAATGTTAATTAGCTCAAGAACTCAGCTTGCTTGAAACCTTACTTGAATTAATAAGAATCGCGCAGAAGGGCAATATTTACATAAAAGTTTCTTGTTAATTTTCTTCTCAGCTCAACATACACACACATATTTACGCAAATTTATATACATGCAAACACACGCTTGTAATAGTTGCTCTTTTATTATTATAAATTTAATAAGACATAATTTTGTTAATAATACATACCAGTTTTATCAGTGAGCTTCGCCATAGCAGCTGACTCTTCCAAAACAAAGGCCATCGCTGCCTCCTCCAAAATTAAAGCAGCCGTTTCCTCCTATGTCGAAGCTGCCGCCTTCTCCTTTGCTTAAGCGGCCTCCTCCTCCTATGTCGAAGCAGCTACCTCCTCCCATATGAAGTGAGGACGTCCGAAAAAGTATGGGACCTACTTAAATTCTTGAGAATCGAGTAGAAGGGCATTACATAAAAATACGATTTTTCTTAAATTTGCATCGCAACTACAGGGAAACTTGGTCTTTCATATAAAAATACAGAATATATGCATACATACATTTTGACATACGTATACACACACACATACACGAATGAATTAAGGACTGTTATTTTAGAAATCAATCCAACTAGATGCCTGCCAGCTATAAAAACTTGTCTCTTGCCAAAATAACTTCCGTGTAAGCTTTACGTAACTAGATTAACTCCACTCTCCAACTTAAAGTTGTTGTGATACTGTTTTATTTTTAAACCACTCTAAATATTTCCCCCAGAGCTTCAATTTAAGCTGTCAATGGCTGGACATGGGTGGAAAAATCACATGAACACGAAAGGACCAGCCCACTTAGCAGCTGCTGGCCAGGTTCAAAGCTTAATGTGTGCCGTCATTTAGTTGATTATTTTTATATACCCTGTAGTAAATTTGTTGGATCTGTTATCTTATTGTGTATGTAAAAAGGAAATCAATTGAAATGCATGTGCAAAGAAATTGGAAATAGATAGACAATAGTATAAGAATAGAAAATGTGTTTGCTCAAGTGGATTTAGGCGAACATCATTATTTATGTATAGCTTAGGAGTGGAGACGGGGTATGGTCATTCGCTATGCTTGCATGTGTATGTATATGGGTGTGTATGTATGCAGGTATATATGCAGTTAACACAGCTCATGCTCCCTCTCGCGAGGACAATTCTTATCCTGATTAACAGTTCTAATTCCAGTGAATAATTTGCTAAAATATGAATCGTATTTGTAATAAAATATATATATCCTCCAGTGAAATCATGTAACATTCAGCTGACCCAATAATTCTTCGTGTGCAGGGTATTTGACAGTTGTTGTTGTGTTTAAAGTTGTTTGTGTTTCCACGCACATTGCTCGGTTCGTTGGCCTTGTGTAGTATGTCGCTTTCAAATGTCATCATTGTCTTGAGGCATTTCTTGCGCTCCTCTTGGCCAAAGTAATTTGCGTGTTTTCTTACAAAACACATGAGAATGGCTGCGAGCAGGCGCCCAAAAACCGAATTCAATTATGGTATCGTTTCAAGTAGTTCTTTAAATGGCTTTTTGTTCGCAACGTTATGGCGAGTGGGGGCCAGGGGCGGAAGCAACAATGGAGCGTGGTTCCGGCAAGGTCGTTGGGAACGAGTTAGTGTGTATTACATGCACATACTTATAATGTACTCATTATGTGGCACATTCTTGTTCTTGCATATTTTCCAACCGAATTCCTTTGAGCAGCGGCGCTGGCATTAAAAAGTGCCCAGAAGCTGGGCGCTCTAATGGCGAAATTCGAGTCGAGGCACTTGCTGCACTCGATTACGGTCCGCACTTTCCGGCTTGATACCGTCCATTGGCTTGTTGTTCCGCCTGCATTTGAATGGGCAGTGGCAAAGGGAAGGGGCAAGTGTTACTGCTGGTGTACCCTGAACACGTAGCGAGCTAAAACAAAGTTAATTAGATTTGTTGCAAGATGGTCATTATTGAACCCAAATGGTCTTTGGCTGGGCGGGGGGAGGCTGCGTCAAGCCCTTTAATGGACAGCCAGTGCAGTCATTTTGAAATTTGTATGCGCCAGTTTTATGTGGTTTACTCGTCTGGAACGGCCCGTGTCCATGCAATTACCCAGCTGGATGGCAGCTCTGGCCACTGGGCATTGCTCAGCTTAAATCTCGGTTGTTCTTTATGCAATTCGCGTACCGTTTTTACGTATTTACGAGTGGTTGCTTGTAAAATGTGTGCATTTCTCTTTGCAGCTAAACCAGGCATCAAGCAGGATAACGCAGGATAACGTCCGAAGCGCTGAAGGCTGCCGGCAAAAGTTATATTATTAACAGTTTCAGAAATCGGAAATGTAAATGCTGCCAACGGCAAAGTTGTCTGATTGAAAATGCAAATCGCATACAGAAACTGATTGCGGGGCCAAAGCGAATTTTGTGGCTGGAGACAACAAGTAATCAAGTGCACACAGGTAACCGTCTAACCCACCTATCTACCCCTTTGCCCGTTGTGCGTTATACGCTGCGTATGCGTAATAAGCAGCAGCAACAGCACGTGCGTGTCGAGAGGGTGCACACAGGGAGACGGGCAGGCATAGTTGACCATTAAAGTGGCGGAAATGACACAGACAAAATGTATCGCTGCAAAAATTGGTTTTGTGCGCGCAGCAACAACAACAACTACGTCGATGTTGCACTGAACGAACCGGGCCAAACCACGACGTCCACGTTACCACCGACGCCCAAAAGCAACAGTAACAGCAACAGCAACAGCATCAATAGAGCTCGTAATAAGGCCAATAGCAATCAGCAGGCAAACGCCAGTGCGACCCACAGATCAACACCCACCGATGATCCACCGCAGGCAGCCGGAGCAGCCGGAGCAGCAACTGGTGCGGCCCATGTGGTCACCTTTTTGGAGGATGCACCGAGCAGTAGCAACGGCGGCGTAACCAGCAGCCGGATTGTGACCACCGCTGAGCTGCATCAGGCTCACATGCTGGAGCATCATTCCAATTTGGATGCCATCGAGCAGGCCGACGATTTCATTTATGGTCCTGGCGCAGGACTCTCGCTATGCGACGACAGCCTGCCCTCGGCCAAAAATTGCTACAGGCTCGTCATGTTGGGGTGAGTTTTCGTTTAATCAAAGCTATACGAGTTAGTCGCCTTCTCTGCCGGGCACTCAAAGGCAACTCCACTTTGCAGGTCGTCACGCGCTGGCAAATCGTCGATTGTGGCACGTTTCCTGGGCAATCGCTTTGAGGAGGCATATACGCCAACTATTGAGGAGTTTCATCGCAAATTGTATCGCATACGAAACGAGGTCTTTCAATTGGATATTTTGGATACTTCTGGCTATCATCCGTTTCCCGCAATGCGTCGTTTGTCATTTTTAACGGGTGAGTTAAATGTGTGTGTGTGTGTGTGTGTGCGTGCGTGTGTGTGCATGTGTGTGTTAGCCGCAATCATATCAAACGCACGTTTCATCACTTAAGTTGCCGAGTTCCCGCCGCTATTTAATGTGCTATAAATTATCATAAGAATCAGCCACAGCTGGAGCTCTGCCGGAGTCAGTTATTTGTTCCTGCACACACACACACACGCACACAGACACTCCCAGCTTCCGCTAGTCCCCATGTGCGATAAAGGACCCAATAAATAAGCAATAAATTTGTATTAGCTAAATCAAATATTGTTAAATATTTCATTTGATGGCTTCGATTTGCATTGCAGGCGATCTCTTTATATTGGTGTTTAGCATGGACTCTCGTGAATCCTTCGAGGAGGTTGTGCGTCTGCGAGAGAATATACTGGAGACCAAGTGGGCGGCACTTAACCCAGGCTCGGGCTTCAAGAAGAAAAGTCTGCCAAAAATACCCATGATACTGGCGGGCAACAAATGTGATCGCGAATTCAAGTGAGTTGGCAGTAAATTTCGATCCTTCAATCAAAATTTCAATTGTTTCCATTCGAACAGAACCGTGCAGCTGGACGAGGTTATGGGCTACATAGCTGGGCAGGACAATTGCTGCACATTCGTGGAATGCTCAGCACGCCAGAACTATCGCATCGACGATCTGTTCCATGCGCTGTTCATGGTTTCCAACCTGCCCCTGGAGATGACACCGAACCAGCACCGACGCCTGGTTTCCGTCTTTGGGGCACCCTCTCCACTGCCTCCGCATGGCTCTGCCGTAGGTGGCACCAAGAAGAATGCCCTGTCCATTAAGCGCCGCTTCAGCGATGCCTGCGGCGTGGTCACGCCCAATGCCCGGCGTCCCAGCATACGCACCGATCTCAACCTGATGCGCTCCAAGACGATGGCCCTCAACGACGGCGGAGAGGGGGTGCGCAATACCTCCCGCTGGAACCGCTGCGCCATCATGTGAATCTGCTCATTAGAGCTTCGATTTCTGGCGTCCATGTGATAGTAGTGAGAAGCGGTCACAGTGTGGTTGAGGCCACCAAAAGACATATAGAAAGAGATAAAGATAGAGACAGAGACAGAGAGAGATCTTAATTTTAAACGCAGCGTTTGGGTGATTTCGTTATGTAATGTATATACTTGAGCACATACTTATACAAAATAAAACTAGGAGCATGTTTGTGGCCTAGGCAAGCAAGCAAGCAAATTTAATATGCATTTTGCATTTTTTCGCATTGTTATTAAACTATTAGCAAAGCAAACAATTCGAATATAGAATATTATGCATATTTAATCACAGTTATCGAACAGCACCCCGTATCTGCCAGCCCCTTCTTTGTAAACAGACCAAATAGCCTACGTCTATTCAACAAATATTTACATATTCGATTTTATTGTAATTTTTATCGGCACTTTGTTTTTTTAATTGACGCACAACAAAAACACAAAATGCAGGCGACAATAATGTTAGGATGTACCTGGAATTGGTACTTGTTCGTATTCGACTCGGTTTAAGATTAATAACAAAATGGAATTTGAATGAATTGAAGTGTTAACTCATAGTTAATTTAATTGTTATTGTTGATTGTTGTTGATGTTACCACGTTCCTTTCAGACGTTAAATAACAAATACACCCCCGACTTGCATATCAGCCAAAAATATCCAAAAATATAAATAAAAACCCAGCATGTAATCAAAATCACCGTTAACCCAACAACTTTAGACCTAGAGGGTCCAATAAATAAATACTATTGTAAAACTTGTACACCGAGCAACCAGAACTAAACAACAAATACTTAAAACTACCCTATGCCAATACATAATCATGTACAATGAGTACATATATGAGTATATATTCTACTAAGACACATACACACATACATATACATATACATATACACGTATAGCGTTAAACCGAATTTATGTGTAGTAAATTCGAGTTTCAATTTAACCTAAGCAACAGCAACAATTTTCGCGAGTTTAACCAAACCTTTAACACAAGTATTATGAGTAAAGGAATTAACAATTTCAATATGAAACAAAGACCAAATTAACATTATACTATATACAATACAATACTTATATACCTACTATATTATATACTATATCTAAACTGATCAAAATGCGTTAACATAAAAGTTATTTAAAATTTCGAAGCGAATATTGCATTATTCCAAGAAGTGCAAATATTTACAATTTTCATGGAATGGGACACACATACGTTACGATTAAAGGTTAATATGAATATACATACATATATGTACATATATATATATATATTGTATTAATAACAACCTTAACAATTATGGGCAATGGGCCCGGTATTTGCAAAGTATGTTAAGTATAAAGTTTACATTTTAATGCTTTGGATTTGCATTGTTTATTATGATTAAATAAAATTCATGAAATTACACGAATTTTCGAATTTTTAAAGGGAGCCAAATACCTTGAGCTTAAAAGCTCGACTAGGTTGGAGATGTGCAGAGCTTTGCGCGCCTTAAAACTTTGCTAAGGCTTTAAGGATGTAATCAAGGATGGTTGCTGTAACGGACTGCCAGAAGCTTATGCCAGCAAAGCTTTAAAGCTTTTAAAGTTTGTTAATGGCTGAAAAGCTTAAGCAAAGCTCTTCAATATTTGAAAATTTAACGTTACCGAAAAGTTATAATTTTAAAAATTCTTAGAGAAAACAAAGCAACCATAGCTCAGAGCTCCATTATGTTAGCTGATTTATCTGATCACATATATATATACTTATCTGATATAACCATAACCATAACGGCAAATTAGAAAATAACTTCCATCTACGCTCAACAATCTGCCACACGCTTCCAAATAACAAAGCGTTGTCTATGGCCCAACAGCGACCACGTGGCCAAACTAATTGTCGTGTCCAGGGAGCTGGCGAATCGCCGCCTGGTTAGAGCCATGGCCAAGAGCAGCGGCAACGGTGCCAGCATGTCCAAAGGGGTGGCACGTGCTGTGCCGCGACAACAACACATTTACGCCCAATTGAACAATGAGTGCTGCTGTTGGGGCAGCGCCCTGCGGGACGTTGGTCGTGTGGCTGGGGTAGAGATGGGGAGAGGGAGAGGGGCAAGTACTAGCTGAACGCTTAAAAGTGCCGTCAATTTTAATTGTTTGTCTGATCGCAGACAGGGGCTATTAATAGGCTTATGGTTTATATGAAATACTGAGCTGGCGCCGTGTGGCTTTGGGCATTAGCTGCTGGTGCTGCTGCCGGTGCTACCCCCTCTCCCCCTCGTTGTTGCTGCTTTTGTCGACACTCGATAATCAGTGTGGTTGGCGCTGCGCGAGGTGCAATTTGCATGTGTGACGTTATCGATGCCGTCGCTGTTGCAATTGTTGTTGTTGCAATTGTCGTTGGTCAGCTCAGCAGTGGACACAGGCACATTGGGCACACGGCATTAAACAAACACCAATTACGCCTCCCTCAAAATAGATTTTGTCGCAAAAGCCAAATCATAATTTAAATTATGCAGCTGTTGCTGAATATTTAGCTGTGAGTTCAATGCAACCTATTTTAGTTAATGACTGATAGTTAAGAGCTTTCCAATTTGATTTGATACACATGAATGTGTATAATTACATAAAAAGCTGTTCGTATCCCAGGCATAAGCCACGGGCATAAAGAGATAAGCACACACCAAAAATCAGTCATTATCTTTCGGAATGTGTTTGTCATTAGATCATCGAAAAAATGAGACTTAGTTAAAGTAAAATTATGGAAACAAGAGGAAAAATGGGAACTATTATGGCCTCGCAGACAACATCTAAAGGTAAATACTAGGCATGTAAAAGTTAGTAAGTCTCAAATCAATACTTTTAACAACCTTACCTTTTCCGTTTTTTTTGTTGATTCGCAGTGTTAAATTGTAGGCAACTCGCTTTAAATGAAATCGGTATTGCTGCTTAGTTAACCGGCTGGTAAATATTTGTGTAGGAACCTGGCAACAAAATGGAGAAACTTATTCGCACGTTTCGCTGGCAGACTTTACTTAGCTGCATGCTTCAGCTCACAGTGCCAACTATAACTATTCGCCTACTCGCCTAAGTCAACGCCAACCCACGCAAAAAACTTTCTGTGTAAACAAAAACAGCGACGACGATGACGATGACGACGACGGCGACTTTAAGTCTGCAACACCTGTGCAGGTGACTCGCTTACAGTTGTTGCTGATACTCTAACTGCTGCTGCTGCTGCTGTTGTTGTCGTTGTTGTTGTTGTTGTTGTTGTTGTTGTTGCTATCGTCGGCGTATTTGCTTATTGTGTTTGTAAACATTGCTAACAACTTGAGTAATACCGGCGACAACGCGCCTTCAACATGGCCCCACCCAACACGTCCCTATCCCCGCAGTTGCTCTATTACTGTTACTTTTACAATTGCTAATAGATGGCGAGATGAGCGCGGGAGTGTGCGTGCGTGCGTGCGTGTGCGTGCGTGTGTGTGTGTGTGAGTAGGTGTAGTGAGTAGCGCGGAAATACAATATATTTCGCTGGCTGTGAACCTTTGCTGCATATTCCTCCTGACTTTTTCCCGCTGCTGGCAAGTTGTAAGTGCTCAAGTTTTTCAATTAAAAGTTGCTACCTTTTTGTGTTACTGTGGCGGCATAACATAAATACGCATGTGAGTTGCATGTGTGTGCGTGCGTGAGTATACGTGTGCGGGTTTGCAGCAATGGCTTTGCCATTTAAATACCAATAAACCAAATGCTAAATAGCTGAGTTTGGTTCAGCTGAGGACAGCGGTTCGTTGTGGATGGGATATGTTTGAATCGCATTGAAATGGACACGGCCCGTCAACAGTCGAAGCGACGACAAGAACATAAAACGTAACCAACAAACAAACAAAATGGTAATGCCAGTGGCAGGTGTTGAGCTACGGGCCATTATAAATTCATACTGAAAATACCAAAACGTCAAACAAATTGCAAGTTTTTAGTTGCATTTCCGCAAAGCGTAACTGAAATAATACCTTGCCGTACTCGTTGTTGTTGCAGTTATTGTTGTTGTTGTTGCAGTCGCAAAAGTATGCAACGAAAGCCACGATATCGAATGCCTGCTGAAGCCCGACAAATTGAGGGTAGGCCAGCGGCAACGTCTTCGGCTTGCGACCATGCTGTATGTGTGTGTGTGTGTGTGTGTGTGTGTGTGTGTGTGTGTGTGTGTGTGTGTGTCTGCTCGCATGACAAGTTGAAATGTTGACGGCTCACTGACACTGTATAAGCATGTGTGTGTGTGTGTGTATAAAAGCGGATAGCTGCGTTTTTACCCCTTAATGCTCATGCAAAGGGTATTTATGCGGACTTATGTGCTAATGCTCGAAAAAAAAATGGTAAATGAATATCTTTGGGATTAAAACTGTAACAAAAAACGACTCTTTAGAATATTAAAGCATACTTTTTAAGAAGAATGCAACCTGATTAGTTCAAATAAAATAAGTACCTATTTCTAGAATGGATTTTACTCTAAAAACTTGAACATGGGTTATTTAGCTTTTCCATACAATAATATATCAAACCTTCGAAAAAAGTTTATGTTAAAACAGTGTACAAAACTCTTCACATGAGTACAGTAAAACACTTGAGAGATTTAACATGAATTGTTTCCATTACAGGGTATTTCGCAGTCGTTACGATGTCAAAGTTTTCGCTTGGTTTGCTAGTGCATGTTTGAATGATTTTGTGGCGTTGTGCTGTTGAAAAATCATACAAAGTTATGCAAATTCTGATGTGGCTGTCGCTGCCGCTGCCGCTGCCGCTGCTGTTGCCGCCGGTGCATCGGTTTCTGCGGTTTGGCATGCATAATTGTTGGTTTTTAGTTGCACGTTGGGCCGCGCCGTACAGGCACAAGTCGGTTATTAGAGGGGCATAGTCTGCGTACTTGTGCCAGCGAAGGCATTTCAATATTTGACTTGGAGCACAAGCAGTTACCGCTACCTGCAGCACCTGTGTATACCTGTGTGAGTTCAGTACAAGCGGGTAACTGGAAAATTCAATGTATTTTCATCAGAATCACAGTCAGGTGGATATGCCAGTTACTTCTGAGCAGCACAATAATCATTTCTCGGGCATTTCTTATGCTATTTACATGGGATTTGCGTTGCTTGTTCTGCCAGCCGCCGTTCTGCCCCTTTGTCTTTCCGGCTGTCTTTCCGTCGGGCTGTCTGCTTTGTATGGCTTGGGGCTGTGGCTATCATCAAAAAACAATTCTGCACATAGCGTCCGCAAAATAATGGACGTTAGGCCTCGCTTGATAAGCTAAATGATAAATTGTTTTTATTCGTGACATATGTATGCGTGTGTGTGTGTGTGTGAGTGTGTGCCTACACATACGAAACGTGCCCTGCTCAAGAGCAACCACACAATACTAAAGCACACCACACAATCAACACACACACACACACACACACACACATGGAGTGTGTTCTTTGGGATGCCAAAGCGTAAGTTGTGTGGTTTGGTGAACAGCAAGTTGTATGTTTTGTTTCCAATGAAAAGAAAACAAAAAATGAAAAGGAATAAAAGAAAAACGAGAAACAAGCAGAGAAACTTGTAAACGCGCCTGGGTACAAAAGTGGAATCTAATAAGCTCACGGCTAAACGTGTTATGATGAATGGCATTGTCAGGCGCAGTCGGAATTAAAAAGTTTGCGAGTACCTCCAACCGGTAGCTCTTATAATTGAAAAGTGAAAATGCAATCGACTACAAGAGATAAAGAAAATGTTAATATAAGTTACCTTGGCAACGATTCCATTCGACCAGCACTCACCTTTTCCAGCTCCCCGACTGTCCTTTGGGCTGGTTTGAGTATCTCAAGCGAAAGGAGCGATGGCCTTTCGACTTCACAGCTAATCAACTAATCAAAAATTTTCGTATTCATTCATTAAATTAAAATTTCATTCTGCTCATCTGATTTGATTGCTCTGTGCCTAAGTGCCTGACGCCGACTGCCAGCTCACAAACGCAACCACAATTTGAATCCCAATTCCTGTCCCAGTCCCAATCGCAATCGTAATCGCAATTGTTGGCTTTCCTCTGGCCTGTCGGCTTGTTTATTTGTTTGTTGCCTGTCCTCTGTCGATTGTCGGTCGGCTTTGACTACCTTACAAACGCTTTCCATTTGTAGCTGTATTGTGTGTATCTGTATCTGAATCTCTATCTGAATCTGTATCTGTATCTGTATTTGTATCTGTATCTGTATCTATATCAGTGCGGACCACATCGCATCCGCAGCCGCCGTTGAAACTATGTTGCCTGCCATTGAAATTCATAAAGCATCAATGCCCCCGAAATGTAGCTGAGAGCAGCAGGCTCTGTGCTGGGGCGGTGGTATTTTATGGCGCTCGCTGTTTGAAATCATTTGCTTTAATTCAAGTGAAAAATTATTTAAATTGGTAATCAAACGTGCGATGAACATTCACAGATGGAGAAGAAGAACGAAATTTGCTTTGTTTTTTCTTTTTTAGTGATTGTCTAGTTCGGAATTTAAAATGGTAATTTAAATTGATTTCAACTTTTATGAAAAATATTGATCAAAGAAATATCTTCCCAATTACTTTGCTCGAGATGTGCTCCGCTTGAGTTCTGACGAAAACCTACTCTACTCCAGCTTAATATCTACTGTGTTAATACTAATTGAGCTTCTTATGTCGCAGCCACTTAATTTATTGCTTAATTAGTTGTTTTTGAGTTGACGAAACAAATAAAGTGACATAAAATTATATATCAATCTAATCTATTCTGTTGAGCTATAGGCATGCCTTTTCAAGATCAGACATCGATTAACCGAGTTTATCTACTCAAAGTTTCGTATTGTATCATATTTTTGGCCTATCTCGGGTATACGAGTAAACGATTTCACAGTTTCAATTCAAAGTTTTACCGAAATTAAAAGTTAGTCCGTCAGAAAGTCGGACACTCAGTCGGAATAAATAGTTTTGCATATATAGATTATTTATTATAGGTAATTGTATTTTTATTTATTTTATATGCACTCTCAACTTGCATAGAAGTATTAGGCTTACGACTAGAGGGCTTTAAGTATTCATTTTGATTTCACTAAATGTAGTTATTTGCATCGTGCATACATACATACATACATAGCTATGTACGTATATTATGCTTAGTGTGCAACTGCTTGGGATTGCCTTTAGCCCAATTAGCATTTCTGTGTCTAGTTTTCTTTTATAATTAATTATTAAAAATTATAAGCTTTATTGATATTACAATTACAATTAATTACATTACAAAACTGTAGCTGGAAATGCATTAGTTAAATGCAAATTAAATTAAATAACTAACTATACTGATACAAGTAATTACGCTTTACTCGTTAGTATTCGCTCTAGAATTACAATAAGTTACATTACATACATACATATAAATATGTACTCGAGTTGTTTGTTTACTTCAATTACTGCAATTACTGCTATAATTCAGTTATTCTATTGTGTTCATATAAAAAAGGGCTTACGTTTTGTTCTTCATATATGTATATAATAACGAGTATTTCAATGTAGAAAATCTGACTACATTACGAGTAAGTATATAGAATAGAAAACTGGATTGGCATAAAACATAATGCACATTGGAGCTGATTTAGTTAAAAACGTTAGAACGTCGGAACGTTGGATTTGGATTTGGATTTGGTTTTGGGCTTAAAATTGTTAGCTCTGATTCGGTTTTAGTTGGTTTTAGTTTTGTATCTTAAACATTTACACATTTAGAAGTCTTTGACAAAATACATTTATACACGTATACAGCCATGTGAAATGTATTTGCGCGTGAGTCCTCCCGCTGCTCGGGTAGATAGGAGACTAATTTGGCCAGTTAGTATGTTTAGCTGTTGTTGGAAAGGTGCGCTTGGTCTCTAGATAGTATTGATGGGGACCAGTTCGCGCCGGTCCTGAATATGGTACTAGGACTAACCTTAATGGCAGCAGTAGCAGCAGCTAATATGCTCCGCTCCGCCTTTGCTGTGACTTAATTACAAAATTAGCTTAGTTTTTATATATTTTGACTATGTATTAGGCTACGATTACTAATACATAACTCGCTTGTACAAAAATGCTTGTTGCCTGTCGAGCATAAGAAATCATGATGTATATATATTGTGAATATATATATATATGCCTGTCTAGTTATTCGTATGTAAGTAGTATGTAAGTAAATATGTATATTCATATTTCACTATGCAATTGTTAATCGATCGCTTACTTGAGTATTTTTTGGTTTAGTTGGAATCCTCTGATTATATGCATGGCCATGATATACGTTTACATTTAATGTGTATGTGTATGTGTATGTGTTCGTGTATGTCTCTGAGTATTCATGAGTATGGCATTGGTATTGGTGTGTTGCGGTGTTCACATTTGTATTGCATTGGTATTCATATAATGCTCGTTACAGTTACAAATATCGTTTCCCGCCCATGCTCCTCTTTAGGTGGTCTCTTACAGCAGCAAATTGTCTAAATGCTCGGCGTATTCCTCGGCCGTGCTAAACTCCAGCTCCAGTTCGCCAGGGGGACTGTGGCTGTCGCTGTTGCCGCGACTGTTACTGTAACTGCGACTGCTACTGTGACTGTGACTGCGACTGTAATGAGCAAAGTTTGGGTGTGTGGCGTGCACCATAAAAAGTTAATGCCAAATCAATACGACACGTGTAAGCATTTCATTGTTGTGTCTCGTGTTGCTGATGCCCCGCCCCTGCCCCCGCCCGACCCACTTACCTGCTGCTTACATCACGCTTTTTCCGCCGATCCTGCGACAGTGCCTCCACGCACAGCACAATCAGCTTGCCATCGCAGGGCTGGCGCTCCTGATCGAGCAGCTTGTTGCCGAGCAAGTTGCTGGCATAGCCAAACTTCTCGTGCGAGCTGGAGTGCCAGGCATCGCAGTAGGTGTCCATGGAGCGCTCTCCGTTCGGCAGAGAGCCGTGCCAGACTAGCTTGAGTGGCCTGCATGGAAAATCGAGTAATGTATATGTGGCGTAATCACATAGAAGATTATGGGACTTACCACAATGGATCTGTGAGCACATTCTTACCGCTAAAGCTATAAATGCGCGGTGCTTGGGAGAAGAAACCACCCTGGCCATTAAAGACTCCTTTCCAGGAATTGAAAAGCACATCGCCGCGGGTATTTACAACCGGTAGCTCCCAGTCGGCCGTACGCACTATAGAGTCCAGGTTCTGTACCCTGAGAGCGAAAAACAAAAAAATAAAAGCATTCAGCCGGAGGATTACGAATGCGAATTTCACATGAATGCGGGATACAGCGTCAGGCGTTTGCTCTAGGAAATTAAACGCAGGTAAACAAACTACCGAAGAAGCGTCTAATGCCCAACAGGCAGCAATTACGCGCGGCTGTACAACCGCACCCACATACATAAGTATGTATTCGTTTATTTATTTATGCTTTCTTTCTGGTGGCATTAGCATTCATTCATTTTGGCATCCAGTCCATTCAGCGCTTTGTAAATAAATTGCACGAGATTGTTTTTAGCGGCTTTTGTTTTCATATTTTGTGAGCTTTTCTCTGCTTTGCTTCAAATATCAAGATTATGTTCGAGTTAATGAGTTCCAAAAGCGCCACCGGGTGGTGCCCAACGCTGCGTATGAGCAATGCCATCTCGAAATCTCGTCGAGTGCCAGGCTAAAGTACGCAAAACTAAATATAAAAAACATGCCTAATACGCGTAAAAAAATCTAAGGACAGATAAGACACACCCGGCCTTTCTGTCACTCTCCGAACCCTGGCCCTTGCCCCTTGCCCCTCGCGTCTGCTTACCTGGAGGTGAGGAACGCCTTAAAGGTGCCCAGCAGACCCGCTCGCCGGCCTTGGCGATAGCAGGCAAAGTCCGCGCCTCGAATGCCCTGCAAGTCACCGCCGTAGGGCTCATTGAGGGCCGCCACGCGAAGCTATGGGTTGGAGGGATGGGGATGAACGGAGCGCAGAAAATATGGTAGAAAATTAATTTGGAATTTATGTCAAGCATTTTGAAATCTAATTAATATAGAATTTAATGGCTGCGAATTGTTTGTACAGCTAAGCTAAGGATGGGAAAAATTTCAACTTGTTTTTGAGGCTGTTAAAATGATAAGAGAGTGTAATATTTAAAAGATATTTCATTTGGCAACACAACTTGAAAGCAAACAAACCTATTGAGGGTGCAAACTTAAGGGAACTTTTTATGCATATACATATGTACATATGTATGTATATATGCCCATGTACATACATATACATATATACTTATGTATGTTGCTAACTTGGGTAGGCATTCACTTGGGGGCGTCTGGCATATTTTTAATTGTACCGAAAGGTCACTTACCATGCGCGGATACCACTGTGAATGTAATACGAGCATTTCGTGTGGTATTTTATTGAGCATCATTTATTGTTAACGATCCCAATAATATTATTCGACGACGCAAGCGTGAGAATGGTACAAAAAAGGTTCATTGTAAGAGATATATATATATGTATATAGAAAAATGTTTACACGAAACACAAACAGGAACAAAACGGAAATAAAGAAGGTCTCAACTGCCTTTGCTTGAGTCTTGTTGGGCTAGTTCAGTTGGGTTGAGATGCACTTCTTAAAGCATTAACTACACATAAGCATATTACTGACATCGATTTCAGCATGAACATAGAATTAATATTAAATACATAATTGATAGTTATAATAGAAACTCAAAAAGGGAACTACACAAATATATCTGCACGTTGCAGAGCACAACTCAAATTGCAATTTGCACTAATTAGAAACGTTTTCATTGACCAAACCAAACCAAACCAAAATCAGATTATATATATAGATGTGTGTGTGTGTGTGTGTGTGTGTGCGAGAGATGCGTTAATTCGATTTAGTATTATATTGTATTTTGTTTGCTCTCTTTGTGTGCATTCAGTGTATGATATTTTATTTAATTACCGTTTCGTACTCGGGCGCGGTTGTAAACTGCATTTAATAATAATTAATAATAAATGGTTTTAGTAGTGTTTATTAACTGAATTGCTTAAATTTTTCGCTTGATATTAATTATACAATTTAAAGCAATCGAGTGTCGAGCTATTTTCTGTAATTGATTTTGCGTGTTTTGTTGTGAATAGTTTTGTTGCAACACAAGCGCACTTGAGGCACTTGGCATGATAGCGGCACTTATGCAGCGATATTGCCCCATGAATGGCCAAAAATTATTTGAAATATTTGTGAAGCATTTTATTTAGACACCTCACAACGCAATTCCAGCTGCACAAGCACCGCACTCGCTTTTAAATGGAGTCAAAGAACAGATATGCTTGTGTGTGTGTGTGTGTGAGTGTGTGAGTGTGTGAGTGTGTGTGAGTACATGGGTTAGATGGTATGTGACAACATTATAAGCACTTACCGTCGGCGTGTTGAGCAAGGGAGGTGGACTGTTTAGCAAGTTTTTCGATTGTAAATCAAAGCGCAAGGACGGCGCCACTGTGGTGGGCGGGGCTGGTGTTGCAATCGGCACCAAGGTGCCCAGCTGTAAATAAAAGGTTTATAACGAATTTGCCAAAGTTCGGATTAAAAGCAAAAGCAGTTAGCCAACATGGCCATTAATATTTTACAGCCGCCGCGCAAAGTCTGCTCGCCCGAATCCCACTGCCCCCGAAGCAGGTGAACTTTACCCAGTTTAGGTACTTCATGTTTTAACAATTGTCTCGGCAATCCGTAATAAGCGACATCCTATAGAAAAAATCTATGCCATTCACGACCTGTTCCTGTTCATAATCTATACTTAATAATTAAATAAAAGTAAAACTTTTGCAGCCCAAAATGATAAGCAAAAATGTTTAATTTTTATTAATGAAGGGAACCTTTTCCCTAGATTAATA
Organism: Drosophila kanekoi; assembly: GCA_037075305.1. Taxonomy (NCBI): domain Eukaryota; kingdom Metazoa; phylum Arthropoda; class Insecta; order Diptera; family Drosophilidae; genus Drosophila; species Drosophila kanekoi. The sequence continues at coordinate 8,056,076 of JBAMCE010000141.1, forward strand.
AAAGAGAAGTCTATTTTGAGCATTTACTGCCTAAATGAGAACTTTACAAATCAAACTCGTTGTTATTTCTAGTTAGTAAAACTTGAATTCAATAAAGTTCTTTCTAAATGTAATTTGTAATAATCAAGCATTAAATTTAGGCTGAACTGTGAATAGAATGCGAGACACTGTGCGCCGCTGTCTGACAAAAGTTTTAATTACTATTTTGAACTTTAAGTAGTTGACTCGTGTACTGAAATCTAATTAGGACGCGAATGTCACCACTGATGCTGCAAGTAGCTTAGACAGCCAGATGCCAGGCTCTGGCATGGAAATAAAAGCCCAGGCAATGAGCTTTTGCTTGATTTAACCGACATTATTCAAAGGAAGCCCCATCATGCACGTTTTGTTGCCAAAAGTATTTAAATGTTGCCGTCAAAGGCATGCGATTTGCGACTCCTCCCTGCACTCCCTGCCTTATCCGCTGCCTTGCTCATTTCCATTTGCCTTCTTGTGGGCATGCACATGCCAGGCACAGTAACCAGTTGGTGAGTGGGCTGGCCACGCCCTTAGCCCATGCTGTGCTAGCTGTCGGTATTGGCTTTGTGCATGCAACAACGGAAGCGGAAATCGAATCTTGAACAGTTTTGAGCATATGTATTGTGCTACACTCTGCACAATAAGGCGCCCCAAAAATCATGCAATACTTTTTTTTAATAAAGCATTGCCACAAATCTCGAACCCACCGGACCGAAAACTGCTCGCAAATTGTGGCCACTTTAATGTGTAACAAGCTATTGCAAAATGGTTCAATTCTGCGTGTAATTTGTGGACGCTTTCAGGAACTTTTTTTTGCCCGTATGCTCTACAAGTGCTGACCAGGGCAAATTGGAAGCATTGTACCGTCAGCTGGGACTGGGACTGACGACAGGCAAGATTAATTGACAGTGTTGAGTAATGAAGTTCGCAGTTTGAAGCTGCAGCGTGCCAAAGTTGAACAGCGCCATGTGAGTAAAAATATTCAATTTCCTTCTAATCATATATTTAATCTAGAGTTACGTTTTATGATCCAAGCAAGCAAATGCATGTTTTATTCCTTGCCAATAAAAGTTTCGCTTGTTTTTGTTTTATTTCATTTTTCGTTGTGCAGCGCAGCTGCTGACTGATTTTGCGATTGCTTGCCTGGCTGCCTGAATGTCTTTTGGCAAGTGAGCTTGACTCGAATTGGCTGACATCTGTCTGTCCATCGGGCGTGCGACAATATTACGAGCTTGAGGCGCCACTTCCTACGGCTGATGGCTTAAGAATGCGCAATTCTGGATTCTTGTTGTATCGTTAACTCGCCTGAGTGAAAAGCCAGGCGCGAGTCAATATAATTGAATAACGGGACACACACGGTTCGGGGCATGTTGCCGATCCGTTGGCAATCAGTCAGAACGTCTGCAACATTAAATGTGCAAATAAAAAACCCCCAGGGAGCAGCCACCCAAACAAGGACATAGCCAAACAAAACCCCATTTTATGGCCAAAAACAAGAGGCTAAATAAACAAACGTATGCGCGTCGAACGTCTTTCAGCCCAGCCTTCTTCTTTCTATTTTTATTGCATTTTATTTTGTTGTGCTTTGTTTTGTTTTGTTTTGCCGGGCCATATTTTCATAATATATAGAAAACAGCCAATGGGTTGGGCCAACTCCAAAGACTGCTCCATAAAATAATAGCGTCCGCCAGCGACTTTTCGTTTCGTTTGCCATATTTGGCATTTGCGAACGCACGCACAGGCCGCACTTGTTTGCTTGGGCCCAATCCCAATCCCATCTCGATCCCAATAGCCCCAATCCCAATCCCACTTCCAGGCACTGGCCCAGGCCCAGGCCCAGGACTAAAGCTTCACTTACCGCTATATACTGCCAGCCCTTGTTGACGCGCACGAGCAGCGCCTCCTCCTCGGTAATGTACGCCAGGGTGCCGGGTGGGCTGAGCGCGGACTTCTGTGGAACGTCAAAAAACCAAATTTAAATATGCTTAAAAAAATACGCTGCTAAATATATACGCTCATATACATTGACACACGCATAACTGTGAGTCGGTGTGTGTGTGTGTGTGTGTGTGCGTGTGTGTAGGGCAACGCACCTTTGTCATTTCGTCTATGTTCTGGAAGGTGACTGCACCTGGCACGATTCTCATGTTCATGTTCGATGATGATGCGGAAAAGTATGGCAGCTCCTCGCCATCTCCCAAGCCCAAGCCAATTCCCAGGGGCGACTCCTCGTGCTTGTGCGAGTGCGCCGTCTGCCGCGGTGGCTCTGCAAATGATGATTTCGAGACATGCGTGTTAAACATCGATTAAGGATAACTAAGTCCAAGTATAAATATGCATATCTATACACATATGCAACTGCATTAAAATCTGTGCGCGCTGTAAACTAAAATCAATGCTGAAACTACTCTAAATAATATTATCAAAAGTAATGTCATTTGTACAACTTTTTCCATTTACCTATTATGGAAAATATATATAATATTGCATGTGAAGTTAATAATATAAAATGAATAAGTATTTAGAATGCAAGAAATCGAAAATACATCTGATCTATGTACAAATAGAAAACGTGTGCGACTCGGAGATATCCTGTTGGGACACAAATTGTATTAAAACAACTTTAATATAAATCCTTCAAATAGAAGCAAAAGCTACTTTCACAGGGTATCTCATGCTTAAGCACACGCGCTTATAAGTATTTACCATTTATAATCTATACAGCTTATTTTGGAGCATTCATTCTCGTGTTTTTTATATATATTTTTTTTGTTTTTGGTAAGTGAAAGCATGACGATGTTGAAATGTTGAACAAAATGTTTACAGGTACTTCATTAACGCAAATGAGATGATGATGATGTGCAAATAATGAGCGCGTATCCCCCCTAGACTTGAGGCATGCCAAGGTCGTGATGGGCGTGAATTGTGTATACGCACAGTAAGAATGTTTAGGACTAGTTTGGCATGCAACATCGAAAAGAAAGAAAATAAATATCACTACGGCAATTTTGGTGGATTGATTTGATTTGATTTTGATGGTTTACCAGCTGTGCCATCTGTGGGCCTATCGCGCAGATCTTGCAGCTCTCGCAGTGCTTTAAGTTCGTCTAAAGATGAGCGCGCACCTTGATTACGAGTACAATACAGAATGATTTGGAATTGATTTCATAGTCGGTATGGGAGAATGCTAGTTACGTGTGTGTATTTGTGTGTGTTTGTGTGTTTAGGTGTGTGTGTCTCGGGTACATATGTACAGTCATGAATCATGGCACAAGTACGGGCACCTAACTATACATATATGTCTGTATATACAATTTGTTCTTGGCACTTTCAAAGCTGCCACTGGCTCACCTGGTCGACCGTAGTAGGAGGCGTCTCCGAAGAAGCTGCTGCGGGCGTCCATGCCGGCTTCTCCCTTGGGTCCAGTTATCGATAGGCCGGGCAGGCCAGGCGGCCCGGGCGGTCCTGGCGGACCAGGCATTGGAATATACTGGACGCCACTGCTGTCACCATCGCCGCCACCTGTGCTGGCCGGCAGTCCAGGTGGGCCTGGCAAGCCGTCACGACCATCGCTGCCCCGATCACCTTTCTCACCTTTGGCCTGGACATAGATAGAGGCTTGAGCAATAATTTGTTATAAATTAACTACAGAACTACTTACGCCATCGCGTCCACCTGAGTCGCCTTTGACGCCTTTGGCGCCCGTATCGCCCTTGGGTCCAATCATTCCGGGGCGTCCCTAAAAACAGGGATTTCATAAATTATGGCCAAATATTTGTTTCGCAGCGAAAAGATTGGGCAGTTTTTGCACTGGAAACTGTAATAGGATTCGAAGTGGAAGCATGTGGCAGGAACTAACGGCTGGCAGGAATCGCTACTAACAAGTGGAGTAACTCGGGCATAAAAACCAAGTTGAACAATCGCCAAAAATGGCAAAACTTTTGCAGTTTAGAGTGCAACAATTTGGTAGTTGCAGCGCTTTGATGCTTTCCTGCTGTTTTTGATGTTGTTGTTGTTTTGTTGCTGCTCCTCGTGTGGCAGTGCCAGGAATTGAGTCAAAGTTTCGTTTGGCTTCATTTCGGTGCGGCAATTCATGTAAACACATTGCTTGACTTTGATTTTGAGAGGCGGTAAACGATGCCAGTTGGCAAGCGCGCAGACAGCCAAAGCAAACTTTTCCCTTTATATGAGACTACCCATTGTAATAGTTGTTGTTGTTGTTGCAGCTGCTGCTGCTGCTGCTATTATTGCAGAATAATGGCTGAAACTGAAATTCTAGGGTAACTGCAATTGGAATCGTGCGCTGCGTCAGCGTCCTGAATAACCGTGATGAAAATGCACTTAAAATACTTTTCGTTTGAGTTGATTTCACCAAGTCGGGCCCGTCTTCCGCTGCTGCTGCCACTGTCGCTCTTCTTCTTATTCGGTTACGGATACTGTCTAGCTCGTGATGGCGGCCAGAAACTCCGTCTGGCTTTAAGTGAACTTAGCGAGCGACACCAACAATGGGCGCAGGCATGTGCAAGTTGAGCCGCCTCATGAATATGGATGCAAAAGTTACGAGTGCCTTACCGAGTGTCCGATATCACCCATGGGTCCTGGTTTGCCGGGTGGTCCAATTGGTCCGGTTGCGCCGGTGCCACCGCGTCTGCCTCGCATGCCCTTCTCGCCTTTTTCGCCGCGCTCGCCCTTGGTGCCGTTGCCATCGCCCGGCTGGCCGGCCAATCCGGGTAGGCCTGGTGCTCCGGGCTCACCCTTGGGTCCAGCGGGTCCGTGCGCACCTTTGTGACCCTGTTATTGGCGTTAAAAGAGAGGACACGGAGGGATGTGTGTAAAATGATTTACGGTATTAAATATACGGTACATGCCCAGGGGGCGCACTCACGCCTAATTTGACCGTAAAACTCAATTTCAAACGTTTTGTCCTCGGCAAAAATTCAATTCAAACTCATTTTGAAATCAAATCAATTCTAAAATCCACAATCCCCACAATCAAACCAACTCACACGCACACACTACCAATACACATACGCACGTATATAAATTTATGCGCCCGAATGTATGCAATGCTTGGTGACAAGCCCGAAAACACAAAACCATTGCTAAGAGACGAAACCCACGGGTTACTTCTTGTACCCGAACCCAAATGCTATCAGGCGATATATTATGCCTCTTTCTAATCCAGTTTCTTTAGTTGAAAGGGAAAAATTTCGTGGAACTCGATTGCAGTATATAGATAAAGTGTATATAAAAAATAATAATAAAAATATTAATATCTGAAGACAGCCCGAGCTGTAAGCTTTCATAGAGAATGAACAGTACAAATTTGCACTTTGTTTAATTCCAAAGATATTTAGAGAGTTTTGCCGAGTTTCTTGTCTACGACTTAACATATTAATATGGTAAGTCTGACAGATTTCTACGACTTATCTTCCATTTGATAGCTATACGCTTTATATTTAACAGAAGATGCCTTTTATCTTCCGCTCCTCAACTGATACTGTTCGGGTATATGTTAGTCGAACCATCGAGCCATTGAGAAATCGCGCCGTCCCTGTACGCTGTTGCTTATGTGTACTTCTGCCTTTTTGGGACTTTGCCTTGCGGAGTTTGCAAAACGGCTGGCGGTCTGCAGTTTCGCCCCAGCCCCCCTGCTCAAGCCCACGCCCACGCCCCTGCTCAACCAAGTGCTCCCGATTTATCCCCAGTGTCGTCTTCCACATCATCAGCGCCTTAAATGGTTTGCCATAAATTTGCGCGCGCCTACTCGCAGTTTACGTGGTGGGGTAGGGGTAGGGGTTGGGCTTGGTGTTTGGATTTGGATTTGTAGTCTGGGGCTTTGTATATGGCTTGAGATGAGCGCTTTTGGCGTGTGTGGGACCGCTTTAAATTGACCTGACCCTGGTTGTGCTGGTTGCTGCAGGCCTCACTCTATATTGGCAGCTTGATGCGAACTAATGAATAATTAATAAGCCTCCCGCACGCCCCAAAACACACCTACGCATGTGTACAGATACGCGTGTGTGTGTAAGTGGTTGCAACATTACAAAGTACGCGCGGTTGCTTCCGGGGCTGTCTTGAATGGAGACCCGAATCGCGTTAGGGCTGTGGGCTGTGGCTGTGGCTGTGAGGAGCTGTCTTTTGAGTTAAATGAAATGTACCTAATTGTGCGTGCATTTATACGTTCAAAATGCTAATTTCAATATTAGTTTCGAAAATTCAAATGCAATAACAAATGTGTTTGTGTGCGTGGCCGTAAATTGGGCGTGAATTGATCAGAGAATCGGAATCGATTTTTTTATGTAGCTTCACAAAGCTGTGGCAGAAGTTTACGGCTTTTGCATAATTTCTTTTTATTTCACGCCCGATTAAATATGGTTCACCAGTGCCTGCCAAGGGGGCGTGGCGCAAGACTACGGCAAACTGCAAAGATTGAACCAAAGCGAGGCCTACAAAAAACACTGCCCCTGGCCAAATAAACATACATATATATATATATGTACTAATATATACATATATAAAGGTCAAATAAATCTTGACATACTCACACATCGAAATTGGAGGTGTAACGGCAGCATTCGTGAGCCCCAACACCGGAAGTTGGTTGACAATCCGTGAAACGCCCAGTTTCAGTCTACGATTCCTCCATTCCTCCGTCATGCTCCAACTCCTATCTACGTGCGACAAGCGCCCCGCCCCTCGCCGCCCACACAGAAATGGCAAACAAACTACAAACATATTATATGCCAGAGACTATGTGTTGGCAGCTTAAAGTTTTGAGGCACCACATAAAAGAAATATGCGCGCCACTTTTTCCAGCTGGCCGACCCTCGCTAACGAGGGGTCAAGCAGGAGCAGAAGCTCACTGGGAATCCCGGTCCCTAAGCTGCTAAATAGCATGAAGCGTAATGGCAGGGAAGTAAGCGCCATCTAAGCAGGATGAGCTGCACAAATGGCCAAAACTTATTATAAAAATAATACAGAATACAAGTAGTCGCAGAAGAGCTGCCCGTTGACTGCTGAAGGAGCAGAGGCGGGGGGGAAGGACTTTAGTAAACGATTTCTAATAAACTAGAAAGCACCTCGATCATATCAACTGGCAACCAAATGAGCTATAAACGCTTACAAATTGTCCCGGACGAGCCAAGGCAACAAATAATGCGACATTCTCGCTCGTATGTGGTCTGATAGAAATTTATGCGTCAATTTATGGACTGCCGACCACGCAAATGAATGCAGTGCAATAAATCTGAGAATTTCAGCTAAATGATGGCCACTTAGTGTGGAATTGAAGTACAAATATGACAAGTGTGAAGCCGGCACATAAATCTTCTCGCATGTTTTTCTAGCTGCTCACAAAGGCATATGGAAAAGAGACCAACATGCCATTGGGTATATTAATCCACATTTGGCGTTTGTTCTTGGCAGTCATTGCCCATTTTATGTTTCTAGCCTCGAAATCAATTGGGTAATCAATAGACCAGAAGTTATTATTTGACACAACAATGTTGGTCGCCCACTTTATAATGCATAAAGAGCTTAACACACACACACACACACACACTTGTATATACATAGGGAAATATTTGCCGGACAAGCGCTGGTATTGAACTTTGACTCACCTTTTCACCGCGTTCTCCTGGACGTCCGGGTTCACCTTTATCGCCGGTCGCTCCTTTAGGTCCTGCCTGGGTGGAGGTGGAGCTGCGTAGGCTGCCCATTGAGTTGCCCATTAGGGATTCCTGTGTGATTGTTGTATGTGTGTGTGAGTGTGGGAGGGGAATAGAAGGTAAGCATAGTAATTTGTTAAATATTTGCTTGTTGTACAATTTATATTTCGATACATGTATTTTTGGGCCATTTTTTAAGCAGCGGGCGACCTTTGATGCCACAACTGGCCCACACAAGAATACACGTAGTTTTGCACACACACACACACACACACATATACACATATGTGCTAAGGAAATTTGATTAATGATCTGATGCGCCTCTTTTTTTGGGCGTATGTGTGTGTGTGTGTGCGTGTGGCGGCGTCCCAAATGCTTGGGACTCTAATGACGCCGAGGGGTTCTAGTCCATTAGGTTATGCGGCCATTGCTTACCCAGAGCAAACTTTCGCTTTTGTTTTGTATTATTATAGTTTTTTGTTTCGTTTTTGGTTTATTAGTGGGAACATAAAATGAAATTGTTAAATGTTTATACCTTGAAAGTCCTGGTAGGATTCCAATTTATCTGTTATTTATGTGTTGATTGTTACAAGAATACATATTTTGTTTTTGGTACGATTTGTTTATAATATATATAGCATAGAACAATGGGCGTGGAATATTAAAGCGTATTATTATATGATTTCAATTTGATGGTGTTCAAAAGTTCATAAACTGGCTGTAAAATTGCAACTTTTACAAATTTACCTTGCCCCCACTTAATCCTCCCCCCACCACACATACACACACACACACAAGCAGACTCACAGTCAAGCGTCTAGGCCCGTCGGAAAACATTTGAAAAAGTTGTCTCCGTGTCAACAATCAAAAGTCGTTCTAATAAACTTAAAAGCTTTTTTGTTCTCCCCTGGCGCATTCCTGCGACAAGGTCAAAATGCTTGACAACAATAAGAACAACAACAATTGGAAACGCCTTTAAAAACGCCTCCCTCTCCCCCTCCCCCTATAAGCGAGCAATGCGATAATGATAATAAACCCCCGCCGCCGAACGACATAAAACAATGGGAGGCTGACTGTGCGAGCGTCTGATTTAACTGGCGCGTTAGCCATAAGTAGCTTGACACTCTCATAACCGTAACAGCGCGATAATGATTACGACCACAACCGCACACACACTCGCAAGCACACACACCCGCACACACACACACACACACACACACACGCAGACAGACAGCATGCTGAGATACGCCCAAGCAGGCAACATACGGCGTTGAAATGCGATGATAAAGCCGACGAAAAAAAATAAAAGTTTCGCTTGCAGAAAAGGGTTAAAAGCCGGCAATACAAATATGTGTGTGTGTGTGCGGGTGTGTGTGTGTGTGTGTGTGTGACTCAGTATCTGTATGCGTGTAAGCGCGTTTAACCGCGTGAACTGCGCGCCATGCGCTGATAACAGTAATTGCCACAAGCTGGCATGCCAGCACTCCGTAAGACCTGAATCACAAGCCCGCAATAGCACGTCGCCAAAGGGGGGGGGATCCACGTGAGAGCAGCGACTAGGCGGCGGCAGGGAGACAGCGACAGCGACAGCGACTGGGGCCGGGTCTTGGAGTGAGACGGAGACGCGGACTGAGACTGGGCTTGGCTTGTTTCGGTTTGCGTGCTCAGGACACTTAGGTTTCGGCATTTCTGCGAGATGTTCATGTTGTTCGAGGCGTTGTTATTGTTGCTGTTGCTTTGTGGTTTTAAGATTATTAGCGTAGATAACCCATTTGCGACAACGCGAACGCGTCCTGGGCACCTGCCATGCCCAAATCTGGCCAGCAATTTTTCACAGTGTACAGGTGCAGCAATCGCTCGCCGTGCGCAGCGTGCCTCCTTCACAGTCAGGAAATTGGTTTAGGCAAATTGTGTGTGTGTGTGTGTGTGTCTGTGTGTGTGTGTGGCTGACCAAACATGACCGATGTCTGCCGCCCGAAATGCGCCTTCGAGGCACACAATTCATAAAAGAAACGTGCGTGATTGGTAGCATCCGTCGGATATGGATAAACGGACGAGCGACTTTGCCTTTGAGGTCTACCGTAAAAGTTGCAATTTTTGGGCCAAGTTAAAAAAAATATCTATCTTCGGCTTACCGAAGATTTGATACTCTTGCCAATGCTGTTGGCTTTCTTGTTCAGCCTCGTTTAGCCAGAACGCAAGAGCAATTAATTAGTTTGTTACAAATGATAAGTTGCAAGCCGCGATTGAGCGACTGGAACATACCCTGTACCAAAGTTGGTGTGCTTAGCTGTTATGTACTCTGATATCCGTAGTATGGACAGACTTACGGACATAGCTGAATCGACTTTAGTATGAATAAAAGTTTCAGTTAATTTTTTACTTCGTACTTTCGCAAGAAACCTTTTTGGTACAAGGCATTAAGAGACTTAGTCGAGGTATTCTTTTAGCCAACACCATTTTCTTTCATGAACTGAATTTTGAAGAACAAAAATTAAAGTTAATAAACAAATAAAAGCTTAAATACTGGTAACTTTAACATGAGAGCACATAAATCTTAGGCATTAATATGAACCGTTTTCTGTTTAGTTTATGTGATTAAAAAAGTGATGTGAAAAAATAACATGCCTTAATAAATTAGAAAAAGGAAAAAACTAACCACGGAGTCAGGAGCTTGGTGTGAAACGGGAACCGAATCATTGGCAACTTTCGTTTTGTTGCAGCCCTATGAAACGAATAAATATGTTGATGATAATCAAGTAAAATAAAAAATAAATAAAAATTTAATCAACTTAAAGAAGACAACGTTAATATGATGAACAGATAATTGTGTTAAGTAAGACAATTTCTACTCGTGATATTCTTATAATTAATTTTTGAATAGAATTAAAGTTGTACTCACATCATAGCTCTCCGGCAAGCCAGGCGGGCCCGGAGGTCCGGGCGGACCCATCACTCCGGGCATGCCGTCGACGCCTGGCTCGCCCTTCTCCCCCTGCAGACCTTCCGGGCCGCGAGCGCCAGTTACGCCAGTGGCACCCTGCAAATGAAAAAAAATAAAAAAGAAAAGGGAAGAGACAAGAAAAAACGGCGCCGCCGGCGACCAAGAAATAAATCACATTAGTGGGCGTGCATATAGAATGTACGACTACGGCTACGTCTACGGCAATGTCTGCATCTACAGCCACAGCTACAGCTACATATATATAGGGTATATATATAGTCTACTAACTATTGGGGGGCCTGCTGGCCAGTTGGTAGCTTTTAACTGGCTGCGGTCGATTTACATAATCGTCGCGTTTTAGCCCGAGCTCATTAATCTACGCGGCCCAGCTGCCCAGGCCCAATAGGAAGTGGCAGGGGATGGGGGGAGCTGGGGAGAGGGTCTTAGCTTTGTGTTTCTGGTCTGGTATGTTGGCTGCTTTCTGGGAGGGGGTGCTGCACAAAAAATGTGTCTCCCAATGTCCTTAATCTTATGCAAAATGGTCACGCTGTGCGCCATTTGCGTGTTCTGTTCGCCATCGGATTGTTCGTGTTGTCGTTGTCCTTTGTACATTGTTATTTCAGTGGCAGGCAGTTGTTGCTATTGCTATAATGTTCTGTTGCTTATCGTCGTCTTTTAAATTAATTGCTATTAGTTAAGGGATTAGCAGTAGAGCAACAAAATTGTCGTAGGAATTTCCGGTATGCGCACCAGTTCGCCATATTTTACTCAAGCATTTCGAATGTCTGAAGGGTTTGGGAACGGGTTTTGGCCAGGACTACGACTGTGCTAGAGCGGGTCAACTTTTGGGTCTTTCTGCATTTTTGAGCAGGCATATTCTCAGAGCTGTTTGCTGTTAGCCACCAAAATGTTTTGCATACCGCTTTTCTTTTGATATATTGCAACGTATTGAAGAGGCTGCGTTCCACAGGTTGCTAAGCACATTGTCAATGAGTTGAGGTTTTTTTCATTTGTTTTTTGGTTTTTTTTCGAGAGACTAAGCAAAGTGTTGTCTGTGTCTGAGCCAAAATAAAAATGCATTTGCAGGATGCTAAGGCTACGAGATTATATGCGAACATAGAAGCAACGTTTCACAGATTTTATATTTTTGGCCAGCCCCACAAAAGTTACGAGTCTTTTTGGCTCTTTAACGTGGCAGGCACTTCTGGGTTGAGTGGATGTTGAGACCAACAGCATAGTGGACCTAGCCTTTGACCGGACACACACACGCAACAACTGGCACCCAGCTGTCGAGAGTGAGAGAGAGAGAGAGCAGTCTCTTTGTGTCCTTAGATAGATACAACTCCTTTTGGTTGCAAAAGACGTTGCCAGCTGATGAGATAATATAACGAGTAGCGCCCAAAGTGGATAAGTGTTTAAGCCTGAGTTGCCTGCCGTTTGCGAGCGTAAAGTTATAAAGAAATTTTCGTTTCCTGCTTGCACGTTAACGTTTTGCCTCGTTTCCGGTTACACGCACACGCACGCACACACGCACAAATTATGATGTTTGACTTGCTTTAAGAGAGCAGCGCATTCAAGTGTGCTTCTGCGTATGTGTGTGTGAGTGTGTGTGTGTGTGTTTGTGTGTGTGTGTAACCAGCTGGTGATAACCATCGCACTCTCATTGCCATGCTCTCTTCCTCTTGAAGATTAGAAGATGTGTGTCATGAAATTGAAAATGCGTTTAATCCGTATCAAATATTGACTTTTGCCATTTTGGCCTTCCAACCCGTTGCGCTTGTATAAACTAAGTATAGAGTAGTCGCTGGTACTTACGGTAAGTCCAGGGGCTCCGGACTTTCCATCTCTGCCCGGCGGACCGGGCGGGCCGCGCAATGTTTCGCGTATCGTTTCATTGTCCTTAAAGGCTTCCAGGATATCAGACGCATTACATGTACATTCGCCAGTGTATTTCTGCAATTGATACAAATTTTGCTATTCAATAACCAAGCCGTAACCGAATTAATCCAGACAGAGTCCTCCTCGAACCCTCTGCTTGATTTTGCAAGTGCACAGACACTTTTTTGGTATTTGCCAAGGAATCACCAAAGTTACGGATTTGGCTTCCACTTCGAATCCAGCTGCTTTGTCGTTTGGTGCGCAAATAAATGGGCCCTGTCTCTGTGCACTTGCAGAATCGGAAAATAAGTGCCAAGTCGACTTTTATACTTACAGCCCCCGCACTTGGTGTCTCCACAAAGGGCGGATACGATGGTGTTTCACCTTTGGGACCCGGCGGACCGGGCGGCCCAGGTGGACCACGTATACTATCGCCCTTGGGGCCTCGATCGCCCTTCTCGCCCTTGATGCCGCGATATGCTGCGGGAGGGAGAGTAGCAAAAGCAAAAGCAAAAGCAAAGTCATTCCATTAGCAGGCTGCCTAATTAAAATCCGGACAAAGTCCAGCATCAGGTGAACTTACGTCTCTCGTGCGTTGACTGCGTCTGTCCGGGGGCCTGCAAACCACTGTCGTCGAAAATGTCAGTTGCCTGTGATGAAAATAGAACAAGAACAAGAACAAGATGTAAGTGACATTGGCTTATTGAAAACGCATTTACGGAAAATGCAAATAGCTTTTGTTGCCATGCCCATAAATGCTGCTCAGCCTGCAGGTGCAACTCCGACTGCAACTGCAAGTGCAACTGCAATAAACCGCATCGAAATACTATGTGGAGCAAGGCTCTATGCAAATCTAATTGAATATTGTTTGGCCAGCTCTCGAGTTGGTTAACTTATATCTGATTAAAAACTAACCTCAATATTTGCCGAGGACCACCACCCTTCGTTTGTGATATCATTCTCATCGACAACGGGCTCATCGGGTGGTGAATTCTGAATGCATTTCGTGGCATTCAACATGAAATAAAGTTCAAATTATAAAACATAATAAATGAAAGGTAAAAAACACAAAATAGGTTAAATGATAATAGTATGGGAAAAAACACACCATTTCTTGTTCAGGATCAGCTAATAGTTCAGGATCTGCTTCGGTCGAAAACTCATTCTCCAAATCCTTCAAAATGGAAATCAAATTAATAACATAAACGGGCAATAGGTAAACAAAAAGTGAATGGGATGAATTCAAAATTGAATAAAATACAGTCTTAAATCATATTAAACTTAAACTGGGAATACAAAGAAAATTTGAATATGTAACTTGATATAACAATCATTTGATATAAGTTATTTATCTTTGTTCAATTTTTAATTAAGTTTTTACACCTATGGGACTTTACCAAGTCGAACTAAGAATAAATTGCTTAAAATCTATTATTTGAAGCCTTAAAACTGTTTTGACTGCTTAATAATTCATTTTGAACTAAAACCATTTGAACGAACCTGAATTGGAGCTGAAAATGTTGAACTTACCGTAGGCACGGCCAACGTTGGCTTTGGGGGCGACATGCATTGAATTGCTATGGCATCCGGATTGCCATAGACATAGATTTTTTCTAAATAGCCCTGTGCGTAGAATACGTTTGTATAGAAGCTTGGACAGATTTGCAGATTTATATTAATATTGCGTTTCGTATAATTATTGTAACATTTATAGCCAAGCGGCAGCACACCATAAAACCTGGCCCTTAGGCAACTAATGCATCAATAAATATGTATAATAAATCAATCAATTTGAATAAATGCACACATAAATCTGTTGCTAATGCACCGCAGTCCCATTTCTATTCTATGGCAATTGTAATTGCTGCAAATCGAAATTAATTATTAATGTTAATTTCCAATAGCACTTGCCACTTGCCACTTGCAACTTGCCACTTGCCGCATGCTGCCCACGCACCTAATGTGCGCGGCGCGGCTTCTCCTCTCCAGTTTCGCTCATAAAGAGCGAGGGAAGTCCGTGACACAGAGAAGCGGAAAATGGGAGGGGGTTCCGCCATTACACATAAGTACACAATATGACTTACACATAACAGACTTACCTGGAAAATGAGAGGGGCTGGGGCGGGGTGGGGGGCACTGCTATCAGTGGTCTATAGAAATGCTAACCGCAGACGATACAGGCCCTAGCAGCGAAACAATGGAACACGGACAATGCGATGCTATTGCACAAACACAGACAGTTATCGAAAGAAAGAGAGAGAGCGAGAGGGAGATAGAGAGAGAGAGAGAGCAAGTGAATGCACATTTGCCATAAACCCTGTTCCGGGTTCTTTCAAATAAAAATGGCAGCAAACACTCAACTGGTTCACTGGCAATCCTAGTGCAGGCCAAGCACAATGGCAGGAGTCATCGCAGCCATTGTTGTTGTTGTCGTTGTTGTTGTTGCTATTGTTGTTGTTGTCCTAGAGAGACTGTAACTGATAGTAATGGCCGTGCAGCTTTTATGCATCCCAGTTAAAAGTTCTGTCTGAGACGTCGAGCCGTTGAGTTTCGGGTTAAAAGCGTGCAATCGGCTTTCAGAATGGCTTAATATGCTCAACGCTCAACAGCATACGGCCCCTGTCAGACGGAAAGGATTGAACGTGAAGTGTGGGTCGGAAGAGGGGAAGAGGGAGGTGGGGCAGGACAACAGGGCTACAGGACCGTATCACACACGTACTACACTGCATTAAATGGCCGCCAATAAACATTGCTCTGTTCCATTTCATTTGCCGTCTCTCTCACTCACCCTTTCTCTCTCTCTCTCTTTCTCTCTCCCTCTCTCTCTCTAATTCTGTCTCTTTCTCTTCTAGCAACGGCTTCAACCTGCAGCTTGTTGCTCTGCTGAGTGGAGACATTAAAGACTTCTCTTTTTTTATAGACTCTACTCATTGAAAATGCATTTATAAGCAGGGTATAAGACAATTTTTAAAATGTAATTAAATTTTTAAATTTTATGTACAAAAGCTCTTGAAAATCGATACATATCGATTCCCAGCTTCGGGCTGCGAAAGAACAAAATTATCATTTAGGTTTTAATTTCGCTTACAAGTAAAGAGTACATAGTACAAAACTCTTTTAGGAATTATATCATAAGAATTTCAATAAAATACACTCACAAACACACAACAGAGTATTTTCTAGTCGCCAACTCTCGACCGGATTATAATTTCTTGTTTTGCTTGGGTTGGATTCGGTTGAATAAAACTATGCGCAAGGCATACGACAGGTCAGCGAAAGCGGAAAGCAGTAAAAATCCATTTATACATGTATGTGTGTATATGTATATTTACATTCACGTAAATGTTTGCCACTGTGTGAGTGGCCCAGTTCGGCTTTTAAGCCCACCCCGCTCTGTCTGTGTGTGTGTGTGGGTGTGTGTGTGTGGAGGTGTGTGTTTGTGCAACAAAATTAGCCTCAGAGAAATTCACTAGAAACGGAAATTAAGTAGCTGGATGTGGCATTTCTGGGGCGTGAATCGCTGTTTCTTGTTCCTTTCGTTTATCCCTTCCCCCCGCTAAGGCGTGACATTCACAATTACCTGGTGGCCACAGGGATTCCAGGTAATTGACAACTATAAACAATTTCACCAGCGCAGAAGACATGCAGTCCAAGTAGTTTATATATACCTAGTCATAGCTCGAATTTGGATTTGGTGAAGGACATTTTAAAGAAATCTGTATTCTTACAATTTAAGTTTGGCCAGATTATTAGAAAAAATGTATTTGCCATAAACAGAAATATCTGAGCTGTCGCCTGGGAATGCGATTCAAAGCAACGTTGACAATGGTTCACCCTTTGGGTTAGTTCATAACAGTACTCGTAATTTGAACCCTTTTTTTAGAGGGCCTGTAGTACACGAGTCGAGAGCGATGAACTGCTGATAGGAGGACATCAAAGCAACCTCTTTGGCAGATTGTGCATGACAACGCAGCGAGGCAGACAAAGAGATGGGCCAGGGGCCAGGGGCGCACCAACGAAAAGGCGTGAGCAAATAAATAGGCAACCGAAACAAGCAGGACAGGAAGCCGGGCGAGGGTCAAGCACAGACAATGGTCGCTCAGTCTCTTTAAATAATCAAAAGTGGCCCAGAGGCGACCAAAAGTAAAGACTTGTCTGTTCGCCAATGTCGTAGCTGAGTCAGTTTTAAGCTGTCAACCTAAACGTAACCAGTAGGCAGCGAGAAGCTGCTGCTGCTGCAGCTCGGTCAAGTGGCGCCACGAGCAATTAACTGGGGCTGCGACTGAGACCGAGAGTGTGCCGTGTGCCTAGGCTGTACATGTGAGTGGCGTGTGCATTTGATTTTGTCTTGGGCCGCACATAATTAAGGCCAGCAGAGCAGCAAGGCAGAGGCGCTAAAGCGGAGCAAGGACATGCCAGGAGAGCAGTCCGAAATGAACGTCAGGAGCACGGAACGACAGCAATGCCAGCAGCGGGGGCTGTTGCACTTGACAAGGGTTCGCATTGCGAGCAAAACAAACAAATAAAACCCTCACGCCGTTGACCTGCTACCCCAGTCAGGCCAAAAGGTATGCAACCTTTTGGGCAGTAGTTCGTTTCGTTCTAGTATGCCAGACACGTTTCTGCTATATAAAAATACAAAAAAGGACATTGCCCGCAAACGGAATCCATGCAGCCTGGCAATTTGTCAAAAATGTGTCAATAATGTAGATCGATTGGGAACGATTGCGGCCCCTTAAAAATAAACCAAAAAAGGGTTCAAATTGATTATAAGTATCCTTCTACGCGCAAATGGTTCAATTAGAAAGGGTTTTCTCCCATATTTGTTTTCCCACAGCATACTAGAAAATGCCTGCAAAAATTCACCTGGAATCTAAAATTGCTAAAATGCCAAGATTATTCCTTCGGCTCCTTTAGCTTCCCCTGTTCTTAAGTTGATAAAACTGCAGCCGGATATTCATTTTTGTAAACACACTTCGGCAGCTTTTTAATGTGCTTTGCGGCATAATTAGAGCTCAGATAGACTTAAGTGAAGCTTACTATCATCATGAGCTCAAGTCTCAGTTTGCTTAGAAAATTAATAGTTTCTTGGCCAACGGCAAGGATGGATTTATGGCTAGAAGCTATAAGCAATTACAGCGATACTCTATCTTAAATGGCATCGGTGACAGTCACAGATCTCTACCTGGAGCTCACTTTGTCAGCTGTTGGGCGACTGTCGCCGGTGCCAGGCAGCTCTTGTGTAGTTAAAATTAAATTTTAATTAAGCACAAATATTTAATAAGCATAAATTACGGCATGCAGTGGCAGCAGAACAAAAGGACTGCTTTAAATTGCGAATGGCAACTGAAAATGGCATCGCATTAAGATTAGCATAACTTGTTTTTATAACCGCTCCCCACCAACTCCCGACTCCCCCCTCCGTTCCGTTTCCTCTGTACTTGTTGTCTGTTCTGTGCTTTGGACTTATATAACAGAAACAGGAAAGAGACAGCGACAGCGACAGCGAAAGCGACAATGACACAGCAGGCGGAAACGGATATACATACATTTTAGTCTTGCGTGCGCGCGCCCCCTACGAGTGTGTGTGCCTGTGTGTGTGTGTGTGTGTGTGTGTGTGTGTGTGTTAACATCTACAAGTAGCAGCAGCAGCCAGCAGGCAGCTCTCCTCCATCCGTTTGTATAAAAGTTATGCGCAGGTTAATAGATAATTAACCATGCAAATTGCCGCGCAACAGTTTACAAATATTCTCAGCGTCATCCTCGAAAGACAAAAATGCCGCGTAGCAGGTGTGTTTGCGTTTGTGTGTGTGTGTGTGTGTGTGTGTGACACGCGTTCAAGTACAAAGGAATTAACTCTAATTACTTTGTAATGCTGATTAAGCCAGTTAGAGCGCATTAAATATGTAAACGGTATTCCAACATTCTTAGCATATTCAGGCAGAGAAGACATCCGGCAAATAACTCGGTACTGAGGCACATATGAGTGCCAATGAGTGCAACAAAGTGAGTTATAATGATTTAAGCTGCATTTCAATGCCTATTACGTGTTTATTTACAAGCCAAAAGCTGTACGAGCTGTACTTCAATTTCCATTTCCATTTCAATTTCAATTGCAAATTTCAATGGCATATTTTATGGCAGCGCACAAATGAAAACGAGACGGTCTAAAAATACCAAATTTAAATTCACCTTTATGGTCGACAAAAAACAAATGCCACAACACAGCCCCAGCGTGGCCAACTGTGGCATGGCAGCAGCAGCAGCAGGGGCAGCAGGGGCAGCAACAGGGGCAGCATTGGCATAGTTTCTAAATCACTTTCTGTCAGCCGTTTACAGGAGCAACAGCAGCAGCAGCAGCAGCGGCAGCGGCAAGGATAACAATCGCAACATCAAAAAGTTGCCCACTTTTTGTAATTTTATTTTATTTCCGTTTAAGTGCGTGCGCCAAGGTGCTGCCCGTCCACACGCCCCCAGTCCCCCAATGCCCACGCCCCGCCCACGTCATCTGTCGGGGGTACGGTGCGATTTTAAAGCTAAATTATTGCAACATAAAATTTTACGGCCAAGTTGAGGTAGATGCCGCACAAACATCCGGCAGGTGTGCAGAGCTTAATTTTGTGCACTTGACTTTGGACACTTGGCGGCCGTTTGAAAAGGGCTTCATCTTCATTTTATTTGAAGCGGCCTCTTTTTTTATTTTTACTCTTCTTTTTGTTGCCTTGTTCCTCGCATATAATCTGAATAAATTACTTTGCACATTTTGCGGCGCATAAATAATTTAAGTTACCCCCCCCCCCCCCCCAACCAGAACCCAACCCAATTCAAATCTTTTCACACATTTATAAGTCTATTCAAGCACAGGGGGGAGAGGGTGTGTGTGTGTGTGTGTGTGTCTGTGTGTGCGGGTGTGCCTATATACATAATTGTGGCAGCAGACGCAAAGGCAGAACAATGAGACGGCAAATTCCCGCCACACAAAGTGACAGATTTTTTTTTTAATTTTGCTAAAACCTACGACTAATTCTCAAACGAGCTGACACAAATCTCGAAAGTTGTTACACCAACATATTTGCAGGCCGCCCCGCTGCAACACTGCCCCGCTGCCCCGCTGCACCACTGTCCCCACGACAGGCCCGACAATCCGACAACCCGTCAGCCCGACAGCCTGGCAGAACTGTCACCAAGTTCTGTCGCTCCGTTTGGCTTTGCATCTGTGCTCATCCCGACTAGCTGCGAGCTTTTGTTGACTTTTTTTTGTTTGTGGTTTAAACACAAACAATGACTACACACACACACACACACATAAATTTATATATATATATAGGTATATATAAATATATATGTAGAGTACGTAGATTATGCTAGCACTTGGGCTGGATGCCGGTAAAAAAAAACTGGAGCTGCAGCAGGAGCAGCAAGCGGAAATGCAACAATGGTGTCGAGCATTTGGTAAAAGCGCCAGCAACAATTAGCTTAAAGCAAGCAATGCACACACACACACACACACACACACACACACACACACACACACACACACACACACACGGACGCACATTGCATTTTGCATAAACCAACACGTTATCTGCGTATTAGTGTCCTGCGCGTGTGTTGGTTCAGACAGTTTTAAAATAACAATGGCAAATACGTATATACTGTGGCCAACGTTGCGTATACGCAATCAAAAAGCAGCTAAAGGACATTTTTTTGATTGGATTTGTTGTTTGGTAAAATATTTTATTTAATTAAGAATTAACTTGTGATGAATTAAATGGAAAAATGTTGAAAGCACTAGTCGGGAATGCTGCCCAAAAAGATACCCTGCCCCCCTGATACCCTAATATTTTTAAACAGTAGCTGTTCAAGCTGTGTATTTTTCTGCATACCCTAGCCTTCCATATTCCACAGTATGCAGTTAATTTTATATTTAGTTAATTAACTAATGCAATAATTTACTTTATATTTGTCTAAATTGTGCTCAGTCGCCCGTCCCCGACATGTCAATGTACCTTAATCGAGTACAAATTTAGTAAAGTCCAGTCGGCTCGAAGAGTCTCAAGTTATATTTTCAATTTTTTTTAAGCTACAAAATGCCAGCCACTAAAATCCAAAGTAATCCGAACGAGGAGAGCGCTACGAAGCGTTCGCCGTTATACGTGAGTCTCGAGCTGCGCAATCTGATCGGAGAGCTGATGATGCCACGGATTGAGATGCTGCAAAAAATAGTCTCCACACGCTTCGTATCCGAAGCGCAGAACGTGGATGATAATGAGAGTGAGAGCGATTGGTGGCCAGATTACAGCATCTATTCGCATCTGCACTACATGTCCGAGATGAATGTGAGTTATGTGAATACTTTATTAATTGGCTGATTTGATCAGTTTTCCATACAGGGTCTAATGCACCTAACGCAGAATGCCCTGAAAGGCATGACCGATGAGCTGAAGGCTATTGGCGCCAAGTTCCAGGCCTTTGTGGTCGAGCACTTCAAGGCTCTCCAATCAGCCTGTGTGGACGAGGAGACACAGCCACCAGACGATAAGCAGCTGCTTGGCCGCTACCTCTTGGCCCAGAGCCTGATCAAGGACATGGCGACCTTTGTCAATTGCTGCAATCGCCACTGCAACAAGCTGCTGGCACAGCGTAACATTTACTCTGAACGGGCCTCGGAAACCAAGAGCACCGAGGATCGTATACGCCTAAAAATCTTCGATGAGCGCAGCTTTACCCAGTTGCACGGCCGCATGTCCAGCTTGAAAGGCTTTGTGCAGGACTTTTGCGATTTGTTTGACTCCGAACAGGCACAGTCGGCGGTGGCGGATAAACAGGATGCTACTGCCCTGGCTCCGGCTAGCATAATATCCACGTAGTACTGACTCGTTTGTTGAATGGTTATAACCCGTTTCTTTGTTCTAGTTTACCCGGCCAACCAAACGAATACACTCAAGTGCACACACACGGGCGCGCACGCACACACATACACACACACACATACATAGATGTGAGGGCTTCATTTGAGAGGGCTGTAATAAAGAGAGCACCCCCCAGTGTATTGGAGTATCCAGAAAAGCTTTTTATGCTTCAAAGTCAATATAGTGTACCATGTACGGAGTAGAGTTTTAAAACGTTAAGTACGGCGCACACAGACGTGGCCGGGCCGGGCCGGGCCTCCTGCTCGGTGACATACTTGTGCCCCTGCCCACTCAACCAGGCAGTTAGTTGCTTCAAGCACAAGCGCCATTCAGGCGGAAATGCAGCTCCGAAACAGCAACAGAGCGACAAGCAACGAGCGTTGAACGGTGAGCGTTGAGCGCTGAGCGGGGCCGGAGGCGAAAACCTCTACGTGAAGTGTGCCATCAGTTTAAGGTTTTTGTGGCCGGCAGCAGCAGCAACGGCAAAGCACACATCCAGCCAGCCGCCCTCTACCTCTACTCTATTTTCATAATAAACAAATGGGTTGTATGGTTGGTTGGGCTTAACTTTTGGGCTGCCAGCAAGTCGCAGTCGCAGATAGTCGAAAGCCCGTAGATGGCGACAAGTCCCGGGCACAAATCAGTGCTATTTATATTGTGGCCAGGTTGAGTTGGGGGCTGCAATGTGCGTGGCGAAGCTGCAGCTTGTCAGCACGCTCACCAACTGCTGCTGCTTGGGTTACATCCAATTTGCAAAAATAACCGCAGGAGTCGCATCCTGCCACACAAAAGTTCAGCTGCAACATGCTCTTATCTTTGACATGCAGCACACGGTGGCAGCAAATCGACAACGCAACTTGCACTCCAAGTTGCCTGTCAATGCAACAAGTTAAGTTCGAACGTGGAGCCAGAGTTTGCAGGGGTGGGAGAACAACCGGGAGAAGTGACAAAAACTTTGTTGTGCCTATCGCAGGCGAACCGCAGAAGTCAGCGCATCTTCTGCAAAGTTACGCTATCTATGCCATCAAGTGTCTCCGCGGGGGCAGCAACAGCTGTGACCGCGGGGCATGTCACACACCAAACAGAGTATAGAGTGGGGAGGGCGGGGCACAGAAGTGTGGCGGAGTCGGAAGTGCGTCAAGTTTGTTCGTGGCACAATAAATATATAATAGACAAATGCTTGTCGGGGCGTGTCTAGTTGAGGGGGAAGGTATTGGAGTAGGTGTAACTGTAGGTGTGTGCGTGTGCGTAACGTATTCAGTCCCTTTGCTATATCGTTTACGTTAACGTTTGCGCCCCTGACTTGTGCTTTAATAAAATATTATCATATACGTAACGGAAGATAGTTTTTCATATGTTTATACACAAATATGTGCGCACGAGTCGGAATGTCGGCGCCAGCTACTTGCAACATGCCAAACTTCTCCGCTGGCTTCTCTTTTCTTCTGGGGCCAACTCTTTATTTTTCCTCTAACAGCCCATATCTCCACCCCTATCCCTCCCCCTTCCCACTCAATTCTTATGTTGTCTCAGTAGTGCACATACATATTTTGATACTCTCATTATTTATTACCAGCTGCGGGAGTAGCCGAGCGAATGCGACTACATTCATAAATATATGACTAGCGAATGCCGCTGCAAATCTAATGGAATGTGTTTTCTTGAGTTTTTTATTACCCAGCCGAGAGTGTGGATTGTGTGCCAGTTAAGAGAGCCGGAGAGTGGAAAAGATTGCGTAACACACTAATGTACATAGTTACGATTGTCTGCGTAAAGCTGGGATACTTTGTTACAATTCCACTGCGAAGCATGCTCTTTATGTCGATGACATTATATTTTATTTGTCCCAGTTCCTTCGTTAACTTCAATTTGTGCTTAGAAAGCATTTCGCCAGTTCCAAGAACCCTGCGAATCGATATGGAATGGAATCTTTGCAGTGCTTACCTAAATATAGACCTAACGTTTATCGAACTTTAACTAAAAATAAACTGGCATACAAAAAGGAAAAATTCCTTTGAAGGAGTATGCAGGACAAGCTGATACTCTGCACCATGCAGAAAATATGCTATTAAATAATTATGAAAATAATACAGTTTCAAGATTTTATCTGGCATGATTATAATGTAACTCATTTCTGACATTATAAACAACGTATTTATTTTAATGAAAATTGTGTTGTCGGACTTGCAGCTATTTCCGCTTGCAGTTCTGCATGGCTTATGGTCATGTTCCGATATGGAATGCTTACCAGAAGTTAAGCAATTGCGTGACAGTGTCCACTTTGCGCAACACGCACCTCTTGACTTATCGTGATAAGATATAGCCCCGGCAAACGCCACAGAAGCAGGGCATCAAAGAGTCGAGCATACGAGGCCAACTAAATTATGAACTTGTGCGATAGCAATTAGATTCAATAACCAGCAATTGGTCAGGTGTATTTTTGTTGCTCTACAGCACCTGCATGGGGTCACAGCTAATAGCGGTCAATATAAGTGTCCTGCTAGTAGTTGTAGGTGTTGAAGAGTCCAGTCTAATTCGACGCATTTACAATAATTGCCACCGCTTTTGGTTAATTGGGCACTAATGAATGCGAATACGCCTTGTTGTTGCTATTGTTGCTGCTTGTTGTAGTAAAAGTGGTTATAATTGTTGTTGTTGTTGATGTTATTGCCGTTGCAAAACCACACACAGTTAAACCACAGGCCACATACGTATAAGCTCACACACACACACACAAACACACGCACGCACACACAGCCACTGTGAACCACTCAGTCAATAGAGCTAGTTGCGGCAGCCAAATAACCACCTCAATATAATACAATAACAAATTGCCTGTCAATCTACGTGTAACTTTTATAAATTTCCAGTAGGGGCCGCTGCACGCTACTAGACCCTGCTAAGCGTAGTAGAAGCAGGGCTGTTTGCCGTTTGCCGTTTGCCGTGCAGACGCCTCGCGGCGCGTTCGCCTCAAGTTTCAGCCATAATTAACAGCGGCTGTGGAAACTGTGCGAAAAACTAGGGGGCAACAATAACAACAACTGAAACGGCAACAACAAACAACAACAAGAACAAGAACAACAGCTGCAACGCGCTGAGGCTTTGTAATGTTAGCTGCTGCTAATGAACTCACTGCCGACGCCCCGTTAGCGTGCCAAAGGGCGGTGTCAAGGGCGAGAGAGGGGAGCGCGACTGGCAGCATGCAGAAATGACTTTATTAGTTCAACGTTCAGCCGCGCCGTGTCGCTGCCAGTACTCGGGCTTTTATTTAGATTTTTATTGCTAAACTTTGTTACCTTCTCTTTTTTTTGCCACTTTGCCAAACACATTCGTCCGCACAAATGAAACTGGTTTGTGCGCGGGAAGGGGAGGGACAAGGAGCTGAGCAATGGGAACGTCTATCGAAGTCAGCTCGTTAACGGCTGTCGCTTGACTTCGACTTCAACGTCCTTCTCATGCGACACTGTGAATGTTTTAAATGAATGTTTTTTTTTTTGCTGCCCTTCGCCCTTCGTTGTTGTTGTCGTTCCTGTTGTGGTTTGTAGCTGCATTAAATTAGTTTAATCACTATGCAGACTACGCGGTCTGTCGCTCGTCGCGGCCCAGAGTCCCGGGTAAAAGCCAGCCAAGCCCATAAGTAAGCGTAAACAATGTCAAAGCAGTGCACACTGTAGTAGCCGTAGCCGTAGTAGTTTACTGTAACTACCCAAATGACCCGCTCCCAGTCGGGTGTCAATAGACACATTAACTGGGCGTGCTGCTGGCAAAATTAGCACAACAATTATGCAGGTATTAGCAGACGAGGCGACGGCGTTGATTGTGTTCTTTGTTACCTGCCAAGAGGTGTAAACAATGGGAGGTGTCCATACCAAATGGGGGTCCATTCTATGCTACCTAACTATATGCAGGCAAATAATAAATATGTATGAAAACCATTTTCTTATCCATTCAATCTAGCATACAATTCGTATGCTCTGAGCCTAGACTTTATATTCAACCTAATTGGCAGCAACATTTTGCTACAATATTAAATTTGGGCCGCTTCAAGTAACCTGAATAAAAAGTTTATTTCGTATTTGATATAATTATTTTTGCATTTTCACCGCACGCGCTTCAAAATGTTGTTGAAGTATCAAATTTTGAATATGGTTTGGCCGGCGCTTTTAAATTGGCCCACAAACAGACACACACATGCACACACACACACGCACATCAGCCACCGATGCGAGGCCATTAAAATACCACTTGAGTGGGCTTTTGTGTGTAACAGCGATCCACCTGTTAATCCACACACGCACACACACACCAGCGCAGATACTAATCAGAACCCACAAAACAGTTGAAAGGTCATATTACGTATACGCAGGGTGCGCAAAACTTAAAACGAACGCATTTACGAGTAGTAATACCCTGTAACCATAGCGAAAATGGGTAACTTGAGCTTGCACAATGCCAGTATTAAGTTAATTAACTTTTATTTGAATAAATATCGCCTTTACGGCCTGAAGTCCTGAATAAATGCTTGCTGAAATGTTTACTGAGAGTTTAGGACTCGCACTCTACAATGGAATAATATTTTTTACTCTTTTGAAGCTACTTTCTATTTTATATGTTCTTATACATCTTTGCAGGATCAAAGAAATCTTTATAAATTGCCAGCCAAATTCGAGAGGGAGTCGGACTGATTCCCGCGCTGACCTCTATTATGGCATTGACCACAGAGTATGTGGCAGTCGGTGATTGCATTTTGATGTATTCTTGTTTTAAGTTGACAACACTCAACCCTTGTCAGTTTTGTCAACTTATCTTGTGCCACGGGGCAGAGAAGAACAAGCGCTTCCAATGTTTTCTGATAATTACAATGGTTTCCTTTTTAATTTATACATTTCACACACACACTGACATGACATTAACTCACCTGGTCAAGCTAAGCTACATGCCTTTAGCTCAAACACACACACACATACACACACACGAGCACACACACAGATAAACATGCTCCTACATATGACACATGAGGACAGCAACAAAATGGTTGGCTGTCATGAAACATTTGTCACCATAAAGTTTATTTGCTTTCGTGTAGTGTAGAAATATATTCTATTTTTCTTTTTCATGTTTTTTTATTTGCTCAGCGGTATGGCAGCGTATTTAAAAGCAAGTCTAAACATTTTGTGGCCTCTTGTTGCTTAGATGTGTGCGTGTTGGGGTCGCATAAGCCGCGGCCCATGTGCTCCCCTCTGCCCGACCTTCGCACTGGAGACATTTGTTCGCATTTCAAGCAGCAGCAGGAAATTAAGCATTTAGCATTACAAATTACACATTACACGTATTACGTATTACAAATTATACGGTTTAGCAGCTGGGACTTTGACTACGTCTAAAACTAGAACTGAAAACTGAAACTGAAGCTCATAAATTGGTTGCAGTTGCACGCTTTATTGTCGTTGTTGTCCAGGAGACTCGTAATTATAATTAATTGGCAAGCTCTTGAAGCTGATGATATGGCATTTGATATGTAGTTTAGGGTCTTCCCTGAACTTGTTGCTTTTGGTTTAGTTACCTGTATCCTGGCTGCCACACGCTCGCCGTTGAAACGATTGGGGTTGAACCAACCCTTCGTCGAGCCCGTCACAAGCACAATGCCGAGCAGGAAGAATAGTATTAACGCGGTTATAACGAGTTTCGCGCGCGTCGAAATGACCATTGCCATGTTTCAATTTTGATATTTACACACGGTGACACTTTAACACTTAGCACTAGAAACCAAATCGGCTAACACTCACGATTGCCTGGAAAACAAAAAAGATGCATGAGTTGGCATATTAATTGGATGTGGTTGTTAGGCATGTTGTTGCTATTGCTGGTTGGCCACATACTACAAATGGTTTGAATGTTGTGCTCTTGGCTTGAATGTATTTGACCCTTGGGCTGCTGCTGCTGCTGCCTGTGGCGCTTCTGAGCGCTGCCTAATGGCTTTTGTGGCACGTATTAACCTTGCCAAGCGCTTTTGTGGCACACGCGCCTCTCGAGCGCCCATATCAGCCTCTTCTCAGGCGCTCGCACTGCCACTTCCTCTGAACGCTACAAATGTAACACGTTTTATTTAATTTCTCTTCCCTTCCCCCTCTCTCACTCGCCCTCTCTCACCTATTGCCTGTGGCTTGCTCGCTTGTCAGCATTTTCTCACCGATTTGCGCCGCAAAAGGGGCGGCTAAAAAATAAAAGCCAGCAAAATCAAAGAAAAAAAAATGAAGGAATGAAAATAAAAAGAAACAGGCTACGAAAAGAAACTTTATGAAAAGTTAAGCTGCCAACAAGTTTATTTGCGAAAATATTGAATTATAGCCACGTCATGGCGAAACGAAATATGTGAGTCTCAAGCTACAAAACGCGTTGCCTAGATTTGGCCACATGCTAAAGATGTCTCGGCTTTTATTTGGAGCGCATAAAGGCATAAGCCGAATGCCTGCGGTGGGCGTTGGCGCTGCTGGCGTGTCCTTGAGCGCCCCAAAAATGAAATAAAAAACGAGCGCCAACTTTTCAACCTACATAATTGCGGTAAAAGTTGGCGCACAACACACACAAAAGTATCCTTTAACACACACACACACACACACACACAGAAACACACACACGGGCGCGAGCAGTTAAGCGGCAGGCTCAGCGCGCACAAAAGTATGCTACAGTCAGCGCATAATTACGATAATCGTGTCTGTCTACCAGCAGCAGCGCAGTCCAAACGAACAGACGCGCTCAACTGACACCGCAGCCACGCCCACACGCCCGCACACCTGCACACACACACACACACACACACACACACAAATACCTCGCTCTGAAATGGCAGGCAGTTATTGAGTCAACGGTTGAGTCAGTGGTGTAAAACAAACTTTTTTGTGTGTGCCCAGAAAGAAAGCCAAAAAGAAACTTTTTTATGCGCCCAAGAGTCGGGACTCGAGAGTGGAGCTGCCTTTGCCATTGCCAAGCCCGTTCCCGTTCCCGTTCCCCCACCCCCTCCCTTTGCCATCGCCTTTGCCCTTGCCTTAGTGGCACTCTTCACGCAGCATTAAAATTCTACGGCTGCAGCCCCAAACGCTGGCACAGGAGCAGGCGCAGCAGTTTAAGCTTAAAGTTTGACACGGCTCAAGTTTCCTAATGAAATTACCTACTTGGACTTTTTCGACTGCGTTTTTGGTCGCGTAATGAAAAGGGGCACAACTTGTGCCACACAAATAAGGAAAAACAATGAGAATAAAGGGCTGCCCGCGGGGGCGACAGCCGCGTTGCGAGCGATAAGAAAATTTCATATCTACTTGCAAATTAAGTGCGCCGAAAATGAGTAATGACTTTTGAAGTTGTCATGGTTGCCCAAATGTAAGCCATTGCATAATGTAGCCAAAAAATAATAATACTGCACAAAAGGATCTAAGCTGCAGGACCTTTTCGTTTCGGTATGTTGCCCAAGCCGTTAGCGCCTAATGAGGATAATGGGGTGACATGTTTAAAAAAGCGAACCTTACTCACACACATACAGACACAGACACAGACACAGACACAGACATGTGTGTGTATTTTATGTCTACTCATTGCCAAGCGGTTTTTCTTCTACATTTTGACATGTTATTTTTAATAAACAGCGTTTGACATACACAGAGACAAACTTCCGCTTTAGATAATTTCATTTGGCATGTCTTTGTCTGATTCAAAGCTCAAGTAACAATGTCTAACTGATGTTCCAGCTGAGCAGGGGTTAAACATGTGTCACACATGCATCCTTAATAAGAAGCAAGCACAATAAAATGTCACCAGAAGGAATGTCTGAGGCGCCCGCCCGACCCTGACTTGGGCAAGTTTGATCGATAGCAGCTCCTCTGCCTCCTGTTTGACAATTGCCCCAAATCCCATTCCACACATGACTAAATGTGTCACGGTGTGAGTGAGTGCGTGTGTGTTCATTCATTTGTGCGTATATGTGGGCGCTCCAACGGGCACATAAAGAGCTGGTTAAATTAATAAGAAGCCAACTAGTCGGGCGCATTTCCCTGGCTACATAACAAGTGGGCGCACTGGGCGTTAACCGCTTCACTAGTCGTATAATTAAAGTCCAACGTTTGCATAATTTATCTTTATTGGTGCCGGGTTTTTGGGTACGGGCGCATATTTCCTTGCTTAAAGCCCCCAATCGGGCAGCCATATAATCATATAAAATAGTTTTTTGATTGGCTTTACTTTCTCATGGAAGCGTTTTTTAGTTGGCCAACCGTTTGCACTGAGTCCACAAATCACAGAGCTGACCATAAAATCAGTATTGTATTTAAATTTAACGAGCTGCATCTTTATTAGCAATAAAAGATACATTATTGCTTATAAAAAGTCTGTGCATGTATCTTCATCATGACCGAAATAAAGCAATGGGAGCAGAAATCTGCTTTGAAATGGCAAGCATGAATAGAAAATATAATGCTACAATTTTGATGAGTAATCAGTCTAAGAAAGAGCAAAGTAAAATCTTTTTTTAAAAGAGAGATAGCGAGGGCAGAAACCCATTCAGACGAGTAACTAAACAAAACTGTTTGAAATGTCACTTTTATAGCTTACTTGATGTTATGAAAATCGCAGAGAAAGGCGCTACTATTGAGAGGGTATATGCATTTTTGCCAGGAATTTAATTAAATCTAATCACAATTGAAATGCTGTATCACAAATTCCGTAGACAAGTTAATGTCAGAGCATTTGCATATGTATAATTAAAATCTGGGCGATTGCTTGTGTTCACGTATTTATATTTGTAGACAATGGTTTAGTTGAAAACTAATTTCAGTACACAATCGCGGTGAATAGAAAACAACTTATTGTGGGAGGCAATTTGGCTGAATATGTAAATAAACATTTTAAATTGAATTTTAAATTGTGTCAACATAATGGGTCAAAATATTGTATTATGATGCCAAATTGATAAATTTGCAAATCAAAATTACATATTACTGAAAATAAAGCCCACATTGAGGGGCTGTAAGCCAACGGTGTTAACAACAACAACAACAGCAGCAGCAGCAGCAGCAGAACACACAATCAAATTGTGATATATTTAAATGTACGTCATACACACACACACACACACACACACACACACCCAAGCACACACGCAGAGAGACGCACGCAACATTCAGCAATGAAAATTTATGACTACACAAATATATATACAAGTATGTATTCATGCTTGTTGCCAGTCTTTAACACGAGTCGAACTAAGCCCCGCACAGCAAACCAATATATAAACTATTTAAAGTTCTGGGTTTTGATACTCCAGCTGTTGTTGTTGTTGTTGTTGTTACATGTCATATGCGTAATACCATTTAATTAAATGCACGCACTGACTGCACAGCAAAAGCTGAAAATTTCTAAATACCATATTTCAGCTAGCCCATATTTTCGGGTTGGGGGAAGGGATTGCTACGAGGCTGACATGCGTGAAGCCGCAATTGAAATGTGACAGCCTGAGCCTGTGACAGCCGCAAAAGTAGTTTTGTGACTCGAGGAATTAGTGGAGTCATGTTTTAAATATTTAACTTCTGGCCCCGTATGGACAATGCTTATTTTGGGATGTCATCAATAGCCCGGCTTATACTTTGTACGTCTGTTAACCTTAAATCTGTTGCCAGAGGTCAGAGTAAGTCTGCGTATATCTTTTGTTGTAATGCAGCCGCTTAAAAGGCCTTTTATTTAATAAATAAAACGTATATTCGTTTGCCTGGCGGCCAGAACGCTAAAGACAAAGGCGGCCAACCGAGCGCACAATAGTCTACGTATACACAATATTACGCACACAGACACAGCGCTGCTTTAATATGCATATGTGTGAGTGTGTGCCATGAGTGTGTGTGCCTGTGTGTGTGCCTGTGTGTGTGTTGGTTATTCATGCTTGTTGTTGCTACTGCATTGCGCTGCCTTAATGAGTTTGCCTTTGATTTGGGCCAACGCGAATAAGGCGCAACCAGCCCGGGAAGCCGCTGCCTCCGCCCCTCCCCCGCCTACTCATAATCCATCCTACTCCGCCCAGCTTGTCATAATTTATGCGCAGCCAATGCTCAATTTGATAGGCAACAGCCTGCGACATTCAAACCATTTGTGTGGCCCATTGTACTCCTAATGCCAGCAGAGTACGAACCATATAGCATATATATATACTATATATATAGCTATATATTATTAAAATTGATGCATGTATTTACCTTCGAGTTGAGCGCGTTAAAAGTCAGTTGGATTAAGCTATAGCTTTAACTACACGATATGCACGTTGTAACGTATATGTATATGTATTTGCATTTGCATCTGCATATGTATGTGTTGATAATATTGAATATGTTGACAAAATCACAGATAATTAAATTACAATAGTTATTTATTTATTTAATTTTTGTATTTCTTTTTTTCTTTGCTTTACACTTTCCGATTATGTTATTTCTTTTATTTGGTTCAAGTTATGCACTTATTGGCAGCTCATTTGTAATTACAAATGACAGCGTACTTTATTTGTTTAAACAAAAAAGAAATAGTTGTGGCAATGTGCGTTTGTTAGCTGGCCAGCCAGCCGTTGGCTCCCGCTGAGCGCAATTAATTTTCTCGCTGCCACACCACATGCATTTTTGCGTTGTGCAATTGATTGATTTCCATTTGAACAAATTCACTGAGAGCCAGCCGCTGGGGCAGGGCCAGGGGCAGCTTGGCGCGCGGGGTACTGACAATGGCAGTGGCGAAAAGTTGTGAGTTTTAAATTTTTCATCTTCAACTTGAACCGGTGCCGCTTTTGGTCCACACGAAACTTTTACAACCGGCGACGACGACGACGGCGACGTTGGCGAGGTTGGCGACGGAGCTGTTCAAATTTTACGCGCTTGACACGGCGACGAGCACGGCATGTAGCACAACAAGAAGAAGAGCACAACAGGAAAAAGGTACAACAACAACAATAACGAGAACTGCAACAGGAATAAAAAGCCGCGTTGCCAGCCAAACTAATTGTAAATATTTGCTCAGCGGGCAAACAAATTTGTGTTGGTCTCTGTTGGTTTTTTACGCCACACTTTATTTACCCAACCGGCGCGGCAGTTACGGGAGCCGTGGGTGTGGATATGTGGATATGTTGGTAATTTACTGGCTATAGGTAATACTCAAGCATTACGTTTATTAATTTTGCAGAAAATCTGGCCAGGCGTTTAGTCAACTGCACGCGATATATGCAAGGGACACGCGCGTCAATCAGCGACACGAATGCGGCCAGGAATGTTGTTTGATATGTGACGTGTTCAGGTTGATATGGTCTTAAAGACTGTTCCAGTCAGAGGGGCACTGGGGCACTGGCATTGGCAGCTAGGTGAGTGGTCGCAATTTCAAACGTTTGCGCCATCTTTGCTTCATCTTTGAACGCATAATTGAATTTTAATTGACTGGAGTCCGTTGGGGCTTCGATGCTTTTTGGCTGGTTTCGGGTTCACGTTACACGTTACACGTTTCGGTTCACTTGGACATTATGCAAACATATTTCATTTAGGCATAAATCACTTTCGTTTTTTGCGGCTAAACTCGCACAATGGCTTCATTTACGCCTGGCTCACACATAGCCGCATACGCTTCACGATGCCGACCAGCGTCGGCGACGACAGCGCCGAGGATGAGGACGTGGTCGAGAACAAGACCGAGCTACGACAGGAGGCGACGAGTCAGAGCGCGACTTCAGCGTGTGCTGTGGCAGTGTGGAAAAAACGTAGCGCTGCCTCGTCTCAGCCGTACGCACATGTTAACTGTTTGCGGCACCGAACGCGACTGAAAGGTAAACGCACTCGTCTCGGCCAGGCCCAACGTAAGCCAAATCACAGCAACATGGCGCGCACAGGGACACACAAACGCACGGGATACAATGGGTCCAGCTGAGCTCGTGCCTCAGACAACAAAATTTCACTCGTGCCCGCCAAGACTTCGTCCTCACAGGCGCTGAATATAACCCAGAGAGCGCGTGAGCCTTGAGTGAAACTCTGTCACACTCGGCGTATACTTAATATGAGTGTGAGTACCTTATGGCTGAGCCAAACTGTGCGCACTGAGTGAAGCCAACTGAGTGCCGAATCCGATTTGTCTGCCAATTTGGCCGCTACGTGGCAAACTGGCGCCCTATAAGGGTGCAGTGGTGGAATTGTTGCCATCAGGTGTGTTGAAAAGCTGTAGAGCTAACTATTTCAACACAGCCGTTGGTGGTTGAATGTTTGAATGGTTGAAGCAGCCACTTGCAGCTATTCAATGAGTACTTGCGTGTACTTTTACGAGTACTTTGAGTTCATTGCACAAGACTTCGAGTACATATTGAAATGCGTAAGGCATGTGCTCTTGATGTCTTTGATGTGCCGCTCTGTAAATTCCCAAAATGCCCGATTTGCCCAAATTACCCAATCGATTGCGACCCCTTAGCCATTAAATAGACATGTGTGCTGCCAGTTGGCGTCTGCTGTTACAATAATTATTATACGCGTAAGCAAATTGGCCGCCGCCAGAACTTACCTCGAAGTGGCCACCAATTATGGAACCAGCCTGGCCAATATACAGCACCGAGGCCGATGCGAATACCAGCTCAAAGGGATCTCTCACCACAGTCGTAGTGTTGCGCAGTATGCAGTCATAATAGAAAACCACTTTGTCACTGTACACCTGAAATGCAATCGAGTTCCACTTGTCCGGCACGTGGGCAACCGCGAAACTGGCCAACTTCCGGCCCGCGCTCTGGTCGGGTTGCGCATAAACCAGCGTCACATTGTAGCTGTTCTTGACAACCGGCGATAGATGCACGCCCAGCTGCACCACAGTGTCCAGTGGATTCACAACGCTAAACAGATAGCCGCCCTTTAGCGAGCTCTGGCGATAGGTGATTAGTATGGCGAACTCGTATAGCTTCTCGGGCAGCAACATTTGATACGGAGACTTCACATCTGCAGTGGAGAGTAACTTGAAGGCCGGGAAGCCATCCTCTCCCTCCGCAAACTCAATGCCCGTATACTGATTGCTGTTCATTATATCCGTCAGCATATATTCACCGAGTGCATCTGTGGATATGCAAAATGGAGGAATAATGCAATTATTAACATGGCAACTGGGATAAAAAAAACTATTATTAATAAATGAATACAATTCTGATGCCAAGTAAAATTGAGCACATTTCGGCCAATTATGAATATTTGAGCCTCATGAGTAAGTTATGAGTGCGAATGTTGATGTCCGCCTTAAGGTATGCAGTGAATAAGTCCGTTTCAATATATTATTCAAAGCCTCCCAAAAGCATGCAACGAATTTTTTAAAATAATTTGATTTTCTTTAAATTAATAGTTATTACTCATGTGTATATATTAATATGAGCTGTTTAACATTTAACTTTAATTCGTTTACTTAGATTTAAGTCTTTCAAGAGGTTTGAGGAGAATGCCAACTCCTAAGTAAAAGTAAAAGTAAAGGTAATGCTCACCTTTAATGGTCTGGCCACTTAGTTCGAAGGAGCCCAAAACCGGAACCAGAAATGGCAGCACCAGCCAAGCGATGTACAGTAGCGAACGCATTTTTAACTGGCAGAATGCTGCGAAAAGAAGTCAAAATAGTTAATAAAATAGATATATAGTTGAGAAAAGAAGTATCTTTAAAATAAAAAATATTTTAAAATACTTGTGTTGTAGAACAGGTTATTATTATTGTTACTATTAAAGGTATTATTATTAGTTAAGAATATAGTTCGATTCTCTAAATGGCATGAATGAATATAAGTATGGTTAATTTATAGGGTATTAGAACAACTTGTATACCATTGCATAGGTCACTTTAGTAATGCATCCAACTGCACCTTTGCGGCAAATTAAAGCAACCGCAGACACTTTATCCACTAGCCGAATTCATTGGTAATACGAGACCGTTAACTATCCGCAGAAAAGCCCCTGGAGCGGCCACGTGCAGGTCTGCAGACTTGTTTGCAATTAGGAATTGTGGGTGGACGGTGCCTCAGTGTCAACCACACCTGCACCTGCGCCATTGCGTTGCCCCACACGCCGCTTGCAACCGCAGGCAGGCATCAAGCTCGAAGCCAGACAATTTTGCGGTCGTTTACAAGCAAACAACTTCATGCGTTGCACTGTTGCACATGGGGCAACTTGTATTCGTCAGACAATGGCTCAAGCCCAGGCCTATTGCCTTTTGAGATTAATGACAATAAGATGTTGTGCTGATCGCCGAAATGTTAGATGTTATTTATACGTTTAGCTAAGATAAGCGAACGAGTTGCTCAGACACACCCAGCTGGCAGGGAGTTCATGAAAACGAGTGAATATGTCAGAGGGCTCAAGCAACAAATTGCCCATAAATAAAATTTGTCAACTGAGCGGCGAAATAAAATTGTAGTTGCCCACTTAATAAATCATTATATTGGGCTGGGCTCATTTGGTAATTACACATTCCCAAACAGCAGCAGCTGATATTCAAATTCAAATTGTCAACGCACTTATTTAGCTCGAACCCGGTTCCAAGCCCTTCACTTGGGCATAATCTAATACAATTAATGGGCGCCATATCACACACACACGCACGCACACACCCGGCAACTATGTGAGTACATAGAGACATAAGTATTTAGCTGACCTCAAATTGTCTCTCTGGACAAAAGCAAACAATTAATATTTATCGAGTTTAGCGAAGCACACGACATGAAAAGAACCCAGCTATATACCCTACTATATATAAGCAAAGCTCACGCATACGCACGAGTACCCACACTCTACATATGCTAGACAGAGGTGGGCAGGGGGGAGCACTCCGTTTGCCTATGCAAATGACGGTCAATTGTGAGCGACAAGTAAAAGTGTTTCATTCAATTAATTAAGAGCACATTTTGTTTATAACATTTTGATGATGCTTATTCTGGAATGTTCAACATGACTCGAATTATGGATGTGTTGAAAGTTAATAAAGATGTAACCGATTAGATGTTGCTAGAAATTGACAAATGTGTTAAGAAACGAAGTAGAACTGATCTTACCCAAGCTACAAAAGATGGTGTGCCCGATGCAGATGCTCATCTAAATTTTAGATAACTCTATTTAAAATCAGCTTAACTCTAAGAGGCGTAAACAGTCAAGAAAAGATACTGGTAAATTTGACACTCGCAAGCCGAACAGTTTATGCATTTTAATCGGCTATTGTACATTTGTTAGCAGACACCATCAAAGCTTAAAGAGTTCCATACTTGAGTTATTCTTATAATGAGGCAACATTTATGCTGTTCACAGACAGACAGGCCTGGCCCGCCCAGGCATGCCCGCATGCTTGAGGCGCCCAAACTGCCAGCCAGATGGGTAGCTGTCAGAAGAGCTCAGTTGACAGTGTTAAGAGTGCTTGGGATGGATCGCACGTAATGCCGATTAGTAGGGCCTAACCAA
The DNA here is from genome assembly GCA_037075305.1 of Drosophila kanekoi. Taxonomy (NCBI): domain Eukaryota; kingdom Metazoa; phylum Arthropoda; class Insecta; order Diptera; family Drosophilidae; genus Drosophila; species Drosophila kanekoi. The sequence goes on from JBAMCE010000141.1 coordinate 8,092,962, forward strand.
CTTATTGTAACCATTCCTCTGCAGCTGTGGGGGCGTGGCAGACAACCTCTATGCTTGCAATGGTGTAATAAAAAAATACACGTTAGATTTGCTGGCAACGGAAATCATGTAATCATATTTCACACTCGTAAATTTATGATTCATTGTGATTTTCCGCCGTGTTTGTACTTTCACATATACCATATATTTGATTTATGCTGCGCCATATGCGATTCGTCAAACTAATAAGCGAACAAATTTTATTTGAAAATCAGAAACAACTGCTGGAAATCCAAATCAAAATAGATGATTCCAATGCCCAAAACCCATATATATATATTGAAATGGAAACAAATCGGAAACTGAAAGTCGTAAAAAGCTACGCACTTTCACATCAAATCCAAAAGTCGTCAGAGCGTTGCATGCTTCAAAGCTGGCGCAAGAAGAAAAAGAAGAAGAAGAAGACCTAAGAACGCTGTCAAATGTGGCAAGTAGCAGAGGCGAGCAAAAAGAAAATCGAATAAAAATTTATTTTCAATAGTAAATCGGCTCAATATGACTGCGGGCCAAACGAAAGGGCTACGGACAACGCATGCACGGCGTACGTATGTATGTATATATGCATCTGTGTGTGTGTGTGTGTACGTGTGTGCTGCTGGGCAAGATGGGGAAGCGGGGGAAAATGTGTGCCAGTATGTCAAACCAAGCAGCCCAACCCCATGTCGTCGTCGTCGTCGTCGGCGTCGTCTGCTTGGTTGTTGTTCCTAAGTGAACTATTAGCTCTGTTGATTTTATATTTTCCAATTTGTTGTACTTCCCCCAGCAACAGCTGTTCGCAGCGAGGGTGAGCCCGGCTAGAGCTGGGGATGGGGGCTGGGCTAAGCCCCTCGGCAGGGACGCCAAAAAATGCGCTGTCATTTCGCTCGACATTTTGTCAACGTGTATTGTGCCTTTTTTTTATAGCCACCCTCCCGCAATTTGTTCTGTTTGATTTAAAGGATTTGCATGCCAAATTTGACTTTATTTGTTTTCGCTTTTGTCTTAAAGACACACACACGCACACACAGACACCCACACACACACACACACACACACACATCAACATGTCTGACACTTGGCACATGCTTGGCTGACTGTTTTGCATGTTAACAATTTAAGTGCCTCCATTCAAGGTGGAAATATTTTCCAAAGAGCTTTGCATAAATAAAACGGCCTTAAGCCGGCCAATAGCCGGCAGTGGAGCGAGTGCAGCGAAACAAGTTGTTGCGACATCCCAATCGGAGCATTAACCCGCATATGGCATATGGAGAGCGACCCGGTCCCCGGCCCGGACCCAGACCCAGGTCCAACTGTTGCACGCAGAGTCGCGGGCCGCAGCATAAGATCTACATGTGTGTCAATCTGAATAACGATTAAAGCCAAAAGGTAATTTGATATCGCCACAAATTTGTTGCTCTTAGGCCTAAATAAAGGTAGAGCCTGATAACGAACATGTAAATAAATAATTAGAGACATGTTATACACACATAAAAGTAAATATAAAATGTAGAAGCGCGCATAAGCCCCAAAAGCTGATCTCATGGCGCTCAAGGTGCATATGTACACATATTCAAGACCGAAAGCAATTTCAAGCAGAAGCATAAAAATTAATATTGTAAATAGATACTGTGAATCATTCGGTTGCAAGAATTGATTACGTGCATATATTGATAATTTGCGAACTTGCATTTACATGGCCAACAAAGAATTCAACATTGAAATATTAAACGGAATTGGCTAATTGCGTAAAAATCATTTCTGATTTGATGTCTAATATCTAATATCTATTATAATGCTCAGTAAATTTCGCTGTTAAGTGAAATATAAGCCAATTCTTCTATTGAAAAATGTTGAGTTCATTATATTCCAAGAAAAAGAGCACGAAAACTTATTGAGCATATGCATGCTGGACTTATAATGAATAAATTTTGAATGTTTCTTATTTGATACGTTGTCATCAATTGGCAATGCCGCCTAAGCATAATTCTGGGTGTGCGTATATTTATGCAGCGCAGTGTTGGCTTCGAACTTTAGAGTTGATTTATTTGCTTTGTAGTCGCCTTTGCCATTAGATATTATTTACATATTCGCCACGTTTATTAACTGGGTTAATTCCTTTCGAAATGGCGCCCTGAATTCACTTTCAGCAACAGCTGCAGCATAAAAACTAAATAAGACTTCGGTTTATCCAGCAGAGGGAATGACATAGAAACTGCTGCCGCGCAAATAGCGCAACAAAATCAAGTTATAAACATGGGCCAAAAATGGCACACAAAGCGATTCCGCTAGACGGTTGCCAGGCTGGATAGCCGGACAATCCACAGACCAGTCGGGAAAGTTGTGAGTGTGCGTGTGTGTGTGTGTGTGTGTGTGTGTGTGTGTGTGTGTGTGTGTGTGTGTGTGTGTGTGTGTGTGTGTGTGTGTGTGTGTGTGTGTGTGTGTGTGTGTGTGTGTGTGTGTGTGTGTGTGTGTGTGTGTGTGTGTGTGTCTCGGTAATTAGCCGCATACCATCAACAGCTCTCCGCACAGCAGCAGCAGCCACATCGGCTGCCAAATATGTATGTGTGGGAGGGGGCCAATTCTCAGTTTCCCTTTCCTAGACGCAACAGCTGGCAGCAGCGGCACGGAACCCGTCGCCAGCTCCCAAACGTATTGCCAGCCTGTTGCCAGCAGCGATTTAAATAATCTTCAAGCGTCGAGTGCTACTCATATTGCACTTAGAGCTGTGGGCCACGTCCAGTGGCAGCCATGTGCAACACGTTGTCGTAACGCGAACATGGAGACACAACGCACAGCTAAAGAAGTTCAATGAGTGATCGGGATGGCATTAATATGGGCATGGGGATGAAGGCAGTGCTCCCGCTGACTCGTGCCTCAGCCTGTGCGTGCCTGCCTCTCTGCCTCTCTGCCTGTTCGTGTGCCTTTGCCTGCGGAGTCATCTCATCGATGTTGATGAATGGGGTGTGCCGAGTCATCATCATGTTCTTTATTGCTGTCATTATAATGTGTCTTGCGGATATTTATAGCCCCTTCATCTCTTTGTCTGGTTGCCAATTGCATGTTGCCTCTTGGATTATATTTTGGTTGTCCTTCTTTTTTTGATACCCCTGATCAGGCAACGGTTTGGTTAGCTGAACTCTACGCTTTCTTTTAAGACCCGAGTGCGTTGACTGGGCAGGATTCAAATTCGAACTTAAATTCAAGGTTGGCTTGGGATCTGGCCTCCAGTTGGGCAGCATTGCGTGCTGTCTGGAACACTGATATACACTTGAGTAGTATCCATGTAGTCTGGCAGTCAGCCAGCCGCAGCCACGCATGGCGATTTGTGACTTGAAATGGGGCAAAAGTTCATAAAATGCTCGCTACCAATTCCACTTTGTTGCCTTGTGGGTTGGCGTTGAAATGTCCAAATATATTCATATTCATTCTGCGCCTCCTCAAATTTAATATTAAATATGGCTAAAAATAGCCATATTTTCGTATATGTCGCCGATTAGCATCGTTGGACTAGGTTCTTGATTGCAACAGGTTTAAATTTGTTAAGATATGAATATTTAAATATTTCCACACCGAGGATCTCCAGAGAATACCCTGTACTGGGCTAGGCAGCAAGCCAATCTATGGACAGCTGTTGGGGCTTTGCAGACAGGCGGACAGACAGCAAGACGGACATTGTGCAGTAAAAAATTTCATGATGCTGATCAAAGAATTATATATTCTTTACTTAATTTAGTTGGAGTTGGATATATCTGCATGTGGTTGTATACTAAACTTCTTTATACCCATTTCTTACCATTTCACGTGGGTAAAAGGTGTAAGAAACATAATATTCCAACTAAATATCATATTCCAGCTTACACAATTAAATTCGTGGATATTTAATATGCATTCCAGTGGGCTATTTGACGGGGAGTTAAAGTAATTTGGTCGCATAGTCGATGGTAAATTGAAGAACCACCCTGCGAACTAGCTGCACTTGCCACGTTAGGTGTTCATCCGACGAGAATTAAAGCCCCTCGGCATTTGGTGCGTTGGCGTATGCATAAATACGGCTATTATCCCGTGGCCGCAGGCCGTTTACTGGTAGCCGCAGTACGGAAAGTATGAGTGGTAGGAGTTGGGTATTTATGGAGTGGCTGCGGTTTGAGCCTGTTATCAGTGTGGCTGCAGCTGCTTGCAAATCTGCGGGAGCTGAAGGCGCCTCGCGTCGAGGGAAACGAGCCGAAATGGAACCGGACCAATTGAAGGGAAACTCATTTGACTGGAGTTGATTGCCAATCAATGGCTGTCATCGAGGTGGACAAGCACAAAAATTCTATTAGCTGCTGCCAGATAGGACGGAAGTTAATACTCATTTGGCTGATGATTCTGATTGCTAGCCGTGGCATAGGCAATAATAAAGTAGCGTCTACGCCTGGCGGGGACGACTTGCGCTAATAATCATTGGGGATGTGTGCGAGTCCTGCTTCAAAGGTCAAGCACCTAGTTGACGTCGACTGAGACACTGGGGAAGCACTGGAGAGCTGATGCTGCTTGCCGAGCAGGAAACGGAAGTTATTTCACGATGGGCGCCGATAAGTCACATACACAATTTGAGTGGCAGCATTATGCCATTGAGGCAATAAGTTAGTCAAGGGTTTACTTCTGCAGGCCATTTGCGAAGCTTAATTGAAATTGAGGCACGAATATTTGTGTGCCTCCCCATGCCAATAGACACAACAAGCGTAGCCAAGTGACGTGTCAGGGAGATAATGACGTGATCTAACAAGTATGTGAGAGTACGTGAAAAATGTCTGAGCTGAATAATTGTATTTAGTTCATTGTCACAAGCAAAGTCACAGTCTAAGTATTTACATATATTACAAATAAATACTTAAATATTGCAATCGCCAAGATTACAATAGAAATGATTTAATGCCTATTATTGTTTTCGACTCAGAGATTATTAATATTCTTTATTCAATTTAATGCACACACACATGTGTGTATGTATGTGTGTGTGTGTGTGCTCGTATACGCAACTTTAGTAATTTATGTGATAAGCAGACAACTGGCGGCTGGCACTTAAAAGCCCCGCGAGCAAATTGTCTGCAGAAGGCGCCTGGTTTCCAGCCGAGCGTAAAAATACATGCATATATATAGTATATATTATGTAAGACTTTGCAATAAACGGGAATTTATGACGAGCATATCATTTCTTTAAAAAAACCAACAAAAACCATGCTACCCTTTCCAACAACGCTCTCCGATAGCTATTTTTGTAAGCATTTCTGTGGTCATCTATAGATCAGACGAATGCTCATCAAAATATAAAGCTACACACATATTGCCATAATATATGAAATTATTCACATTGACAGCAACAGAAACCCATTAATTTTCTCTAAGTATGTATCAACGAAATAATTCAGTGCACTTGGAGTGTTTGTGAGTGTATGCGAGCTAGAGGTTCACTTAAAAGTCTCACCATAGAAATAAAAAATGGGGAAAAGCTCGAAAAATGAGAAAAATACAGAGCTAGAATAAGAGTTTAGGATAATGAGTAATGAAGAGAGGCTAGAAAAGAGTAAGAAAGGTAGTAAAGGATATTAACAATAACAACAAACTCTGCAGGGCTCACTTCAACTCATGAGAATCGAATAGAACGGCGCTAATCAATCAGACTACCCTTTACATAAGGTTTCAATTATGCAAAATGTTCTTAACTTGCATATGAAAAGATATATTGACAGACTTGATACACTTTATACTGTTGAAAGTGTCTCCCTTTGCAAATGACATACGTTTTGTCAGCCAACTGGCATCCATTGCATCTGTCCTGAAGCTATAATGTCTATCGAATTTCAACTAAGTCAAACAACATCATTTTGTCAGACTCTGCAAGTGATTCATTGTCCATTTTACGACTTTGATAACTCGACTTTAATGACTCGCCGACAATATAAATACAGTCCCTGCTCACAGATAAACAAGTTTAGTCCACAAATTGTATATATATACTAATTCCCATTACGTCAAATTGATGTCCAATAAATGAGTTTGCATAACTCGCATAAATTGCAGCTGGCTCTCGGGCTGGCTGGCAACATAGTTAGCAATCCAAACAGCTGGAGGACAACCACAATCGCCAGCAGCTGAGCCGCAAGTCAGGCCGCATATTTTGAATGGACGCATTGCAACATTAAAACCCATGCAAAGATTTATGACAATTTACACAAAATGTCTAAATCAGCAACAGAAATGTGGTATTGGAACACTCGGTTCGCATTTAAAAAGTAAACTCCAGCTACCGACTTTGCACACAGCCTTATCAATCGCCATCAAATCGCGCCGATCTGTGCGCCAAGTTGGAATGCCGCCAAATCAACGGCGCCAGACGAAACGCGAACAATGCATGACAATTAATTAAGCTTTGGCACGGGTGCTGCCTGGCCAGTGTCCAGAGCCGGTCCAAATCGATGCCAACTCATTTGGCTAATTGTCTTGCGATTCAGATTCAGCTGGCCAGATAAACGCCGAAATAAAATTGCACTGGTCTGGTCGGGTCTGGTTCACTATTGGTTCGAGTCTCTGACTCAGGCTTTGATTTTGGCCGGCTCTTTTAAACGGACAGTCGCAACAATTGGCTTATTGAACGGTGGGCGGGCCAGTCAGAGGCGCCGGCACAGGTGACGGCGCTAAGCGTTATGAATATATTAAATATCTGTTATTAAGACTTTCGCAAGGGCAATTAAAAGACACTCGAGCGACAGCTGACAGGCCAGTAAATTGACTATTAGACTACAAAGCTAACGATTCTGTTGATTTTTATAAATGCGTATCAACTGAAAATTATAAATGCATCTAAATAAAATACCGCGTTGTTCTGTTGCTCATTTTGTTTTATTGCTGTCAATGCTTTGCGGTTATTGGGCATTCATATCCCCAGCCTGAGACAATGCCCATTGTTCGGGCCCCAACAAAGGGGCACTCAATGTGCGTGGGCAACAGGGTGCAATGCCAAGTGCAACATAAACAACAAAAACAAAATGTGTTCGATTCGTGCGCAAATGTTCAGTTATTTACAAAACATTATGCCCCTTACACTAGCAAATCCACATGCATATGTGTTCCATTATGATGCGCGCATGTACATTGACCTGAGAGCCAGGAATGGGCAGGGAGGATGAATAAATGAGCATTCGCATTCGCATTCGCATTCGCTTTTATCATGAAGGTCAACTCATGACGGAATGCTGGTCCGAGTCTGTTTCGTATTGTAAGTCATATAGACAGGGCCTATTTCATTTTAATTCCCACATGTGTTTAGCATAAACTAGCTAAAGTCGAACTAAATGTAGCACAATGTTCTTGACAAGTGGAACCCATTAAATTTATATTTTAAATTTATACTTTTTATATTTATTTGTAGCTAGAGAAATGCGAACACAACCTTAACTATTTTATCAGCTCCTAATTCCCAACTTGGCGTGGGAAAGCGAAATTGTTATTAGCCAAATATGCGGCTTATACCCGGCCTATAGATGTAGAGCCTAATCAAAAAGCCCTGTACGCCCCCCGCAAATAACTCACGCGTTATCGTTTGCATAATACCGATACCGAAACTAAGTCTTTCTCCACGATTATCCGCATAATATATTCAAATATGTTTATGTAAACAATGTCGGGGCACGTCTTTCAGTGCTGGGGTAGTTCGGTTTGTTGATTCATCAAACCTGTTATTCTGTAATGCACTTCGTCTCATATTTTGCCATACTTTACAGAGGCACTTTTAATGCTGAGCCTGCAAATTATTGGCACCGCCCCCTGCTACCAGATTTCGCCCGCCCGACTGGTCACTGGATGGAGGAGCCAACATCGTGCATATTGATTGCATTAGCAGAGGAGAGCTTGGGTTGGGTTGGGTTGGGTTGCGGGGCAGACTGTTGGGGAGAGTGTCTGTGGATCATGGGCTGGAATTTTGTGTAGTCGTAGTCAATTCGAATTGTGAACGCGCGTTAGTCAAAGTCAAGCAACAAGTTGTCCAATTTGCTCAGACGTTGGCCACGCGCATGTTCCTCATTTAAATATTTCGCAAGTGCGACTCCCAGCCGCAGCCCATTCAGAAGTGACCCAATTGGAAGCTTGTCGAGTTCTATGTGTCTATTACAACATTTTCTTGTTATTATTGTTGTGCCCGCCTGTCGTCACTTTCGGCTGAGTCAGCACTTCCCATGTCCCGTGACAGCATTTAGCCAAGTGTCATTGGAGCCAAATTGTATGCAGCGAGATCGCAGCAATTTGAATGTAAATTATAATTGTATATTTTCACTTTCAATAGACTATGAGTTGATCTGTTCAGCGTAGCTCTAGGTGAGTCACAAGTTCTAAGTGTACGGGCAGCATCTCCTCACTGATAGCTGCTTGATTAATATTTCCTTATCGACGAGCTGGCGAGCACGTTACCCACACTAGGCCCAAGCCGAACCTCAGGTTCGGGTGGGTCGTATCCCCCCTTGAATTCGCATTAAGTTTATGTGTACAAGTTCCGTTTCCATAGAGGAGCTACCGCATACCCCGGGCACTCTCCTGACACAGCCAACTAATTTAGTCGTCGCTGTTCCCTTTGAAACATCGCAACATGCAGATGTTTTATGTGTCGTACATCAAAGTACGTTTGTTTTACAAATGCTGCTGGCTTCCAGAGAATTAGGCGAAATAACAACAACAACAACAACAATGGCCCAAATTGTTATGCATGTCACAAAAACACAAATATATATGGTATGCAGGAGTCACAAATGTTTTACCAACATTTTTCAAAGTTGTCCCGCTTTGGCAGGTACCCCCGAACCACACCCAGCCCCGGCCTCTGCCCCAGCTCCTGCCGCTAAAGGAAGCTAAAGAATCGTTTTTAATTAAAATAAGTAAACCGAAACCCGCATTACAAATTTAACCACACGACAAGTTGTTTAGCAGGTGTGCGAATATTCAGTAGGGCAAATACATAGTTGCTTGAGCACAAAATGAAACCTGCAAGACCAAACATTATTCTTACAATCAACCACAATTGAAATGTTAAATCAATCTGGGGATAAACTGCCAGCAATAAGGTGTTCAGCAGCCAAATTGGACAGGACAGGACATGCTAAGATAATATAGATATATCCATCTGACTATTTCCAAGCAAGCTGGTTAGTCTCTTAAGATTAAGGCTTTCAATGAATGTATGTATATGGAGCAGATAATCCCTTGATATGGCGGAGTCAACCAGATTAGACCATTATCTCATATAACTGACTATAAAGACTTCTTTTAAGCAGCTTACGTATTATATAAATCTTAAAAGAAGAATCTGATGGCTGACCAAGTAACTATTTAAATAATTTGCTTATCTTTAGTACCATATTTATGCCTGCCAGGGTATATTATATTCGACTTCTGTTTCTTCTCTCAAGTACAATGTGTTAAACAAGATTGTGCCTAGACTTATTACCGTTTCGGCCGTAAAACGAGACAACCATAAAAAAGGCGTGTGTATGTGTGAGTGTGTGTGCGTGTTTTAGAGCTGAAGTGAGCAATTATTGTGAATCAATAAATTTGTGCCTGACACTTGGGCTTCGTAAGCTAATAACAAGTTGCTCTCCGTATTATTGACAGCATTTAGTACGTTTAATAAATCAATCAAACTGATGAGGCAAGGTGCGAACTACTAAAATTTAAAAGAAAAAAGAGTGTAAATCCAAGTGGGACCCAGCAATTGGCACATTGAAAGACATAGATACAGACATAGTATACAAACATATATGTATATGCAGCTGTGTATATAGTAAATCGTTTTAGATTTCGTAAAATCACAGTTACGAGCATCCGTCGCGCTTGCATCCGATACGCTTGTACCCTGATGCCCTTTACACAGACATGCAAAACAAGGGGTATACGCCATGTACGCTTAGATACCCATTCAATCTCTTCATTTTCAGGAAATTCAAGAAATGCGATTGACACCCTGGTCAAACAATCTGAGCAGATGAATAATGAACCGACGAGTTGATAACGCGTTAATTGCATAAATCTCTGTCTCTCAATGATTTAATGCAAACATCATTATGTAAGTATATTTTCTACTGCTGTAATTTGTGTGTGTGGTGAGCAAGCTTGACGCATTGATACAGGGTATACAAGAGTTGTATCGGTAGTGGATTTCGTATGTAAATATGTACTCTTAAATAAGCCGCGCAAATATGCATAATTTATTTGCAGCTCGTTGTCGCCGTTTCCTCACGGCTCATAGTATTTTGTTTGTCTTTGTTTTTGTCTCTTCTCTGCTGTAGCCATTCCCTCTCCATCCCATCCACACATCCTCACTCTTTGGCCCATGAATGAATGAATGAATTGATAGGAGCGTGCGAAATCAGCACAAGATGCTGCAGCTGCTGCCATATACATACATATGTATAAAAATGTGCTTAAGTAAAGACTATAAAATCTGCGCTCAGTATTTAGTGGGTAAATAACAATTATCTATGCCAAAAGATAAAGATTTGGCCAGTAAACAATAGAGCCAAATAAATGGCATTCAGCGGGTATTCTGAACGCGTCTTGGGAACTGACTTCAAGTGTTTGTATTCTTGCGTAATTCATTTATGAGCACAAATTGCTGTTAAAGGTAATCTACAAAAATAGACAATCAATTGACTTACCTCAGCTCCGATATATAAATGTATGCGTAATGCTTGCACGTTGCCAGCGGCTACTTGTGGATATCTCGGACTCGGACTCGGACTCTGTCTCGCCGTGTCTAATGCTGCATAATTCTGGGCAACAGCTTCCGATTCCGTACCGTTGTCAGGCGCCTTGAGAAGACACGGATACGGATACGGATGTGGCTGACGTTGACGTTGAAGTTGACGTTGACAGTGTCTGTGTTGACGTTATTTAGGGACTTTATTTCATGAACTTTTTATATCAATTTTATCTCTTTATTATTTAGATAATTTTGCATTAACAAAGGGCTTTAGTTCACTTCACATGGCAGACGCAGCTGCAAATCGATTAAAAATTATGAATGGAAAATAGCTTCAATGGCCTTGGAATATTTCACTAAGGGAAACGCGACGCGACACTTGACACACACACACACACACACACACTCGCACACACACACACTTACATACATTGCGGTCAGTGTTTAGTGATCGTTAAGCCACAATGGGACAGTCCACGGAAGTGGCATTGACAGTGGCCCATCGGTGCGGCGCATATAAATTATGCATTTTATTGCTGAACTAAAACAAAAGATTTTTATACAACAACGACAGTTGAAGTTTAAACAAAGATGCGACAATTCGAAAGGAAACTGCGGGAATAAAGAGAAGCGCGCAATCAAAACACAAAGTGAACTAGAGCAGACTAACGGACAAGTGCACATAACCAGCAACAGCCGGCAAGTTATAACACACACATACACACAGAGACACACATACACATTGCAACTATTCAAACGAAAACGAAAATGAAGACACTTTGCAGTGTATTTCATTTTTTGCTACGTTCGTATTTACAACGCAAACTGTGGGACCAGACAAAGAAACACAAAAAATAAGGAACGCACGCGTAAAAGCCGTTGGCACTAAATTCGCGTGTGTCGTATGTCCGCCTACGAAGCGACCAGCCGGCTGAACGTCACAAGAAAGACTGAGGCGGCAGAGTCAGCAAGCGCCAGCGTCGACCAGGCCAAACGGGGAGCAGCAGCAAGCGTCGACGCTGACGCCAACGTAGACGTTGGCTTTGCTGTTGACGCCAGCGACTGTTCTCGACTGAGTTTTTGAAACGCATTGTGTACATAGCGGCAGATAGTATACAAATATGACTTATATATACATATATATATTTATATATATATATAAATATGTTTATGTGTGATTATAGAGAATAGTTTTGCAGAATTTCCGAGTCGTTAAAATTCGTTAAAGACTAGTTCCGTTCCGATAACGACACAAAAACATCTTACATACAGTAGTAAAAATTAAAATGAGTTGAAAATAGAGAGGGGGAGAGGGGAAGGGATGTAGCTCAGTGTGACCAGTTGAGAGATCCCACAGGTGCCTCGCATGTTGCTTTAAATATTCATACGAAACCGGCAAGTAATAAAACTGAGCATAATTTTCGAGCTAAACAACAACTATAACATATCTATCCAACTAGCATACATGTTTGTATATGCTATAAGCGGCGCACCTGTGCTTCATTTAAAATTCTATAAATAATTTGAAAAGCAGTTGATACAAATTGCAAAAACAAAGAAAGGGGGCTAAGGGTGCAGTACCAGCAGGAGGTGGGGGCCGTGGGCCTGAGGGTAGTAGGCCCACGCTTAGACCCTGGCGTTAAACAGCAAAAAAGCCGGATAATAGAAAACACATTCATACAAGTTGTTGACGCCAGCCGGCGCCATAGGAGCGAAGGAGAGCGCCAGCAAGAGAGAGAGAGAGCGACTGAACGTGCCGGCAAATGACGCCGGCTTCGCCGTCGACGCCAGCAGCAACGTCAGCGTCACACGTGGCGTATGCGTAACATTGCCGGTCACTGCAATCTATCTAGGGTCCTTATGCTCGCCTGTATTGCTGTGTTTTTAAGGATGAGTGTGAGTGTGTGAGTGTATGTGTGTCTTTTTTTTTGCACGCGTTATCAACACGACATTACGTTTACGCATAGCTGGCAAACTTTATTTTTTAAGAGCGCTTCTCTTATCGTGGACCCGCGTTATTATACCCTGTACACAAATAAAGTGCATAAAATGGGCATATTGCACTTAACCAAGTGCCTGGTTAAAGGAGACTTTTCCGATTGGATAATGTTTTTTCTGGTTAGCATCGACAGACGAATCAATCAATCTTCCGTCGATCTCAGAGCACCATATTTGGCATATAAGTTACTCTATTTACTGTCATAGGGTACCTCCAAGTCGGAAACCCTTGAGTTAAGCTTGTTGTTGCTTGCTTGTTGCAGAGGCAGTCGCCAGGCAACGCGCGCCCGTTGTCATCTTTGAGCCGGTGCCAGTGTCGGCCTATGGTTTGTTTGCCGGCTGCCAATCGTTTATACAAGCACCAGTGGCTCGCATGTGGGCCCTGGCCAGAGCACACACACACCAGCGGGAGCCGAACAAGTTGCATTGCATCCCCCTTTTCCTCTTTCCCTCGTTGACAGCCGCATGCCTGAGCATTCATCTGTTTGTCTGGGCACGTTGTTATTGCCACGCTTGTTGGCTCCGCCCCGCGCTGCTGTCGCATTGCACTTCCAGCTGGTGTTGTTATCGTGGCTGTCGACGGGCTTAAACGGCTCTTAGCGCCGACGCCGACATGTAATCTGTTTAATAGCCACTGGCCTCGGATTGGTTATTGTGCATTTTTTCACACGCGCTGCTTAATTATGTATACGTACTTGTCTGCAGATTGGCTGTGTTGCACTTCAAATCTGCATACACTTTTTGCCCAAACACATTTTTGGCCTTTATCAGCAAATGTAAAAAAGTGCACCTGTTGCATGGCTGGAATTGTAAGAGAAGAAAAAATAAAATCAAATAAATGCCAGTTGAACACTTTAAGCAATTCAGTTTAGGCCGTGGCCTGAACTCGAACGTAAAACAAAGCCGTCGCCAATGTGAGCCTAAACTTGTTCCGTTGCTCCGCTCGGCGCTAGATCTCAAATCTCATCTTCCACCTGATTTGCATAAAGACGAGTTGAGCTAACAAACAATAACAAATAGAAATATTGCAATGCTGCGGGCTTTTGCCTATTCAATTAGCGGCTAAGCCTCGTTTACTATTGATACCAAGCACATTGAGTGTGCCGCAATTGCGATTGTGCTAATGGCTCAATTTTAAGAAGTCAACAATTTATAACACAATCAAGCAATTTACCTGCAAACGTCTTCGTTTGATTTTCGTAACGCTTTCATCTTCATTAGGTACGTGGCACGGGCTAAACCTGATCTCGGTAATGAAATGCAAACCGTTTGTTTTTAATGATCTAGTTTCGTTGTTTGGCCAAATCGACTTATTAGGGAGCCGGTTAAAATGTTAATAAAATAATTATTATTAATAAAAATCTAAAGCGTCATAAATGAATGCTTGAAGTTCTAACATTTGCAATACCCGATTTATTTTTTGGAACTGCGTATATTTTGTGAAACTTCTTCTTTAACTGATTTGGCAGCACTCGAAAGGGCAATTTAACGCCATCTTGTGGATCTGACAAGAATACTGAGAACACTTGCCAGCAGTTTGAATAATATTCGACTATTTAGCCATGTTATCAACCCGGCGAATTCGTTGACAGCACCTAGCGGTAAGGCTAGTCGTTATTAAGCGCCATCTTATGAGTTTTTAAAGCCAGTAACTGTACTCAGTATTATTTTAAGAATTTCAACAGGTGGCAGCAGCACAATTATTACTCATAAGCGGCATCTATCAGGCAAGAGCCAAATTATAATTTTAAATAATTTTTACTTTATATTTACTTAATAACTTTTCTTTTGTACCAAAATGTTGTTTTTTTTTATTAACAATTTCTATACAAAATTCTTAAACGTACGAAATGCATTGTTTCGCCTTACTAAAATAACAAATTGTGTTATAAAACTGAAAGGTGAAATATTGAAAAGAGAACGTTTGGGCTATTGTGTTTCAACGAAAACAGTAAATACAAATTGAGCTTATAACAAATCGGGGCTATAAGCAGCAGCCGATGTATGCATGATATATAGCATGTATGTATGTATGAATGGAAATCAACTATCTGACGCCCACAGCTTGAAGGTGCGATCGAACGAGGTCGTCGCTATGTACTGCGAGTTGGGGGAGACGTCGACGGAAATTACCTTGTTGTCGTGGCCCTGCAGTGTCTTCAGCGGCTGCCACGTCTTGTTCGACCAGATCTTTGTGGTCGAGTCGTAGGAGCAGGTGACCAGAAAGCTCCCGCCATCCTGCTGGTATTTCACGTCCGATATGAGATTTGTGTGCGCTGGTATGGTGTAGACGGGCTGGCGACGACGCAGGTCCCAGATCTTGCAGGTGTTGTCCTGCGAGCCGGTGGCTATATGGAAGCCATTGGGCGAGAAGTCTACGCCGAAAATGGCGCCCAAATGGCCCTCGAGGAACATGATGCAGCGTCCCGTGCGCAGGTCCCAAACACGACCGAAAGCATCCAGGCCGCCGGTGACTAGGACACTGCCATCCGATTGGTAGCTGAGGCAGTGCACCGGCTTGGCGTGTCCCTCCTGATGCAGGACCTCGGTCTTCTGCTCCAGATCCCACAGACGCCACGAGGAATCGTAGCAAGCGGTGGCCAGAAAACGACCCGATGGATGAAACGACACTTTGGAAACGCGGTGCGGCATGTGTCCCGTTATATCAGCAATAGACTCCTCGTTGCCAAAGCCCCACAATTTGACGGCACCGTCGTGCCCGCCCGAGGCCATGGCCACGACATTCTGCTCGTCCAGCTTGACGCCTGGCCGCAGCGCCACACCGCCCACGTAGCTGGCATGACCGCGCAGTGTTTGCTTCAGCTCGCAGTCGGGCACGCTCCACAGTTTACACAGACCCGACCACGAGGCCGTCATCAGGAGGGAGGAGTCCTCGTTGAATGCAGCGCTGCTGACGGGCCGCGTATCGCCCACCTGCGAGCACAGCGGCGCCAGGGATTGTAGCTTCTTTTGCATTTCCACCATGCGACCGGCTCGCGTGGCGCTGGGCACTTCGAGCGCCTCGCGTGCGCGCTCCAGACGATCGCGAGCACGTGGCAGGGAGTAGTCGGCGAGCCAAAGGCGCGCCACACGCAGAGTCTCGGGTCCCTCGTGGTACCAGGTGGCCTCCTGCTCTCTTTGCTGCAGCTTGCGCTCCTCTTCCTCGGTTTGCTTTTGCTTAATGGCATTTTCGCCCAGGCTGGCGAGCAGCTCCTTGAGTCGCTTGCGTCGCTCTGCTGGGCCCTCACCAAAGTAGCAAATTGGCTCGTTTAACTGCCGAAGATTGTTCTTGATCTCGGAATCGTCTGTGGATACGTTTATTTGGCGAGCGCGCTTCTTTCGCTCGAACTCCTCCAGAAGCGCCACCTTGTCTCGCTCCATCTCGCCCTCCAGATCGAAGTAGTCATCGTCTATTTTGTTAGCAAGTGACGCAGCGGTGGGCGGTGGCATGGCGACTTTTGTGGCATTGGACTTTTTGTTAGTTTCCTCATAGTCCTCGTCCGAATCAATGTCTTCCAGCTGGGCGGTAGTTGTTGTTGTTGCAGCCGGCGTTGTGCCGGCAACGGAGGACGCCGCGGCGGTTTGCCGCTTGCGTTCTGTTTCTTCCAGCGAGCCATAATGCAATGTACGCTGCCGCTTTATGTACTGGATATCGTCGTCATCGGACATTATATTTTAATCCAAAATAATTAATTTCTAAAATAAAAATCACGCCAACGAAATAAACAACAAAAAGCCACTGCAAACGTTTATCGCATCGATATATCGAAAACACAATTGCAATCTTTACAGGGTTGATATTCAAGTACCGATACTTGTTGTGTACAGCCGTAATCGAAATGGTTCTGTTATTGTATGGCTATTTATAGTTAAAAACCAGTTCTTTGAGCCTGTTAACAGTTTAATAACATTTAAATACTAGGTTAGTTACAACTTTATGCCTAAAATATCCCTGTATAGAATCTCTCTGCTTCAAAACTATCCCATAGCTCATTTAACATTAAATTATGTAAACATATACTGTTTTGATTATCAACAGTTCACAAAAAGTAAATAACACAAGACAAACAGTGACAAGGTGGCAGAAATATATGAGCCCAATGAACTGTTATTAACAGCAGGGACTCAGTTTTTCGTTCCGTTTAGTGAATCGTTCAATCGAACTTTTCCGTACAACTCGCCTTATTATTTTTCACTAGCGCACAAGTTAAGTTGAAAAGGCAATTGAAAATATTAAATTCGGCCTGCAGAATGAGCGCGCCGAGCAACAAAATGTCGGCAACAGATCAGATGCGTGCTATGCTGGACCAATTGATGGGAACCACGCGAAACGGCGACGATGGACGCGGCCTCAAATTCTCGGATGCACGCGTCTGCAAGTCTTTTCTACTGGACTGTTGCCCACACGACATCCTGGCATCCACACGCATGGATCTTGGTGAGTGTCCCAAAGTGCATGATCTGGCTTTTCGTGCAGATTACGAAAGTGCGTCCAAGTCGCGTGATTACTACTACGATATCGAGGCCATGGAGCATCTGCAAGCATTCATTGCGGATTGTGATCGGCGCACAGATTCGGCTAAGCAACGGCTGAAGGAGACGCAGGAGGAGTTGACAGCCGAGGTGGCCGAGAAGGCAAATGCAGTCCACAGTTTGGCGGAGGAGATTGGCAAAAAGCTGGCCAAGGCCGAGGCACTTGGAGAAGCTGGCGAAGTGGAAGACAGCATGGAACTGATGAAGGAAATTGACGAACTGCGCGGCAAGAAGATCAAAGCCGAGCACGAATACAGAACCTCAATGCCAGCCTCAACCTACCAGCAACAGAAGCTACGTGTCTGCGAAGTGTGCTCCGCCTACTTGGGCATACACGACAATGATATCCGTCTGGCGGACCACTTTGGTGGTAAGTTGCATCTGGGCTTTCTCACCATACGCGAGAAGCTCATCGAGCTGGAAAAAACAGCAGCACCGCGCAAGGCAGAACTGAAGCGCTCGGGTAAGATACCAGATCGCGAAGAGGACGGCAGAGGCAGAAATCGGTACTTTGTAGGTGGACGCGAGCTGGACCGACGATCGCGTGTTCATCGCTCTCGTTCCAGAGAGCGCCAGCGACAGCGCGATGCAGAAAAACAAACCAATGACAGATCGAGCGATAGAAGCACTGAGCGGGCCAATGTTCGAGAAGTTGAGAGCGAACGAGCCGCGGCCCGTGGACGCGAAGCTGATGGGCGCGGCCTTGGACGCGGAGGTGGTGGAGGAGGAGGTGCTGGTGGTGGCCCCGACAACAACAATTCTCGAGATAATCGCGATAATAGAGATCAGCGTGATGTGCGAAGGGAGAGAGATCGTAACATGCGCAACGACAGAGGACGTTTTGGAGGTGGCGGAGGCGGCGGAGGAGGAGGCGGTGGCCCGAATGATCGTCGCAACGATAGACGTCGCTCCCGCTCGAGAGATCGTTCGCCACGCGATCGCCGTAACTTTAACAACAACAATTTTGGCAACAGGCGACGCTCCTTCTCCCGCGAGCGCCACCGCCGCTAGATATGTGGAGAGGCAACAGAGGAGTCCAGTTCCACACGGCAATGTCCAGCGCACGTACGTAGCACTAATAACCAACCACAACAGAAAACAAAAACCAAACAACAACAAAAAATACCAACCAACAATAGAGCAGCAGAAATTAACTAATTGCATTATTATTTAATTAATAAATGACTTAAATACACAGCTAGACAGCAATATAGATATTTTTATAAAATATTATTAATCTTTATCTTTGATTTTCATCCGTGTTAACTAACAGAAAAACAGACAAACAAACAAAAACTGTAAGCTGAAACTAAACAAATTGTTAAGTAAATAATACATGAAAATTTAATAGTTTGACAGCCCCCCGGCAAGTTGAGTTGTAAATGTACGGTACGTAGAGCCCGAATGTCCCGAGTAACCAGTCATTTTACAGTCCTAATTGTGCCCAGCAACGATTCCAAAACAAATATACAACAAAACAAACTAAATTGAGCTATATAATATCTCTCAGCACGGTCCCGGCTGCGGGGCGTGTCGGCCCTCTGAGTGTTAAACGTGTCTATTGCTGTACGAGTATTGTCGGCCCGTTAGGGTAAGCCTCTCACTCACTCTCTTTCAAGCTATAAATTGTAACCTTAAAGCGTTTTCTACTTGAAGTCACTTTGCAGCCTAAAAGCCGTAAAGCTCTGGGTACGTATTGAGTGCAAAATACATTAAAAAACAAACAAACAAACGTCCACCCTCTAGCCAATTCGAAAAGCTAGGGATCTCGCTAATTACAGACATGAGTATGTGATAGACATACCCGATATACGTTCATTGCATAGATTTGGGTACGTATTCGTCGTCTAAACCGCCCGCTTGGGTTATTCTTTGGGAGTGTTTGTTGGTTTGGTATGTATGCGTATTGTTATAATCGTTAGAAATGCATTAGCAACAAATTATTGGTACGTATGTCCAAGCAGCAGCAACACCACCAGCAGCAGTAGCTGATAAAGGATTGTGTTGATTCCGTAGGGTTCGATGAGGACTTTCCTAACGTACGTATTTTTTCAAAAATAAAAAAAAAAAACAAAACAAATCAAAATTTTGTAATGCAATCTCCCGTAGCGGCTCATAAATACTTATGTAGTTAAAAACCACCACAAATACGCATATTAAACTTAATCTCTTTCTCATACTAAAGTTGTTATGCCTAAAGTACACAGAAATGATGCGGGCTAACCCAACCGGCTTAGTATGTGAGTATTCGGGCGTCATCAATGTTCAAAACAAATATTTAATAATAATAATAATCTACAAAAGTTATTGGGTGGCTCTTCTAACGTTGTTTCTTTCGACAGCATTTATTGATACGTTGATATTTAGTATGAGAATGAAGTTTAAGAGTAAATGTTCGCATGGGGCTAAAGGGACATCAGTTTTGTGGGACACTTACATGTACGTGGGTAAGATTTATGCAACTAACTTTTATTTTGAATTTAAACTTAAAAACAATAATATTAATTATTAATATTGGACATAAGCAATATGTAAAAATTCCACACATGTAACTTATAATAACGCCAAATAAAATTTGTTTTGGGTCCTATACTATTTTCCATAATATTTTTTATTGTGAAGTAATGCAGGGCATAAAGCTCTACGCAATATAAAGTAGGGTATCTACGGCATCAAAAAGAAGCAGGGTATCCACAAGCCAGCACTATCGTCAAGAGCGCTAACCGCAAATTTGCAAAGAATTACTTACTCATTTCTTTAAGCCGCAAAACGAATAAGTGTAATTGTTGTATTTGAATATTATTTATATCTCGGATAAACTGAAAGGGAACATTTCGTTTTTTATGGACGGTTTACCTAATTTCACGCGCCAAGCAAAACGTTATTGTTTCCCAAAAAGCGTACTATACTCAAAATGGCACTGTTAGCAACTGTTGCTAAGCGGTGGCAACGCTATGCCATTCCGCCATCTTTTGCGCAGCTGCTGTTATTTCGCCTCTGACGGAAATTCTTTGCACTAAAAGTATAGTTTATTATTAAAAACAAAACAATTGTATAGAGTACTCAATTTGTGCGTAAAGGTCGCCTTAATTAAAAGCTGTGTTAAGCAAGGTAAGTTAAGTAATAAAGCTACCGATATGCTTTGATTGATAGATCTGTTAAGGCTTGGCCCTGCGAGAAATCAATAGCCGCTTGGGGTCGCTGGACGCTTTATGTCCGCTGTAGGTCGCCACCAGCACCAACGTTTTTGGCGCTAAATTTATAAAAATTGCAAATGCTTGCAGCTAAAATGTCAAAACGCACGCGCGACTCGGATTCGGAGGACTTGCAGTCCTTTTTAATCAACTTTCACAAGGAAATCGAGGAAGGCAGCATTGATGCCAAGGATGCCAAGACAAATGGTGACGGCGTGGACAATGATGCCGAGGAGGAAGAAGAACAAGAGGACCAGGATGATGACGATGACAAGTACTTTATTGACGACGAAGGCAACTGCTACATAAAAACCACACCAAGAAAACAACAGCAGCTCAAAAAGAAGCTCAAGCCACAAGCAACCTCTAACACTACAGAAACTGGAGCTATATCAATACGCAGCGCTTCGCGTGCTGCCAGTAGCACAGCATCCAAAGGTTTGCAGTGAATTTATACACTACATTATCCACTTTCATAGCCATTTCTTTTTTTGATTAGCCATTAATCTGCGTCCAGCCAAGCCCAAACCGGCTGCAGCACCTCAGAGAACGTCAAAAGCAATTAATGTACGTCCCGCTCCTCCAAAGAGAACTCCTGTGAAGACAACTTCAGTAGCCGTCAGCACGCCCAGAGCATACCTACGTTCCGCAAACACGAAAGCCTCAGCTAAGGCCACAAAATCAGAGCCGGAGTCGACATCCTTCAATAAAAAGGTTGTGGAATTCGAAGAGCTTGTCGATGATCCGAGTGTCGTCGATGATCCGAGTGTCGTCGATGCATCTTCCGTTTCGCTTGACGAATCGGAACTAACTGTCGCGGTAAATGAAGCAAATACTACTAATCAAAGCGACGATCCAACCGCGAGCAAAGATAACTCTGACGATGAGGTCTATGAATTTGACGACAATGCAGCCAATATGTCCGCCAGATCAGATGTTGACTTTGTGCTCAGCGGCAATCAGTACAAGCTAAAGCCGGCGGCAACCAGCTCGGCTGGATCGCAAAAGTACGCCTGCTCCCACTGCAGCTATACGACCAATAAGAAATTCCTAATATCTCGCCACGTCCGCTCACACGACTCGGAACTGTCATTCAAGTGTTCGATCTGTGAGCGTGGCTTCAAGTCCAACATGGGCCTGGTGAATCACTTGAACACACACATGGGCAACAAGCCGCACAAGTGCAAGCTGTGCGAGAGCGCCTTCACGACCAGCGGAGAGCTCATACGACATACACGTTACAAACACACCAAGGAGAAGCCGCACAAGTGCACGGAGTGCAGCTATGCTAGCGTTGAGTTAACAAAGCTGCGCCGCCATATGACTTGCCATACAGGCGAGCGTCCGTACCAGTGTCCGCACTGTACTTACGCTTCGCAGGACATGTTCAAGCTAAAGCGTCACCTGGTCATACACACAGGCGAAAAGAAGTATCAATGCGACATATGCAAGTCGCGCTTTACACAGTCCAACTCTCTTAAGGCACACAAACTTATCCACAGCGTGGTGGACAAGCCAGTCTTTCAGTGCACCCTGTGTCCGACCACGTGCGGCCGCAAGGCTGACCTGCGCACCCACATGGCTAACATGCACACCTCGGATAAACCACTTATCTGCAAGCGTTGCGGCCAGGAGCTGCCCGATCGCTATCAGTATAAGCTGCACATTAAGTCGCACGAGGGCGAGAAGTGTTATCGTTGCAGCCTCTGTAGCTATGCTTCGGTATCACAGCGGCATTTGGACTCGCATATGCTCATACACACGGACACGAAGCCCTTCAAATGTGACTTGTGTTCACAGGCGTTCCGGCAGCGTCAACTGCTGCGTCGTCATGTAAATCTAATGCACAACGAGGACTACAAGCCGCCGGAGCCGCGTGAAAAGATGCACTCTTGCCCCAGCTGCTCCCGTGTTTTCACACACAAGGGTAATCTGATGCGTCACATGGAAACACACGATGATACGTTGAATGCGCGCGAGGAGAAGCTTAAACTTAAACTTGGACGTAGTGTCCGTCTGCAGCCGGACGGGAGCATTGTGACTTTAGTCAATGGTACCGATATTGAGGCACTTGGCAAGGGCGATGCCATTTCCATTGACATCGACGAACAGTATGAGCTCACAGAGTTGCAGGAAGTAGATGAGGAGGAGGAAGAGCCGAGCGAAGTCGTTGAGGAAACTTTTACTGCACCCACCTTAAGAACAAGAAAGGCAAACAAAACTGTCGTAATAAAAGAACGCGAGCAGAGCTCGTCAAGTAAACCAATTATTATAAATCGCCAATTAAGAGCTCCGCGTGTCCACCGAGAACTTACCACTCAAGCCGGCACATTCCGTATCAAGGAGGAGCCGGATGCAAACGAATTTACCGTAGAGCTACAGGGTGACGATGACCAGTTTATGGTCGTCCAGCTTGTCAACGATGATAGCGAAGTTGTGGTCAAGCGGGAGCCTAAGATCAATGCCAATAACTGTTTTGGCTTCGAGGTAAGTTAATCAATTGAGAAATATATTTTATGTTAATTTTTTTGTAAATATCTCAGGATGATGCCGAAGCAGAATACGAGGAGTATGTTGAGCCTGTAGCTGAAGTGGATGCTACGTCCCAGGAATTTCTGCAGCTAATGGATATGATTGAGCAGGATACGTAGCTTAAGCGTATTGACAAATAAAGATATATATTAAAATGTATAGAATATATATTAAATAAAAACTTTAAACCTGGATTTAAAATATATACTCATGGGTTATTATATACCTCCTGCATGTATTCCATCAATCTGGCATAAATACAATATTTTTATTTAAATATTTCAAAGATACTTTCGTGTATGACAATATATGTATGTAATATTCGCACATTGTTATTACGAGGTGCATTTTGGCGTGCTCAATAAATTCTCGGCTATTTGTTGCATCTCTATTCTTTCACAATAAATCTCTTCAGCATTTGTAGTAGTTTTTTTTCGTGCCATGTATACCATAAAAATATATATTATATATGTATATATAGTGCAAAAAATTGTCTGCTGTGCAGTGCATTTTAACATGTTTCTTGTATCATTTAAATATGTTTTCAAAGTTTTTTGTTGCTTAAAACGTTAACAATTTGTTAGTTAATACATACGTATAAATATTTGTATGCATACGATTTGTATTCTGTTGTATTTGTATAATATTTGAACATTTTTTTAACAAATGTAAAATGGAACAACGTCAATAAAGGAAGTGCACATTTAGTTTCGAGCGTGTTTTCGATACAAAGTGAATAATGAGACATTTAGAAAGTTTAGAAAAAATTGCTTGCATAATGAAGTACATACATACAAAATACATTTAGAAATACAACAGTCAAAATGAAGGAACCTTCTATAATTACCAACTAAATACTTACCCTTTTTAATCGAAAATAACATATAGGACCTAATATAAAAACAAACAAATTCATGGGAAGCTGTGCTATGGCTTTTCGCTAGCTCTTCATAAGCTTGGCTTATCAATTAACTTTTGGCTTAACATTTTTTTGTAAGGCTGCTGCTGTGTTGGTTCTATCAATCAATAAATCAATCATTTCCTAAGTTTGGTGTTCAAATAAATTCAAACCATTTGCTCTGTAGCAGCTTTGGGAGGCATACTGAACCAAGTACATAATAAAATCCTTAGAAAATTTTCAGTTTCTGCAGAAAACGCAACAGAGGCGCACTAAAGCAGGCTGCTTGTTGTTGTTGTTGTTGTTGTTGCTGTTGCTGCTGCTGCTGTGGCTGTTGCGTTGCTTTTGGATTAGCAGCAAAAGAGGAGGCGGCTCTGGCATGGACTTTGGCACTGCCATATGCAATTCACAACTGCTCCCTCTTCTGCCTCTTTGGCTGTTAATTACAATTGAGAGTGTTCTGGTTGGGGCTGCGTGTGACATTGTTGTGATTGATTTGATTCGACTGTGTGATGCTGGCACTGTCGCTGCTCTTCCAGGACAACAGCTTATTGAGCAGCCTATCCATATAGGGATTACCTCCCAGACGCGCCACCTGTCAAGTCAACGGGAACATAACATAAGTCAGATTGCAAAGGATTACAAGCAAGAATGAGTAAGAACCTCGGCGCGCGCCTCCACATCAAGTGTTTCGAGCACTTTGCGAGTGTATTGAAAGCTGCCTAGTTTTTCCAGCAAGCTAATACAGTATTTCTTGACCTCAATGTCGTGCGTGCGCTGACGCAAAATGTCTGTGTAGAAAAACAGTTGAATGAGCAATAAAGACCCGTAGCGAGGTTAGCTCGAAGAACTTACGCAAAACCTGTTTATCCTGTTTCTGCGAACGCACCGCGTGTATGACTGGAAACCCAAATTTGCCCTCAGTGAGATCCTCAGCAAAACTCTTATTCTCCGTGTACTGAATAGGTTAAAAGAATAATGCAATAAGATCCAGTATTCGCAACGATTATACGATGTTACTAACTTCCTTCAAACTTAAGTTGCAGTAGTCATCACGTATTTGAAAATAAAGGCCCAAAATGGCTGTTAACTTTGAATAATCCTCCTTATTGTCACTAAACAGCTGCATAAGGCGAATGGCCAGCATAAAGAGGCCTCCAGTCTTACGCACAGTCATCAGTTTGTAATCGGATTCGGAGGGACATGTAAAACTGTCGCGCCAGTAGATCTCCATGCCTTGGCCGCGATGCAATTCCAGCAGCTGTTCCGTATAAACCTTGGTCGCCTGTCCCATCCCATATACAAACAAAATACTTATTGATTATTGATAAGGTTTGATGAATGGGGCTGAAACCAGCTTGCCTCTGGATGTCCCAACTGCTGCACCTTTTCCAGCGCCAGGAACAGAGCGTAGTTGGCCGCATTGATGGTGCTGGCCACGCCATAAATGGAATGAGCCACGGGTACACCTCTGCGAAGTATTGAATTGTCTTCAATATCATCAATGCTGTAAGTTAGTATTAAGAGCACACACATATATATATTAACTTGTATGGCTGTTATCCATGAATTTAACTAACTAACTAAAGCAAACTAGGGTAAAATTATGGCTGTTATCTATCTAACCCACAAATTTCAGGTCTAATAAATTATGACTATGGAGCAGACCTCGCTAGATGCTAGGCACATGCAACATTTAAGCAAAAAAAAAAGTACATAAATTTAAAACCCAGTTTGAGGCCCATATCACTTCAATAACACGCCCGCTGGCAAGGCAAACTAAACTGGGCAGCAGGCATTTTGCGTAATTAAAAAATGTTTGCTCGCGTGAAAGGCTGCAAACGTTTGTAGGGAATTGGAATTGGAAGCGTGGGCGTTCAAGCGATGCGCAAAGGCAGTCAACCTAAGTGGTCGGAGGATGGAGGGTGGCTCGAGTGGGGTGGGTGCTGGGCACAGCAGCGGAGAGGAGCGGAGTGGGCCGGGCCGGGACGGGCATGTTGCATTGCAAGAGTTACAATATTGTGACAATGGCTGTCGACAAGCTGACTTAATGACAATAGCGTTGGCGATGGCGATGACGATGACGTGGCTGACGCCTTTGAAGCTCTGTTCTTGCCACTGAATGCAGCTGGCACAGTTGTAAAAGCAAGTTTTTGTCGATATGAAAATGCATTTGAACAAAAAACTCGAGCCCAGAGAGACTTGTGCAGAAACCCATTTATAAGTAAGTGGGCGGACGCCAAGGCGCGGCGATAACAGCTCTCAGCTGTCAGCCTGCCAGAACAATGCAGGATATTAAGCGGCATTAAGGACATTTCAGCACATTTGCATTTGAATAACAGGCGCTGGGGGCGACACGGGCAGAGCGACAGGTGGCAAAGAGACAGGATTAGCCTGCATGATTGAAGCGAAAAATGAGTCGGAAGACACTGCCAAACAATGGCAGACGTCAAAGAGATTGATAAGCGTATATATAGTCTAATACATATATATAAATATGTACATATATATGTAAGAGCTGCTGGCTCAGCTATTGTTGAGAATTGTTTAAAGAACAGCTACCATGGGAGTGCATCAATTAAAGCGTGCGACGTTATGTCAGGCACTTTAATTGATGGAGTTCAAAGATTAACTGTTGCGCATCTTTAATACTCTTTCTATAGCCCAGCATACATACATACATGCATACATACATACGTACATACATACATACATACTGCTACTCCTGCCTTTTGATTCAACAGTGAAAAATCTAAACATTCAATGCGATCCCATTGCGAAGCATGAAAAGGCACATTTTGCAAATAAATTCAATTGAATTTTATCATAAACAGAACGCTGCGGGCTTTTGTTCAAATTTTGGGATTGATTTCGAAGGCAAATACCCAAAATGTACCCACACGTACAAACAAGGTCGGCCCGTTGGGCTGACGCGTGCGTGTGTGTATGTGAATTTAGAGTGTGCAAGTGTGAGTCATCTGCACAAATTCTATACAAATACTCCTCGCTAAGTGCCCGACCAATGATGATAATGCAAAGTATATACAAAAGTGAGATATGAAATATGTATCTGATATAAATTCCAGCAATTGCCAGCTGCCCGATAATAGAATGGTCATCTGAGTCGACCAAGAGTTACTACATCATATACTATAGAAGTGCAAGGGCTTTGAGTTTATATTATTATCAGTTAAAAATGTTTTTCTTAAATCTTCAGCACCTCATTCGACTGCAATCTGCAATTTCCAATTTTTCCACGTACCAAAGTTTATAGTCATTCTGTACTTCACACTTGCACAGGAAACTATTTTCGGTTCTTTCTTTAGTTTTATTTATTTTACTTTTTTTTTTCAAATTTAACGCGCTAATAAATTTTAAACTTAAATCGTAAACAGTACTACAAAAGGCTAGCAACAACAAACATATGTAAATACACAAATACAAATGTGTAAGAGCGAAGTGAGATAAAACATGAGGCGATGCGGATGATGGGGTGAAGGTAATGGTGCGAACGTGATGGGTGATGGGTGTACGGCAAATGTAAACAAAAGTCAAAATGCAAAGGCAATATAAAACGCAACCAGGCAAAGGTCAAATGATTAGTAAAAATGCAATATTTCAACAGACCTATAAATAAATTAAAAATGTATTTGTCTACTTACAGCAAACTGGAATTATGCAGCATTTGTACAATTTCGCCAATCTGCGTCAACTTTTCGGCCGGTATCAGCAACCAGTGATTGAAGGCCAAGGCCAACTCAGAGCGAAACTGTTTGCCAGGTATTTGCTGTATGTACGTAAAGGGCTGCAGCAGAATCTGTGCGTGGGCGATGTCAACAGAGCATGTAAATAAGCCACAAAAAATAAACGCAGAAGGTTAGTGCTTGGATTTAGTCCAGCAAGCAGACAACAGCTTAAAAATGTCAAAGATCAAGTGGCGGCGCCGCTGCCACTGGTTAACGGTTAACTGGTTTTGGGCTTGGGTGGGATGGCTACCTCGTCCTGCTCCTTTTGTGTTGATTTATCTTTGGTTTTTTGCAGTATGCCATTCAGTTCGTCCATTGTGTCGCGCGTGTAGTGTTTGCGAATACTTTGTATTTGTTGATTGAACACGGCAGCGGTTGATAATGTGAGCGGGACGTTGCTCAAGCTTTCAATACGCGTGACTAGAATTCTTCGCTCGTCCGCTCGATGTGGTTGACTTTAAGACAGACAGTGCCAGACAGACCAATCGTACAATGCACCAGTTAAACCAACTATAAACAGACTAAGGAAGATTGTTGATATCTTATCGATGTATCGATATCGATACAGTACGATTATATTGGAGTATTTGTTTTCATACCGTCACGAAATTTGGACGGAAATGACAAGTGTTAAATATCCTATCCTTGTTCGTTTTATTTTTTTTTTAAATTCAGTTTTCACTAATTAAGCTATTAAGAATTCTTATTTACAATAAACACCTCGATTTTTACATATAAGAACTTTTAATAATTTGAAATAGCTGGCCACAGAGGCAAAAATATTCAAACAGTTTTCACAATTTTTTCTGATCGGTCGACTCCTTTACTTGTGCAGTATGCTGCCCTTAAGAAAATAGCCAGGACCAAGCAAATAAACATTTCTGATTGGAGAAAATAAGAACGGAATACCCTTATGTATGTTACTTTTTAAAATCGTTTTACAGCACTTTAGAAACCGCAACTCTGCAAATCGGAATAATATCGATAACGATACGTTGAGTAGTTCAGCCAGGTGCCTGCGTGGAAATTAAGTAAATAAACTTTATAATCTTTTAACGCTTTGTTTGTCAGAAGATACATTGGAATAATGGCAGCATCACCGCCAGTCCGTATGAATTGGCATCCGAATATGAAGCATACCGAAGTGGAGCGGTAACAAATTAAAAAACAAACAGCAACAACAATTACACCTGCAGCTTTGTTTTCCAGATGGATTTGCATTTATCCAGCCTATATTAATAGTAAAAAGACCCGCCAGGAAGGGCGCCGACTTCCCAAAGAGAATTGCGTTGAAAACCCCACCTATGTTGAAATTCGTGATGTGCTCTCAGTGTCCAATGTACAATTTGTTGTGGAAAACAAACAGTACTGCCGCGAAAAGAGCAGGGAGCTGCAGTTCCGGGGTCGGGTGCGCGTGCAACTACGCAACGCGGACGGCACATTGTGCAATAGCGAGTTCTCCACGCGTGAGTCTATCATGAGGCATGTAGCCGGTAAAATACCGCAACTGAAAACACGACAAAACAAAACAAACGACCCTCAGCCGCAGCCACAGTCAAGTGGGGCTGGCGCTGGTGGTGGTGGTGGCGGTGGCAAAAAGGGCAAGGGAAAGCGTCGATGAATCTGCAAAACATTTTTGAAATCTGTTTAGTTGATTTTTGTAATAAATTCTATACATTTTGCACTAGCAAATCAAAAACATCTCTCGTATGAAGTTCAAGTGCAAGAATTCGGCCTTGGTCGAATATAAGAATATTATATTTAGTACGAATGTCTAAGCTGACCCTAAAACCAAAGCAGTTGAAATACGTACATTAATAACCATTGCATATGTGCTCAATTAAAAATGTCTCAAGATCACACGGTGTCAGCGAAAATTCCGGCGAACAGCAAAGCAAAACAAATCAAAATTCGACTGACAGTCACGAAGCGGCAGCAACGAAAAACTAAAATAACGTCTACGATTTCACCCAGTCAGCGTATATAACCCACAGCGCGTCGCCAATGCACTGCCAAAACCCTATTGGAAAGACGTTAAGGCGGTGCACACATGATGATACGGTCTAAATATAATAACACTTTCTACATCAGCCCCATTGTCATCACGGTATTGGTGCTGATAGCTCAAGTATCAATTTCCGACGCTGGGCCAACCACCAACTCGACAGCTGCTCCGGCGACTTCAACATCGCGCTATGACAATCCGCTGGTCGAGCACAAACACGAACGTAATTGTAAGGCGCTCTGCGAGCACTGTGGCTGCCTTGGATTCTATTGCGGCGAGGAGTGCATTTGTGAGTGCAACGACGAAAACTCGGACACGGAATGCATCCACACCATGCAGGTGAATGCGCGCACGTTGGAGTCGCCCTTTGAGATTCTCATTCAGGGACCAAGTAGCAATCGATTTGTCCGCAATGCCCAACAGTTCGAGCAGAAGCGCGAGCTTGTGACCAGAAGTGCTGTGGACGACAAAACTACACGTAATCGTCGTTCCACCATTATCATCTACAAGCCATCGTCGGCAGGGGTTAAAGGAGCAGCTTTGTCACTGAACGCACTGGAAACATCATCCATAAAAGCAAAGAAATCGGATCTTGCACGCCACAAGCGGTCCGTGGATCACCTGGAGTGGTTTAACGATTTTGCCAGCTCCTTGGTGCGTCCATCTCCACTGGGCACGCGGGGCCAGAAACAGCGTGAGGAAAAAGCTGCCTCGTTTAAACGCCAAGCGGTTACAGCAGATCCGTTGCCACTGCTTCAGCGGGAACCATGGTTCCTAGAACATACAGCTCCAAGGCTTTATCGACCGGCGCCACTATTCAAGCGTCATCAACTCAGTGACGACGACCAAAGTGCCAGAAAATCAAAGAAAAGTTCCTCACGCAAAGTCAGACCCGATTCTTTTGAAGAGGAATCCGAGACAAAAGCCCCAAAGTCCAAAACAGATATGCGTTCATTTCGCGAAGCCCTGCAAGTAATGGAACGCATTCCTCGCGTGCTTCAGGATACGGTAAGCCACTTGTCCGCCGACGATAACAGTGGCGATGTCTTCAGCTTGAACATTATGAACGATGTGCTCCCCAAGAAAATTCCGCGCAAGGAACGTATCCCTCGACGGCTCAGACAGAACGCTCGGGATAACGACGTCGACCCAACGCCCATTGTGACAACTAGGGCACCCATTGCTGTGCCACCTGCGCCGCTGGCGCACCTGGCTCCGCGTGGTCTCTTATTTCCCTGGCTGCGGGAGCAACGTTTGAGGCGTTTGCGTGGACAACAGTAGATGTAAATTTCGGTAGTCCCATTTATGTCTGTTTTATATTTTTAAGGATGGCTCGGAAGGCTGTGCATGTGTTTTTTGGCTTTAGATTGGGTGCTCGCAGTTAGTACGTCTTGTCTGGACGACTATTTATGAACTTCATTATCCTTTTTGAAGGAATGCCGTATATTGTATTTGAAAATAAAACTTTCTAATGTCCATGACTGCCTGAACTTGAATTTAATCAAATAGAAGAATGGATTCTTGTACAAATAATTGTTGAAAGCCTGCGGACAATCAGCAAGACAGTGTTGTGAATTCAGATATTTTCTAGCTAAGTGTGGCCATATACGAATGGCAGTGTTGTCAATTCAGCTATTTTCTAGCTAAGTGTGGCTATTAACAGAAGTCATCAG
The DNA here is from genome assembly GCA_037075305.1 of Drosophila kanekoi. Lineage (NCBI taxonomy): Eukaryota > Metazoa > Arthropoda > Insecta > Diptera > Drosophilidae > Drosophila > Drosophila kanekoi. The sequence goes on from JBAMCE010000141.1 coordinate 8,124,285, forward strand.
CTGGGAACGATAGAAATTACAATGTCGACATTTAGAAACCCTGTTAATCGCCCAATTGTGCTTAGAAAGTATATTCAGCTATTTTTAACATTGGATTCAGCAAGTTTTTGAAGCGGCAGCTGGCCGATATTAAGCTTAAGAGAGTGTAAGTGTTGCATGCTTTAGAGCTGCGACCAAGAAACGAACCTTAACTAATTGGAATGCATACTTATGGGGATTGCAGTTAATCAATACAAGCGAATGCAGGCGGAAGAGCACTAAAGAGAGCGACGATGTCTCGGTCAAACGTTGGCAACAGCCGCCAACGGTTTCCAGTTGAGTAGATCAGTATTGCCGAGCAGTGCGTCTTCAGTTGTTGCTCTACGCAGTCCACTTAAACGGCGCTTCAACAGGTAGTTAACAATTTGTTAAAAAGTGGTAAAAAGAGAAATTTTCATTAACAAAAGCAGACCCAAAGAGAGTGAAATATCTCAACATTATAATCAACTTATTCGTAATGTTACAAAGTGCAACTAAATAAAACAAAGTAAAAAAATCAGCCACATAGCTGTATCATGCAGCTGCTAGGTTAGTTCCCCCCCGCCCCGCTTCTTGTTTGGTGCTGTGCAGAGGATGACAATAAGTATCTGTGTGAATTCAAGCGTGTTGTGTGTGTGTGTGTATGTATGCATTAACAAAAAAAAAAAAACAAAGAAGTAAATACAAATGAACATATACTATGCATCTGTATATACGCAGCCAAAAGAAACAAGCAAAGATATTATCAGAGCTGTGGGTCGCATAAGTATATATGTGCGTATCATGCTATAAATTTCAGAGCTCGTTGAACCGAAATACGCTCAGTTAGATAGACTTCAAGCACAGAACCATCATATTAATAGACCGCACTGGAGCACATCTACCCCCAACAAAGCCAATTGAAATTTGTTGGTCAATTGAAATCTGGAATCAATGAATGTGATTCACAAGCGCTGAGCAACAAGTATTTGCAACTGCATATATATTAGGGAAAACGCCTCCAAACCTAGGAAATAGACCTGTTAATTTTCACTCTGTGCCAATAATTTGCATTTACAAAGTGATCTCCGTAACCCGAATCGAATTGTTGTACAGTCAGAATTGCATTGCGTAAAAATTAGAATCATGTAATAAAATTCCAAAGCCCCCGTTTGCAACGAAACATGCTAAAGTATCTCGCGTGGCTGGGCGATAAAAGATAACTAATACAGCGGAATGTGACTAAACTAGCACACACATAGCTATGTGCACGCATACTCACACACACACATACATACATTCATACAGCCGTTTGTCTTAACGAGTTGGCAACGATAAGCACCGTTAAATTTGTTTGATGATAAAAAACAACAAAAGAAAACAGCTGAGAAATCGGCATTTGTTTATCATCTGATGAACAGCTAGGGGGGGTACAAGTGGGAGATAAGAGTACAGTTTGTTGCTCCTCTGCTGTTAAATACCCTGTAATTGTTACTCAAAGTGCACAAGCTGCGAAACTTATTACACAACACAATTACAGTTTTCTTAATTTATCACAATAATTTTTTCCTCAAACCAATTTTAATAATTAGCCAACCAAACGTGCGTTAAGCCATCAAATTTCGCTGCTTTGTAAATTGGCCACCTGCTTATGTAGATAAGCCCAAGGCCAAGCAAGCCAGATACAATTTGCTTTTTGTATTAGAATATTATACATGCATATATATATCCAAATAGATTATATACATATACATACATGCACTTTACTCATATATCACACCTCAACTTATCATGGACACTACGAAATCTCTTAACTATTCCCAGCATGAGCCAGCGAAGGTAACGCCAAGGATATACAAATACTTCAATTGCGTCCACAGGCACATCATGGAGTCCTGGCGGAAGATTCGCGCACGCGTGGAAATCAAACAGATGCCCGCAGAGCTAGACGATGATCTGGAAACTTTGGAGGATTATAAGCAACGCTGGCGATCCGTGCGCATCATTTACTTTACGATGTTCCTCATGGCGCTGGGATTTAGCATCATATTAACCGGCATTTGGCCATTCCTAAGCGAGGTGCGTACTTAGTCAAATTCCATTCCCGCACGCACACACTTACGCAAGCATCCCTGTAGCTAGATCCCAGTGCGGGCAAAGAGTTTATGGGTATGATTGTGGCAGCCAATCCATTGGGCCAAATGATCTTCAGTCCCATCTTCGGTTGGTGGGGAAACAAGCTGGGCACCATACGGCTGCCACTGCTGATCTCGCTGGCGCTCTTCACCTTGGCCAGCGCGTTGTATTCGTCACTGGAACTGGTAGACAATGTCAAGTACTGGATGCTGGGCTCACGATTTCTCATCGGCGTCAGCTCGGCAAACATTGCACTGTGCCGCTCCTACTTGTCGGCGGCTACGCGTCTGAGCGAGCGCACACATGCTGTCTCCATGGTATCTCTTGCCCAGGTGCTGGGCTTTATCATTGGCCCCGGGCTGCAGGCGTTGGTAACGCCACTGGGCCGGAGCGGTCATGTGTGGTTTTGGGGTACTATGCACGTGAACATGTACACCGCTTCCGGCTGGATAAATGTGCTCATGAGCATGGGTAACTTTATAATGTTTCTGCCGGGCATATTCAAGGAACACAAAATAGCCGCACGTGAGATTATGGTAATGCAGGGCGGCACCTCGGAGCGTGACACCTGGAAGGCAATCAAACCGAATTACTACTCCGCCTGGACACTAATTGTGGCCTTCTTCGTGCTGGTTTTTAACTTTGTGCTGCTGGAGACGTAAGTTTGAGCACAGCTCGATTAAATGCCAACAAGAATTTCACTGTAATTTGTTTATTTGCAGCTTGGGCACATCGCTGACCATGGATATGTTTGCCTGGACGAATGATGAAGCACTCTACTATATGGGCATATTTATGGCCACAGCGGCCATAATATCTCTGGTCACTTTTGTGCTTATTGAACCACTGTGCAGGCTTTTTGCTGAGCGCTATGTGCTCATCTGGGGCGGCTTCTCATTGATGGTGGTGGGTCGTCTACTCTATATACCCTGGGGACCGGATCCGCCCAAGCTGGCGGTGGCCTTCAACGCTAGCGCCAATCTCACTATCGATAATCCCATCTATTTGGGCTGTCCACCTACTCAGGATTGGTGTCCTCAACTGCCAGCGCTTACATTGACACAGTTTATTATTGGATTCGCACTGACATCAGTGGGTTATCCCATTGGCGTTACTTTGATACAGACAATATTCTCCAAAGTGCTTGGGCCACGTCCGCAAGGCGTCTGGATGGGCATGATGACCGGCGCGGGGTGCTTGTCCCGTGTCATGGGTCCCGTATTCGTTGGCTCGATTTACACACGCCTCGGCACCTATTGGACATTCGGTTTTACATCGATTATGATGTTAATTTCTATGATCTGGCTGCTGTGCAGCAAGTAAGTACCTGATTAACTGAATCCGTTTTACTTAATAATCCTGACCTTCTTTTCAGTCGCGTACTTATCCCACCAACATTCGAGAAACCGGCTGTGCCGCTGCAGGAACTGCATACGCCGCCAAAAGACATCACGAATGATCCCGAACACGTAAACGCGCCTATCAACGAAGAATCTGATGAGCTGCTGGTTACATCTAAGGTGGTACGCACAGTACCCTCATCCAAGGCGTAGTGTCATCGTCGACTTAAATACTTTTCTAATATGACTGCCCCTAAGCTACGCTACACATTCACTATGAATTTTTAGACAATACTTTCACACATACAAATATATTTTTGATAGTAACTTTATGATGCACTTTTAATGTTGTCTTCACATGGTGAAAATCATATATCGATATCAAACATGCATGCTTATATTTTTGTTTCTTTTTTCACGATCGCACAAACATATATTGGTGCTAAAGTTGTTTATTGGTTTATTCTAATCACACAAATCCAACTGTTTGTAGTTATTTACGCTTAAGAATGAATGAACTTCCTTGATGAAATAATGAAACATATATAATGCTGGTAATAGTTGTTACCTGCCACATTATTGTTGTCGTCATTATCAGTCAGTGCTAAATAATTATGATAAGTATGACAGGGATCCCTAGATGGACAATGATGATGATTATTTCTTGTTTTTTGCGTTTCTTATTGCTCTGTTTGATTACGCGTAAGGGACTACCAATGCGGTGGTATCCACATTTGTAACAACGGCAACTGCTGCATTTGAGGATAATGATGCGTCGGCGACCAGTAGAGCAGCCAACATGATGCACCGTTAAAAGCGTTATAGTTGTAAATGGGTAGAAATGGTGGCGCAGTTGTTGCAAATGCACCGCCCAAAGCAGCTGCTGCTGTCACTCAGCTGCTGCCGTTATAATAAAACTCATCTCAGTAGGGCGCATAGCGGCGACCTGGCGGTGATGGACCGCGCATGCCGCGCGACGAAATCATACGCTCGTCAAAAGAGTCACGACTGAAGTCCTCATAGCCATGCGGCGTTGGAGAGCTGTTTGACGATAAGAAAACAAAATGTTAATCATAAAGTGATCTGGTGTAAACTAATGTAAGTTTAAGCATCTACTCACCCATAACGACTCATGCCGTTGCTGCTCCGTGGCGGCGGTGGTGAACGCCGACTGAACATGGTGTCATAGCCACGAGAGACACTGCAGGAACGCAGACTGCCGCTCAACGGTGGGGGCAGAGGCATTGGTTCACGACGGGAAATCGGCGGTGGTGGGAAGTCACGCATGCGTGATGACTGATAGCGACGCTCGTACAGATCGCGTGTATCCTCGAAACGGCGGTCATAGTAATCGTAATCCTATAGTTGTAAAAACCAAGAAAGTTAGTGCGTTTAAGTGTAAACCATTTTGGTACATTTAGATATATATGTTGATATATTTAAGATATTCGCGGCGAGTCGATTTGAAGATTAATTGCTCAAAACCTCGATCACGCAGATTGCTGGACACATTCAATTATGAACTCAAGCAATTGATTTTTTGTGAAATATTTTCGAGAAACCATATTTGACTTGATGGGATTTTGAGCAGTAGAATCTTTTAAACGACCTGTCGGGAGTAGCCAAATTGGTTGTTTGTCTGCATTTACCCTAAAGCCGTCCATTATGCGATCACGCAGGAATGGCGGCGGCGGCGGTGGCGGAGGATACGGATCACGACTGTACATGCGATCTCTGTAGCCGCCGGCGCTCAGCGGTGGTGGTGGCTCACGTCCACCAGTGCCTGTCCAACGTGGACATTCTTTCGACCAATGACCGGAACGGCCGCAACGATAACACTGCTCCGGATCGCCCATGCCCGGCTTTGGGCGCACCCGGCTAGTGGATACCTGCACCTTGAGCGGCTGGCCATCGACAACGCGACCGTTCAACTCCTTGATAGCATCCTGGACATCACCGACACAATCCAAGTGCACGAACCCATAGTTGCGCACAATGTCGCATTCGACGACGGTGCCGTATTTCTGAAAGAGTTCGCGCACCTCCGGCGCACGCGTTTTGTCGGTTAGATTTCCAACGAAGATTTTCGTTGTCGGCGTATTGGGGGCGCGTCGGCTTTTGGCGGCCTCCACCTTGATGGCGTTATCGTTCAGCACGTAACCGTTCAAGTTCTGTATGGCATCGCGACCCTGCTGTTCGGTTTCCATGTGCACAAAGCCATAATTCTTCACCACATCGCATTCGACTACAGTACCGTATTTCTCGAAAAGCGCACGCAATTCGGTTGCCTGCGTCTTCTCATCGAGATTACCGATGAACAACTTGAACGTGCCGGCTCCGGGCATCACGGCGACGGTTTCGGCTGCGGCGTCGTCCACGGTTCTTGCGTTTATTCAATTTCTTGGGAAGTTTGAGCGTTAGCGTACGCGATTTGTATTCTTTTTTTTTTTTTTGTTTACGCGTTATTGACGTGGGTGCAGCGCAGCTTGAGAACGACGACAACGGCGGCGGCGACCGCGACCTCAAAGTGAAAGAAGAAGAAGCAATGCAATTTTTCATTTTGATTTGTACTGAGGCAGGGTGCAAGCAGTTCGATACAAATTAAAAAACAAATAAAGGTCACAACGCGTCCATTAAACTTAGAATCAGACACATGCACAACCCGTGAAAAATCATTAAAATTTCCACACAATATAGATAACAAGATGGCGGCGACAGCGACGGCGGCAAGGCGAACCCGTGGTAGAAGTATGTGGCAGTGGCAAATCGACGGCATCGATGGTAAATATGTTTAGATTTATAAAGACTTCTTACCTGTGCACTTTTGAAACCAAATAAAATATTGCTTTAATCTATTTTTGTATTTTCCTTTCGGCAGCTCACACAAAACCCACTTTTCCACAACTTTTCGGCACAATGACTTTTATGTGTATGTGCTAGAGCTGACAAAACAAAATCATCGATTATTGAGAACTATCACTAGCCCTGCCACTATCGATAAGATTAAAATACAAGCCTCGGTGCCGATAGACTATCGCCCCAGTCGTGCGTGCGTGTTTATTTCGATACTATTCTTATTTACATTTTATTATTTCAAATAAACGCTTGGTTTCAGTTGCTGTTATCCATAAATTAAGCAAGCATATATAATAAACGGCATTCGATGGTGGATGTCCATCAGTTTATAAGCAAACATCATGGTCCGAAATGCATCCGAAATAAAATCAAACTTATCGATATAACCTATTTTAGAGCTCCACCATTTCTGTTAGTATGCAACACTGGCACTCTGAATTAGCGCTCTTATTAAAAAAGCGGGAAAGATAGTTGTAATTAAACTGGCATAATAATGGAAACTCCTACGGGACGTGGAGCACGGCCCACACGTACCGCTACACCGCGCCTCTCGGAGCGCAAGAAGCAATTGTTTCGCAGCCGCAGCTCCATGTTGGACCAAATAGATGACGACTGTGACGTCGAGGACCCTTTGTTGGGTATAGCACCCCTAAAGCCAAGGCGCCAAAGTCAGCCCATCAAAGCAGCCGAGAAGCCATCTAATGTTCGAAATCTGTTCGACAACAGTGCTGGTGGAGATGTCCGCAGATTGCGATTGCGCGCCAGCACCAGCAGCTCACCGGAAACTAATAAGGAAAATAAAAGCGCTCAGAAGACACGTGGCCCTGGCCTATCATTGGGCACGGAGGAGCAGTTGCCACATTTGTTTACCAAAACCATGCGTATAAATAGTAATAGCAGTACCAGCCAAAGCCACAACTCTAGTCCACGCACGCCCAAATCACGAGAACACTTCGACTATACGAGCACGGACATGGATGATTCGCCAACTGACCAAAACCGCAGGGCAGCTAAAAGAGTGCACAATAAGTCGGATATGGTAACAATCGATTCCTCACCCGAATCCGGCTCAATGTCACCGGAGAGCAAGATGCGCAAGACGCACAAGGAGTGCATATCGACAATGGCCTTTTATTCACATTCTGCCAACAGTAAAGTGGCTATGCGAAGATCAGGTTCAATCCCTTCGAGAGGAGCACATCAGCAGCAGCAACGCGTCGGAAAGGCTAAAGTTACTTCGCCCACCTCTCGTCCTAGGTTGGGCATTAATAAGGGCGTTCGTCACAACATACGCAAGCCCCAGCGCACTTCTGCGTCCATCAATTTGGATGACATTTTGGGCTCTTTGCGGAATGAAAAGTTACGCCGGCTGATTACCACGGGGCGTGAGGAGCGCGCAAAGGTAGAGGAGGTCCATCAAATACTTCGCAATGCTAAAGATCCTATTAAAATGGCCAAGCCCCTTAGCGTTATGGCTCTTGATGACGCCAACAACAACAATAATAACAACAACAAGAAGCCTTCAGCACTATCCCTATCTCCCACAACACTCGACTTTTCCGATCTAAGCGATGAAGAAGAAGTGCGTGCAACAAAAGACCCATCCTCTGCAATGGATCTGGAACCAGTGATACCCTTGATGCGACATACTAATGTAACAGACACGTCCCCAAAGACCGACCCGCCTACCAATCGGAAGTTCTTTAAATCGGGCCGACGTAGCAGCACCTGTATGGAAGTGCGCATCACGGACAATATACGAGCTAGTGTTAGTCAGGGAAAGATCTCATTGGTAGAGGCCCCATCTAAAAAGCACCGGCAAGTGCGTGTCAAATCGTCGACAATATTTTCCGCGGAGCAGGCAACCGTGGATGCGATTCTACGTAATCTAGATGATACCATTGTGGATGAAATTATTGAATCGGAAGTAAAACCGCCCCCGTCCCAGGCAGCGCCTAAGACAGAGGAGCATGTACTGCCGCCGGATCCTTATGAAAAGTACCGCCAACAAATACCATACCAGACTGACGATCCGGCAATTATCGAACAGCAGGCCCTGTTGCTTGAGTTTCTAATAAGCAATAACATATGCACAGATAGAAACTTTGAAATATTTATAGCAGATCCAGATAACCACAAGGAAGAAGCTACGAGCATTGTAGATAACCTGTACATGGTGGTCTATGCGGAGCAGCAAGCACTGGCAAAATCTGACGGCGACACTGCAATAGGAGCGGAAGTACCTGAGAGCGACAACGCTCAAGCGCTCGAGGAACCAGTTGACAACTCGGCGACTAATGCACCGCCCGTGGAGTCGCAAGTCAAATTGTTTCCCATTTTCACACAACGCATGCAGCCGATGCAACAAAAGTCGTCGCGCCGCAAGTTGGATGTTTCGACGCGTTTAATGGCTGCTGCCACTGGTCCCAATCAGTATCAAATCGATGCTGGCCAAAAGGCATTTGGGGCCCGGCAGTGTCAGCAGTGTGGATTAGTTTACACCGTCCATGAGCCAGAGGAGGAGCAGCTGCATCGAGAATATCATGATTCTGTACATGTGCTACGTTTTAAGGGCTGGATAGACGAGGACATTGTGGCCGTGTATCCGGAATGGTCTGCCGATGGGCGGATTATACGATTGAATGAACATGCACCAGCTATACGCCTGCAGCGGCTCACAGAGGTGATCAGGGTGGTGGACAAAGAACTGGGCTACTCCTCGTACATTGTACCAAAAACGTTTGTCGCCTACTTCGCTGTGCGAAAGCAGCAGATTGTGGGCCTATGCCTTGTCCAGCCGTTGACGCAAGCGCATCGCTTCATTCAGGTCGATGGAACCGACTACTTCAGCGAGGAGACATTCGAGGCTAGGTGCGTGGTTAATGAAACTCTTATCTCCATTCATTACCAAAAACTTTACTTTGTTTCCTCTGCAGCTGCGGCGTGTCTCGGATTTGGGTCTCACCTTTGCAACGTCGTAGGGGAATTGCTAGCAAATTACTGCGCGCTGTGCAATCTCACACCATTTTGGGCATTGAAATATCCCGGGATCGCATTGCATTTAGTACGCCGACAGACGAAGGACGTGCGCTGGCGCGTCAATTTACGCAGAATGAGAATTTTCTGACCTATGACCAATAAGAAATCTAGAAAGTTGGCTATTGAATAGCTGACAAGTGTACTTTGTTAAATAACTTTTGCTACAAATCCTTATTTTTTTAGTTATTAAGCATAAAAGATTTTTTAAACTGAGATTGTGTTACATTTAAAGATATGCTCGATTACAGAATGGTGTTTCAAATCTATTGTAAATACGTTTTACGCTAATGCAATAATGGATACTTTTATTTGAGTTTTATTAAATGAAATCGTGAGTAATGCATTTAATAAGTTTAATTTTTTATTTTTAGCGAATTTATATTGTATTTAAGTGCTGAAAATGTAATTCACGATCAATTGCGATATCTATCGATAGTTTATTTATTTTAATATCGATCACAGCAGCCATGTAACTTGAAAATCGATGGTACAACTTATTTGTGAGCCAGGCTTTGGGCGTTGTTTTTATTGCAGCAGTTGAGAAGTTAATTAATTCTCAATTAGAAACGTATTTGCATTGCTCAAAAGTTGACTTAAAGTGTGTCAAGTCACAATTTCAGTTGCCATAAATTGAGCGCAAATGGTGAGTGCAAGAAGATAAATAAATTGTAACTAGCAAGGCAACGCGGCATCATGTGCCACGCCCAATGTGATTGAATTAAAGTAAAACCACAAGCACACTTTGGGGTTGAATGCAGCGTAGCAACGTTTCTTATTGCTTACATCCATTGCAGACAATACGGTGTTGTGTTAGTGTGCAGCAAGTAAAGCGTGTAGCTAATAGAGAAAAAGGCCAGTGACTGCATTGTCAACGGCATCTACAATTACAGCCATAAGTAAATAATGTCCACAATCGAAGACGAGCGCAAAGCGTACATTAATAATCCATATTTCACTGGACCCATCTACGGCAGCTACAAGCCGTTTTATGTGACAATTGCCATTTGCACAGTAGTCCTTGGGTCAATAATTGTATTAAACATTATCTTGGGCTGCTGTTCCAAACACCGCAAGTACTGGCAGGACAGGCACACGGGCAATCGCTGGTTAGTTTCCATTTGGTCTTCAACGCCGCACAAGCAACCACCCCTAGATTTCACAGAGCTTAAGGACGCATCCTACTTCGATCGTTTCCATGTAAGTGGTCAGCTCGACATGTTGGACTTTCAGAAATTAACACTTACCATTTGCAGCCCACTACACACCAACAAGTGTTCCCCGACGACGTCGTCATATCCGTTGACGATTTGGAGCCCGTACACCAGTCGCATCATCAACGTCCACCACGACCAGAAGGTCGTACATTGCATCAACAACGCCAGCGTGAAGAATACGTTGAGTTGCAAAAGCGTGAAAGCGACATCTAAACCATGGCATTATACATTCTATATCCAGCCGTTGCTGCTCTGGCGCTCTTTGTTATAGGCGTCATCATTATAATGCTGCGCTATGGGCCGCGTCTATGCGGGCTACGTCATCATGCTCTGCCCGACAACCATGACTTGCGGGAGAAGACCTACGAGCATGAGATTAGTTATGCCTGATAGGTTGCGCCATTTTCATAATTGTCTTTTAATACATTAATGCAGCACATTACCTTTTTATATACGTCCACTTCAACTAACCATATTTTTAGTTGCTATTTTGACCATTACTAACTCTTTACTGCTGGAGCTGCACAGTTTTTTATACATGCAGTACAAAGTGCCTACTACCTTTAGTAAATAATATTTGCAATCCGCTTTTATATCATTCCATATCGAAAAACAAAAGTAATGTGCCTTCAACATCGAATCTCATTGATAAATGTTTGCCGTCCAAGTGTCTTTTAGTCCAGTAAGATTGCTCCGTTACAAATTTATACCCTTTTCGTAATTTATGTAAACAGAATGTAAATTAAACTTTTGTATGTTCATTTATGAATGAAAATAATTTAAAACTATGCAAACTCTATACATTTGTATTTAAGCATTTATACGATTTGGACTCAGAAAAATACTTTCAATAAAGAATGATCAATTTTGATTCATAAAAAATATATGTGTTTGCTGGAAGTTAAATTTGAAAGCCTTTACCAAAGTACGTATACAAAAGTTTCCAATTATGCACATACAGATACTAATATCCATTTAAATTCATTCGCTTTGAGCGTTTAATAACAATTAGGATTGAAAATGACAGGATAAGTAATATTTATGCGTCTACTTGTAAGAGGTTAATAATCTCATCTTGTGTTCAGCAATGCAAATCGAAGAAAGTACTTCGTACTTCTTTTCAATAGTTAGTAAATTGGATGTACCTGGTCCAGCACAAAAGTCATACGCTGTCATCGATGTAAATTTGATAGTTTTCAATAAATTGCGTATGTATTCATCCCTTTTCTCCTGCTCTTTCTCGTTGCTCATCTCTTTATCGCTTTGTTCTGTATCCACTTGATCTACAGCTTCGTCTTTCCCCTTTTCCAAAATGTTTTCATTTTCGTCTTTCTTGCATGAATTTGTCTCATTTGCTTGCTCTGGATCTACTTCTTTATGTGTATCTTTTTGCGGCCTGGCTTCTGTCGCAGGCTTTATTTTTTTTGTTATCTGGGAATAATCAGAAACTTCATCGTCGTTATCACTCTCGATGAATGTATTGTTTGGGGATGCTTTTGCAGAACTTTCGACCAAACCATGTATACTGCAATAACGATCTATTACGCTGAAGCGAAGCTTATCGCCCACAATGCCGTCAAAGTCCTCGATAAATTTTAAAAAGATTTCCGAGCTTAGATCAAACACTGCAGCCGCGTTGATGTAAGCCTCCGCATTCACACGAAATTTCTACAAAATTCAATCATATAATTGAGTTTGATATTGTTTATCTCATTACCTACCAATCTAATGTTGGCGATCAGCTCCTCGTCTTCGATCTGATGGGCATACTCGTACAAATCAATTGTTACATCCGCCTCCAGGCCACTGGCCAACCGGCGCTTGATCACATTTAAACAGTTGTTGGTAAAAAAGGATACCATGAACTTTTTGCTTAGATAAATCAATGTTTGCAGTGTCGGCAGATCATATGAATCCAGTCGACGGTTATCGTGCCAGTACAAATACTCAATAAATTTTCTAAAATCATTGCCCGACACATCGTTCAGGACAATGTTTTCGGGAATCTTTGCCTCCTCGAAATCGCCCTCAAACATGCGTTCAAAAACAGGTGAAACACTACGGAATATATATGCATGTTTATCTGTTATGATTTAGTATATAGCAAAATACTTTTGTACACACCTCATGAGCACAAATTTATGACATTTTAACAGAATCTTATTGCCATCATTGTCATAGACGACGAAACTGCAATCCGACAAGTGGCCGGTCATCAGCAAATGTTCCATGCGTTCTCGGGGTCTAGAAAGGAAATGCACTGCTTATTTCAATGAAGAGATTTCAAGTGGTGTATATCTGTCCCACAGATACTTTTAACCAATGTCTATAACGCCATTTAAGCAGTTAATAGGAGTATATTGGTTATTAGGAGAACAAAGCTGATCTCGAAGTTTAACGGACGGGTAGATCATGGGTGGATTGGGAGGGGGGGAATACACTGACTCGCCTCTTAAGGCATTTCGCAGCTGCAATCAATTGCACTTATTCTCCACCCCAATATGAAAGTGACGTATACGGTTTAAACTAACTTAATTTTCCCAAATATAAAAGTAATTTGATGGTTGCTCACCTGAGATCCTGCCAGTTTGTCGCCGTGTTCTGCATTTTAATAATCAAGTTAGAAGGCAAACGCTGTTTGCACGGACAAAAGTGGCGGCGTCAATGCAAATTCACGTATTTAGTGTTGCAAAACGTCTAACCAAGAACTGCGAATTTGACAGGATACGGTCACTTTGTTCTATCAGCTGTCTACTGTTTTCTGTTGCCGTCGTTGAATTCAATATTAAATTAAGCAACCACCTGCTTTTAAAACAATGATTGTATTTGTTTACATTTGTATCGGTATCGGCCTACTGCCATTAAGCCAATCAGAAATTACTGAGTGCCCCACGTACAGCGTACCACAGGTGCGAGCAGAAGTGGAGGGATCCGGCGAAATGTCTTTGATGTTTTACTACGTGTCTTGGTCGAGCGATGCCAGACAGGCACGTTTGGTATATGATGGCGTGGCCCATTACTACAAGGAATATGCCTCCTTTGGCGCCATCGATTGTTGGCATCTGCAGTGCAACTGCAGCCGCACACATCGACAACTGCCCGGCATGGCGATTAACGGCGGTTATCCAGATAAGTGGCCCACGCTAATGGTGAACTATGGGCGACAAGTGAGGCTGCAGTATCAGGGCGCATGGCATTTTGAGGACCTGACGAGATTCATGAACAATCTTATACAGCCCATTGATCGAGTGCACAGTACGGCAGAGCTGGGCGCCCTATGGAGTATCTCGGATGCCGTTGTCCTGGCAGTGCTGGACTCTGCCGATGGCGCGACATATAGGCGTTTCGTGGCGACGGCAATACATTGGTTGGAATTCGATCCGGAGCGTAACGTACGCTTTGCGGTCGCTTTTGGCCGCCAAGCTAAGAAAATGCTCAGAGTGGAGGGATTATCACTGCCGCAACTAGTGGTCATAGATAACCGGCATGGGTTGCATAGTTATAATAAATCGGATGTTTGGCAGCCCATGGAGATCTTGCATTGGGTGCGGCCTAAGGTCAATCCTCTGCAAGCCGCTGGCTACGGAACACCCGCGAAGATTGCGATTAAAGCGCGTCACACGCCAGTGCTGGCCATGGCCATACGCATGCATCGCCAACAGTCATTATTCACAAGCGATGATCTGTTGCGTAAGGAGAATTTTAACTGCGAGCAGTACTGGAAGCAAGAGCTGCAAGACGGCAGCGAGACGCGTAAATGGGATCTGTTGCAAGTGTCGCCAGAGTTATATGAAATCCCTAAGCCGCAGGAACAGATGGCCAAGACTTGCTATCGCGCATTTCAGCTCAACAGAGCCACTTTGGCCAATTACTACCACATCAATGGCTTCCTAAATTATTTATGGTCCCAACACACTCACAAAAGCCACTCGGAAGCGGAGGCGCGCCAGCTGTTGACGCTTTGCACACGTAATCGCTGCTTGGCGCACACCCATGCGCAGCAGGGAACGCCGGCAGGAAAGATTGGCATCGCGAAGCTGGTCGCAAAATACGGCCAGCTAATGTGGCTGCATTCAGCGGAGCAGCAAATACAGAATAGTTCATTGGCTGTAGTGCTCTTCGATGGCAACAAACACCGCGACTTTCTGTACCAATTGGGCTTTGATCAGCTCCAACTCAATCACAAAAGAGATGCGTCTACAGTGCAGGTATTCATTGTGGATGCAGCCGAAGAAGCGCTACACATCATGCCGCAGCATCAGACGTTCTCCTATAAGGCACTGAAGGAGTTCATGAAGCAGTTTTATGCCAGACAGCTGCCCCGCGTGCAAAAGAACTCTTTGCTAATCACTGCCCCATCCCAGGATGCATCTTATATACAGGTATACAATCGCCAGTTATTGCTGCAGGCTCTGCAGCAGTCGAATGCAACCAATGTCGTGCTCATCCAGCGACCGGATTGTGCACTCTCGGCCATCATGTCCCAGGAGCTGATGCAAGTGGCAGCTATGCTGCGCAGTCCCGAACTGAATTTTATTCGCTTTGATAGCCAGGCAAACGATTTGCCATGGGAGCTTACTATGCCGGCGTCACCAGCGCTGCTCGTGTTTCCACAATCTCGACCCACAGAATCTGTGGTGTTTCCGATTGATATTCGTGTGGACACAGCCAACATAATGTCCTTCATATTGGCACAGTTGGAACCGGAGCAGCAGTTGCGCTTAGTTTTGGCAAGCTGCCGGCGGCGCATAAGGCATGCGCGCAGTTGCTTGGACTTTGCCGGGAAACTGGTGCTCCAGCACATTAGCCAATATTTGAAATACTGGGAGATATTTGTGAAGGAGCGTGATCAGATCTTGGCACATCTCAAGCAATTCAATGAGATGCACATTTCCATCGAAAGTAGTATAACGTTATAGTTTATAAATTTATCTCAATGTGCTAGAATCTTCCTAAAAATTGACCGTTAAACTAGTTAGCATAAAAGTATTGGGTAAGATTTTAGCGGGAGGAACCCCACTTCTCTGATATGTTAAGCCCAACATAAGTTTAACTAAACATTGTTATCAATAAGTCTAGTATAAGCAATGAGTAAATCATCAAAAATATTTAAGACTGATTGATGTTTTTGTTTTACAATCCAAATGCAGTATTTTTCAAAATAACTAAACATTTTGTTTCAAATTTATATACATTATGTGTGCCCAGCTATTTTTAGATCAAAAATACCTTTACTGCAACTATCGATATTGTGTTGAGTGTGCTTGTACTAAGTGCAGCAAGCAATTGCTTAAAATGTCACGGCATTCGGATAAACTTAATATTATAGATCAAAGTACATATCAAATTCTAAAGAAGGATAATGGGAACTCAACGGCAAAGGTGCTACGCAGTGCCAAGTACAAAAATAAGCACAAAAGGGAGCAACAGTGTACTCTTTTGGACTTCCTCACTGTGCCCCGCCAGAAACAGAAACAAATAAACAAACAGAGACGCCCGCACCTGGTAGCAAGAAAGTGCGTGGCGCTTCATACCAAGCGCAAGGGAAAGACGCGATTGCATCCTAAACGCCGTGTAGCGCGCCTGAAGCGCATTATCCGAAAGTATCGCAATTGGAAGCTGCATAGGGACGAAGACACAAACTATGTGGAACCGCTGCAGCAGGCACTAGAACCCATGTCTTTAAGTCATGTATCCAAAAGCGAAAATACCATGCAGACTCCGCTGTCCGGAAAGCTCCAGAAGTTTACCTTGGTCGAAACGGAGAAGCGGAGTACGGTGGAAGTGGAAAGCAGTCTGTCCACTCCAGTGCCATTAAAAGAAATTCAGCGCCTAACCTTGAACAACGTGGAACGAAGCACATTAGAAGTAATCACAAATTTAAAGTGCTTGTCCCTAAATGACGCCGTGTCAGGCCAACCAGCACCGTCAGCTCATCATATACATTCCCGGCGATTCAGAAGGTGCGCATCTCTAAAGTTATCTTGTTGTCTATGCTTATCAAATATCTGATATACAGCTATTGTGATAACTGTACGACGCCTCGCCTCAAGGATTTGACAACTCAATTGCTCAATGACTTGGAACGCTTCCAGAAGCGTGCTTACGCCCACAATGAAATTAAAGCGCGTGCACATCCGCGACTAGTAGTAGGATTTCGGGAGTCATTGTCCAGGCTGCGCATAAACAAAGTAAAACTGCTAATCCTGGCTCCTGACTGTGAAATGTGTCCTGCCCCAGGTAAATATCATTTACTGCGCTAAAAATTCTGAATCTTATTTTACATTTACTTCTTGTTAGGCGGTCTGGACGACACGATCGAAGAGCTAAAGTTAGTCTGCCAGCAGCAAAGTGTACCTTACTGCTTCTCGCTGATGCGCCGGGAACTGGCCTATGCGCTACGCAAGCGTGCCCAAATCTCGTGTGTGGCTGTTTTGGACTATGATGGTGCCAATGACACGTATAAGCAACTGCTGCAGGAGCTGGATGTGGCGAGCTATCAGTATAAATGCTTAACTGCAACGTGATCTTTAATGCTTCAAGGATTCAAATATTCAAGTGCCAAAAAGGGTGCCTACAAATAATTAAATAAACAAATTCAAGCCAAATGTATACAAAAGTGAGATTCAATAATTTGAGGGCGTCATCATTGTTGTGGTCACCAGATCGTAAAGTGTCGAGCTCTCATTCCCAAATTCGGTGGCAGCGCCCACTAATCCAGCCGTGTCATTGAAACTATTAAAGGATTGTATGGCGTCCTTGGCCTGCTGCGCCGCCAAGTTAAATTGTATGAGTATAATAAGGTAGCTAGTAATGCCACCGCTGACACCATACAACGTTTCCATGTCCAGAGTGAAGAACCCGCAGGCTGAGAAGTCCACCGAATGATTAAGCAGCTTCAGCGACAAGTGATTCACAATCTCGTAGAGTAAATTGTCGTCTGCCACGACGCCGCATTTATGTAAACTAATACCAGTGCGCTTCGAGGCCAACGAGGTTTTCCAGCTTAAATAAATCAGATAAATGCACTTGCCAGATGTGTAGACCAGGACGATAACCGTAATAAAGGGATTCTTTGCAGAGCGAAACAACGAGGGTATCGATTGCGAGCGCGTGGCACAGTATAGAAAATAGAGCTGAGCCGTAAATATCAAGAAACCATAGGCCATAAGCGAGAGAATAGGATAGCTCCACAGTCCATTCATTGCCTTGCCTATCTCGCAGATCTCGTCGTGCACTTGGCACAGATTGTTCAGCTTCTCCTCGACTTTGGTCGCATTGCTTAATTGGCTTTCATGAGCCATGTTCATCATTGGATTTGGATTGGGCTTGTGCGGCTTGCGAGGCGTTTGAATCGATTCCCCAAAAGAGTTTAGCGAGTGGGCGACTAAATACAATCAAATACGATTAATGGGAAGTAGATAAACTCAAAGATAACTTACTTGGTGCGACCTTGTTATTATGCTTGCCACCTGAGCCTCTCAGTGAGCCCATGTCAATACCACCGAGCTCCTTGTACAAATACTCCAAATTACTGTCGTATTGTGGCGGCTGCGTTTCAGAACTGTCTGCCGTACGAACCTCAGCGGCATTGTTGTCATCCCCAGTTAACCAAGACTGAAACTTTTCGTGCTCGGCGACAAGATCCTCCAATGTAGCATTTATGGCCTCAAAGCGTTCTTTGAGCGCATATAGCGAAACTGCAAACCAAATCTTATCCAGAGTATTGATGAAAGTGGGAATTGCCGAGACCATCCAAAGAAGTGACAACCACTGCGTATAATCCACAAGCTCAATGTATGTGGTCAGCAAAATGAAAAGCTCGAAAATAATCGTCATAAGTAGCATTATACGAATACGTTTTGCTATACAGCTGTTGTCGACCAGGCACTGCTCCCGGTACAGCCGCTCATCTACTACGCGAATGCGTTCGTAGAGCTCTCCTAAACGTCCTTGATTAAAGAGCGCTGTGACCTGATCCGTTGCCATCATAATTAGGCCAATGTAGGTCAAAAACAGGCCAATAACAAATGTCAAGGTACCTGAAACAATGTTCCCATTAGCAATGGAAAGTCAACAGCAAATATCCAAGTAGAGCATACACTCCTGTCCCCATGATACTCACTCTGTGTTGCCTTGAGCGTGCGATCCTCTTCGCTAAACGAATAAATCAACAAATTATAGAGCACCACATACAAGACCAACATGCCGAGCATATACATCATGCCATTGCGCGACTTTTCCAGCACGTTCTTATGACGAAACTTGGCCAGGTCCTGCGGCAAAACACCAACCACCTTTGATAGGAAAAACAGCTGCTGGAATTGCAGCAACAATGGCTGCACCATTGGCGTTACCTGGGACATGCTGCACGTTGCCCAGAACAACCTCAAATGGCATATATTAGGCAAGCCAGGCATTTGGAGCTGGTTACCACTTTAACTAATTAAATTGGTTTGTTTGTTGATTAAATTGGTTCCCTAATCGATACAATCAACGCAAGCAATCTGAATACGTGTGTAAATGGTTGTGTATAAACCTTTCGCTTAATGGGCGAGTTTATATGAAGGGAGAATATAAGTTTATTAAATCATCTTCAATTGTGTATGTATATATCTGTACACAACAAATTTTAAAATGTAAACCCGAAATAAATAATACATGCACATAAAAAGTACCTTTCCGGGGTATGAGCTCTATATATGTATAACTTTTATACAATAGTGTATGGCAATACGAGCTGTTTGTGTAGTCGAATGATTTGAATTTTATTAGATGGTATTTAGGTCGGGATTTGCATGGTTTTCATGTGTACCAAATGTTGTAATTTTTGTACATTCCTTGTTTTACGTGTGAGATATAATATAAAGCCAAAATATTAACACGGCTTATCTTTTGAAATTTAAAATAGTGCCCAACATAATTTATTTGTATTGTGAGAGAAGATCGACCTCCTTATTGCTTACGCTTGCGACGATCATTTTGTTTTTGCTCCTCCTGAAAGTGAGACGAAATATTACAAAATGTTAATGGCTGTTTCCAAGGTTATAAATATAGTTTCACAAATAGCGAACTTAATATGAGCATATCGTTTTAAATAAATTTTTCGTAAAACTGGAAATAAATATACTTCCAACAAAAAATGTGAAGAGAAAGGCTCGTCTCGGAAGAGTATAGCTTATTAATGAATTATCGAATATTGTCCAACTGAAGACTTTTGTGAAAGTATACTTATTGCCTTGTATGTACGAAAAATAGGTATACGTATGAAACGGCATACCGTGACGATTAAATGTTCATTAAAGATATTGATTGCTATAAGTGGTCAGTTCAAGGTTATTCATTGTTTGCTTGGCTATTTAACTGATTTGCGAACTATCATACCATAAAGCTCTTGAGCTGTAAGATAGGGCACAATATTGAGCACAAATCAAGAATACTAGCGCTGCCTTCACTGATTGCAACTTAAATGGGTTTTATGAACACACCTTCTGGGTTAAAATAATCAGCAAACGGCGGAACATGCTCAAAACATCAAAGAAAAGGTCCAATGCATGTTGGACTACATCGCGGTTGCCCATGCGACACTTGTCCACAATATTTTGGGTGTCGTACACAATGAAGGCGGCCATAACAAAGACGCCAACGTACAATTGAGTCTAAAAGCAGAAAGGGTTAGCCATAGAATAGATATTATACTTGAGTGGTTACTTACAATTTGGACAAAGTATGATTTGAAGATCATGTTGAAGAGACTGAGCAAAGCCATGCAGTTTATAACGCTAACCAACATGCCGCCCAGATACAAATACTTGCCCTGTTCGGCAAGCAAAGCGGCTAACGACAATGAACCAAAGGTGACAAAGGTCCCAGTGAGGGCAGTTAGTATTATTGCCGGATTGATGCTACATATGTAGTCCAATAGGGGGCCCAGTGTTTGACCCGAACAGAAGCCAAAGGCATATAGCATTCCCAAGCGTGTGTAATAGTTTTTGCCATCGTCTTTATAAAAGTGTAGACCCAGGACCAGCACCAGCGAAGCAATAGCAGCTAGTATACCCAAATCCAAAGTTCCGCGCATCTGAAATAAGGCTCCTACTGCCGAAGCAGCGGTGGTGCTCGCTAGCACCATGTACACCTTGGAGAGGTGCTGGCGGATGAAG
This sequence comes from Drosophila kanekoi, assembly GCA_037075305.1. Taxonomy (NCBI): domain Eukaryota; kingdom Metazoa; phylum Arthropoda; class Insecta; order Diptera; family Drosophilidae; genus Drosophila; species Drosophila kanekoi. The sequence continues at coordinate 8,145,030 of JBAMCE010000141.1, forward strand.
GGCTCACTGCAAAGGCATAAGGAATTGGAATTAGTCAACTTTGTGCGTGTACGTGTACATTGCTTTCAAGGACTATTGATTTAGTGCGACCTGTTGATGTGGTCTAATACCAAAACAACACGTCATCCAAACCGTGACGCAAGGCTAGCGCCAATTACGCTTGCCAGGTAGCTTTTATATACGCATTGTACACAGACTTTTGTACCGGGCAATCACATTTGGTGCGCCTGCACCCGTGACACACAGTTTATATGAATACTCACTAGCGCTCGCCGATGCCGTTCATAAAACGTTGGAAACGTTCGTGTATAAACTGTGCTGTATCCGCCATTATGTATCCTTGCTTTCCACTTGACGACTAGCTTTTACACTTTTATTTTTAATCGAACGGAGGAGTTATAAATGTGAACTGAAACTGTGCAGGCTTGATAATCAGAGTAACTGATTTTTACGTCGTATACTACGTTGATCTTTTCGTTTCTGTATTTCACTTGTCTTTATGTATATTGCACTTCAGTGTTGACTAACGTTACGTTGTGCGAAACTTCCAGATGATAGGGTTACCATTTCTGATACAGAAAAACTTATGGCTTACTTCTTAGTAAAACAACATTGCAATACTTATCGGCGCGATTTTTCAAAAGATCATTCAAGAAAACTAAATTCTAGCAATTCAATGGAAAGGATCATATAGTTACAAAATAACCGAACGAATCCCCTAATTTGTTTAGAGAGAAATACATGTACGAAGTCTTTTCTTACAGATTTTAACTAATAACGAAACCCATTTACTTAATTATGGATGTAAATTTTATTTCGGGTCATTTGCTTGTTCTAACAGTAGATCAATCGAATAAAAATGTGCGTATATTTTTTAAATAATAATGGAAAACATAAATTAAAATAATGACGATTTGTTTTAAATATGAGTGATATAAATATGATTTCGCAATCTTCTTATTTGTTTAAACCAAATAAGACGCGCACTTAAAAACTATATAAATTTGTATATATACATATGTAAAACATTACCTGTTTAGTGCATGATTTACAGTAAATATGTATATTCAAATACTCTCAAAATCACAGTTTAAATTTGTACAAGACAGATTTTGTTTGTTTATAAGTAGTAGCCGGCCGTTTTGGTCGCAATACTTCGTGTTAGATCAGACCTAGGAAAGTTACAGGTACTAGTAGTTGTCGAAAACAATAATTTACACAAATATCATGTGGATTAGTGTAGCAGGTTTTAAGTTAATTATCATTTACAAATGTTTGTGTACATTGTACAAATCAAAATATAGGTAAAAGAATAATAAAAATAAAAACGTAGATGTTACATAGCAACTACATTAATGCTTGATCGCGTTTAAAAATTCTACAATAAATGCTGTTAAGACCTCGATTATTTTATAATTAGAGATATTTAGTCTAAATATCATCACACAAAAACTCATTCACACCACTTATTTACATAATATTGATTAATATTGTCAATCTAGCTCTATTCTACTTATCCATTTTATAAGGGCAGTCAACATTTAAAGTTTTTTGATCACTTGCAGTCACGCGCACAATAAGCTCGCTTAAATGTACATAAATAAAGTCAACTTTAAAAAATGCTTGAAACAAGATTTACAAAAAAAGAATATCATTGAATACAATTGCGCTTATTACGATTCATGGCCTCATTTGGCAAAAACTTTGCAGTTTGCAAAAAGTTGCATCATGTGTTAATATAACAATATTATTAAGAATAAATGCGTTGTAGTTGTACAATTTAAATATATGTATATCAATTCGTAAACTATGTTTTTGTGTTTATAGGGTACAACAAGAAGACACACAACGCAAGACAGTTTAAGTATATTTTTTTTTTTGAACATTTTTTTAGTTTTCATATATATATATGTTTTATTAAATAAACCGAAATATTAAAGTACAATAATATTGAAATTCTGCGGTGTAGACGACGCTTAAGTTGATTGAAGTTCATTCTATCTGTAGCTGCTGTCCAACCGCGTCTTCTTCCGCGATGACGGCCTCAATGGGGGATGTGTGCAGATGCAGTATTATTCCGTTAGAGTGTAGATTTGTGTGGGCGTGGCAGTCCGTCGTTCAATTGTGTATTGTTGTTGTAGAGGCTTGTCAACATTTCGGCTTACTTTAGTACGTCTAGGAGAAACTATGTTATGCCATATTCATATCCTACGTATTGGTAATGTTAGATACAAATCAAAATTTCATTATCTTGTGGCTGGCCTTCAGATTGCTGCATCATTATTATGTGTTAATAAGAGTGTCTAGGAAGTGTATGTGTTTGGGTGTGTATTTCTTGTTATTAATTATTCTTTCGCTTGTATAGCGGTCAATGCCTGGACCGATGCTCTTCACGCCTGTCCCGATCACGTTCACGCTCTCGCTCACGGTCACGATCTCGGTCACGACGCTCACGATCTGAAGAGCGATAACGTTCGCGTTCCTCGTAATAGCGTTTAGATGACGGCGCCTCGGCGGCTTCTGCAACAACCGGCTCAGGAGATTTACGGGGACGTGCGGAGCGGCTGCTGCTACATCACAGACGGGGAGAGAGAGATGATTCTTATTAGTAAGGGTTGGCTGTTTAGTTAGGATTTTGGGACTACCTGTCATCCCTGTAGTGGTCTGGTGCCTGACGTTCGCGTTCACGACTGCGCGAACGCTCCCGATAGCTGAGTATATAAAAGTTATGGATTAATCAAGATTATTCCACCAATAGTGCGCACTAATAAGTCCTTACCCTCCATCACGCTCACGCTCGCGATCACGATCACGCTCTCTCTCACGCGAACGCTCTCGATAGCGCGAAGTTGATCGCTCACGACGTTGCCTGCTGCGATGGGAGCGATCTCGTGAACGCGAACGTTCGCGACGATTGTAGCTCTTGGCCTCGATGCCGTGCAGCGTGTCCTGCAGTGAGCTGATCAAAATCTTACAGCGCTCATCGTGGGCCACTTTGGATTGCTTGATAAGGGAAATAGCCGTAACCAGCGTCTCGATGGCGCTTGAATACTCGCCAGCTGCAGCATCCGAAACAGCTCTGTGGTAGTCGAGATTATAGAATTAATAAATTAATATGATTTAGGGAATGTGTGAGCTTACCTGGCAATTGCCGAGCTGCTAACCGTACGATTTCTGCTCATGACTTCCTCGAACTCAACCTCCGTTAACTGCGGACCCATTTGGGGATCGGGGAAACCTCCTGGCGGCTTGCCTTGTGGAGGACCTGGCCAAGGATTGCGTGGTCCACCCTGCTGTGCAAAATGAGGCGGCGGTCCATGCTGAGGCGGCATGTTCATGCCCGGCTGCGGTCCCGGCTGACCATGTGGTGGTCCACCCATGCCTGGATGCGGTGGTGGGCCGCCCGGTTGATTAAAGAATGCTGGATTTACGTGCGGAGCAGGAGCGCCATGTGGTCCACCCGAACCAGGCGGTGGACCAGGACCCATTTGCGGACGTGGCGGTCCCTGCATATGAGGTGGACCCTGCGGAGGACCTTGCGGCGGAAAGCCGCCATGCATTGGCGGACGACGCCAGTCAGGACCTGGCCCCGGACCACGCACTGGCATGCCCATTGGACCCTGGAACTGCAAAAACAAAGCACGAAACAAAGAGTTCAGTGACTGACTTGAATGGTATCGAAGGGTTAGAAAATCAACTAGGTTGCAACCAGTTGCAGGTGTGTGGCAGCCTCATCATGGATGTGCATGAGATTTGTGTCTGTGGATATGTGTGTATTGTGGCTGTTGCAGTTACAAACATGTGCAGTTATTCGAATGTTCTGAATACAATTGATGAGACATTCTAATGTCCTTCACTAAGTTAACTTAACTTGGGTTAGTTTGGTTTCATTTCTCTACTATAGTATAATTAGATATTTTTAAAATATTTTAATATATATAGGATTTCTTTGATTTTTTTTGTTAGGAATTTGTTACCATTGGTGGTCGTTGGAGTGGTCCATTTGGTGGACCCGGTCGGGGCCCACCGGGACGTTGACCTGGCCATTGACCTTGCGCTGGCGGATACCTGGGAGGCGGTTGTTGGTTGCCCATCGGGCCGCCTTGTTGATGCATTGGCGGCTAATAATTTACGTATTTTATTATTGTAGATGTAGTTGTTGTTGTTGTTGTGGGTAGAAGTGTGCGTAAGCGTTGTCATAAAACACATGGAATGGAATATAAATATAAAGCGTAATACATAAACATTTTTATATATAGATAGTACATAGATATTAAGTACATATAATAGATCGCAAACAAATGCAGCACAATTACAAAATCATAAACATTGCCTTAATATAGATACCATTAGATTTACTCAAAGTATATCAAAGTCTCAACAAATTGCAACTAAAGCTTGCTCTAAATTACATGTAAAACAAATGGTAATGTATAGGCTTATGGATAAAGGATTGATTGATACATATATAAAATGTCTTAAAACTCAAAAAGTTCTATAAAAATTGCTCTGAAATTATTTTAATTAAACCAAAACATGTATTGTACTTAAAATCATAAACAACAATAGCCTTACAGTCGAATCTTTGCATGTCTAGTTAACTCTTAAGTTATCACAGTTATAAACAAAATCAAATTTTTGGTCTAAGGCATAATGAGTATTTGTTTCACCTTGTTGTTAGTCAAGTTTCAGAAATTAACTGAGATTTTTTGTTGTTTTTAAAATACATTTCAATAAATATTTAATATATAGGTCCGGCTTGGACTTATATTACTTTCTTGTATCATTTAATAAGGAACATAGGATATGATTTTAATGTTTACTTTAAAAAAAAAAAATTCCACTTATCTATGTTATATTTAGTTTAGCAATCTTGAATGAAGTATATACGCGATCAAATATTCGACTATTGTGATATTAAATTTTGCATTCAGAACAATTTCAATGAGTAAAAGTTAAAAAATATATATGTTAATGGCGTTGTTAATACCGGCTGACGAGCCAAACATTCCCAAACAAACTCAAGAACTTTATGATATGCTCACTTGCTAACGGGCATTGCAAAACGAAGCTACGACTTAAGGGCAAAAAGAAGCGAAATGGGGGGATAAAGATATAAAAAATTGAGAAACTCACCTGCATGCGTGGAGGTCCAGAATTTGGTCCAACCTGCGGCACCTGCGACATATGGGGCCGGTATTGACCCGGCGGCATGTTGGGATTCATGCGTGGCGCATGGCCAGGCGGTACACCTTGAGGCACTCCCGGATGTGGCGGCATGGGTCCGCCCATATTGGGTGGTGCGGGACCACGTGGTGGACCATTCTGCTGCGGTGGAGGCACCGGACGTGTTTTTTGAAGGCTCTCGAATTGCGTAAGGGCCTGCTTGCTTGGATAGGTGACTACTACGGTCTGGCCGTGCATCTCTTTTTTGGGCAATTGATCGAGTACAGTGCGCAGGCTAGGTTCCGAACCGAGGGAAATAACGCTGAAACCCTTCGATTGCCCATTTGCGCGATTCTCAAAAAATTTCACCTCCTGTAAATCGTTGACACCGATCTCGCGTAAGGCATTGGAGATGTCCTGATCGGTGGTCCACCAGGTCAGGTTGCCCACATATAGTTGATAGCGGCGGTTCATCGTTGGAGTTTGGCTACCACTGCCCTGATGGTAAACTCCATTTGGACCGACACTAGAAGAACCATCGATGGATCCAGGTCCGGAAGCATTATCGCCCGTTGGGGTGACACCACCGCCGCCGCCGCCCGCAGCTGCTGGCTCGGTGGGGCCGCCGATGTCATCGTATAAATCAACGCCGTCGCCACCAAATTCATCCTAATGCAAAATATGAGTATGTTGAATATTTCGATACATGACGTACACACATACACATATAGATATATATATTTGTTAAATATCAACAATGTTATTTAATATACCCTCTACATACATACATAAAAATGCGCGCACACAAGCACACACACACATGCATATGTAAAGCGTGGTGATGCTTACTAACCTGAGCTTGCCCGGCAAAATCCTTGTCGAGATCTTCGGCATACAAGTCCAGCACCACGCCGTCTGCCATGGTTGCGTGAGTGTTAACTGGACAAAAATTGATTTTAAACGCACGCGACCAACTTATTTAGCGGTGCCGTGCACACTTTTTCCACTTTTACACACACACACACACACAATCAAAAGCCGCTCGTACAGTTGAACAAGCAGCCACCGGCGTGCGGCCTACGTACAAATGCAAGTAAAGCCCGTAGTTGACAAGTAACTATTTATTTTGTTGTTACGAATATGCGATATTCACATATATTATATTTACATTATAAACAACACAGCTTTTTCGACTATTGTTGCGAAAAATTTTCTGCAGCTACAGCTAAAATGGCGGAGATGTTCAGAGTGACCGTTTTGCGAATTCCGAAAAATGTCAATGAAATCCATATTTAGCACATTTGGATGTTATACAGCACTAAAGTGTTGGCCATTCACGACTGTTTTTTTTTCAAAACGCTTAACGGCTATTTAAACTTGTACAAATGGGGAACTTCCGCAACAAATACAATATTTGGTTAAAAAGGATCTTATTTATTACGATAAATATTTGGTATTAGTGAAGTAATTGGTTGTTTTAAGGATTGTAAGTCTTCTTGGGCCGGAGATCGCAATATGTTATTCCTGGTCCTATGCATGCAGCAAACCCCATTAGATGAGGCAATGTGCTCTGTTCGTAAACGCCGCTGAACAAATGCGCCCATGGACCTAAAAAGCAGTTTAAGTTAATGAACGAACACTTGTATAGGACTTTTCTATTACCATTAGCATATACAGCAACGTCACCACCCCCATGAGTTTCCTCAGACATGGGTACGCTATGTGGGTACCTTTCGTTTCGATCACCAATGTTAAGCGTACGCAGATCAACGCGTTCAACTGTGCCATTTACTGATTTATAGAACCTTTGGTAGTCCGGGCCGTTGGCATAAGATAAAGTGGCGTACGGCAAGTTATCTACATCACTTAATTCTGAGTTAAGACCGGTAATGCTGTTGTTTATGTCGGGGTATCCGTTAATGGTCATGGTATGTCCATGATCGGCGCTTACAACAATCAGAGTTTCCCATGGATTGGTCAATTGACGCGCTTTTCTAATAGCGTTTGAGAACTGCACTGTTTCGTCAACGGCCTTCTTAGCCTTGGTCTCGTGGTGGGCATGATCGATGCGACCGCCTTCGACAAACAGAAAGTACCCAGCTGGATCCCCCGACAGCACTCCAATTGCAGCTTGAGTCATCTCCTCGAGCGACGGGGTATCTATGCTATCATCCAAATTATAGGCCAGATGTGAGGCGTTGAATAAACCCAATAAGTAGTCCGTATCGTAAGGATTGTTGCTTAGCAGATCCTTGCGGTTAAAGACAACCCGTGCATTCCCAGTTTTGCTTTGTTTCCATTCATCTATTAGATTGCGTCCATCCAAACGCTCGCCCACGTTGCCATACACATCTTTCATTGTATTTGGTAGAAATTTCTTGGTGCCTCCACCCAATACAACTCTCAAGCCTTGACCCACTTCATCCAACAGCTGCTGCGCAATGTCAGGGCAGTTGCTAGGATTCTGGCCCAGATCCCTAACATCGTAATCGCTTTCAAAGTCGCGATTCGAGGTGTGTGCATAAACTCCAGCCGGACTTGCGTGGGTAACGCGAGTTGTCGTCACCAGGCCGGCAGACTTGCGTCCGCGCAGCGCCCAGGCTGCAATGGAGGAAAGGCGATTTTGGGGCAGTTTCGCTCCGGCACAGTCGTTATGCTGAACATCGGCTGAGACACCGATCGTCTGATAATTCGCCTTTACGCCGGACAGGTATGCAGAGGCGGTGCAGGCCGAGTCGGAAACTTGTTTGTCGACGCAGTATGTCTGAAGGAAAGACGTGGAATGAATTACTGATAACTTGCTCTGCCGGGATTACGGTTACTTTTGATAGTCCCACGTAGTCGAACTTTTCAAATTCCAGGCGATTCCGCTCGCCTATAATGCCCTTCTGCTGTCCCTCGTAGATGCGCCCGGCTGTGACAGTCGGCACGGACATGCCATCGCCCAGGAAGAAGATTATATTCTTGGCCAAATACTGGTTGGGTAGCGTCGACAGCTTATCGTAGAGCGTGCGCTGGGCATCGTGGAACCAGAAGTCCTTGCTCTTAAGATCGTTTGTAGAGCGAATATTCCAAGTGGGCTCTGCAAAACCAGAACAGCGAGAAGCGAGAAACGAAGTTGAGCGAAAGTTCTAATTTCTTTTTATTATGTATATAAATTTATTAATTTTCACATTTGCACATCTGCTTTGATTATCACTCGATTAGGCAAATATATGTATTTCGTTTGTTTTGTGTTGGAATTCTGTTGTCGATCTTTCGCACTCTCACTGTTTGGACTTTTAATATATGTGGCACACCGTTAAATGTCACGCACCTGGCCCATAAATGTACTGACAATAGCTGAAAGCAACTTGAATCGAGAGCGTTAACCAGAAAGCACGCATCGTCGCAGCAGCTAACGAATTTTGATGAACTTTAAATGAATAACTTTCGACGGCGGTGCTCGAGAACTGATTAAGCGCCGTTGAAGGGAATACGTGCTTATTTATATAAGTTCAGTAGATTGAAAAATTGTATTAATGGAAAAGACGATCGGTAGATTAAAACTCGCTCTCGGTTTAAATACCGGTCTCATTAGGTAACCTTAATGCAACGCTTTCAAATACTTACATACTACATATCAAATAAATATGTGTACGTTCCATATAGATGTGTTTAATTGATTAAGCAGCTTTTGTAAATCGTTGGATACAACTGCTCTGGTCTACAACTAAGGCCTTTATACAAATATACCGAGTATTTCAGGCCTTTTTTAAGGCTACTTAACTTATAACATATTTACATATTGACAACTTCACTATCTATAGGTGGAAAACTTGTGGAAATCCCATTAAGTAATTCCCCGGCAAACAGGTTCAATAAAAAGAATTTAAACTTGTTAAAATCGTGTTTCTCTTCATATATTACTTTGGATTGTTTATAACAAAATATTAATCACGCCTGATTTTGCTCAGATTAATTGCTTTTTATTAGATTGTTAAAATTTTGACTTTAACGGATGGGCGTTAAGTTTTGGGGGCAGGGAACTCTAATGCCAGTTTTGAACATCGTACTACAATGATATTCATATGTTGATAAAAACTTGTATATTTTTAAATTGAATGTCAGCGCAAAGACCGTAGACGAATTTGGCGAAAGGGTCATACGGCAGCAAGGCAAACCAAGTCAATTTTACCTTTAGCTTATTACGTTCACTCTCGTTACCAATAATACCCTGCACACATAGAAATAACAAGAGAGGAATATCGACTTAATTTGTGATAAGTAGCTAAGAGTTTAATATACGTTTCCCCAAAACACATTTAACCTTGGGATTTAGTTACTAACTATGGGATTGCTCAATGCACGTGAAACACACTAACATTACAAAAACATTTCATATCTATGCTTGCTTGATTTTTTACCATTTGCATTTGAAATTAATTTTTTGTTTACGCTATCTAACACTGATATTTATGGAACGTCGATATATCGATACAGGCGTATCAGCGCTGATTGTTTGTGTACGGTCACACTAGGGAATACCGTTTCGATTGTTAAAAACATCGTTTCAATTTGTGCATCGAAATATTTAGCCATCCCTATAAATTCACAAATTTCTTTGCAAAATTTCATGTTTTATTTTGAGAAAATTGTCGTATGAGTAAAATAATTTATTTAATTGACATGCGCTAGAAAACGTTTTGTTTGCAAAGGTTGCTGCATAGAACTCAAAGGGCAAGCAAGGTGAGCAGTGTGATGACATTGTAATCGCGATAAGTAAAACAAAGACTACTCATTTCGCCTTCGACGAGCAAAAACAGAAAACAACACACACACACACAAGCTCGCATACAGGTGTATTTCCCTGAAACGCATATAATGATATAAGTTGAAAAGCCCAATGCTGCACAGTTATTTTTAATTGCAAAAATATATTAGAAATTTGCAGCATTACAACAATAACAACTGGTTCTTGCCACATTGAAAAATATATCAGCAAAGTGTCTGCCTACGAAAGCATGGATTTGCAGCATATGGAGAATGGCCTCAGCGGAGGTGGTGTTGCTGGAGGTGGTGGAGGGGGCGGTGGCGGCCTCAGTGAGATTGACTTTCAGCGATTGGCGCAAATAATCGCGACAAGCATACAAAAAGTCCAACAAAATGGTAAGTATTACTTTGGGGCGTGTTCCCATTTCCCATTTCTAACCTATGACTAATCGCTATGCTCACTCTACTATCGATGCGCAGTGTCCACTATGCAGCGAATGGTCAACCAGCTGAACACGCCACAGGACTCGCCCGAACTGAAAAAGAAACTGTAAGTGCTCGTTGAAGTCGTGCTTGAGCTATCAAATAGCAAGGCTAACGTAAATTTCTAAAAATTGACTGAAAAATGTACTCCATACCCAGACATCAGTTAATGACCTATACCAAGCAACTGGTAACCGATACCAACAATCAGTTGAAGGAGGTGGACAAGTGCAAGGAGCGGCACCTGAAGATACAGCGCGATCGTCTGGTGGATGAATTCACAGCGGCATTGACCGCCTTTCAGGTCTGATGAATGGCTTTTGCAAAAAGTATAACAACAAAATTAGTGGATTATTGCATCTGTCTTACAGGCTATTCAACGTAAAACAGCTGATATTGAAAGGAGCGCATTGCATCAGGCGCGGGCCCATAACTATAGCATTGCACATCCGCCTGGTTCGACGCGCACCAGCACCAATAGCAGTAGCAATGACAATGGTTCCTTCTTTGAGGACAACTTTTTCAATCGAAAATCAAATCATCAGCAGCAGCAAATGCAAACGCAAATGCAGGAGGAAGGGGATCTGCAAGCACTTGAGGAACAGGAGCGTGCCATACGCGAACTGGAAAGCAACATAGTGGGTGTCAATGAAATCTACAAGAATCTTGGTGCTATGGTCTACGAACAGGGCTTGACTGTCGATTCGATCGAGTCACAGGTGGAGCAAACAAGCATTTTTGTCTCACAGGGCACTGATAATTTGCGCAAGGCCAGCTCTTACAAAGTAAATAGCATCTGCCCTTATGCTATATACATTTTTTTCTTAATTGTGTTTTATCTATTATAGAACAAAGTGCGAAAGAAGAAGCTGATACTGGTTGCCATACTGAGCGCAGTGCTTTTGGCCATCATTTTGATACTGGTGTTTCAGTTCAAGAACTAAACATTGGATACGCGCCAACTAGAAAGCATCTACAAATTTAAATAAAAACTAGTAAATTGTTGCGAAAAGACAAGTGTTGCCCCATGCAGGTCACCTATCGGTACTTTAGACGCATTTGTGGCTTTAATACTACAATTTAAACTAAAAAAAAAAACAAACAAAAAAATTGGCTTAACACGGGAAAACTTATGGCGAAATTGGCCAACTCAGTTGCATGTATCGAAAAGTATTTAGCACACAGTTAAGCGGCGCTTACACATACACGCATCCATATGTTATATATACTTATTCTCTAACAAGTTATATTATATTTTCTATATATATGTATAATTATTATTATAAATAACGCACTTTGTATTGTATTATATTGATTGAGTGTGGCGCATTCTCAAATTTGTTAGCAGCATGTTTTAAAACGATTCCAAACTCATTTGCAAGCGCTTTGTAATGTATTTAAGTTTAAGAGGAAGGCATACAAAATATATAAATATACGACGGTACATGATAATACACATGAAATATAAAATTAACGAAAAAATATGTAAGATCAATGCAGGCCAAAATCCTTTCAACAAAGCATTTCGAGTACTTCATTTCGGGGCACTGCATGAAATGAATGAATCAATGAATGGGCCGGAGTTCAGCACCACATTTTGTTGGGCATTTGTTGGATATTCAAAATGTGCCTGATCATGGCCATGGTCGCGTCATCAACGCCTCGCACAGCCATAACGATCATTAAGATTTGGTTGTGCACTGATGATACGCATGCTTCAGGGGCTAAGCCCCTGGATGGAGCTCGGCTTGGCTTACTGGACTGGCCAACTGGGTGTTCAGCACACATTAATGCAACGGCAGACCGGTATCGATGTGTGCTGTGTGTGTGTGTCTGTGGATGCCACTTGAGCCGCAGCCGTTGTTGAGGTGTGTCAAGTAAAGGGTTTCCTCGGGCCGGACTCTGGCCTGCATACAAATTGAGTTTAAATTTTTTGCCAATTCACTGACATTGATAGTTCGTTTGGGCATCGTTTGTGTCGTGGTGGTGGCTTCTTATCCACTTGTTGGCATCGAGTGGTTTTCTCGCATGCATTTAAGTGCAGCTCATTTCCTTCTCTATCGCCCTGGGGCAGCCAAATATTGTGCGCTGTCATGCACCTATTTTTAATACTAAGACGTATCTCTGCTCTAACTTAAAGTGGGGCATATTAGCATTGCCACAATGCTTGCAACAGTTAGGGTGCATAATCCAATGCACATATAAAATGTAGTTGAAAATGAAAGCTGCATTTCTATCTAATTCTTAACTATTAAGTGACGGTCTAATTGGATGGCTTGCTGATCATTATTTTCTTATAAACATATATACGCATATGTAAGGCGCCTTTCTATCTGATTTTCATAATCAAAATTAAGGTTAGCGTATTACAGGTTCGGCTTGGCGAGAATAGTTATAATTTCTTGTTTATCGTGGGCCTGCCTGGTTGGCTGTCAGTGGCTGTCCAAATACGTCATCGATTTTTTTTTTTTTGGGATTAAATTATTGATTGCTCGACTGGGGGTTACAGTTTACGACACGGCCTAATCACATCGATTATCGGTGCATGTACATGGCACTTGGCATCCATTCATAACTCTCTCTCTCGGCTGCAAAGACAAAATCCAGTGCCGGGGCCACAGGTCACGTTGCGGCTGATTCGAGTGCGTAGGTGTTGGACATTAACAGAACTGTGCACACCTCGCACAGCAGGTAGCACCGTGTGCGAGCTCTATGGCTGGTTTAGTGTTTGCATAGGCCTGTGCCCATGATAATATTGACACATTCTGGTGGTCAGCACACAGAATCTCATTTGCGAAGTCATTTTGTACAAATAAATCCAGCCTCTGCACCGTGTCGTGTCGTTTTCCCAACGCACAAACCGCATGTTTTGACTTTGCCACTGAGGAGTATTTGGAAATGTGCATGGAAATTCCCTCGTATTTAATTTTTTTTTTTTGGCCAACTTGCTAAGCGCGGATTGACTTACCAACTTAGCAACTTGCCGGGGTAATGGGTAACAAAACTACAGGCATAGCCTGCATTTAATCCCTGCACATTTCACACGTTGCTTACGTTCGCCTTAGCCGTAGCGCATCCAGTAGCCGAGACGTAAACATCCGGCTGTGGCATTTCCCAAATCAATAAACTTATTATTACGCGTACTTACATACCGTATAGATCTCGCATGCCATAGCCCCTCTCTTGGATTTTTATTTGGAAAAAATCTTAATTAAGCATTTGTACTTTTGCTACGTTTTCATGAATGAAATGACGAGTTATTCCTCTTCCCGTGCCCTACGCCCCTACGCTCCTACGCCCAGCTCAGCTCAGTTCCGTCCCCAGCCCCGCCTCGAAAATTACACCCAATTTAAGTGGAATTACTTGTGGGCTGTAAATCTTTTGAATTTTTATTAAAAACAAAAACCACACAAATGAAAATTCGTTTGATTGTGCTACCTGTGTGTGTGAGGGGGAAGGGGGAAGGGAGATTGTGGGGCGGCGTGCGGCAGGGGGTCGGCTGCTGCTGCTGCACACCTTACGCCCAACACTTTCGACATTTTTATTAATGAAATTCGCAGAAAAAGTGGCCGAATGAAGTACTCTCACCTAGCCACGTCTCATTTTTAATGAACTACTCTGCTGAGTATATGCTCAGCCCTGCCCCCGGACTGCGGACGGGTGGGGCGTGCTACACTTCTAAACAAATTGGGTGTCAAAAAGTGCGCACATTTCAAAAGATTTAACCGTTTTGCAGGCCGCTTTGGCCGGGCCGCACGCTTTGATCTACGCCGCCGACGCCGTTTATGTGGCTGCCACTATGGAGCCTGCTGCTGCTGCTGCTGCTGCTCAGCTACTTGACTCTGTGAGGCAGATCAGCGCACAGTGGGTGCAAATCCATGCACCCAGAGGCACCCAGAACACAGATACACAGATCCGTCTACTTATTATAGGCAGTTGTGGAAAACGAATGTCAAAGAATCGAATATATTATTGCAGCAATGCCTTCTATAACCTTTGCCTAAGCTAGTTCCAAGTACACCTGGTCCAAGTTCTAGCCTGGCACTTAAGTCTGGTTTCTCAATTTCTTAGACATAACATAAAGATATATGTAATACGTAGACTAAATACTCGTTATTTCATTTATTTTTTGTATTCAATTATTAAATTTGAATTTGTATTCGTCTACCCATATATCCAATATATTTCAGGCATTCACCACTGTGCCGCATTATAGCGATCGTTTGTGCTATTCTCAATATAAACACAGTAGTATATCTTTTGTCTGATTTGGTTTTTATACCACGCGCCGGCTGCGAAAAAAGCGTCAACGGTGCAAAATAGCGAACGGGGGGCGCTGTTTTTTATATATTAACACCAACGGCAACAGCCGCAGCCGCAGCCAGAGACAGCAGCCAGCAGCCAGCAGCTCCCAGGCCGAACAGCAAAGAGTCCCCCTGGGCCAAACGTTAGCTCTCCGGAGGAAGATCAATCCAAGCGCAGCGGCGGCAAATTCGCAAACGCAAACGGAATGGCAACTGTAACCGAACGAGAGGAAAGTGTATATTGAGTTGTCTGGCAGCCGCAGGCCGGGATTAAGGGTGAAACAATGCTGGATTGCCCGGATAGGGGGATGACGATGACGATGCTGATGCTGTTGCCACCGTGCTTGAATTTTGGGCTGTCTATTGTGCGCTCTATTATTTTTCTAGGTGTCTCTAGCTGTATCTGCGGCCCATTTGCAGCCGCTTTGTTGTGTAATTGTTTGTTTACGAGTTTGTAACAAAGCCCAGACAAAAGGCCATGGCCAAAAGATTTTATAGTTCAGCGGTTCACACACGTTCCAATAGAAAAATTGAATCAAAATCCAAAGCTGCAATAACAATATCATCTTCTCCAGCAATGCATCTTCTTCTGGGCAGGGCCATGTCAAATTATATCTGGTGGCGCGTTCCGCGCGCCTCGTTGATCGTTTTTTGATTGTTTTTTCTTCTTTTTTTCTTTAATTCTGTTTGGGTAGCATTTTGCTCCTATCCGTTGGCGTTCCTCGCGACTAATTGTGGCCGACATTAATGTCACTCTGTATTAAATATAGCGCACAATTTGTGTGCCCCGCAAGACAGAGAGCTCCATTTCATATTTTGGGAGTCGCGAGGCGTCATATGGTATGTCTTGGGGCCGGCGGGATCATGTGTGATCAGAGGGGGCTCCAACTAAGCAACGTGTTGACAGCGAGTGACAGACACATTCATTAGGCGGAATGATTCATATGCCATTCCGGATGCAATGGGCTATGCGCCATTGGACTGGACTGGCTTTCCCCCAACGGATCTGTTAAATGTCGGGCAGCTGATTTGAAAAGCATTTGAATAAATGATTTAACGATGTGGTTTTTAGGTGATGATCACGCAAATCAGGTAAAGCTAAGCATGCCCAGAGACAGATCAGGATCAAAATCTTGATTTATATCTAAGTTGCATACATATGTATGTTAAGCTCTTTATTTACTCAGAGTCGACTCTTTAAGATGAATAGTTACTTTATTTTTAAAAGCAAGGAAAGGCAGTTCGAAGATTAAAGACCCAAATCATTTCTGATAAGATCTTGCGGATACGTTTAGAGACTGGAGAAACTTACAATTACTGAGTTTGACAGAGATATATGGGAAGAACAGAAGAAGAAAACTCACTTGTCAACTGATTCCTCCCATAAAACTCTTTATATATAGTCATTCGTTGTTGACAAAGTTTGGCTGTTTATGAAACTGTTCATACAATAACTCAATGTTTAACTGATTCTGCCTTAAGGCAGCTATAAGATATAGTCTTTCGATCCGGCCGAGTCCGATAATGTACTGACTACAAATGACAGAAGGACTTATATAAAGATTAATGAAGTTGGCTCGAAGATTGAGAAACAGACTGAAGGGCAAAGCTATATCAGCTGAGCTGTAGATGCTGAACCAGAATATATATACATATATAAATTAAAGCTCTATAAAAATGGCAATTAAAACTGCCAAATAACCGTGAAGAGCTGCAGGAATTTTCGCAAAACAATGTACACTTATTGCGCAAGAGGGGAAACCAATTATGGATTACGACCTCAAGTCCATATGCGCGAATAATATTATGATTGTAAATATTGCCCAACCGGCCGGGGAGGGGCTGGGGCACAACATTTCATATGCACGCTGGGGGCACTGCTCGGACACACAGAGGGCGCGGCCAAGTAGCCTCCGGTTGCTTGGGCAGAGCGCGCGACAATGCGAAAAATTGCCCAATCGATTGGCAAGCAAAAAGCCAGAGCATGTGAGGAGCATGTTGCCCGGATGTCTGCCTGTTCCGGCTTAAAGTTAAATCAAAGGGAGCTGCTGCTGTCAGGAAATCAAAGGTTCGCCTCGCATCGGTTCGGCTAGGAGCTCATGTGCAGGCCATATCCATATATATATATATATTTATGTACATATTCAGGATTGGGAGCTCACGAATGTTTTTTTGTGCCTGATTGTTTTTTATCCATAACAAGCCTCGGGTCACATTTATAATAGACTCGATGTACGTGTAGCTTGTATTTGTATCTGTTGCACAGGTGCAAAAGTTCACATGGCCCATTGACGGCGACTTGGTCTTGGACTTGGACCCTTTCGATTCTGTTGAAATTCAATAGAATTTCGGGGCAAGCGGCATTCCCTGGCCAACATCTGCATACAGTAAATTATACAATGAATGCGTAACCATAAAACCTGTCCCCGGCTGAGAAACCAATCCAAATTCAAGTGTCATGCTATTTTTGGGCTGAAATTTGTCGCCTGTTTGCCTCAAGTGGACGATACAGAGAGAGAGAGAGAGAGAGAGAGAGAGACCCCGACCCCGACCCCGATCCCGAGCAAAGACCATGCCAGACTGCCGGGCGACAATTTCTAGACATCATTCAGCTATGTCGTAGTATTTGCTCATGTTACACATGAGCTTGGCCTGCATCGATAGCCAGCACGATCTGCCTCTTACATTGTCTGCCTCCGCTCCCCCCGTCCCCTGGCTCGGATCGACTTGGTTCGATCTTGGGACAGAGCAGCTCTCCTCGCTCTTAATTGTTGGTCATGCACTGACGCTGCATTTATTTATGGTTTTCTTAATGAGTCTCATATTTATTACACTCTGACATTGGACTGACGACGGGCACGGGCTGCCTGCCTGGCTGCCTCGCTGGCTGGCTGGCTATAGGGATCAGGCCTGGTTAGTCTCATCCATATTCGAGTACAACATCCATATCCACACATTGAAGTTGGGTCAGCGGCAGCGCAGGGGAAATACGTGTCGCATTTCATTAACGGGCTCCGTTTGCTACCCAATTCAAATATTTTGGGCAGTTAAGTATATCACAAGCGAGTGTGCGTGTGTGTTGCTGTGTGTAATTTGAATATGCACTTGAAATTGCATGGAAATTAGTATTTCTCGCGCCCTTCTTACACTTATTCCGGTCTGCTCTACTGCAATGCGGAAATACTTAAAACGGTGACAAAACCCAAAATTTAAACTTGAATAATTATTTGTTTTGGGTTACTTTCGTTAAGGGAAGTGGGCGTGACGGGCGTGAGATCTTCTGGCCTAGCGAAGAGTTAGTGAATGTCTGCTAGATGTGCGTTAACTTATTAACTACATAGAGTTTTAAACTAAGATCAGAATTCCCATTTTTACTTAAAAGGAATCGCATCTTTAAACAAACTAAGTAGTTATCAAAAAAACAGCCAGATCAAAAACGGACTTAATCAACTCCAGCCAGATCCAGGCTCTAAAGCATAAATGGCCCCTCCTTCGATGTAAACATATTTTGTATGTTGCCAATTTTGGCTAGATACTGATTTAAATCTAGCCCGCATTTGGTATGAGAAAATATTTACGGCTTGCAATATTCTCAGAACAACAACGGGCCGTTTTAGGAACTTTTGGCCAGATAAGATTTGAACCAAAACCTGTAGTAAAAGCCTTTACGAGTTCAACTTAAAGAAAACATGCTGGTTCGAACCGTTAATCGAACCAGCGACTATTTCTTTTGGGTTAACAGAAGTGCTTAAGATAAAGAAGTTGGTTGGATTGCGATAAAGCTATAGAAGTTTCAAGCTTGGGAAGTGCATTTACTCTATCGAGATTTGGCTAACATAAGCTCTCCCCGTTGTTGGAATAAACTAAGCATTTTAGAGGTCCATAATCAGCTCTTGCCTTTGTCAATCAAAGCCCAGTCAAGCCTTTATTGCTAGCCCCTTTTCAGTTATCCAGCAGACGCCCACAATCAATTAACTCTAACCAAACTCTAACCAAACGTATCTTCGGGCCACACACCTTTAAGCCCCGGCATGGGCCGCAGTAGCCGCTGGGCCAAAATTGATAACATTGTAACATTGTCCGCAACAACAAAACGTTGAATTTTCTGCATATAAATGAATTAATTTGCAGACGATGCTCAACTCGGTACACACACACACACACACGAACACACAGCCCATCCAGCTGGAGGCTGTGTATAGGGCTAATTTCCATAAACCCCGAACGGAAGAAGTCGCAACGCCATTGTTATGCTAAATTGAGGAGTTTGTTGAGAAGGTAGAAGGGGGGGCAGGCAGGCCGAGCACGGGGTGTGTCAAGCCACCAAAAAGGGGTTGCCAGGACCACCAGGTTGAAGTGGAATGCCGAGTGCCGAGTGCCGAGTGCTTGAGAGCGCAGAAAAAAACCAAAGAAGAAATTGTTCTGTTAGCCAGCGGCCAGGCTAAGCTCACCACCAAGACAAATTGTTGCACAATTGATTGTTGTTTGGGCCAGCTAAAAAATAGAATAGAAAAAGGTAGAAAAGAGCAACCCATGTAAGCACCTTAAATAACTGATCTAACTGTAACTGTTCACATTGCTCAATTCTCATATCTCTCACATGGGCCTAATCCAGTGCCCGGGTCTGGCCCAATCCAAGCGGGAATTCAGCTGAGCTGCAGGCTGTGAGCTGCTTAAGGCCCATTGTGCAGTTGCTGCCAATTGCCTGTGAAATTGCATTGAAATGCGAATTGCATTAGGGCAGCAACAATAACAACAACAAAAACAACAACAACAGCAATAACAACAACAAGAACAACAAGAACAAACGCCCCTGCGGTCCTGTCAATCACAAGAGGTAAGGTGTGCGCTGTCAGATTTTCTTGGGATAGCGGGCGCTATAAATTTTATACGCTTCTCGAAACTTTATTTTATGGCTGCGTCAACAATATGGGCTGGGGCTAGGAACGCCGTTAATTTACGAGATATACTCCCCATGGTTTTTCACGTCTTGCTATACTCGTTATTGTATACAAATACCCCAAAAACAAAAATCCAAATCCAAATCCAAATGCAAATCGAAAACAAGTAGCAATATATTGCAGTCGAATGTAACCGACTGCGTAATACTCGTTGAATAACAGCTTAAAGGAGGGTCTCCGATGTATTTAGTTATTCATCTGAATGATAAGATATAGTATCTATAGATATAGTTAAGCCCGACATATAGATATCTATTCCAAAAGGTCCAGAATCTAGCTTCAATAGTTGAATCAAACGGACGGACAGACAGACCTTCAGCCAGACGAACAGTGCAGAAAACCAATATACCCATTTCACTTTGTAAACGAGTGTATAAGCAGGCAATCTCGCGTGCGCCATTCGTGTGAATTTGAAATAAAACACACTGCACACTGCATTCGCGGGAGACACAGCAGAGCGGCAGAGAAAGGGGGAGACAGTAGAGGGAGGGGGTTTGGGAAACGGGGCAAATGCAAAGTGCTGGCGATATATATTTACAAAATCTTGTAAATCTCCAGGCGAGTCGCAGCTACCATGGCCACAGATGACGGCGACATGCCACAAATGGACTGCCCCGACATTCAGACAGCGTTGTGACAGCGTCCCTCCGATCGTCTCAAGCAGGAGCAGCAGCAGCAGCAGCAGGAGGAGGGGGAGGGAGCAGGAGGAGGAGGAGAAGCATCCCCACCAGAGACCATGTGTCAAGTCGCGCTGTGGTGCTGCTGCATGTTTGTGGAGCGTTTAAAAAATATTTTCTTGTAATTTGGTAAACTAATTGTTGCCGTTTGTTTTGACAATAAGGCATTTGTAGCTTTTCAGCGATCCGAGCTGACGATTTGATTGACTTGAGCTGACAGAACCCCGCCCACAGCTCGTAATCAGCCTTAGCTCCTGCCTCCTCCTCCTCCTCCTCCTCCTCCTCCTGCTGACTGATGCCCAGGCACTTTTCCACTATTTGTTGTTGCCGTTGTTGCTGTTGTTGTTGTTGTTGTTTGGGGTTTTCCGGTAGTCATTGGCATGCTCTGCATTGCATTATATCTGGCATTATGTTCGACATGGGCATGTAATTGATATATTGGCTGCTGCTGTAGTTATCGGGGAGCATTAATTCCTGGCCCTCAGCCCATTGTCTAAGCACATGTTGTTTTCTTGTTTGTTTACATTGCATTGTTTTAAAACTAATGCTGATCGCTGCAGCTTTCCATTTGGAGTGCATCAAGTGCTTCCTTTTATTATATAACTTTTGGGGACTACAAACAATATTATAAATCGCATATTTAAGAGACTAGGAAGTCGATTAATTAGAAGACATTCTTGAAATGCATTGAAGGACTTACTGGAAATGCAAGCTTAATAGTTTCCCGGGCAGAAAGGCTAATGAGATATGCGATAGTTGAGTAATGAGAGGATTTGGATGACAATAAAAGCGGTTTTTACTTCCAAGATCTTATAATATGAGATGAAAGAGTATTTGCCAAGCACAAAATCATTTAAGAGATCTCAAATTCAATTGGGCCCATTACAGCACCCACTTGACGGCAGATCATGTGATATTTTTGTATATGTGTAGGGAGAATGTGCCTACAATTTGATAGGACCAATGCCTCTTATGGCAACTCACAATTTCTATCCACAATGCACGCATTTGGTGCGCTGTAATCACTCAAAAATTCTATAGAAAATGCATAAAAACTCAAGCATGGTTTGTATACACAAATTTGTTTGCTGGTAATTAACAAATTTAGGGGAACAAAATCATTAATTCCAACAATATAAAATCAGAGTTTATTTCCAACAATAATACAAACATCATGCCACCAGCCATGCCCACTCGCCGAACGCCCAAAAAAAAAAACTTCACCATCGTAGACGTCCCGGTTGTCGTCCCGCTTCGTAGATACATATATCAAAAGCCTAATAAGTGCCGAGTGCATTTGCCTGGGGCCTGTTGCCAGTTCCCAGTTCCCAGTTGCCAGTTGCCAGTTGTATCTGTATCTGTATCTGTATCTGTATCTGTGGCTGCATTTGACCGGGGGCTGATTGCGTGTTTTTTTTTCTGGGAAAAATTGTCGACGCAACGTCTACGGTGTGCAGCAGGTCCATAAAACTCAGGCGAGCGCATAACTGCAATGATCATTAAAAAGGTGCAGAACGATCCAGTTTATGGCCACATCGTTTATATATTATGTGATATATATACATATACATTTCAGTGCTAAATGGTGTTCACACCAATTGACGTTTCGTGGCGTCTTCTGAGCGAGGCGTTGGAGGGGGGGAACTGAGCATTTATAGATAATACAAATTGTGGGTGTGATTTATGTGATACGAAATTTGATTGGTGGAGAAAGGCCTGAGGTTCATAAAGGGGCTTTAGTTTATAAAATTAACTTTAAAGTACTACCAAATATTAGTATATAAATATAAATATATGTACTTACCCATACACACGCCGTTTATGTATTGTCATCTATTAGAATGAGGGCGGAAGACTTTTACATACATATCTCTGAAATGAAGCAAGTCGAGCCAGACAGATTAAAGACGAAGAAAGCAATCGCGATTAGTTTTAGGCTTGGTCGGATTTGCTTTAAACTTATTTTTTTAAGTTTTACATAGGAACTTTATGAATGTTAAAATGTTATTCTCAAACGTCCTATATAGACATAGGTCGAAATTTCCCACAACCATAATTTGGTTAAATCGATCGAACCGATTTTCATAAAAGAACATATAAAGCGATTATTGCTGAGGCATTCCCGACCAAAGCGGCCTAAAACTCATTTAAAGAGATCTTTGGTGAAATTTATTTGATATATTTTTCGCAAAACCCACCTATCTTGGAAGGGAAATGGGGGTCAAAGGCCTAATGAAGGAAAGTTTATTTTTCGGCTTCAAGCTTCTCACCAAAATACTAACTTGGATGGAAACCGTTGATTCCATCTTTTGGCTGCTTATTTGACGTACTTTAAATATATTTTTCAAAGCCCGTGGAGTTTAAGATAGTACCGACAGATGTAAATTTTTAACGGTCGGGAAGTGGAAAAAAAGTTGCCACGGGTTTTATTTAAGTAGAAATTTGTTCAAGTGTTTTATCTATACTTCAGATCTGGTTTTTGATAGTCAGCATTTACATTCAAAACTCTAATTACGATTTGTACTTTACAACACTGGTTTCTCTTCCACACTTGAAGCTCGAAAAGTGCCCTTGACACTTGGCTTTTGCCGCCTGCCCAGTTCAATTACAGCCAGAGCTCTTCCTGTTTATTTAACTGATTTCTGTGTTCCACTTCCACTTACAAGAGGTCACAACATTTCCTCTGTGAAAAGTTGGTTCCCACTTCTGCTCCACAATTTGTCAACGATCATCATAATCATTATCATTATCATTGTTATTATCATTAACATTGGTAAGAGCTCGCTGCAGTTTTCTCAGAGCTGTTCAAAATGGCCGCCAGTTGTAACTGCCATGAACCACCCCAGAGCGGGAACTCAGTTGAAGCTGTTGTAAGTTGTTCCCATAGATAAATATTGAGTTTTTCAATTAGCATCCCCGCAAAAGTTGCGCTCTCGCTCTCACTCTCGCCCTCTCCCTTTCTCTTTCTCTATCTCTCTAGTATTCGCTCTCGTGCACAAACTTACCCTCGCCTGCTTTTGGGCAGACTTTGTGTTTTTGCGTAATGCTTCCGTTTTTTTGTGTGTCCGCCCAGCGCCCCTGTGTTTGTGCAAAGGATCAGGCCCGTGTTTGCGTATGGGCGCGTTAATTGCCCATAGTGGCAAACGCTTAAAGCCGCCACAAATCCGCCCCAACGTGATGTCAAGAGCGGCCACCCTCTTGCTGCTGCCGCTGTTCGGCTTTTTACCTCTGCCTCAAATCGCCTCGGTTTGTGTGCTAAAAAGATAAACGAGCGACGGCGCCTGGAAACATGGATCTGTTCTGGATCTGGGTCTAGCTCTCGACCTCCGACCCCCCTCTCCCCTCTCGAGTCTTTGCTGTGTACATTGTTTTTCATGTTGTAAAGTTAATTATAAATTAAATATTGATTCTGCGGCGTGCGCGCGCGGGCGACAGTTGCTGGCGCTCATCAAATCTTCCACGGCAGTTGGACAAGCTCCGTATATACACACACACACACGTACATACTCTTGTATATATGTGTGAGTCTGTATCTTTGCCTGGACCCACGCCGCAGTATGAAATTGATTGGTCACGTATGATTTATTAATATTTGCTTTTCATTACGCATACGCCGCATTGTACGGAGCAGCAGCAGCCGCAACTGCAGCAGCTGTTTTAATTGGTTTAAAATTTCCATTGACGCGCTTTCCAACTGTGGCCCGCAATTGCCTGCAGTGGTTTGAGGTTTAATGGGCGCCAGCTGTGATCTATTCGATTTCTGCCGCATCGATTCAAATTGCACTTATTATGGCTTTTCATGCATCTTGAGTCCAGAGAATCAAGGCTTTGGGTAAATTAAAGTACAATTAACACTTCATATATACAAATCGTATAATTTCTGCATCTTAAGCAACTTATTCAATGCTTTTTGAAGTGTAAGACTTTAGCATGCAACCATTTGCTTGCTGTGATAGCTTGTTGTGGGTCTCTCAGAGAGGATATCAGAACCTTAAATAGGTAATACTTTTTTATCCAAATTGGAAGCATTTCTTATATAGAATACGGCCTAAGAAATGCCAGTTCTTTTAGTTAAATATGTTCTTAATTTTGAATATTATTCTTTTGCCTTTCATTTTGACTAGCCTGTTTCTCATTATCATACATGAGTATCTCATTATAATGAGATGAGAAATTAATTTTAAAATGAACATAGTTTAATCTAAAATAATAAAAGTACAAGTTCTTCTCTGAAAGAACTGAATGCCGTGTGAATCTCAAACAAGATCTAGCTTCAATCATCTTCAAGCGAACTCACCTTAGAATGGAAAACGCGACGGCAAAACAGAAGGACGCGCTGCTCCACTTCGCACCCATACATTGGTGCAATGTATCTATGTGACGACAGGTAAGCCAGCCAGATGGATAGATGGACAAATAGACAGCCAGACGGACAGGGAGATAGACAAGCGGCAGCAGCAGCAGAAGTAATTTATGTGCTGGCTGTGCTGGCGGCCATAAACGAGCGGTAACGAACTGGGCAATGGCAATGGCAGCGCCCAGTACCGGCGATCGACTGGTCAAAACAAAGACAACAACAAAGACAACAACAATAACAACAGCAACAACAACAGCAACAACAATAACAACAACAACAGAAGTAACCACCAGCTATGGCTATGGCTGTGGCTGTGACTGTGTCTTCTGCTGCGACTCAGACTGCGCGGCCCGAACGAGTTGATGCTGCTGCCTGATGCCAATTGTTGTAGCCGCTGTCGCAGTCGCTGCTGGCGCTCGCGCTTGCAGCGCAGTCGAGGTGGTTATTTTCATAAATGCTCTAAGCAGCAGCATGCAGCGGGCAGCAGTGAGCGTTGCTCTGCGTGTGTATCTGTGAGAGATAACATTTTGTACAACTGTGCTCTGTCGCAGTCGCAGCTGGCAGCGACGTCAACGTCAAAGTCGTCGTCGGCGCTGGCGTTGCCATTGCGCTCTTTTTGTGGCCGCAAGTGGGCGGAGCCAACAAAACAATTTTTGGCGAACTTTGGCGCTCATTTAAATGCTAAAACTTGTTTCGTTATTGTTGCTGTTGTTTCTGTTTCTGTTGTTTTTGTTGTTGTTGCTGCTGTTGTAGCGGCACGCCCCAGTTAGATACATAAATATTTATGCACGATAGATACTTTTGCTAAGGTTTAG
This sequence comes from Drosophila kanekoi, assembly GCA_037075305.1. Taxonomy (NCBI): domain Eukaryota; kingdom Metazoa; phylum Arthropoda; class Insecta; order Diptera; family Drosophilidae; genus Drosophila; species Drosophila kanekoi. Next base: position 8,170,545 of record JBAMCE010000141.1, read on the forward strand.
CCAAGGTGTGAACTGCGCCTGAGTGAGAGAGAGAGAGTGAGAGCGAGAACGAGAGCGCGCGTGCGACAGAGAGCAGGGCCTGCGTCTGAGCAAGCGAGATAGCGAGCTGTAATACGGCAAAAGGTGCAAAAGTTTCCTTCTTCTTCTTTTTTTAGTTATTGTTTTTTCTTCTTCTTCTGTTGCTTGGCGAAGATTGTGAAAAAGTTTGCCAAACGACCCACAAAAATGCAAATCGAAAATGGCTGCTCGAGTTTTGCCTCCTCCCTCCTGTTCCCCTCGTGCACCTGTTCCCCTGCGCCTTGTGATTTTGTTCGAAATGTAATTCTTTTTATTTTCTGCTGATTAATTTTTATTTCATGCCCGCGCTTATTTATTTATTTTACCTGCGATTTTTGATTTTTTACATGCCGCCACGTCTTTCCCCGTCTTCTCCTGCCTAGAAGCTCCTGTCTCCGGTTTTTAATGTTTATTATCGTTTTGCATAATTTCGCTAATTTTGCTGTTTATTTGCGCGCAACGCACAATCGATCTCTAGAGCAAGCCGCCGCCCACCGACCGCCCCACGGCCCGCCCACTCGCTTACCCCTTTGCGGACCCAATCATTTATTGGCTTTGTGTTTGTGTCAATAATCGTTTATATTTACGTATCTATTTTTTTGTTGTTCTTCAATTTTGACGATTGTGCTAATTTATTTTATTGTATTTCACTGCGCGCCTGTGTGTGTGTGTGTGTGTGTGTGTGTGTGTGTGTGTCTGTGTGTGTGTGTGTTGCTATCTGTCTGCCTATCTCTGTCTGTCTCTGTCTGTTGTTGTTGTTGTTGTTGTTGTAATTGCTTTGATTTGCTGCTGCTTTGCTAAAATTTATTTGAAATTTTAATTGTGAAAATATTATGCTTTGGATTATGCGATTTATTTGTTATTAAACGGAAGTCATGAAAATGAAAATTCAAATTCGAATTCAAATTCAATTGTAATTGTAATTTACCATTGTTATTTCGCATTTGTTGTTATTTATTTGAAATGTATCCGCCGAATCAATTTGTAGCTACCCCCCGCCCGCCCACACACTCGCACACACACTCGCACACACACACACTCGAACACATATGTTGCAAATTGTATCTATGGCGAAATACACTCATATGTATCTGCTTTTTATTTTTAAATGAAGCTTGAAACATTTCAATTTTGATTGCCATTTATTGTTTGTTATTCCGATTGTTATTGCCGTTGTGTCCTTGTTGTTGTTGTTGTTGCTGTTGTTGTTGTTACTGTTGATGATGTTGTTATTTTGTGGAAGATTTGTTCTAAATTTTTATGGCGCATAGATTTGCAATATTTCAATTAAATTGTCAGTGCATAATTTGATTCAATATCAGCCTACGAATGTGTGCGTGTGTGTGCGTGTGTGTGCGTGTGGTTAATTAATATTTAGCCAAACGTGAGAACTGATTGATTTGCTGGCTATATTCAAAGATAGATTTATTTGTTATTTATAGCTTGTTTAAGAGCTAGCCAAATATAAGCCATAAAATTGAAAAGATTCGATTCGATTTACTTTGAAATATGCATTGAATGAGCTTCGATTGAAGTCTGAACTTGAATTTGAACTTGAACTTAACTTTAAGCCCAACAATCATTGAAGCCCGCGTCTTGTAAGTGAAAATATGAATGAAATGCAACATACTCAAACTAATTTCAACAGGCAGTTGTAAGGAAGAGACTTAGTTGTTTTCTTAGGAGTCCTTTAAATAGGACCTTACATATCGAACATATCAAAGCCTGACTTAAAGAGTGTGGAAACCAACTTCTGGGCTCGAACTCAAAGAAAAGGCACGAAACATCGACACTCTTCTTTGGTATAAGAGCACTGATTCAAATATGTTGGATAGTGTACTGTAAAGATATGAATAAAGGAATTACGTTTAGTATTCCTTGATTAATAAATAGTAATGAGAATGTCATATTGGAACTCTTCCATGCAGGCTAAGCTGAACTACAAGAAGGTTGCAAATATTGTGAAGTCCATGGAGTCTTTAAGGTTTAAGTCTTTCAATGAAATGACAAAATGAATGCCTTTCTGTATACAGAAACTTGTCTGTATTACTTAAGCCACATAAGCAATATTGAACTCGCATCAGACTCGATTCCCACATGGAATGGCCCGACCGCGAGTAAACAACATAAATCGATTATTGATTGTGGCAGGGTATCTGGTGTTGGGATATGAACCTTTAAAGTTGCAAACTGCTGAAATTGAATTTCCAGGGCGTAAAACTAATTAAATGGAAGCACTTTGCTGGCAACTGGCAGCCGCTGGCAGAAGGAAACGTCAGATAGTCGCCATTATGAATGCCCATTGAAATACTGACAAAGACAGGGAGAAGCGGCAAAGGGAGAAGCGACAGCAGCAGCAGCAGCAGCAGGAGTGATGGCAACAAAAACTCAAATTCGGGCATAAGTGACAATTCAATAAGCCATGACGTGGCCCAATGTTTATTTAGCATATTGCGACGGCGAATGAGAGACGCTTGGCTGCCAGGGCATAGCTCGAGGGGAGGGTGAGCGGAACGACAACGAGTCGCTGCGGCTGCTGCTGCTGCTGCTGCGGAAGTGAGAGCCAGGGGAAGCGTCTGGCTGCGGTTAAACGGTGGTATGTTTGGGCAGACAATTTAACAGACACTCCCGTTCACGTCGCGCGCCACTTTGGGAAACGCTTTAACGCCGAGCTGCTGCGGAGGCTGCGGCGGCTGCGGAGGCTGCGCTGCCAACATAGTCAAAGTCGTCGTCAACGTCGTTGTCGTTGGTGTTGAAATGTTTATTTAGGACAAATTGTCAGTGTGTGCGTGAGTGTGTGTGTGTGTAGGCAGCCAATGCGACAGGAAATTGCCCATCCTACTTAGCCAGGGTTGAGATATGGCAGCCCAACTACCTTGCTGCCAATGCCAAAAAATGTTAACCAATTAATATGCTCCATTTTGGGTAAGGGTATCATCATCATCAACACGCGCCTTGTAATAATTTCAGGGGCGTTTGTTAAATTGACTGCGAAATCGCTGATGAGCCGTCTCTGTGTGTGTGTGTGTGCGAGTGTGTGTGTGCCACAGCAGCCCGCACCCACGTATTCATCTTGGATCTCAAGGCCTTGGCTGCATCTTATTTCTTTTTTAGCTGCTTTTTGTGTGTCTTTGGCTGGATTTTGTTTGTTTAACCGCGCGCCATTGACGACACATTTTCCAGCTGCAACGGCGTTTGCAACGCTCAAATAGTTTCCACAGATTCAGATACATTGTACGGCAGATACAGATACTTTTCGTTTGTTATCATTGTTGCTCGTTTTATATGTTTTTATGGCCTATCCGCTTATTTTTCAGGCGTAATTGATTATAGCGCAAGTAGCTGACAGATACGTGTTTTTGGACTAATTGAAAATTGATTTGTCTGCAGCTCATTTGGCTGTATCTGATAAATCAATGTATCTGACAGATACAAAAAGTACTTTAAGCTGGCCTTACATTAAGAATTTATATTGTTTTTGAAGATAGATATCTTAATAACGATTTAATTATAACATTAACTACTTAAAAGAACAATTTAATCAAGAGGTGAATAATATATTATTCAGTTAATAACAAGTAAGAGGCTCTAGCCGGGAGCTCCCGACTAGGGGATACCCTGAACTCTCTACTTCCAACACCAAATGCAGATATATATACTATTCTAGAAGCTAAATGTCTTGTTTGGTGACTCTAGCTCTTATTAGTTACCAAAATTGCTCGAAACGGAGCTTGGAAATGGAGTCAGTTATATCGTTTACCGGACACAAATCGGATCTGCGTAGGAACTAGGAGGACCTACAGCTAAAATTTCTCTAGCTTTTATAGGTTCTGAGATCCTTGCGTTCATACATACGGACGGACGGATAGGCGGACAGACAGACAGGCGGGCATGGCTAGATCGACTCGACTATTAATGCTGATCAAGAATATATATAATTTATGGGGTCGGAGATGCTTCCTTCTGCCTGTTACATACATTTACATTTTGCACAAGAACATTATACCCTTTTACCCATTTTAAGTGGGTTTAGGGTATAAAAAGATAAACATGTGGAAATTTAAGCAAAATAAATAAGAAGGTATTCAGATTTGAAGAAGTTGCTCTTTAAATTACATAACATATATTATTACTTAGTTAAACGTAGAAATATTTAAATAGTTTTTAATCAAGCATCGAGCAGATGTTTTCGCTCCCATGGCAACTGTTTTTAGCATTCAGTCTCAGCCACAGCAGCCAAGGCATCCAACGACCTGCCCCACCAGACACACCCCTATCTGGACCAGCCCCCCCCCCCCTCACACTCCCCTTACAATCACATAGATATATGCTCATGTCTAAGGTAGAAAATGTTGCTATTCGCAGTTTCTTAAAGAGCCAACAATTCTCTTTGTTGTCATCCTACTCAACGTCGTCGTCGTCGTCGTCGTTGTCTTCGTTCGCTGCAGTTGTTTTCACAATGTAAATATTTAAATATTTTCAAGAAAAACATTTGATTGTTTGCTCTGAAAATATGTTGATAAAATATTTGCTCAGTAAACTGGTTAAAAATTACAACAATTCTCAGCTCGACTCGTTTGGCATGGTTTTGATATGGTCTGGTGTCTTGTCTCTCGTTTCTTGGCCTGACTTTGCCATTTGTTTTATTAATTTCAATTCTCAACACTTTTCACTTTTCACGCAAGGCGTGGAAAAACAACGCACAGCCTACGCCGGGTCAGGCCAGTTTGTGAGTTATATCCATTTGCATCTGGTGGTTGCCTCTTGCATAAATATGCAGTAGACGCGTGTGTTTGTTGTTCTTACAATTATTGCCGCCGTCGATGTTGTAGTTATTATTGTTGTTGTTGTTGCTGTTGTTGTTGCTATTGTTGCTGTTGTTGTTGTTGCTGCTGCGGCTCGTGCAGACAGCGCGGCACCAAGTGTTTCACATCCCATGAGGCTGTGAGCGAAAAAAACACAAAAAATGTAAATCCAAATGCGAGCGGGAATGGAAATGGGCATCGAAACGAAGTCGGACGCATTCCGGGCATTGGCAAAAATAGAGATAGTCCACTTCCTACTTCTAGTTGGACTACTTCGGCAGCTGCATATGCTCCATTTGTCGAAAAGCCAGTTGCCAATGTCGGTCAACCTGTGTCTTTGGGCCCGAAGTGGCACAGCAGGTGACCCACTCAGATGCATTGGAAGGCACTTCACCTTCTGTGGCACTCGGCGATCTGTTCATCCATGAATCAAGTGGCAAATCCGAGCGGCGGCGCAACAAAATTCACGCAACACACATTCCAATTGCCTATGGCTGACATTAATTATAGCGCAAACGATCGATTAGAAGCATTTTAAAATTCATTAATGAATTGTTTCTCAAACAACAACAACAAGAACAACAACAAGACGAGCACCAAAAACTACATATGTACATAAATAAGCAGCTAAATGCGCGCCCCAATGTCTAAATGATGAAGCAGGTTGGCATGTGAACAGTGCCAGACAGAAGTAAATGCACGGCTAACTTGGCAAAACAAAACTACATTTGTTAGGGGGTCTATATGAAGTAAAAGCGACTTCGAGTGGAATTTTGTCTCAAAGAAGGGATTCTTAAAGTAGTCCGAGCTTATAAAATAGAAAACTCGGACTTATAACCTTTTGTTATTAATGCTGTAAAATAAAACTAAAACATATTAGAATATATTATCATATTTTTAGAGACTTCTGGACAATAAACCGAAAAGATAATTAGATTAAGACATTTAGATTATTGTCTGAGAGGAATATGGGCTTTAGATCATTTAAGGGTTGAAGGTCTCAATCTCATATTATGTTGCTCTAATAATGAGCTTAGTTCAATGAAAACATATCTTAATTTAAGTTTTTTAGTACTTGAAGAGATAATGTTAAAAAATAATTTCATACGTGATTGAAGAAAACTCGCTATTAACGTATATCACGGCCTGGCTTAAATAATTCTTGATTTTTCTCATTATCTATTATCCAATTATTGACAATTTCCATATCAATCATTATGATAAGTTTGCAATTTTCATATTATCTTAGCATTTTCGTATTGTCTGCATACTTTTTGCACTCACTATATGCGTGCTAGCTGCTCGCATTCTCGCCCATAACAAATTGAAGGAAAAAACTGACTGAAAAATGACGAGCTGACGATTTGTTTGGTATTTTGATATCGACAACAAATTTTCAGCCATCATCCCACGCCCCAGGCTGGCGTCTATGCCCCCGACCTGCCCCTTTGCCCTGCGCCTGCCCAAAAACTTATTATGCACGGAGCACAAAAAAAAAAAAGAAGAAAATGCTCAACACCGATAAAAATGTAGAAATGCTGTTGCTTTAGGTTTTTCAGTTGATTTATACGACGAACGGAAATCGTAGACTTTTCGACGCTCAGCATGAGTGCAGCAGACATTGAGGAGGCCAGAGATACAGCTACAGCTACAGCTAGAGATACAGATATGCAGACATGTGTTGTATCTTACAGATACTTTCGACTACAAATTGGGCAAAGCGCATGAATTGTGTGTTTGCAAACAAATTAATATCCATCGATCTGAAACTGGCAGACAGCGTTGCCAGATAGCTATGATCTATGATCGGATCGGAACGGATCGGATGGGAACGGATCGGATCAGATCGGAATTGAAGATTTTGGGTGCTAACATTTTGCATGCTGGCTTTATAATTTTATAATTTAGGTTAGATAAACAAAGCAATAAATATTTAACGCTCTGCTCTGCTCGATGAATGTGCTAAAGCCGCCCGATCTGCCCGATCTGTCCGATCGGCCGATCCGATCCAATCCCAATGCCAATTAGGTGGTTACTTGGGACGCCGGCGAGGGCAGATCGATGCATTCTAATGCCAAAAATTATTGGGTGTTTGTTTGTGCTGGAGGCTGTCGTAACCATAAATTAGCACCTCCTTCGCCTGTGGACGAGCACGGGCTGCCATATGGCTTCTATGTAAACTGCAGAATGCAGCCGAAAGATTTATCTGCCCATCCATTTCCAAATGAGTCGCTCAGGCGCAGTTTATTGTGCCTCATTCTGTTGCTGTTGCTGTTGCAATTCCAATTATTATATTTACAATGAAAACTATTTTCGCTGTTGTGGGGCAGCAGCTTCCGTAAACAAGAGCCAGAGGAGGCCAGCGGCCAGGCATGCCCTTGAGAGATGAGCAGCTGAAGCCGGAGCTAGATTGAGGAGCTGCAAGTGGGCAAGTGGCAGCTGATGGGCAACTGGACGCTGACCACATGCAGCATGCAACACTTTTCACTGTCAGCACCTGGACTCTGGCTAATTGAGATTTACAGCAACTGGGTTAGTTTGTGGTAACCTTTCGCTACTCACTCTTGATCTTGGTTCTCGACTTAGCTGCCACGCCCCCGTAACCACATCCATGTGTTAGGGATTAGCCCAGTCCAGGGCAATGCCGCAGACGCGACCGCTGCCGCGCAGCATGAGCTGGCGCTATTGCAGCCCAGTTTGGGTGTCTGTTTTATAGCCACGTGGAAGACGCGTTACCACCTCCGTGGGCGATAAATCTGCAGTGCGCCCGTGGCGCAATGAACTCACACCCTCAATGCAGCGCAGTGCCAACAGCCTCCGTCCGCTGCCGTCCGCTGCCGTCCGCTGTCTTCGTCCGGTTGCGTTTTGTTTAGTTTGCAGGCGACGATAAACACCTTGGCGCCAGTCTTGGTCTGGGCGACTCATCCATCCATCTAGCCAGCTAGTTCTTCCACTAATGCACTTATTATAATGCACACGGTTTGACAATGCCAAAAACCACTTGAGAAGCAGCAGCTCACCTGTTGGCCAGGCCAAGGCGCAGCTCTCGAGTTGCAGGAGCCAGACGCTCGTGAGGTTGACGACTTGCTGGCGGGCGTCGTGGGGAGCGCTTGAAATTACACACGATATCGCTGCAATTATGCATGCATTTATGTTATTGTTAATTGTTTAAACAATTAGACTTCAGCTCCAATTGTTCTCTGCATGGGATATTCGCCCAGGGGCAGGGGCCGGTGTCGGGGCGGGGGCTGGGATGTGCAATGTTACGAAATGTGGAGCCAAATGCCTTTAACTTGTGAGTTTTGTTTTAATGAATCTCTATTTTTCCACTTTTCATTCATACATTGAACTAAGCCAGCAGCCGCGAGTGCTCCAATTCAATTCATAGAAAATCGCGTATACGCGGGGTGCGCCGCAGTAAGGTTAAACGAGAGGAAAAACTGAGGTGAAAATGAAATATTCCTAAGAAAATATATATCTAAAAATGTTGTATATTAATCTAGAGAACAAGAAGTTCAGGATCTATCAAAAATATTGTCTTAAATATTGGAAATTCACGCAGAATTATACAAATAACTTTTCATCAGATTTTGGTTTGGGAACTCACTTTTGATAATTGTGCTATGAATTTTGATTATGTTTAATTATTTGCTTGATTTCCAGAAAAATATGTAAATGGTAAATAACATAATTACGCACAATTCCACAAACTCTGTGGAAAGCTTTCAATTGATTTATGGCACTTCCACGGAAATTGTCGACAATTTGTCTGGCCGTGCAGAAGAAACCAGAAGAAGTCGTTTCCGTGATTTACGCGCAACAAAATTCGAAAATAAACAATGAATGCGTTTAGTAAGTATTTGCAGGGTGCGTGTGTTTTGTTTTCTTCCTCCTCCCCCTCTTCTTCTTCTCCTTCTCTTTATTTTCATCCATTTTTACGATATCTTGAGCTGGGGAATGCTGGAGACTTGTGATTATTTGACTTGGGCCTGACGGCGGCCTGGCACTTTGATTGCGCTGAATTTGCAGATTCTATTCCAGATACCGATTGTGGACTCCAATTCCAATTCCAATTCCAAATCCGATTCTGTTTCTGATTCCGAATTGGTTGTTATTTATTTGCTTATGTCGCGCCAACTGGTTGGCAACTTCGGCGGCGGCAGCATCAAATGGCCAAAAACCGTGGCCGGACTGGGGACACGTAAACATTGGCCCGGCTGACGAGCTAATACCAAATATCCAAATGTGACATCAAAGCACCCAAAGCTGATAAGCAAAATAAACGGCACATCAGATTGCAATAATCAAATATTGCCCGGGCGATAGCTTCATTCGGTTCCATCGAATGGGGCACGGCGAGCAAGTCGTTTAATCACCGATTGAGCGCCATCTGCTGGCGTCAGTTGGCAACTGCTGTTGCCGCCGCCGCTGCTGCTGATGCTGCTGCTGAATCTGATGCAGTGCATCCTCTCTGCCCGTTAATGCCAAGACCCAGATCAAAGCATTTCAAGCGCAACAGTCAATCAAAAATTTGTTGTTGCCATTTTCTTGCCGGCTGCGTATATAATTTTGCATTTGCATTTTTCTTGTTCTTGCTTTTGTTGTTGCCGTCGACGTCAGTCAGCCTGGGCCAATAAATTGCCTCCTCCCGGATCTCTGCAGCTCCTCCGGCCCCTGCTCTGCTGAGGGGCTAATTTACTCAAATGTCGACGCCTGGCGCTGATTTTTTTCTTTCCATTTTTCCCATTTTCATTTGCATATTTGCCTCGCGTTCGGTCGGTTTTTTTTTTCTGTTTTGTTTTGTTTTTGGCATAAATCGATCATAAATTTAATTTGAAAATTGCCGAGTTTAGTTCGCTTGGGGCGAGGCAACTCCAAAGCCATTTTGCGTATTTATAACTCAATAAAACTTCAAAAGTGTTCGAAAACATTCGCTCTCAAAGTTTCTTTAATGCCATAAAAATGCAGTTGCAGTTGTTGTTGTTGCTGTTGTTGTTGCTGTTGTGGGTAGCTATTGTTGCTGTTGTTGTTGTTGTTGTTGTTGTTGTTGTTATTGTCGCTGTTGTTGTTGTTCGGCAGCGCAGATACTAAAACTCGTCCATAGCTTTATGGACTCTATAACTGACAAAGGGAAGCGGAAGTTTACTGTATGCGTTTGCATGGGATATCAAGTATTATATTGTTGCCTTTGCTGTTGTTGTTGTTGCTGTTGTTGTTGTTCAATGATCGCCACAAAGTTGGAGCAGGATCTTAAGTGTACAATTTCGGGGCTTTGATCTTGAAAAGCTAAAAGAAATTGATTGCAGGCAGCACAGCGGATCAATATGCTCTATAATCAGAGAATATAAGAAAACGCAAAGATTAGATGGGCCTTTTCCACGGAGTTTTGTGAAAATTCCTTTGGGACGCGTTTCACACATCCATTTCTTTCGGCTGGAAAATGGGGGTTAACGGTTTTAGGAGTGAGATTTCGGATATTGTGCGAAATGAAACCTTTTCTCATGGCAACGCAATATAACTTAAGAACTGAGAACTAACTGCTTAAACAATTTTTGTAATTTCACACGCAAGTGTGGCAAATTGGCGTATTTTCTGTTTAGCATTTGAAAAGTATTTCACACTTTTCATAAAATTCCACATATCTGTGTGGGAAAATGCGAATCAAGGCGTAAGTGAAATTTACGATTTATTATATAAAGTTTGTCGAGGCCCGAGCAAAGCTGCTAGAAACTTTATATATGCAATAGTTGAGCTATGGCATATATTTTCAACTATATTTTCATATTACGCAATATAAATTTACTTTAGAGTCCGCGCGTGTCTCTATTATAGCCTGGTTAATTGCAACGACAGCTGCCAAAACAACAGCAAAACCGCGCAAGACAAACAGCAACAACAACAACAACAGGAACAACAGCAACAACAAGAGGAGCAGCAAGAACAACAAGGACAACAATATTACACGCTTCTGTTGTCATCGTCGTCGCCAGGCGATGGCAGTAGAATTTATTGTTATAACGGCGCAATGATAACAGGTCATCAACACAACTGGTCAGGTAAATAAATATGGCCAGCAAGAGCGAGGCGGCGACAGAAAGAGCGAGAGAGACACCAGTGTGAAGGGGGCGCGGTGGGGGGCGTGAAAATTACAAAGGAGCTGCTCAGCGAGCGAAGCAAACAAATTCACAGTTATTGCCCGTGCAGCTGTTGGGCAGCGTGGGGGAGCGGAGGGGAGGTCGCAGGAGGCGTTGCGAACAGCGCCAGCTAATACTTGCATTTAATTAGGCTTGCAATAATATTTATGTAAATCGGGCCTGGCTCCAGGACGAGCGCAGACAGCAGCTGTCAATATTTATGCTTGCCCGTTTTTGGGCCGTTCTGTCAATGATTTGATTACAGCTACGCATATATGTACATATACAAATGCCCAGCATTGTTGTCCTGCATCATCTGCATCTGCGTATGCGTGCGCTTGTGTGCGTGTGTGTGTGTGCGTGCGTATGTGCATGTGTGTGTGTCCTTATCGCTAAGCAAACAGTGCAGCATTTCGCTGTTGTCGCCATCGCTTTGTTATTCTTGTCCTCCGCCTGGACCACCCGCGCAATCTGCCGCAGATCCGCAGCTCGCGACGGCTGCTCTGGGCATATTTTTCATTTTCGAGCGATTTCTGGTCTCTTTTTTCTTTTTCTTTCGATTTGTTGTTTTCGCGTTTAATTTTGTTGCTTTTGACACCGAATGGACTCATGCCCGGCGCGGCTTTGTCAACGCAGCAATCGCAGCAGCCGAAAAACTCAATTCTACCGAATTTGCATGCCAAGCACAAGCTCAGAGCAGCGAGAGCGAGATAGAGCGAGAGAGTGTACGAGAGAGAGAGAGATGCACAGAAAGTAATCGTATACGCGATCAGAATTTTTACAGCCATTAAGACTCAGCCCCAGTACGATACTACACTTTTTATAACCCAGCCGTGGGTATTACAAATACAAAATCTCAGACCCTATTGACTACATAGATTCTTGATCAGTAAGAATAGCTGGGGTGCTGGGTCATATTTGTCTGTCAATCTGTCTGTTTGTCAAATGGTACTACATATAGCTTCCAGAGGGACGATCGACCGAGCATAGATATCTTGTATAAAAGAAAGCCCTAAGTCCAATAAGAGTAATTGCCATCAAGCAGAAACTTAAGCTTACGGAGGAGACTTAGACTAAGAGGAGCCTAAATCCTTAGCAGTTCTTTCACAATTTCATTAAGAAAAAGAAGAAAAAGATCAACCGGCTTTAATAGACTGTTAGCAGCAGTCGGCTGAGCTATGTTAATCTACATATGTTAATTACCAGCTGCTTAACATGCTTGTTAGAGCAGTATTTCTTTGCCACATAACGCACATCTACTCCAAATTTGAATAGTGTTTGCAGCACAGTGTAGTTCACATTGAGCACGTCTTGTAGGCCTAAATCCAGAGCCCCTAGCTTTGGCACACTTTTGGTTCGCACTTGAGCGCTCATTTATGTGATGACTGTGCCCACCCAGCGAGAGAGAGAGAGAGAGAAGGGGAGAGACTGGGGCATGGCCTGTCTCTAGACGCTGTACGCCATTGAAAACAATAGGCCAAATGGCCCTTAGACAAGCTCGTGCTTCAGCTGAAGCGACACCTGAGCATAGTTTAGCCCACATCGACACCGTCGCCGTGATCGAAGTCGTGGTCATCGCAATCTCAATGCCGCTATGGCGCCAGGCGGGTATCTCAAGTGACAATGGCTCGGACATGACAGCCGCATAATGGAGGCGCAGACACCAGAGTAGACCATGACAACAATCTCCACGCTTTGCCCAACAACATCATCAGCAATATTGACAGGCAGCAGCCAGTTAATCAGTCGAGAGATCGTTTGATGGATCGCTCCATGAATTGGTTGGGTAACTGGTTCGACGATTCGGCTAATAAGCTGTCCTCAACAATTTTTTGGCACCCATCATTAGCGTTACGCATTTTGAAATTCGACTTTTGTGTTTTACTTTCTACCAATTAACCGCAATTGTTTGGCAATTAGGGGCGTGGCATAGGCTTAGTTAGTGGCATTTCTTGTGAGTTATTTTAACTAAAGATTTATAATTTACTGCCAATTGTTGGCCAACAGAAAAGCCCAACTCTAGTGAAAGTTAAGCATTTGCTCTGGCGCAGCAGCATTTAGGAAATGCTTTTCAGCTTTGTTAGGTTCTTATTGTTAAACTTAAACTAACAATTTGAAATAATTGTAGCTTTTTTTGATTCCAGTAGGAGCTAGGAATAGGGAACTACTCTTTCAAACTAAATTTGGGCCTTTTCTTGATTGAAGAAAACAGCTTGAGCAAAAATATATATAAATATTTGTACATCTATAAATCTGAGTATTTCTGAATATAGTAAAACATTCAAAAGTAATTCATAAGAAATCTTGTAACTAGAGTCAGAATCTATTTGATAATAGTATAAAGCTTCCCAGCTGGAGGTCAATGTTGGTTATTGTACTTATTATAAACAATAAACAGCAAGATATAAACACAAACAAATGAACAGGTTGTCTGAATAGATATCTTAAGAACCCGCCAGTTTTATCATATGATACCGCCTTGTCTCCCTTTAGAGGCTTGAACCAGTTGAGAATTGCAAGCACGGAGTCAACTTTCTTTGCTTGATTTGTTATTATGTGAGTCTTAGATCTATTTCAGGCTGGATACGTTGCGTTTGCCAATGAGACATGTTGATCGTCAAGTAGTTGTTGTCGTGTGTTGCAATCCAATGCGTATTGGACTTTTAGACAGCATTAGACATTAATAGACGGCTGTCTGGGCATTGTGGAAGCACGTGCAATAGGACCGGGTGCAGTCCATCTGATATTCCATTGTCATATTTCTATAATACTTCAGTTGCGTGACTCATTCATTAAGCTAATGAAAGGCTTCTGCTCCTCCCCTTCCTCTTCCTCTTTCTCTTCCTCTTCCCGTTGGTCATTCAATATCCGAGTCTGATTTTATTTATCAGCCAGCCGGGCAGCGGAATTTGCGTATATGCGTATCGATTTCATCGGAAAGTCTGTTTTTCGCACAATGCCATGTGGAAGTGCAACTTTGATTCTGGCTTAGATGGAAATGAAACTCGGAATCAATTTTTTTCCTTTTTTTTTCGATATTTTAACATATTTTTTTTTGCTTTTTCGTTAAATACACTTTTCATATTATACGCTAATTTGATAATAGTTCTTGTTGTTGGTTTTTTATAATTATTTATAATTTATTATTGCTTACGTAGGCTAGGCTAGTTAATTATAATATTACTAAGCGATTCACTATCATATAATATGATATTAAATAGGGTTTTCCTTCATTAAATGTAATTCTCATTTTCTCATTGGAAAAACGCCGCTAGAGGGAAATGAAAATTGTTCGCATCGTTGCAAAAACTCATCACAAATTGCATACCAGACATAACTACGTCCTAAGGTTGATAACAATTATTAATAGTTAGTTAATTGTAGTTATTAATATTAGTGTTTAATGCTATTAGATTGTATAAAACTAACAACTAAATACTCGCTCGCTTCGCCCACACTTCGTATACGCAATTTGCCAAAGAACTTTTGAACCGGGCAACAAAACGAAAATACAAAAACAATTCGAAAAACAACAATAAATTCATTGACATTGAGATACTTTCTGCTGCTTTTGCTGCTGCTGCTGCTGTGAGTCGTGCTTGGAAATATATTTACAGGAATATACAAGAGAGCACAGCTGGCACGCCCCCTGGGCTGGAGCCACCTTAGACGCCATACTTGATGCCATACTCCTGATAGTGACCCACATGCGGCCGATAATGGCTGAGATTGCTCAGCTGGCCGAGATTGCCCAGATTCCCGCTCAGGTGCGACACATGATGATGATGATGATGGTGACTATTGATGACGGCCGCGGCGGCAGCGGCGGAGGCAGCGGCTACGCTGGCCGAGGCTGGCGGACTGGCCGATTGTATGCTGCCCGTCGGGCTGCCCGTGTCCAGCTGGCAGGATTGGTTCTGCTCGAAGATCATGTCGCGGAAGCCCAGCGCCGAGCTGGGGCTGCTGGTCAGCACCGAGGCGGAGATAGCCGGATTGTTGTTATTATTATTGTTGTTGTTGTTGTGCATGCTGCTGTTGTTGTTGTTGTTATTATTGTTATTATTGTTGCTGGGATGTGTGGGCGTGCCGCCTTGGCCAGCGCCATTTGTGATGGGCTCCGATGGCGGCGTCTCTGGCGTATACCAGCCACCATGCGCCGGTCCATGAGGCGTTGAGATCGTGGTGGGTGAGGCGCCCGAGGATTGAACACCGCTGCCATTGCCGGGCGTAAGAGGATGCGAAACGTGGGCAACGTGACGCAATTGCTGGGCATGATGGGCAGCTGCGGCATGATGGGCATGATGCATCTGACTGCTGGCCACCGTCAGATTGTCATCGTTCAAATGATACGGATAGGCGCTGTGATGGATGCGCGGATTGTAGACGTTCATCAGGGAGTCGACGGTGAAGCCGGCATGCTCCACGCCTCCCGTCAAGTGGTTCATTTGCGCCAGGCTGTCGTGGCAGGAGTTGAGCATGGCCGCATGCGACACATCTTTGCCGCTGAGGCAGCCCAAGTCCATCAGGGGCTCCTTCTTGAAGTGCGCCGCATGCGCGGCCATGTGTTTGGCCTCCAGAATGCCATTGGTCATCAGCTTCAACGGCTTCATCTCGGCCAGCTTCTCGTTCATCATGGCCTGGCGCTTGATGGCCTCCTCTTTCTCGCGCATCACGTCCTTCTTCTTAAAGCGACGACGTCGCCGCAGAAACGATCCATTGTCGAACATGTTGTAGGAGTCCGGGTCCAGCGTCCAATAGGAGCCCTTGCCCGGCTTCTTATCGTCCCGCGCCACCTTGACGAAGCACTCGTTCAGGCTGAGATTGTGCCGTATGGAGTTCTGCCACCCCTGCTTGTTGTCCCGATAATAGGGAAACCTCTCCATAATATACTGATAGATGCCATTCAGCGTCACCTTCTTGTCGGAGGCATTCTGTATGGCCATGGCAATCAGTGCGATATACGAGTACGGCGGCTTCACAATCTCCTTGTTCTGATGCGGTGCACCCAAGCCGTAGGCGCTGGCCGAGTACGGATAACGCGAATACTGATCGTAGGCATAGTGTGCCGCCGCCGCCGCTGAGGCGCTGCTGGCCGCTGCCACCGCCGAGGCGGACGTGTAGCCGGCGGCCGTCTGGGCATAGTGGCGGGAGAAAGAGTTCTGATCACTGAACAGCGTGTGCATTATATCGTATGTGGGGATTATAGTTAATATTGGAGATAATTCAGTTCAACTTTGCGGACTGAGCCGCCACTTGCTGTATTGTCGGGCACAACAACTTTCGGAAGTATCTTGCAGATACTTTTGCTTTCTTTTTTTTTCTTGTTTTGCTTGGCGCACTTCACAGAGGTTTTTGGTTTTCTTTTTCTTTTTTGCTGCTGCTGCTGCGGCGGCGCGTTTATTATTTGTTCTAATAATATTTGCTTAAACAAGTTGTGGCTGTATCAACTATAGCTGTGTGTGTGCGTGTGTATCTGTATCTGTGCAATCGCATCGGACGTGCAGGCACAACGCAGCGCAGGCGAAGAACCGTTCGGGATAGTAACACGTCTGATACTGAATCTGTGTAACTGAAATAACATATAGCTCGAGTCAATGCGACGCGGCGGCAGCAACGAATCTCGGCAGCGGCAGCGACTGCGACGCCAGCGTCAACAGAGAGCAGAGCACGGCAGCGCTCCAACACAGTGTGTATCTGTATATGTATCTGTATCCATAGCACGAACAGGCAAGTGTGCGAGTGTGTTTTCTGTATCTATGTGTGTATTTGTGACCAACCACCGACGGCAGCACGTTCTGTTTGCAGCAGCAGTCAGTAAGTAAAGACCTACAGCTATGTGCACACACAGATACTCTCGCACACATACACACACACACGCACACTAGCAGAGAGCGCGCGAGGTGGCCGCCATTCATGATTTTGTACGTACGACCGCCTTTCGCCCCTGTAAAGTGGCACTTTTTCACGCAGGGTTTGGGATGAATTTGAGGCCTGTGTTTTGGGCAAGTGGAGGTGGAAATAGTTGTTCCCTCGCGTGGCCATGTGAACTGTGCTGCCTGTGAGACTCTGCCGGAGAGACTCTGCCTCTGTCTCGTTGCCAGTTGGCACTGTTTATGTTGTTCAAACTAATGCTTAAAATGCGGCCTAGCCCAGGCCTAGCGCACTCGCTCTCGCACATCCTCTGGCTGGCCAGCCAGAGTGGAGTAGCAGCATTTGTCGCAGCACCTGGACACCCAGGTACGCAGACAAGTTCCAGGCTCAGCTGGCGACCCAAAAATGTGGGTGGCTTTCTGATACTATGTGTCTCTATGTGGCTCGGGGTTTCGCTTAAGGTTTTTGCCTTTTCGCTTTCAGCTAAAGGTTGCGGGTTAGCAACAACTTTTGCTATGCTCTTTTGTTAATTTACAACGTTTTTTATTTTGCATAAAGCAGGTTTCGCTGGTTTAGTCAGCAAGGTGGGTTAAATACTTTGCAATAGCTCGCAAGATAACAAAGTTAAAAGAGTCAAAATGAAGTCATATAAGTATAGGATATCGTTATAAAAATATAATTGGAACCCAGCATTTCCTAAACCAGTATTCCCCATAGATAAAATCGTATAAGAAATAGGATATTCAAAGCATAAAGGCTTCAATTGACTATACCAAGGTCTACGCATTTGAACAGGCTTTAAAAGGTCTTATCTTTAGCCATAAGTCAATTCTGTTAATCATAATAATTATACCCAAAAGCCCCGCAAATATGCTTAAACTATGACATTATGCGTAATTGGGATTTATAATATATAAATGTAATATTATCTTTTATACATTATATAGCTTTCCTTAAGCGTAGTTATTACGGCGATATTTGTTTTGTTTTTGTCATATTTTAATTTTAATTAAAAGTTGTCCATCTGAATTGATTAACCCGTAGCAGGATAACAGAATATCCGTAAATTTTGCACCCTCTCGCTGAAGAGACCTTTGTGTGGGGTTTCCCCTTGCCCACAAGCTGGCCCACTTGTTCTCACATTTTATTTTTCACTTCACATTTGTTGTTGTTGTTGTTTTTTGATATGAGCGCAGGCAATTTTTTTGAACAGAGCACATTGGAAAAAAACTTGTATTTTGTTTTTTGCTTATTGAAACAATATTTTTTCGTACAACAATATTTATTGACTTTGTCAGCTTTAAAGTAAATTTTATATGTTTATTTGGGCAAGTGTGTGTGTGAGAGAGGGTGTGCGTGTGTGTGTCATGAGTTGAGTTTCAGACCGAGTCGAACGGGCGAATCTCCCACGGTTCTGTTTGGTTATTAGCATGTGTGTGTGTGTGTGAGTGTGTGTGTGTAGGACTTGCATATATTGTGATAATTTAAAAGTATAATTAATTTCATTTGCATTCTATAAATTGGCAGCTCATAAAAAACACACACACTCGCACACACACGCACAGCTGCAGCATAGAAAACGATATGATTATCCAGCTTTGGTCTCTTTCTAGCTTTCAGTTTTCCTTTCTTTTTCTTTTTTCCCAACCTCCGCCCCCTGCCCGGCCGCATCGCTTTCTATGCGTATTTCGATAACCTGGATAATTGATACAAAAATAATATTTGGCTCTATTAGCGCAATCGCATTATATTGACAAATATTTTTATTGTTTTAACATAATTTTTCGCATGCGAGCCGAATGCAGGCTGCATAACATGAAGGACCCGAAATGGACCACAGGCAGCTCATGTGGCCGTTTCCATGTCCGGTCCGTGTCCTGCTGAAGTGCTCCTTGGCTGCATTTGAAATTCGAATGAGCCTGCCTCTGCTTTGCTTTTCATACACCCCCTCCCTGGGCTCTACAAATGCGCCATTTGCGCATTTCATTTTCTTGCTTTTTGGCGTCGCAAACGTCGCTGCTGATTTTACAAATTTTTGTCTTTTGGCATTGGCGCCCGCACTGTGTGTGTGTGTGTGTGTGCGTGTGTGTGGGTGTGTGTAACTTTGTCTGCCTCTACATTTTGCACAGTTCATGTTATTTTTTGCGCAGTTGCCTCGCCCGTCTGTCCCAATCTGTGCCCCTGTCTCTGATCTCAATTCCACATTTACAGCCACATCCACAGCCACATCCACATCCAGTTCCAGTTCCAGCGCCTGGCCTCGTGGAGCACTTGTATCTGGAGCTCCCGCTCCATTTTGTCTGTCATTTGACCTATGAAAATATTGTTTTAATCTCTCTCCAACTCCAACGAAACGTTTCCCAATTGCAGTGAAAGTTTAATCATACTTTAAGTAGTTGCAAAGGTAAATTTTTCATTCAAGCTGAGGTGATTAAACGTCAGCAAAAATTAAATGGGCCCTTTTTATATGCATATACTTTATAGTTTAACTCTACTGTCCAGCAATACAATAGGATTCCTCTAACACCTAATCCTTAATGGAGACCGAGACCCAAAGTATGAATATCTTTGTCTCAGGCCTTTAAATATCTAAACATATTTGAAATATAATTTAGCCGGCATCTTGTATATAAAAATATTTACGTTTTGCAATATTTTCAGAACAACAGGCAATTAAATTAAAATAAATTTCGAAAATATATGATAAGGATGTGAAAAAATGCATGCTATTCATCAGCTTCATGAGGCGAACCTAAAGGCAAGGAGTTGCTTCGAACTGTGAATAAAACCAGCGACTTCTATTGAATTTGCAGCCTTTGTTGCATGCTTTATTACTTAAGCCTTAGCCAATATCTCCGTTAGGTACTCAGGAATTCAGGAACTTACAAATAGCTCTTTTATCAGTTGAGATCAGGAATACATACAACAAAATATATAGAAAAACTAAAAGCAAGACCCATTATTCCCATCTGAGGGAAAACAGGAACTTGTCATCGACGAGTTAGCATGCTATTAGGCATCTTTTTAATATAGAACCTAGCTTAATTACATTAACTAATGTTTACATCAGTTTTATATTTCTCATCTCTACTTTATATGATCTGCTGGCCTTCTCTAAACATTGTTATAACAGAGTTTGATGAACTTAGCAATATTCAAAAAGTGGATTACGCAATAAAACGCGTTCGTCACGGTGTCAGCATATGAAACATTTTAATTTGACAAACATTTAAGCTCAGCAAAAAGACAAAGTTCATATCTGGGATACATGATTTTGTGGAACAATCGCAGTTCAGTTGGGGAGCAAATGGCGCCTGTCGCCAAAAAAATAGCTCGCCATTTTGCACGCTCAATTTGAGGCCGTCGACAGAACGTTGACATCGCCGTCGAGCTGGCGACGCTTCAGATGTCCACTCGGTGCAATAAGTAGTGGAGGGGAGGGGAGGGGAAGGGAGCGCGGCTAGACACATATATGGTTAAAAGTGTGGAGGACAATTTGCAACACATGTCGGGGCGTGCAGACAGACGGCGAGACGGACAAAGGGCGTACCATATGGCAATTCATTGCCTATTAAATTTAGCAATTTCTTTTGCCTTCCTCATCTTTTATTTTTTGGGCAGATTTTAGTATTTTTACTAGAAGTAATCTAAAAACAATATTTATTTTAAAGCGCTGAGTGCACGAAGTGCCCTAATCAGACAGTTAACGGCACTTGAACCAGGCAAACACACACACACACACACACATGTACACACACAGAGAAACAGGATTTAAGCTGCAACAATAATAAATTTTCTAGCAAAAAAGAAGGAATTGAAAAATATCTTTCGCTTGAAAAACGCGCACTCCTAAAAATGCTGATAAGGCGAAATATGCGCACGCACACAAGCATACACACACATGGAACAGCTCGCATACTAACACAAACACAGCGCTGGCGCTGCTCTGCTCGCTGCTCACTGCTCACTGCTGCCCTCTCATGAATATGCATGCGGCGACGCTGCGTCGCTGCTGGCTCCGCAGAGCCAATAAAGCGTAGACTCACTTATACACACACACACACGCAGTGCGCGCACACACACACACAGGCATGCACAGACGAATGCGCAACGAATGATAGGCGTGGCCTGCACTGCACACATAGCCAAGCAGCAAAGAGTGAGAGAGAGCAAGAGCGCAGCAATGGCGCATGCATTGCACTGCTTGCACACTGCACTGGCAAACAACGAGGCAGCCTCGTGGTGGCTTCTGTCGTTGGACACTGAATTGGGGTGAACGAGGAGTGGGGTGGGAGCTGGGTGTTGGCTCTTGTTGGGGGTGGGTGGCTCGCTCGATATTGGCCACTCATTAAAATTTATGATTTGTATATGGTTCGAGCTCTCATTATGCATACATAGTTCGTTCTTTTTTGCATAGCCAATTTAGCAGATTAGTTGTAGATACAAATTTTTAGGTTTTGTTGTTCCAAGAAATTTGATGTGCTGGATCTGGATGTGGTTGAAAAGGGGTTGCCGGCGCTGAACGCAGCTGGGAAAATTTCCGCCATTAGTTTAATCATAATAATCATAATCGCAATCATAATCATGGCGAAAATCTTCCGGTCTTAGGCCATAAGCAGCGGAAATTCATGCCAAGACGGCGGCGGCGCTAAGTCGCCCAGCTACCTGAAGCTGCCGCCTAATTCCTGGCCAGCAAAACACCAATCACCGGATGCTAATCATCAATGCTTAAGCACGCTTGATCAGCAGGGGAAAACTTTTTGCTTTAGCGCGGGGTTGGCATGTTTAGACTTTAATGCGCGCCGCGGGAATTCTTAATGAAACCTACAGAAATTCGATTGGGTATTTCCACGGGTCACCACGGGCTTAGCTGCCCAACACTTACCTGCCCCGAACTGGACTCCGTGCTCGGGACTCCTGCCCGTGCTACTCCGTGCTACTCGTGCTACTTCATGTGGTCGGTTTTCCCCCTGCCGGCTGCCAGATCGTGATAATGATGATGATGATGCTGCTGCTGAAGCTGTGCGTCCCCTGGCTGGTTGGTTTACTTATGCTGCGCGTGTCCTGCGGTTTTGTGGCTTATTTGCGGTTTTACAGTTTTTATTGCCCAGCAGCGGCCCGCTGGTTGTGTGGGTGTTGCCGCCGCT
Source organism: Drosophila kanekoi (assembly GCA_037075305.1). NCBI lineage: Eukaryota > Metazoa > Arthropoda > Insecta > Diptera > Drosophilidae > Drosophila > Drosophila kanekoi. The sequence continues at coordinate 8,192,559 of JBAMCE010000141.1, forward strand.
TCTGGTCCCTCGCTCTCGTCCGTGGGCGATGGGAGCGTCGAGGTGTGGACTTTTTGCTTAAGTGATGCTTGAGTCGATGCTTGAGTTTTATGCGCATTTCCGGGAAACTTCTTTATTGAGGTCAACTCCAGCTACTTGCACTGAAATTGAGCAAATATTGTCATATCATTAGAATTTATTCAGATTTAATTATATGTACAGTTATTAGAATACATAAACAAAGGTTTTTGTGTAATTCGTCACGCGCAATGCCGGGCAACTTCTTCTAGTACTAAATGCAGTTTGTCTAGCTGAACTAAAGTACTTCAATTTGTTAAGTAGAGGGAAAACTGAAAGTTGGCAAAAAGCAACTAGTTTAAGTAGTTTAAGTTTAAGTTCTTAGTTCAAGTAGCTAAACCATTATAATATCTGTTGGATCTTAACATATTTTTATCCTTTAACCTTAACTCTAACCTGGACCTTCCGGAAACTATAATACGATTGATTTGATTAGCTTTTCCTCTTCCAGTTATCCAGATGTACAGAAATCTTATATAATTCATAATATTTTTAGTATCTGTTTAAATGTTCGTTTTTTGCTCTAAAACTGTCTGTTTTATGTTCTATTTACTTTAAGACTTTACTCAAGCGAGTGTCATAAAGTGCTCACTTCTCCTTGCTTCTCCCTCTTCTACCTAGTAAGCGATATATTCATTCTGCAAATCGCGAATGCTGCTACGAGCCATTCACATGCACCCATTGAATAAATGTGTTATACCTGCCCGAGCATAACTCGAACACTTTGCATCGTTACAGCGCTTAATTCATTCATAAAACAGGGTCTCCAATGCCGTCTCCTAAGGTATTCCATTCAACACTTTAACTTGTCTTGTTGTTGCTTTTGTTGCTGTTGTTGTTGTTGCAGTTGCTGCTGGTCTAATGTTTATTTTATAAATATTGGATGCCATGTTATTCGAACAAGACTTTTGTTTATTTATATGGGGAATATACGCGCGACATACTCGAGACATTGTGTGTGTAAACGATTCGAATTGAAAATTGCCAATAGAATTGTCTATGAATATTCTTTATAAAAGATATATAGATATTTTTCGTGTTCCGTTCCGTTCGGACGAACGGATTCTGGAACCTGGCAATTTGTTATGCGCGCCTATCAAAACATTTGCCGGTTGAAAATCCTGGCGAAAAACGTTTTTAATTTCGCATAAATTTAAAATAAATAAAACTCGTTTCGAGCAATTTGAAAAAAAAAAGAAGGAAATTGTTTACTTTAACGCAAAGAAAAATGTTCGTTTTCTCCATTATTTTTTTGCACGAAAATAAAAATGTTCAAATCATTTTATTTATTTATTTATGCAGGCTGGTGCGGCTCTGGCTGTGGCTGCATCTTTGAATTTGGTTTTCGGTTTCGGGCTTGGTCCTGGTTCGATTTTGGTCCTGTTCGTGTGTTTACTTGACGCACAAATCCTCTTACGCCGGCTCGGCGGCAGCTCTCAGCTCTCAGCTCTCGGCTCTCGGTTCGATTCGCAACGGAACGAAAATGACAATTGCATGTTTTGATTGCCGCCTGCAATTGTCCTGGCCGCTGCCTCGTCCAGCGCGTCCTGGCTGTGCACTTGTGACAATATTTTCATAATTTTTGCATCTTTTTTTTCTCCTGCTGCTGCTGCTGCTGCCGTTTGCTGCCGTTGTCATCGGCGCATCGCCAGCGGTAGGTGCGTGTGTAAACATTAACTTTTCAAGAAGATTTAATCCCGATTATCCTTTGACTGTACAATTTTTCACTCAGCAAAAGTTACCTCGACTGCCGTTTCCTCTGTTTGCCTTTCGGTTTTGCCAAGATTTTGTCTCCCAGCCTTGCATTGTCCAGAGCCTAGTCCTCATCCTCATCCGCATCCCCGTCTTCGTCGCTGGCGATAATTATCAATGGCGACGACTTCTTGATGCGATTTCTGCTGCCTTTCCCTGGCCCGGACAATGGCCAGGACTTTGCGCTGTGTTCCATTTGACTCTGGATGAGATTTTAATTTGCCCATAAAGGTGAGACAATTAACTGAATAATTGGATTGCTAATCTCGTGAACAATGTGCCGAGCCATGTACCTTGCAATTAGATACATTTTACGAGCCGAGCATTATTATCCCTTGAGCTGGTTAGTTGCCTTGTGGAGTGGGTATTTATCACCTAATACAATAATACTTCGCATTGATTTGCATGTTAACAGGCTACTTAATTATGTGGCATATGTTAATTGCGGAAATTCCAATTTAAATTACAGCAACTAGAGATAACTGCCTATTGCGATGGGTCAGATCTACCCAAAGACTCGTTTAGTTTGGGAAAATAAGTAAATATCCTTCGCAATGGGCATAGATATATTTATATATATGTCTGGCTATATAATAATATATATATATACACATGGCCGACTTCTCCGTCATATTCTACTTCAACTTAATTTCAACTACTGCGCAGTGCTGCCAGATTATTAAAAAATGATTTTAAACATAACGGACAACGGACACTTTTAAGCAGTGTGAAGCTAAGCAGTTCACTGCTTTGCGCGCTCTGCTTATATCACGCAAGTCTCAATATTACGCAGTGCAGCCAACTTCACTGTTAACACATTTCGAACACACTTAAAGTTGGCTGCACGCAAAAAAGACTCAGCTGAATCGAAAAAAGCGCGCATTTTTTAAATATTTCCAAAGTAATATCATAAAAAAATACTAAACGTTTTTAATAAACAACATTTAGTACAACCTACTACGCCCACTCATTTGTGAATGCGTTGTTTCTAACGATTTTAAAACTTAAATTGAAAGTTTTTGTATTCCAATCCAGTGAAGATTGCTTAAACTTTTTAACGTAAGAGATATGGCAAGCTAATAGATCAACATAAGGAAACAGTCTAAATTTCAGTATAAAATTCTTGATATTTGCAAAAATATATTTAGTAATCTGTATTTTACACAGGAATAAGTTTATAAGCGCAGGATAGAAGCTGAGGGAAACATTAACGGAAGGTGTACCTATGTGAGTAGAATAGGTACAGGGCATCTGTTAGTCGAGTACGCTCGGCTACTTGCTATTCGATATTTGAACAGTTTGATCACAAATAATGCTTGACTATTTGCTTTATAAATACTTGCTAATTATATGATATATTTTATTTGATAAGAATTCCTTGGATTACGCACTAAGCAACTAACTTTGTCTGCAACTACTTAGGAGCTAACATTAAACGTGATTATCCTTTGAGGTAATAATGCAAAGTAACTCATACATATATGTGTATGCACGGGAGTAATGCCCAATAAGATCGGGCCGCACTAGTTCGAATATTTGATTGTCTCGTAGTAGCCACCGTTCACGGATGTCGGAGGCGGAGTCATGGGCGTCAGGTAAACCGGTTTTAGATCGATGGGCGAGCGATCTGTCCCATGGTTGCCCGATTGCGATGGCGGCGGCGTCATGCTTCCATGATGATGACCATGATGCGGATGATGCGGATGATGAAGATGATGCGACTGCGACTGTCCCGTCTGGATTGAGGACAGGGCGGGCAGCTGCTGCAGCGACATGGAGCGCAGACCTGTGAAACCAGCCGGGGAGGTGGCGAAGAAGAAGAAGGAGAACAAACAAGATGCGATTAAAAAGCGTTTCGTTTTATGATCCGGCGTTAAAATTCACACACACAGCGACGAGACGCCGACGTCGACGTCGACAACAGCAGCGGCAGCAATAAAAACGCTCGACATCGGACGGACGGGCCATATGCCATGTGTTGCTATGCGGTGGTAATCCGAGATCTAAATGCCCAACACACACCCGCACACACACACACATACACACGCACTCCCCGTGAACTCAGCTAGCAATAAGCTGGCTCTGATTGACAGGAACACCCATGCAGACTGGCAGACGGGCGCGGACTGGGGAACTGGCGCAGTGGGGCACTTACCGTTATCCAAGCCGCTGCCACTTGTTGCATAGGAATAGCCCGCGGCCACGAGACTGGCGGCTGGCGCATAATCACTTTGAAGCGCCGACACCGGCGAACTGGAGGGGCCCGCCGTCGAGGACATGCCCAGCGCCGAGTGCGCCAACGGCGGCGTGGGTGAGCCATTCAGATTGTTGCCCACCGACGTCAGGCAGGTTATGTTCGAGTACTGGGGCAACGTGCCCACGGCCACAGCTGGAGCACCGCTGTGCGCCGCATGCACGTTCCAGGCATCTCCGAAGCCCTGAGCCGCCGCAGGACCTGCTCCGGCCGCTGCGCTGTAGTCATAGCTGGCATAGGTGGGCGTCGCATAGAAGTTGGCCGTGTCCTGCAGAGGATTTTCAATATAAGGATCACAGTATTGGATAAATTGAGTCATGGCTTACCATGCCCCCATCCGCGTAGCTGCCGCTGTAGAAGCTGTTCGGATTGACGGCATAGGTCTTGACCTTGATCTTAGAGCGATAGCCGCGCGGACGACGTCGCAGACTGCCCTCATCCTCGAACAGATGCGCCGAGTTCTCATCAATGGTCCAGTAGTTGCCCTTGCCGGGCTTGCCAACGCCCATGCCCTTGGGCAGCTTCTTGAAGCACTCGTTCAGGCTTAGATTGTGACGCACCGAGTTCTTCCAGCCGACGTAGGGTCCACGAAAGAATTCATAGCTGCCGGCAAACAGATAATGCAAGTTTATTTACTTGGTTTCAGCTGCCCAACACTCCCCCCTCCACCCGCCAAATCATATCTCCCATTCCCAATCCGGTCGTATGAGCTTTGGGTGTCCGTCACAAAAGCCAATTAAAGATTTTCGGGCTCACAGACGGCCACAACAACAAACAAACGACGTCAGCGCGAAATCCTCTCACGCATTAGCGCGTTGTCAAGTCCCAAACACGGCCCACCCCTTCCACCTCGTCTCTCTGATCTCTGTCTGGTTCCCAGTCGCGATTGTCGCCAATATCCAAACATATAAAGTGCCATGCGCTGAGAAATATGAGCAATCAAAAGGATGCGCCTGCTCGAGCTGCGGCTTGGGCCCGGCTTGATGTGGCCCGACTTGGCTGGGCTTCAGTCGGGGCTTGGGTTGGGCTTGGCTTGGAGTTGGGGGAGCTGCTCATATATTGTTGACTAAATAAAATCGGAGGCAAGTAAATAAACGCTAGCGACACACATGAAAATTGAAACACTTTTAGGTGCCTCGCGTTGCCGGTTGCCAATTCCCCCCCTCCCACTCCCTATCGCCTACCCGCTCCCCACTCTCGTGTCGGCTGTATCTGTGTCCGGTGCCCGGTGGCAGGGTGTCGATGTCGGTAATGGGTCCCAGCACGTTACTTGAGCTCGCGCCGCTGCTTTCGGCGCTTGGGAATGCGACGATCGATAAATGTCAAGACTGAGCCATTTTAGGGGCTTTAACCAGATACCAGATACCTGTTAATTTATAGGCCTAGAAACTAAGAAATAACTAAGTAAACTACATTCTTTCCCTATCTATGCGACAAATAACATAGCTGTGGTCGGGAGTGCCCAACTAGAAGATGCTCTGCAGCCAACCAAACGGTCTCTGCGAAATGCTGAGAAAAGTATTCAGAGCTGTAAATGGAAATTTTGTAGGTCCACAAGTTTAATTAAACTGCATCTGCGTAGGGTATACAAGAAGCCAAATATCGGAAATAGAGCATATAGCTTTCAGACAGGCTGGACTAGTAGATGCAGAATATATATGATGTACTCAGCTTGTTCGACTAGGCAGCTGCTCGAGGTCAAGAAATCTCTCTCTCTCTCCATATATATATATATATATATATATATATATATATACATATTTATACTTTATAGAACCGAAGGTAGCCTTTCCTTTCCGCCAGTTACGCATATTTGTATGTTTTCTTATCACTTTCAAAAGGATGACTTAGAGCATCGCTCTTGAATTTTTTCCGATTTTTATATATCATATAACCCATTGTCTATTTTGGGCTTTTTGAATTCGAAATTTTTCCGAAATTTCTAATCAAATTTATCAGTTGCCTATGGAAGATACATATGTTATCCAATAAAAGCTTTATAGAGCTATGCGAAAGGAACTTTGTTTAGCTTAGGTTATTTCTTGCATTATTACGTTATAATGATATAATCATTGGTTATTTCTTAGATTATATCTTTAGGTAAATCTTTGATTATATCTTTGAATCTATCTTTGATTATATCTCTGATCTCTGATCTCTGATCTGATCTATGGTTATATCTTAAGCAGGTCATATTTTAATAAGAAACTCTTTTTTAATATTAGAATATTAGAAATTCTGTTAAAATGCAACAATCTACAATTTCTTCATTCCCGACAACTCCCAACAACTTTTTGATTTCTGATTAGGCAATCTTTTACAGGCCCGTCTTGGACATTGACGATCCCGCAAACATTAAAAGCCTCTCAAGCTCTTAAGCTCAACAACATATGGTCCCCGAAATTGGATACTCTCAATTTGGAGCCTCAATCTCAAGTGGCCCTTTGCGATTATGTAACAAGAGAATTCGATTCCGATTCCGATTTGATATATTTCTATATGTTGGACCAACCTCTTTTGCAGATATGCATAGATCTCGCTGAGCGTCAGTTTGCCCGTGGGCGACTCCTTGATGGCATGTCCGATCATATTGATATAGCTTAGGGCTGGCTTCTCTGGCCGACGTGTTCCCGACTTTTTGGTCGTGTCCGGCGTACTATTATCCTGTGCACTGGATCCCGTCGCCTTGGACTGCGCCGCACTGGAGCTCTCATGTGTGGCATTCGTTGGCGTCGTATCAGAGCCGTTGAGCGACTTGGCTGGCGAGGAACTGGCGCTCGAGTAGTTCATCACGGACAGGCCGTGCCCATGGGCATTTGCTATGACCTGCGTGGGCGAGGATGAGATGCGCGGCAAATAGCTGCCGGACACCGGAGAGTTCTGCTGCTGCTGCGACTGCTGCTGCTGCTGCTGCTGCTGCTGCTGCTCCGCCTCGTGCATGGCCAGCTGGTGGTAGTCGTTGGCGCTCAGTATGGTGTTGTTGGAGCAGTACTTGATTGTGGAGGTATACTGATGATTCATCGGCTGCAGCTGTAGCGGCTTCACCACCGACGAGCTCACGTACATCTCCTGATCGGTGGGTGTCTTGGAGCTGGAATTGGGTGATACCGAGCCCACCGAATGGGCGGTCATTAGCACGCCATACGCTGGTATCGGACTCGAGGATGCCGGCGGCGTGCCCATGCTGTGCAGCGCACTCAGCCCGTAATGCTGCTGCTGCTGCTGCTGTTGTTGCTGCTGCTGCTGCTGCTGCTGTTGGGCGGTGGGCGTCACGTTGCCCGCGGCATCGACCGTGGTTGCATAGAACTTGCGATCCATATAGCTGATGTTGGGCTTCTCATCCACCAGCTCCGTGGGTGAATCGCCGCCCATCAACTGGAAACTGCCAGCGGGCAGCGTGTTCCCAGCGCGATACAAGTGCGTGGGTGTGTGATGCGTGAAGGTGTGTGCGTGCGGATGCGCGTGTGTGTGCTGTGCGCTGCCCAGGTGATGGTGCGGATGATGGTGATGATAGTGAGCGCCACTGACAAACCCGCCCAGCTGATCAACGCCCATTGCGCGGCTGTTCAAATCGGATGCCACTTCTTCACTTTTGATCATTTTCTTTAATAGAATTCTTAATTTGTTTTCTTTGATTTTCTAATTGGACGCACCGAAGCCTTGTCGTTGTTTTTTCTTAATTTCTTAACAGTTTTATCCGTTCCGTAATGGATAGAACCGCGCGGCTTCGCTTTACTCGCCTAACTGTAAACTGTTTGCGTTCTCAACGCGTGCGTTGCTCTCATTCTGCTCAGACCGCGGCGACGCCGCGATCCTACGCAGCGGCGCTCCACTTGAAGCTGAATGTGTTCTTTTTTTAGTTCGCCTACGCCTTACGCTCACTCTCTCCCTCGCTCTCTTTCTGTGTGCCTCTCAGTCCAAATTGACTTGCAGCTAATTGGCTTGGCTTTTGTTCACCTAACTGTTCGCTCTCTTTTTCTGATCGCTCTCTCTCTCCCTCTCTCTGCTTTTGCATGTCTGTGACATGACTGTTGTAATTGTTATTGGAGCCTGGCCTATGCACTGGCATGCAAAATATCCAGGTACAGGGAGTGGCAGCGGGTGGATTGGTCTTAAGTGGGAATTACAGCAATCTGAGAGAGCTGCGTGTAGTATTGTGATTCTTCCTCTTTTCATTGGAGTATACTGTACTGTATATAGGCAGCAGTATGTACACAGTATGTGGAAGCATAACAAAACTAGTTCAATGATTCGACACGATTATAATAATTTAAGGTCTAGAAAGAGTTTCAATTATGAAACCGGGCACTTAAGTAGAAAAAATAATCCTCAAATACCATATCGCTCGCATTCTCAACAAAATCTCAAGGAGTTCTATTGCTCAAACGGGCAGCCACAATGAGAGACACATCATTAGCATTGAGTTGTCTTAGCTCCCGTCGTGCGTATATTGGTCTCCTGCGCCTTGCACAGTCAACAGTTAATAAATAGTCGAAAAACCCCGATCTCGAAACCCCAATTACTGCGAATGAATTAACATTTAGCATTCATGGAAAGGAAATAAACCGTTCGCCGTTTGCTCCCAATGCTGGCGGCATTCAAACGAGCTGTTAATTGATTTAGTCGTTCGTACGGCTCGGCCCCGGGTCCGGACCTGGGTCTCACTGCCTGCGGCTGGGGGTTGTATGTCTCGTAGCTGCTCCCTGAGTGCCGCCATTGCTGTCAGCACTACGCCGACTCGCGACCGTGACGACGATGACGACGACGACGACGTCGACGACGGCGATGGCGTCGAGGCCGCTCTCCGCTCTTCGCTCTCTGCTCTCCACACGCATATTTAACTTTGTTCTTTTTTTTTCGGTGCCCAGAGATCGAGCAACGTTTCAATCCCCAAACAGACACACTCACACACACAGGCAGACAGGCGCACACACAAGCACACGCACAGCTATCGAGAGACACACGGAGGCGGAGTTTTGTTTACATTAAACGAATTCTATTTGTCGAACGCGTCAGGCACGATTGGCGCTGCTTGCAGAGGCACCAACAACAAAAACAACGCACATTTTGTTAGCTATATCATTTTTGTTTTTTGTTTCGTTCAATTTTATTTGACTTTTGTGCTGCCTGAAAGATATTTTAATTTCTTTTTGCAAATATATCACAAGCCGACAATTTTCCAAAGCACTCGCCATTTTCAGAGTATTTCGTGGAAACCACAGACAATAACCGCAAAGCAACAACAACAACAACAACAACAACAAATTGGGCAATTGTGGAGCATTTTTCAGCACAGCATTTAAAGTCAATGGGCATACAGTAAAAGCTCCCTTGGACGAACGAAGGGTTTTATTGGTTCGATCACGAGCAATGTACGCCTAATAGAGGGTGAATGGGCATGGCCTGCTCCATTATCATTTTAGCTGACCGTCCAAGAGAGCTGTCCGTTGGCTGAGTTTTCACTGTATTTACTGCACACTCGCCCGCACATACATACATATATGTATGTATATGCGATGTATTAAAGCCTTTGGCTAGCTGTCCGCTGGCCTCTGCGGACGGGGGCTATAAATTATTTTTACGTTTGATTATTATTATTTCTTATTCGGGTTTTTGCGTGCTGTTTTCGTTGCGGCCCATCCAGAATTTATTTGTGAGTGAGGAATAAATTAAACAGGCATCGCGCACTGCGAACCGAACAACACAATACAATATTCCATAGCTGGCTGGCATCATGGCCACAGTTTAAACCTGGCGATTAATTAATTGCCCAGGTGTGAAGGAAGATTTTAAAGAAATCGCTCCCGTTAACAAATGACATTGACCGAAGGCAGCAAAATTAAGCATAGGCAAAAGTTTTTACTCATACCAAGTTCTATAAATCTTTGGCAGAGCCCAGATCGTAAGACTTTGTTCTCTTAGCTTAAACTTTTAGGTGAAAAATATATATTTCGGAAAATATTTATATATCTATTGAATTATAACAGAAATTGATTTCACATCAATTCGTGTATGCTGGAAAAACATTTTGATTTTTGTCTTTTTGCAAACGTTTAGATTTTATACAAAATTTTGTTGTGTCAGAATACTTTTCCCTCCCCCCGCCCTCTGTGGATGCTGCGAAATTTCTTTGACATGACATCGGGCCTTGTATTTATAGCCAAATCGAATCCAATGCAAAGCCAAACTGTGCGTCATTTTAACTGGGTCAACAGTTCCGCCAAGATATATCTATATGTACATATATAGGTTTACCATTTGGTAGTCGGGATTTGATGCTGTGAGGTCCGTTGGCAGTTCCGGCAATTGCCGGAACGGATGCGAGTGCTCCGTTAAGCACGCCCATAACAAACAACAAGCCCGACGAGGGAATTCCCAAACAAAACTCGTCATCTTCTTCATTCAGTTTTCAAGTTCAAATATAATCATAATAAAGATAAGCATATACAATACATCTCTCTCTTGATATTTGTTGTTGTTGTTGTTATGGGCTTCTTGTACGGCGTTTGTTTTGCTTTTAATTTAATGTTAATGTTATTAAATGGCCAAATTGTTTACTATTATGGGCGATTGTAAACAAAATTATGTATACGACGCGTCTGCCGCAACAAGTTGAGTTGTAGTACACAAAGCGGCCAATCCCATTGATACATCCTCTCTCACTCGCACTCGCACTCGCACTCTCACTCGCACTCCAATGATCGTACTCTTTCCTCTCTTTCCGCGTAATGCAAAAGAACACCAAACAATACCAAATGCCGGCCATGGCCAGCATTGTTTAAACTTGCCTCGTGCTGTAGTTTAATAAACATCTAACAATTAAACACACGATTCCTTCGGATCTTGGATAAACGTACCGAACCCCCCTCCCCCTCTCCCCGGCTCCTTTAGGTGCCCAATTGTATACAAGTTGGAGCCGCGGCGCCTTTGTTTTTGCACACTGACCTACAACAACTGGGAAAGCAAACAATTGCAGCTTCCACGGACACGCCCTGCCACCTGCCAAACCCCTTCGCTCTAGCAGCCTCCGACGTTTATTAAACTGTTGATCCGCCGGACAATAAATAATCAAATAGTCCAAAATTCAAAATATTTACATACAGACTGCGGCGAGCAAGAAATATGCCGTCTATAGCTAGGAATTTCCTTCATATTCACTCGCAGTTCCTTCCTCTGTTTTTTCTTTTTTTAGTTTTTTGCTTTTTTGGGCTTTTGTTTAAATATTTACAATTTTGCTGTGCAAATTCTTGCTTAGATCTGGCCAAATAGTTGGTCTGCCTTTATGACTTTATAAGCACAATCATGGATTTGTTTATGCCCCAGCTTCTGTGCAGAGATTCAATCACGTGAGACGCATTTTCAGGAATTAAACAAAAAACCAAAATATATCAAAATACAAACAATTTGTATTTATTTATATATTTATTTTTAAATAAAATACCACTTTCCTATTGCTTTGTTATTGTGTTTTTTCCCACGACTTTAATGATGTTTTTTTTTTTGTAAATATTTATGAGATATTTTTACGCTCGGGCGTTAAGTGGAGAATTGCGTTTGGGTTGATGTTTGGAATGGAATTGGTGACAGCCAAACAAAATAATTAATAAGTAATAACAAATGGATCTGTGAGAAATATGAACAGAAGAAAACTAGCATATAAACTATATACTATTAGCGTGAGGTATGGAAAGAAAAGGGCCATTAAAAATGGATAAAAGGGTTTAATGTTTTTGTGCAAAATGTAAATGTATGTAACAGGCAGAAGGAAGCATCTCCGACCCCATAAAGTATATATATTCTTGAATAGCATCAATAGCCGAGTCGATCTAGCCATGTTCGTCTGCCCGTCCGTCCGTATGTATGAACGCAAGGATCTCAGAACCTATAAGAGCTAGAGATGTTTTAGCTGTAGGTCCTCCTTCGCAGATCGAGTTTGTTTCCGATAATCGATAACTTACTCCGTTTCCAAGCAATCGATAAAAATCGATATTGACATCCTGTTTTTTGAGCAAATTGGGTAAATAATAAGAACTAGGGTCAGCGAACTAGACATTTAGCTTCTAGAATAGCATATATATCTGCATTTGGTGTTGGAAGAAGAGGGTTCAGGGTATTCCCTAGCAAATCTTCTTGGTTGGTAGTTAGGTTAGACTTAAAACTTGTAATGCCAAAGTTCCAGATAGGAATTGTACAAAATACACGGCTAATTTCGTTTCATCTTTTCTCAAGTGCCTCGACACGCTGCTGTTGCCACACACTTGGCACTCGGAGCGGAGACAGGTTCTGGGGCGGCCATTAACACCTTGCCGTGCGATAACGATTTCAAAATGGCCGCCGACTTTTGCGCAAGATGGCCAACACGACGTGTGTTTGGCTGCCAGCTGCCATTGCCAAACTACTATGCAAACTGTGGCAAGACAATAAAAGCTACAGCCCACACACACACACACGCACACACACACACACGCACAAACACACACAGGCACACTCGCGCTGCGGGAAGCCTCCGCTGACCGGGCATTTGGGTGCGCCATTCAGCTGTCGAAGCTGGCGCAATAAAATTGAACAATTTATAGACTTGCGTTCCATTTGGTGCGCAATAATTGCGCCAAATTTAACAGAAATTAAGAAGAAGAAAACACTCACACACACGCACACACACACACAGTCAAATTCTTTCAAAAGAGCCAACAACAAAGCGCGAGACGTGCGATCAGTCCGTCCGTCCGTCCGTCTGTCCGTCCGTCCGTCTGTCCGTCCGTCTGTTTGTCGAACTTCAGCAAAAGCCATTTTTACTTGGCACTTGGTTGGCATTGTTTAGCTTTTGGTTTAATAGCCGGCACTTAAAAATGCGTTGACTCACAGCAAGGTGAGCATGAATCGTGAAACGTGAAGCAGGTAACAAAGTTGCAACAGGAAACAGAGGCAGAAAAATAAATTTATGACTGCGATTTACGTGCTTTTCAACGATTTTCAATTACAAATTTGGCTGTAATTAATCTTCAGTTAGATGGTCAAACGCCTCGCATGTGGCATGTGGCAGCGACTTGCCGCTTACTTCAACGTGCAACCGATCCACGATCTTCGATCTTCGAACTTTTGGCATCTGTTTCGTTTCAATTGACGCGTGTTGTCGTCATTGATTCTTGGAAATTTGGTGTTGTGCCTGTTGTTGTTGCACGTTGTTGTTGTTGTTGTTGCCTCTTGCCTGTTGTTGTTGTTGCCTGTTGATGCTGCTGCTGCCGTTGTCGCTCGCATATTTTGCTTTGTTCTTGGCTTTTGTACATTTTAGCCTCAAGCTCTTCCCGCCCATCTACGTTTTTTTATTGCGCCTCTTTTTGGCTGGCCTTGTGGGTCGGCGCACCTGTGCGGCATGTGGCAACGGAAATGGCTCCAGAAATGTGAACGCCGTGCTCTGCAATGCTGCGACTTATTGACAGCTCAATGCTTGAAGAAACTAGGCCACAAATGTTCAATATATTTAAGGAAATATCTCAAGATCAAATACAGTAAAACCAGTGTCAAGTTAACCCAAGAGCAAGGAATCAATCGATCCATTTCATATATGTACATACATATCGTTGCACATATACATACATACATATATACCAATGCATTGCCTCCGCCTCAAGTGCCTCGGAGGGAGGCCAATATGTAAATTTGGGTTAATTGTAGGCGACATCCTGACGCAGCAACAGTCCGTAATGATTATCCGTCGTAAAACGAGGCGCTGACAAATATTTTGACATGGCGTCGCCGAGACATTGTCGCTGTGGTTCGAGTCCACTTGATGCTCGGACCCGGGCAGCCGGGCGGCAGGGCGACCGGGCTAATGTGTGGTCGCCACTTGAGATCCGGTAGCGGGGTCGAACAAATGTGTAACCCAAAACCGAAAATTTCAAATACCCCAGCCACAAATCGCAATGAAAGACATGTGTCAGTTGGGCAATTAATCTTCAGATTAATAATATTAATTAGACCCGTAAAAAGCAACAGGCTTTTGTGAAGAAAATTATAAATATAGAGGTTAAGAGGTTATGTTAATGTTATCCTTGCACAAAGTTGAGCTTTCCCCCACAATTCGGCAATATCTTAACATAGTTAGCTCCATTCAAAAACCTGATATTCCCTCAAGAACTTACCCTCGAAACCTAGATGATAAGTTCAAAATCTCAGCAAGCAATGAAAACATAAAATCATGTCATTTAGTATTCAGAAGCCTGTTTCAGTATAAACATTTTGTTCAGTACACGCAGAGTCGAGAAATAGTAAACTTTAAATTGAAATTCCAAAAAATATATAATGTTACGTTTGATAAATATTTCGGCTTTAAAATTGACCAGCAACTTGCTAGGCAACAGACAAACTTTAAGTGTACCTTGTAAGAAAGATTTCGCCGATAAAAAGGATCCCTGCAAAAAGGAAGATTCCTCCAAAAAGAAGGATTCCTCCAAAAAGAAGGATTCCTCCAAAAAGAAGGATTCCTCCAAAAAGAAGGATCCCTGCAAAAAGGAAGATTCCGGCAAGAAGGATCCCTGCAAGACAAAGGATTCTCCCAAAAAGGATCCCTGCAAAAAGGAAGATCCCAGCAAAAAGAAAGATCCCTGCAAAAAGGATGATAAAGGCTCTAAAAATGCCGGAAAAGGTTCAAAGGGCAAAGACGGCAAAAAGGGCTCTTGTAATTCAGGTGCGTATCACAGATCACCTGTAGCACACAAATATGTGTTTAATGTTTTACAGCAACTGCACCGACAACGCCACTTTGTAAAGATGGAAAGGGTAAAAAGTAAACTTATTCTCCATTCTGAATGACGGGTTTTTTTTTTTTTTGGACACTGACCTCGCCTGGCGCCTCTGCAAATGTTGTAGTCCACGTAATGGATCACAAATTACCCAAAACCCAAACGCAACATGAATCAGTTGTAGTTTATAGCTGGCCGAGCACACTGAGATCATAAAACGAAACGCCCGAGACATTATAAAGCCATAAAGCAACTACTAAAATGGGCACAAAGCAAAAAAAAAGAAAAAGGAGAAAACCCATAAAAAATGAGCGGCATAGAGAAACTGTGAATTTCAATGAGGGTCGATATGCTGATCCTAAGATATATATATATATATATAAATGTAAGATAAGATATATAATATAAAAATTGAAAAAACCTTAAATAATTATTGCATTGTTCGTTGGAATAACTGCATCATGTCAGCTGGCAGGTGCTTAAAAGCTCCCACGTAGCCGCATTGCTCTGATCTGGCAACCATCTGATCTGGCAACCATGACAAAAATATTCTACCGCAAGCTGCAGCAACGGGAAATTCATAAATTTCACACCCAGAGCCAAAGAAACCGTTTTTATGGCAATTCAATTGCACTGGCACTGATATTTGTTTCCTGCTGCTGCTGCTGCTTCTGCTGCTGCCCAGATCCGTGCACCCGTTCCCGGGCAGGTTGCAGCCGTATGGCCCATGTACGATTTGGTTTTCCCTATGCTTCATGTAAACAAATTCTAGACACGGGCCGCACTTGTGTCGACTGCCGTTTGCTGCCGTTCTGTGCCCAAGACTCAATAGTCGAAATACTATTTTTCCTCCGTTTCCTAGTCTTTTCGATCGATCGGTTTCTACATACACACTGTACGTGTGTGTGTGTGTGTGTGTGTGTTGAGCACATTTTTGTCTTGTTGGGCTCTCTGTATTTTGGGTAATTATTACTTTTTTCAATGTAAACAATTTGAATGCTGCTAATTTTAGTTAAATACTTGCACATATTTCTTGATTTTACGATTTTGCGCCCTCGTTTTTGCCTGGAAATTAACCTAAACGCCCAGGCCTTCCGTTTAAACAGTTTTAGTATTAACTGGAATGTCGCAATTCCTTCCAGACTTGGTATTTTATTTTTAGTACTTTTCGGATTTTCACCTCTTTAAACTGACATTTACAAGTTTTGGTATTTATTTTCTGTAGTTGTCAGCTCATTGACTTGCTCGACGGCTTTGAAAAGTACCGAAAATCAAACGATTGACGCAGCCGACGATCGACGGGCGGTCGGGCATCCATCATGAGTGCGCCCACAAGCTGGAAGTGCAGTTGGGGGTGGAGCTGCTGCTCGTCCATCTATAGCTGTTCCAGATGAACAGCCGCCGTGTGTCTGTTCGACCTTTCAACGCATAAAAAGCCGCTGCGCAAAGTTTTCCAAAAACGATTTTTTTCTTCTCATCAAATTATCGACGAAATTAATCTTAATCTTGAGTTTGCCCTGGCAATCTGGCAACACATGTGCTAAACGGTGCCTGCTTGAGTGTGTGGGCATAGGTGTGGGTACATGTGCACACATCTACATATATACATATCTATTTCAAGGCCTTGGCGTCCTTTAACTGTTGTTGTTGTTGCTGCTGCTGCTGCTGATTCTGCTGCTGCTGTTGTTGTTTGCTTTGGTTTTTGTTTTTGTGCGCGCGCCGATTGAAGTTTGTCCGACGCCGACGTCGACGTTCGTCAAATTTGTTGGCATCAGCAAACGGTTTTTATTCAACGCGAAACAGCAACAAGAACAACAACAACAACAACAGCGACAGCAGCAATGCTGATGATGCCGATGACGAGCAAGACAGCCGAGAAAGAGGAAGACGGCATGCGCTTTGCATGCGCCGCCTTGCACTCGCGCGACTGCCACCAATTGGACCACCCAAAGCGTCGAGCTTCCGCGCGCTCCTCTTGCCTATCCCTCCCAACCCCCAACCCCTAACCGCATAAATCCATATTTCTCTAGCTGCTGCTGCTGCTTTTCGTCGTCGCTACCGTCGCGGACGCCGTTTTACTTTTTACGATAAATTACAAAAGCAATGCTGCAATCATTCATTCATGCGGGGATCCCAAGCCCCCCGCTGCCGTCCTCAAACGTGGTGTAAACATGTGTAAATCATGACCCGTTGATGGCCTCCACGTAGACAATGCGCTGGGGCGCAGGGCGCAACATGTGACGTCCTCGCCGCTGTCGTTGCTACGTCGGCAACTTTTGCACTGCGACCCTAGCTCGCTTTCAGTGCTTTTCCAGTTTATGTAGATAAATGAGTTGTGGAAAGCTGTTCCAGCCTGACAGCCCCGCTGCTTGCTTAAGCTATTCCAGCTCTCATTCGATTTCCAATAAGTACGAATGATTTCTGAATGCAACTGCTGCCATTTGGCGCTGTTGGCTGTTGTTGGCCGCCAACGTAGTTCGACATTCCCATTCTCATAATCGTATTGTCCCAAAAGGCTAAAGCAAATATTATTTATTTGTGTGCATGTGTGCGTGTGTGTGTGTGTGTGTGCCTCCTCGGGCCCTGAGAACTTTTCGGTTTGCGCGCATACGGTTTGTGGGCAAAGGCCGTGCACTTCCGAGCCGCACACATTTTTGTGTGTTCTTTTTGTTTGTTTATACTTAAAGCGTTATTTCAATAAACATATCATGGCAAAGGGCAAATTTTTGATATTGAAATTTTGATACATTCTCAAAAATGTGCAGCCCAAATATGCAACTTTTTTTTCTGCTTTAACGACAGAACAGAATGCTTTCAATTTAATAAAAACTCTAATATAATTTGTAGTATGTACATATATACAGGCATTCGTATGTAAGTATGTTTATACATACTAAAACACACACACACACACATATATATATAACACACTTTTTTAACACAAAAATTATAGTCAAAGCATATATGTACAGTTACATGCGCACCCAAAAAATATTTATGTATTTTATTAAAAAAAAGTATACAATTACCTTGGGCTCCGCTTGGCACAAGAGAACATGCATACATATATGTACATACAGACAGGTTAAGAAAGCGAGGCCTGCGCTTTTATAAACATAGATTTACACACATATATCCCCATAAGGCTTTGCTAAATATATTTTCTTAAATTTACAATATTCGAATTTCGATTCTTATAGCAGTCAGCAATTGCAAGGCTTACGCAACAGTCTGGCAGCGTAGCATCTTTTCATGCTGACGTCACACTTGCCACAATATGCTGTGCTGGTAAATGCCCAACTATTTGGCACTTCACAGCACTAACAAGCGCCGATCGTTTTCAATGTGACCAACTGCTACGAGCTATTGGTGTTTTTTTGGTACCAGAGTGAGAACCGCAGTAGCTGCCCAAAAGTGATTCACGCTCGCGAACGCCAATAGCAATATTAACAAATAGAAAATAGTTTTCGCATTGCCGCCAGACATACCATTAGAGAATTTAAATAATTTAATAAGGCAGCCGCAAGTGTTTTCGAAAGTGCAAAACGACAGCCCGCTACGTTTGCGTCGGCTCAAACTCTTCACTGCGCGTGTGCATGCGTGTGTATGTGTTTGTGTGAAAGGAGGAGGAGAAGCAACACAAAAAAAAAGTGTACAGACGACGCGCAGACGCAACGATCTGCAGTGGCTAATTAAAAGTACCGAAAAACGCGAGTGAAAATTAATTAATAACAGGCGCAAATTTCGCCAAAAATCAGATCACGAGTTGGTTAACAAGCAGCAAGCAACGATAATAACAAAATGGGTTGTGCCGTGAGTACAGCACGAGATAAAGAAGCCATCGAACGTTCCAAAAACATCGACCGGGCGCTCAGAGCCGAAGGAGAACGCGCCGCCTCGGAGGTTAAACTGCTGCTCTTAGGTGCGTCCCCCAGAACTTTCCAACACCTATGCATTTACTTAGGCCTTTAGTCGGTGACCAAAATTGCGACGCCATGCACAAATATTGGTGAACTACTTTCCAGTGGGGTGGGTTTTGCCAATGGATGAAAGCCGTTGCAATGCGGGCTTATTTAACTCGCCAAACTAAACGCTGTTATTTTTTTTCTTTTTTTTTTCATTGAATCGAATGTTTTGCGTGTGCAACTCGATGCTCGATTCATCTTTGGCAGTGGTCTGACATTATGCAATGCACATGTCTAATAATTCGATTGCGATAAGAAATTGAAAGTAAATTGAAACCAAATGTCGGCTGCGGCGGCTCCAACAAGTGGGGCGCCATCAATCGGCTTGCCAATGGAAACATGTTTGTGCTGCGGTTCTTTTTACATATACAAAAGAAAAAGAAGAATATACGTATAGATGAGTGTGTGTGTGTGCGTGCGTGATGAGTGGCACTTGCTGTTGCGTTTCTTTGGTGAGAAATGTGCATTGAGGCGTTGCGACGCCATTATCTCAACTTTGACCTCTGCCACTAGCAGAGCGCTTGCGGAGTGAAATTGGACGCCGCGTCGCGTCGCGTTTTTAGCCTTCTGCAATTAAATTTCTATGCAAACAGCAAGCCGAGAAATTATCTGTGAGTGCACATTTCGAACCCACTTTTCATTCATTCAATGTTGCAAACAATGCAATGGGTTTTCCAGCTTTTCCAGTAGCAGTCAACAGCAACAACAACAACCATTGCACTCGGAGGCGGAGGCTTCTGCTAATGAAGCGGCGCCCCGTTCGCTTGCTGATGACTCAAAAGGGGCTGACGAGCGGTTAAAGATCGAAGCGGGGGGTGCGCGGGGTACATTCGACATGCCAGTTAAATGATATGTATTTGCGCGAAATGAATTCACAACACTCGTCAATAAAAAATCTGCTTCGACCACAGCCAGAAGCTCCTAGAAGTCGCTATATTCATTTGTATACCCTTGCAAAGGGTATTTTAACTGTGTCGCACGACATGTAACGACAACTAAGCATCAGTATGTGGATTGATTTAGCCGTGACTGTCACTGTTTTGGGCCTTTGTTTCATTTCACATTATAAATTTCGTCATGTTTCGCAATATCATATATGTATGTATCTCCCATAGAAACCATCAGCAGAGAATTAGGTTTTTGTAAGAAAAAGGATAGGATAAGTATATAACTGCATATATAACTGTTATTTCTTGTTTTTGCTAAGTTGATATATATTTCTAAGAACACAATCATTTATTTATAAATGTTTTTACATTTAATAAATATCAGCTGTTCGTACCAGAATTTAGCTGCTTAAGCAGAATTTTGCTGCACTTGCAGCTGCTCGTTCAGCGCAAACAGCTAAAGTGACAAGCGTATGAACTGTGCATGTGTTGGCCAGTGTTGGTTAGTGTAGTTTATGGCAAACACAGGCAATGAGAAAACACCTTGCACCAGTTGCTAACGTTCGCGCTCGTATTTATTTTATTGTTCATACAAACATCCACACACATGCAATAGTATTAGTTGTTGTTGTTGTTTTGTTTATGTTTTCATTTCTATGGCATTATCTCTGCCGCCGCTGGCTGCTGCGCCTGCGTACGCTCATTATTCCAACCACATTCAACGCGCGCTGTCTCTCTCTCAGTCTCTACCCCTCTCCCTCTCGCTCTTGCGCGCAGACCTAATTGGTAGGGGCAGCGGCTCTTGTTGTTGCTTGTACACTGACATTTAAAGTGGGGTGAACGATATTAGCGCAAATAAATGGCCCCCACATCAAATGCAGCTGTGTGTGTGAGTGTGTGTGTTTGGCTTATGCTTGTGCTTTGGCAGCCGCCGCAGCATTGCCTCGCTTTATTGTGTAGATTTAATAAAATTTTGCTATTGTTGCAGCAGCTGTCTGACCATTGCACCCTACTCTGACAGCAGCCTCTCCAGTTAAATTACGGCACTTAATTTTCCGTCGGTTTCACTCTCTATCTCGCTCTCTGCCGCCTCCCACCCTTTGACACGCCATTCAATTGAAAGTGCAATTTGGAGCTTTCTTTACTGATAAAGGACAGGGGAATGTCATTTTCTTTATTACTGTATTTGCATTTGAGGATTGGCTGGGTGCATTTGATAACTACATATATACGTATGTATGTATGCAGGCACATCAGACATGTGCATATACATAAGTAAAAATAAATTAACAAATAAACAGGCATATAATGCGTTCCATTACTTATCGACACACACATAAACAATATTCGAACACTGACAGCAAGAGAAGCCCCTGAAACCCAACACAAACTGTCAACACAAACAACTTAATCAACAATTTTTAAGAATTTTATAAACACACACTTTTACACATATGTACGTACATATGTGGTGTACATATATAATGTACTTAATGTGCTGTTCTTGTCGCCTGTCGCCATAATTCATTTGTCGCCTTATCAATATTATCAATAAATGACCTTTGCGTCACTTTAAAACAGCTATTTTCAGCTAAATTATTGAGTGAACGCTGATTTCTTCTCTAAATGGTTGTCTTAACGGTAGCTGCACATGTGTCTGTTCTTCGATAAAATTCCCTTTGAGTGTGTGGGACATTTCCTATGGTCATTTTTGCAACGATTAAGTGTTTACTTCCAGCTCTGCTCGCACGTCTGATTAACACATTTCTTTTCTCACTTCACTTATCTTAAAGTTCAGCCGCCAGCCGCCTGGCGGCGCCAATAAAAGTCGATAACGATTAGTCATGCAGCCAGCAAATGAGCGAAATGCTATGGAATAATGATTACTGTGAACTTTTCCTGTCCAAATCTGTGTTTGCCTTTAGTCACCGGCAATGTATGTATATGTATTTATATACGTATATGTATATAAGTATCTAATTGCCCAGGAACTGCAATCATAGAAATAGCGTTGAGTTGTACGACACGCCTCAAAGTGTAGCCCAGGGTGATGGTGGCTGCGTGTGTGTGTGTGTGTGTGTGTGAACAAATGAAGTTAATTTTAATACCGCTGATTATTATGATGAGCGATGATGATTATGAGCTTTTTGTTGCTGTTCTCGTTGTTCGCTTTGTACTCACCGCCTTGCAAAGTTCTTGGCTCTCTTTCTCGTTGCTTCTTCTTCGCACTGACCGCTTATTATGGCACAGCTAACGGTGCCTTGATAACTGAATACACGATTTATCTCTGTGTGTGTGTGTGTGTTTCTGCATATCTTTATGTTGTTGGTATTATTAAATTGACCTTTTTTTGCCATTGTTGCCAACTGTTTTTCGTTTTTTGCCTTTTGTTTTGTTTTATTATTCGGTGGCAAGCTTCGAACATCGAATGTTTCATAATTCATGCCCAGCTGGCCAAGGGCCACCATTATAGCCCAGCTGACCGTCTTTTAAGCCATCACATTATTATAACGACATAGTTTTTATTGCCAAATTAGTGCGCATTGTTAAAAGCAAAATAAACTTACATACTTGCGTATGTATATACATACATATGCTACATTGGTGGGCCGTGAGTTGCGATCGGGTAGTACTGGAAAAGTGAAAGTACTAAGCCGAGCTGCTCTTGCAATTACCTAATCAACAGTCTGCCTCTCCGCTGCCAAAGCTCTTTCTGTCTGGGAATGGACCCACAACCACACAAAAAAAGACCCATGCAACAACAACGACAAAAGCATCGAATGTTGCAAAAAAAATAATAAAAATAATGTTGGCTTAATGCGCCATTGTTGCGATCGTGGACATCGTCTATCGCTTTATAACTTTTATAAACCTAGACCGGTAGCTAACAAAACTAAACTTTGCGATAAAAACATCAATTTTTTGAACATTTTTTTTTTGTCTGTTAATGGGGGGGAAACTAGAAAACACGTAACATCAGTTTTTATCGTCAAAACAACTTCTGTGTGTGGTCAGCATATTCTTTTTGTGTACTTTTCGCTTTGTAGTACATATGTACATATATATTTTATGTACTTCAATAAAATGCTTGACATTTTTATTTATTTACAAGTTATGTTTAAATTTCGTACGACTTTTGATATCTTGAGTGTGTCGCGAGAGTTTAATGAACTGCAGGCAATTGGCTAAAAGGCAAATAAAAAGTACAGCTGATTTTAATTATAGAAAAAGTTATAAAAATATCTCCATAAACGAAATAGTCTGTCCTGACTCACTGACAGACTGAAGAACAGGGCACAGCCTGAATGATAAGCTGAAATCTAACAGAAGCTCTCTTTCAACAAGCAAGCGTCGGACTAGCAAGCGAGAGGTCGCTGGCTCAAATTCATCAGAAGCAAATGTATATAAGGGGGTGGCAATTGGAGTGGATACATACATATATGTACAATCAATTTAGTGTAGGAGCGTCGAACTAAGAAGCGAGTGGTCGCCGGCTCAAATCCAGGTTTAGCGAATGAGGCGAGGCGGGTTGGTTCTTTTAAGTATATCTGAAGTTTTCGAACTACCCAATCAATTTAGGGTTCCCAGCATTTGAACCGTGCGACTCCGGGTTATTCACTTTCAGTATGTAGATAAAAAGTCGCACCTTTTCCCGATAATTACGAATACTTCGCCCAATATACAAATAAAGAACTAAATGAAGCACTGCAATCAGCTCAGCTGAAAAAATCAATTATTTGCAAATTCCTATATCTTTATATTTATATATATATTCGAATAGTTGAGTTACTTACGACATTACATGACCAACGCAATTGAGCACGTACGATGGCAGCTAGCTTTTTGGCCTCTTGAACCCAAAGACAATTGAACAATTTGTGGCATCCATTCATTCATGAAAAATAAAAACAACAACAACAACAATGCCGCGCCAAACAACCCTTGCTGCCTGCTGCGTTCTCGCCACGCACGCTGTTCCAGTCATTCATTCATTCATGGGCGCTTTTTACGCATGACACAGACCGTTCCCGATTACAAATTCAATTGTTTGCTGGCTGACAGGGGTCACGCCTACTAGATCCAACATCCGCCCATGCACATTTGCACAATTGTAATTCTTGTTTGGTTTTTGGTTCATTTGGCAGGCGCCGGCGAATCCGGAAAATCGACCATAGTCAAACAGATGAAGATCATCCACGAGACGGGCTACTCACAGGAGGAGTGCGAGGAGTATCGACGCGTCGTCTACAGCAACACCGTACAGAGCCTGATGGTCATAATACGCGCAATGGGCCGGCTAAAGATCGAGTTTGCGGATCCTGGCAAAACGGACATTGCTCGCCAGTTTTTCACACACGCCTCGGCCGCGGACGAGGGCATCCTGCTGCCGGAGATTGTACTGTTGATGAAGAAGCTCTGGTCCGATGCCGGTGTGCAGCAATCCTTCTCACGCTCGCGCGAATATCAGCTTAACGACTCGGCCGGCTATTATCTGAACTCGCTGGACCGCATCGCGCAGCCCAACTATATACCCACACAGCAGGATGTGCTGCGGACACGTGTTAAGACCACCGGCATCATCGAGACGCACTTCAGCTGTAAACAGTTGCACTTCAAGTGAGCTTCTTTTCGTTAAATTCATTGGTCAACTTTGACAAACCCGTATCCTCTATGTAGACTCTTTGACGTGGGCGGTCAGCGTTCGGAGCGCAAGAAGTGGATTCATTGCTTTGAGGGCGTGACGGCCATCATCTTCTGTGTGGCGCTCTCAGGTGAGGCTCAGCAACTGTTTAATTAGTAAATTGTATTAATCTGTGACCTTTTGTTGCAGGCTACGACTTGGTTTTGGCTGAGGATGAGGAAATGAATCGCATGATTGAATCCCTCAAATTGTTCGATTCCATATGCAATTCGAAATGGTTTGTGGAAACGTCTATAATACTCTTCTTGAACAAAAAGGATTTGTTTGAGGAGAAAATCAAGCGATCTCCCCTTACGATATGCTTTCCGGAATACACTGGTAAGACAACACGAAATCTGAAGTTGAACGGAATGTTTAAATGTTTTTAACTTTTGCAGGTTCCAATACTTTCGAGGAGGCCGCCAACTATATACGCATGAAATTCGAAAATCTCAACAAACGAAAAGACCAAAAAGAAATCTATACGCATCTCACCTGTGCAACAGATACAAATAATGTTAAATTTGTATTTGATGCGGTCACCGATGTCATCATCAAGAACAATCTGAAACAAATTGGTCTATTCTAAACGGGAGAGATCTGTTGCGATACGAGTTTAGAGTGCGTCTTAGTATTAAAGGAAAACGCGCAAACATTTCCATTACATTATAATTAATTAACTATAATGACATTATATGTATAATCTGTTTAATCTATAATTTTATGCATATACTCTATGCAGTATATGCTATAAAATTGAAAACGCTTTACAAGCTCTTGATATATACTTTTATATATATAAACCGATTTTGTTGCCAGTAGTCAGTCTCGGAACAAATAACCAACTGCAATTAATTAAGTTAACCGTTAAAATGCTATAAGTGAACTAATTAAAATACGTATCTATGTATTGTATGTAATTTAACAAGTGTGTAAAGTAGACGACGCCAGGAGCTTGGTAAAGATAGCTGCCCAGATACATATGTATGTAATTCCCGATGCCCATAAATGTGGCCAGCTAACTTTGCATTTAGTTAAGATTTAAGTAATTCATGTGACTAAATTGCATAGCGCAAAACAAGTCAAAACTTTTGAGCACGTGCGTGTCTCAACGGGTTTCCTTGATTTTTTTACGCAATGCATTTTCGGCCACGTTTTATAACACTGTCGAGAATTTGCCAAGAGCTTAGCGCACTAGAAGAAGAATGCGCGTGGGCCTAATTTTTGTATGCCCTCTATATTTAACTAGAAATTTTACTAATTTTCTTAGTAATAGCTTAAATAAAGACAAACTACAACAAACAATTAAACGATAACTTTAATGACAGCCCAAAAAGCAATAAGTAGTAGTAATAAAAATCAGAACGTGTAGTGGGGTCTTTTAGGGCCGTTATACAACACTTTTCATTGCTACTGTGGAGAATTTGAGCCTGTATCAAAAGTGCCTTCTTTTCCTGTCAACTTTTGTCGAAGTAGGTTGGGGCTTTTT
Organism: Drosophila kanekoi; assembly: GCA_037075305.1. Classification (NCBI taxonomy): domain Eukaryota; kingdom Metazoa; phylum Arthropoda; class Insecta; order Diptera; family Drosophilidae; genus Drosophila; species Drosophila kanekoi. The sequence continues at coordinate 8,218,386 of JBAMCE010000141.1, forward strand.
AATTTTCCAAACCATTTAAATTTCTACAAGATTCAGGTTGTTAAAATAGCTCTGTTTAATATTGTGTAGGACGCTAGTATACAAATTCAAAGCAGAGGTTTAGTAAAACAATATGCTGCGCGCAGTTATTTCGGTTGGTCAACGTGGAAAGCTTCCACTATCCCTGCTGTCGGCCAGTGGCCTCGTTGGTAAGTACGAATCGCGAAAATTCTGATTAATATCCTTTGAATCACATTTTATTGATTCCATTGTAGCGCACAGCCATATACGCTTGTCGCATTCGTTCTCCCGGCCACTTGTGCGCTATTTTGCCAGTGGCGATAACAAGATTAAGGGATCGGTCGGCAGCAGCCCGCCTGGCATAATTGGCAACGTGGGCCAATCTACGAGTCTGGGAAGTGTTACGGGCAATGAGCCGACTGCGTATGCGCAGGTGCAGCCCCAAGCTGTGGGAGGTGACCCCGACCGCGACGGTAACTTTGGCAAGAAGACAGGCGAAATTGCTTCGCAAGTGCCTATCACACCTTCGGTAACCGAATGTGGCAAGATTGGCAGCGAAGATTCGCCAGTTGGGAGTAAATCGTCGTCGTCGTCGTCGTCGTCTTCTTCGAGCAAAGCGGTTGGACCATCAGGTGATGGACCTACTGGCAATAAAATGGCTGACGATGCCGTAAAGCAGCTGCAGGAACTGGCAGCCAATTTGCCCAGTAAGGAACAGGTCGAAAAGTTCGTCTTTCGAGTGGTGGCATTTATATATGACCTAGTCTACTTGACGGCCACCTGGACCATACGCTTTGTCGACGAGAAGATATTGCAGAATAACACTGTCAGATACTACTGGAAACGCTTCCATGAAAAGATGGAGCAGGCCAAGAAGGACTAAGCATAGCTAAAAAAAAGCTGATAAAAATCGAGCATCCATATCATGTCGAATGCACAAAACATTAAACAAAGCTAATTCTCATATTTCTAGATGCAAATGTACATTTGTAAACTTCATTATAGCTAACTTTGCACATTTCATTTTTGGTTGCTTCGAATTCAAGTGAAGCTTGCAAAGCTGGCGTAGCCGTCGAGCAATTTGGCCAGATATTTGAGTATCTTGTTGCGCGCCGCCTTCAGCTGGGGGGGATCGCTGTTCACCGGCTCGTACATGTTGGCGCAGTGTGCGGTGCCTGTAAAAGTTATCAGCATGAGGATCGAATTTCATCTGAATTGAGACTCTGGACTCTACCTTCAATATAAATGGTGGGCGTGTTGGCATTGGGCGAGACATACAAACCCAGCGCATGCCATGGATCAATGGAGCCATGCACGTACAACACCTGTGTGGTCGCCGGCTTGAGGGCGCCATAGTACTTGTTGGTCTGGGCCACAGCCTGCTCAAGGAATTTGCCGTCCATGCGCTCCGAGAATATGTCCATGCACTGACGTATGAAAAAGTCAACGCCAAAGCGATCGCCGAATGTGTCCGATTTATTTTCCGACGTCTGATAGAAGCCAAACTCTGTGCAGGTTTGGTAGGTCCATTGACGCATGCCCTTCGCCGCCTCCGAGTCCCACGAAACGTTCTTCATATCGGCAATCATTTTATCGTACTTGTAGTCCAGGCACTTGGACTCGGACTGCTTCAGCATCATGTCATTAACTGCTGCCAAACGTGTCACAGGCGGACCCATTGTGGTGTTCAGCATGACATCGCAGATCTGTAAGCATTCAGAGGATGTTAATACAATTCCTGCGCAGCTCTGATCAGCGTCTCTATACCTCATCGATGGTTATTTTGGCATGTGGACTGTTGTCCTTGTTGTACTGCACCACGCCAGCAAAGTTGCCGGCAATGTTTTCAAATAGATTCGATATGTCCAATTGATTTTCAATCGAGTCTTTAAGGGGCGTGCATGTTCTAAACGAGAGGCCAATGTTTAGTTATCTGTTTGCGGTTGTGCAGTGGGCTACATACTTGAATTTCTCATCGAGATTACGCTGTCCAATCATGTGCTTTAGCAGTATCTCCACCTGAGCAATGCCGCGTGTCACAGCCTCCACGCATTCCGGCTTGTAGCTGGCCAGCGACGCCTTGACCACCTCGAAGTACTGGCTAAAATCAACCTGGGCCAGCAGCGGACCACTTGAACTGATGGAGCCATAAATTAAATGCGGGTACTTCTCGCGCGCCCAGGCAGCCAAGCTGCCTGGATAAGAGCCGCCAAATGCAATCCACTTCTGCTTTGTATCCATATTGTATTTGGTCTTCATGGTCGTAACAAAGTTGGCCAAGTCGGCCAACGCCTGCTCCGAGCTGAGGTAAGCCAAGTTGCTGGTGGACAGATCGCTGGTCGGGTGACTCTTGCCATAGAAACGATGCTCCAGCTGAATGCAGAGCGCACCAAAGTGCTCGGCATAGCGCACCCAGGCGCCTTCATGCATCCACTTCTTGGTGGCCTCCCCCTCGCCACCAATCATTAGAAATACAGGAGCATGACTGTCATTTCTGTAAAATGCATCGTTCACAAAGTAACGCTGTTGCCAGGTGCGTAGGTCGTCCGGCTGGAGGTGGTCCAAACGCTGCTCGAACCACAAATCCTCCACATCCATTGATTGCTGCAGGGTGGCAATTTTACTCGGTCCACCCAGAAATCCATTTACATGGCGGCCCAGCCGAAAGCTGCCCAAGCTGCTTGACTGCGCAATTAGGCAAGCCAGCAGCAGCGGCAGCAGGCAATAACCCTCGGGATTGTTCGGCATTCGCAGCATTTTGCAGATTAATCACAAATCGCACGGCTTTTGTTTTTATTGTTTGGCTCGGGTCAAGCGGGTTTTTATTTGATTAGCACAAGAGCCGTTTGTCCGACTAACTGTAAAAACGGCAAAAGACTGCAACTTATATAGTTCTATTTATGTACATATATATGTGAAGTATATACACACACACCCGTAATCTTTTTCTTTTTGCTTTTGTTGTTTTGTTACTCTCTTACACGTACCGGCTGTTCTGCAGCGTTGCCACCTAGCTTTTTGAAAAGTATCAAAATAAAAGGTGCAACATTGCCACCTTGTTTTAAAACGGCTTCCAGGCAACGGTTGTTTAATTTTCAAACAATAAATAAGCAGTTAATGTTAATATAATTACACTCGTAAAAAAGAAAAATAAAAAAATATATTTTATATGATAATGGAAACTGCAAATAAAGAATGCCAAAAGCTAATGCCGCACGCAATTTTCGGCATTAATGGCAAAGTGGAGAACGGCGTGCGTCAGCATCCCACAACCCAGGCGGCCATATTTCCACTAGGCAACAAGATTGCCATTGCCGATTTCAAAAAGAACACACAGGAATTCGTTGCCGGACACACAAACACCATATCCTGCTTGGATGTTAGCAAGAGCGGCAAATATATCGCCTCCGGTCAGGTCAATCATATGGGCTTTCGCGGCTACGTCATCGTATGGGACTATGAATCGCGCAAGGAGATTGGACGTCACGATCTGCACAAAGTGAAAGTGCAGGCCATTTGCTTTACGGCCGAGGATCGTTTTGTGATTTCCATTGGGGGAAAGGACGATGGTTCCGTCATCGTATTCGATATGCAGACATTGTAAATATGTAGTTGTTATCCAACCAATCTGTGCTCTCTCAACTGCTCCTCCTCTTCTTCATCTGCAGCACACCCATTTGCCGCCAGCCCGCCTCGCGCGCCATTTCTGGAAATGCTCTTACTGTGCGTCCGTTACATAACAATCCTTATTTCTTTATCACTGCCGGCGATCGGCACCTGCGCCTGTGGAGCATTCTACGTGAACAGAAGAAGCTATACGTTCAGGATATCCAGTTGGCCAGCAAGTCTCGCCAGTTCTACTGTGCCCGTATCGATAAGAAGGATGAGTTCGCCTATCTGGGCACGGGCACGGGCGATATTGTGAAGATCGTACTCAACTGCTGCGACAAGGACAATGTCACCCGACCAGGTTCATCTAGCGGCATACTGGGCGCCTTTGGCACACATAATCCACGCAAGCCTACGGGTCGCGATTGCAATCGCTATGTGAACGGCGTGCGTGCACTATATGTGCTGGAGGAAGGACGCCTGCTAATCGGTGCTGGCGATGGTGAGGTGGAGCTGGTGGAGGAGCGCACAGAGATACCATTGATGAATTTCCGACAGTACCCGGGACCCACATGGCCCTACTTACGCACGGTAAGTCATAGTCGTTGGGCTTGACTGAATGTCAATTACGTTTCCGTCTTTCTGCAGGTGAAGAGAACCCGCGTTTCGGGTCGCATCTCTTCGTTTGTTCGCTCCACTCCAGAGAAATTCTACATCTGTACGGACACCAATGAGATTTACACTCTGAACATATCAACCTGGGTACTAAAGCTGCTGCGCACATGCCACGCCAAGGCAGTCCATTTTATTACATTTCCCAAGTAGGTACAGCTGCTGGTCTCTCCTGATCTCCTGATACCCAATTGCAACTATTTCAGAAACTATGCAGCTGTTTTTGCCACTGCGGGACATGAGAGCATACGCATCTGGTCCCTGAATCGCAAGCAGGAGCTGCTGCGCATCATGGTGTACAACTTTAACTGCGCTGCGGTGCGCTTCGCCCAGGATGGCACCAGCATTGTGTCCGTGTGGAATGATGGCATCATTCGCGCCTTTACGCCCATCACTGGCCGTCTCATGTATGCCATACCCAATGCTCATAACAAGGGTAAGCCCTCAATTCGTAGTTCAGTAATGCCTAAATCAATCCCACAAATTTGAACTCCATTAAGGTTGTAGTGCATTGGCGGTGGCATCCACTGGTCGCTTCATCGTAACTGGTGGCATCGAGGGACAGGTGCGTGTGTGGAAGATCGAGCCATATCGTCAGGATCTAGTCGGCGTGTTGAAGGATCACTCGGGTCCCATTACCTCGCTGGACATCAACTATCTGGACACAGAAGTGATTTCCGCCTGCACTGACGGCTCATGCGTCATTTGGGACATCAGTCGCATGACCCGCAAGCAGGTGGTGACTGCCAATACGCAGTTCATGTCCGTCCTGTACTTCCCGACTGGAGTACAAATACTCACGTGTGGCTCGGATGGCAGGATCATCTACTGGATGGTGTACAATGGAGCACTGATACGCGAGCTGACCGCCTCGAAGAAGTCATCTGTCAACTGTTTGTCGCTGAATGCCACCGGCGACTATTTTGTTAGCGTTGGCAGCGATCTGCAGGTGAAGCTTTGGGATTACAACAGCGGCGATGTGGTGGGTGTTGGATCGGAGCATGCCTCGTCTGTAATAAGCGCTGCGTACAGTCCCTGCGGCAAGATGTTTGTCACAGGCAGCACGGATGGCTCTCTGATCATTTGGGATGTGCCCAAAGATTATTGGGGTAGTCCCAACCCAGGCGATGGGCCCAGCTACCAGCTGCCCAAGGCCCAGCCGAAAGGCAAGGTAGTTCAGTCACGTGTCGACTCCGGCTCACGTTCGAAACCTGCACCCGGCGAGAATATTAATGGTCTACTCAAAGCTACGCCGAAGGATGACATCTGCTGTGTCGAGTGCCCGCCTTGCGCCAAAAAGGAAGCCAAGGTTGCCGATCCCTTCGCCGAGTGCAAGATTGTACCGGATGTCAGGAAGTGTTAAGTGCTTAAATTCATCTACAATCTGGTCATTGGTATCATACTTAAAATAAATAAAAAGAGCATCTAGAAAAGAGATTCGAAATTATTCTCCGGCCTCAGTTTGGGTATTAACGAAAGTGAATTCTACTTCTAAAATAGATAAACCAATTTATCCTGCCCACCAATATAAGCCTCAATTTAAGTGCATTTGAATTTTGGAGAATACACAAATATCATCATATCAACAGCATTGCGATCTGCATTTGGTGTTGGTAGAAGAATATTCAGGGCATCCCCTAGTCGGGAACTCTCGACTTGAGCCTCTTACTTGTTTTGTTTCTTCTCTATACATTGTAAATACTCTACTGGGCGGGGTACATAACTCAGTCTCAAAAGGGTGAATAAGTTACAAGACATTTGTTAATTTGCTAGGATGGAAGGTTTAAAGGTGGAGGAAGCTTTGAACACATCATACCACCTACTACTTTTACAAGGTAGGGCATGAAGTATATAGACACAAAGCCGGGATCGAACCACACACACTACCGGGCAATAACCTCGCACCCCACACTACCATACTAGGATAGGAAAAGGGGTAATGTCGAACCTAGGTTAGCCGCGGTACTCGAAATTAATGTTATACTCCAATAGAAAGAACTAATCCGGTTTTAAAACAATAAGTAAGCAGTAGCTTTGCATATTCAGTTAGCAGCCGATGTAGCATTTCCAATAATACAAATCGTATAAAAGCAAAATTAAAATATATATTTTATATGATAATGGCAACTGCAGATAAAGAATACCAAAAGCTAAAGCCGCACGCAATTTTCGGCATTAATGGCAAAGTGGAGAACGGCGTGCGTCAGCATCCCATTACCCAGGCGGCCATATTTCCACTAGGCAACAAGATTGCCATTGCCGATTTCAAAAAGAACACACAGGAATTCGTTGCCGGACACACAAACACCATATCCTGCTTGGATGTTAGCAAGAGCGGCAAATATATCGCCTCCGGTCAGGTCAATCATATGGGCTTTCGCGGCTACGTCATCGTATGGGACCATGATGCGCGCAAGGAGATTGGACGTCACGATTTGCACAAAGTGAAAGTGCAGGCCATTTGCTTTACGGCCGAGGATCGTTTTGTGATTTCCATTGGGGGAAAGGACGATGGTTCCGTCATCGTATTCGATATGCAGACATTGTAAATATGTAGTTGTTATCCAACCAATCTGGGCTCTCTCAACTGCTCGTTCTCCTCTTCTTCCTCTGCAGCACACCCATTTGCCGCCAGCCCGCCTCGCGTGCCATTTCTGGAAATGCTCTTACTGTGCGTCCGTTACATAACAATCCGTATTTCTTTATCACCGCCGGCGATCGGCACCTGCGCCTGTGGAGCATTCTACGTGAACAGAAGAAGCTATACGTTCAGGATATCCAGTTGGCCAGCAAGTCTCGACAGTTCTACTGTGCCCGTATCGATAAGAAGGATGAGTTCGCCTATCTGGGCACGGGCACGGGCGATATTGTGAAGATCGTGCTCAACTGCTGCGACAGGGACAATGTGACCCGACCAGGTTCAACTAGCGGCATACTGGGCGCCTTTGGCACACATAATCCACGCAAGCCTACGGGTCGCGATTGCAATCGCTATGTGAACGGCGTGCGTGCACTATATGTGCTGGAGGAAGGACGCCTGCTAATCGGTGCCGGCGATGGTGAGGTGGAGCTGGTGGAGGAGCGCACGGAGATAGCATTGATCAATTTCCGACAGTACCCGGGACCCACATGGCCCTACTTACGCACGGTAAGTCATCGTAGTTGGGCTTGACTGAATGTCAATTACGTTTCCGTCTTTCTGCAGGTGAAGAGAACCCGCGTTTCGGGTCGCATCTCTTCGTTTGTGCGCTCCACTCCAGAGAAATTCTACATTTGCACGGACACCAATGAGATTTACATGCTGAACATATCGACCTGGGTACTAAAGCTGCTGCGCACATGCCACGCCAAGGCAGTCCATTTTATTACATTTCCCAAGTAGGTACAGCTGCTGGTCTCTCCTGATCTCCTGATACCCAACTGCAACTATTTCAGAAACTATGCTGCTGTTTTTGCCACTGCGGGACATGAGAGCATACGCATCTGGTCCCTGAATCGCAAGCAGGAGCTGCTGCGCATCATGGTGTACAACTTTAACTGCGCTGCGGTGCGCTTCGCCCAGGATGGCACCAGCATTGTGTCCGTGTGGAATGATGGCATCATACGCGCCTTTACGCCCATCACTGGCCGTCTCATGTATGCCATACCCAATGCTCATAACAAGGGTAAGCCCTCAATTCGTAGTTCAGTAATGCCTAAATCAATCCCACAAATTTGAACTCCATTAAGGTTGTAGTGCATTGGCGGTGGCATCCACTGGTCGCTTCATCGTAACTGGTGGCATCGAGGGACAGGTGCGTGTGTGGAAGATCGAGCCATATCGTCAGGATCTAGTCGGCGTGCTGAAGGATCACTCGGGTCCCATTACCTCGCTGGACATCAACTATCTGGACACAGAAGTGATTTCCGCCTGCACTGACGGCTCATGCGTCATTTGGGACATCAGTCGCATGACCCGCAAGCAGGTGGTGACTGCCAATACGCAGTTCATGTCCGTCCTGTACTTCCCGACTGGAGTACAAATACTCACGTGTGGCTCGGATGGCAGGATCATCTACTGGATGGTGTACAATGGAGCACTGATACGCGAGCTGACCGCCTCGAAGAAGTCATCTGTCAATTGTTTGTCGATGAATGCCACCGGCGACTATTTTGTTAGCGTTGGCAGCGATCTGCAGGTGAAGCTGTGGGATTACAACAGCGGCGATGTGGTGGGTGTTGGATCGGAGCATGCCTCGTCTGTAATAAGCGCTGCATACAGTCCCTGCGGCAAGATGTTTGTCACAGGCAGCACGGATGGCTCTCTGATCATTTGGGATGTGCCCAAAGATTATTGGGGTAGTCCCAACCCAGGCGATGGGCCCAGCTACCAGCTGCCCAAGGTCCAGCCGAAAGGCAAGGTAGTTCAGTCACGTGTGGACACCGGCTCACGTTCGAAACCTGTACCCGGCGAGAATATTAATGGTCTACTCAAAGCTACGCCGAAGGATGACATCTGCTGTGTCGAGTGCCCGCCTTGCGCCAAAAAGGAAGGCAAGGCTACCGATCCTCTCGCCGAGTGCAAGATTGTACCGGATGTCAGGAAGTGTTAGATGCTTAAATTCATCTACAATTTTGTTTAATCATACTTAGAATAAAAAGAGAATCTTTTAGTAGAGGAATTTAATGAAATATATTTTGAAATTTTTCGCAGGCAGTTTGGGAAAGGCAGTAATGGAAGTGAATTATGCTTCCTTTGCTTGTTTTTTCGTTTCCTCCTCCAGTCGTTTGATTTCCTTTGCAGCTTCAGCTTGCTGTCGCTTGCACTCCTGTGCAGCTTCAGCTTCCTGTCGCTTGCACTCCTTTGCAGCTTCAGCTTCCTGTCGCTTTCTCTCCTTTGCAGCTTCAGCTTCCTGTCGCTTTCTCTCCTTTGCAGCTTCAGCTTCCTGTCGCTTGCTCTCCTTTGCAGCTTCAGCTTCCTGTCGCTTTTTCTCCTTTGCAGCTTCAGCTTCCTGTCGCTTACTCTCCTTTGCAGCTTCGGCTTCCTTTTGCTTGCTATCCTTTGCAGCTTCGGCTTCCTGTCGCTTGCTCTCCTTTGCAGCTTCGGCTTCCTGTCGCTTACGCTCCTTCTCGGCTTCAGCTATTTGCTTTTTCTCTTCCTTTTCGGCCAGAGCCTGTTGTCTCTTGGCTTCCTTTTCAGCCGCCGCCTGCCTTTTTTTCTCTTCAGCCACACGCTTGCTATCATGCTTTTTCCATACCTTCTGCACGGCAGCGAACTCCTTTAAGCGATCCGCCCTTTCCTTATCCGTTTCGGGGGTCTTGCCATTGGCCTCTACGTCGATCTCATCCTCATAACCATCTGGCGGCAAGGGATTCCAGAAACTATTGTGGAATGCAGTGGTATTTCCATCCCTGAAGAAATACGGCTTTCCACGCAGATACAGGTGCGACCAGTGCCTATATTCTGGTCGTTCTTCTTCCTTGTGCGAGGTGAGCACGAGGACCGTTAGTATGGCAACCAGCGGCAGTCCACCCATTAGCGAGATCTTCTGCCACTTCTTTGAATTTTTGTAATCTGGCGCTAAGTGAGCAACGATTGATTTTAATACCTCTTTTATTTAATATTGTTCTCGAAGTGGAGTTGACCGACTTACGTGGCTTGGGGCAGGGTGTACACGGACACTTTGGGCCGCCACCGGATATCTCCGAGGGACAAGTGACTTTTGGTTTCTGCAATCCTTCACGCTTGAGTAACAACTCTTCGCAGCTCAACTGCCTTTGTTTTTTCGCCTTGGGCGGTGGCGGACAAGGCGGAGCCATTTTTTTTGGTGTGCAAGGAGCGCCGCCACTAATCGCTGTTTCATCCTTCTTGGGTGGCGGCTCCTTCTTGCATTCACTCTTCTTCGGTTCGGCCTCAGCTTTCGGTTTGCTTTTGCTATCGGGCTTCTTCAATTCCGCTACAAACATAAATTAACGACTTGTTTTTTCGTTAATTTTAATTATTTTGTACCTTTCTTTTCGCATTTATCGGCATCGTGTGGCTTCTTAGTTTTATCCGACATAAAACGATAGCGCACATTGGACAATGAAGGAATTACTTTGTAAGGCAGACGAATGTTTTTGATAAGACTTAATAACTGCAGCATGATTTCTTAACCCAGAAGAGGAGATTCGAAACGTTTGACCAAAATTTTATACCAACTACTGATGTCTAAAAATTGTAATGAACAGCTATTGACATTTTATATGAATACTAATAAAGTAAACTAAAAGGCTCCTACGGCAATGGGTTCGTGTTGATTTAAACCAGGGCGCCAACTGTGTTTACAGAGTAAATAATCGATATCGGATGTGTTAGTTAACAGAGGGACTGCTGGCTCACGGTTGCTAACAGATTTGTGCTAACATAACATTGGACAAGCAAACACTAATTTTTCCAGTAAATGTTATTTGAAAGATTGGATGTTTTTACGCCATTAATTTATATTTAAGCAGGGTATATAGACTTAGTTATTTAGCGTATTATGTCCTATAAAAACTTTTTCGTTTATCACTCTATGCAAAAATATTTTACCAACAGGTTGCTCAAAAGCATTATAATATGAATATTGATGTTTGATAATAGTATTATTTTGTTTTCAAAGACATACCCAGATATGTTGAACACGAAAGAGCGTCATATAAACTTAAAAGAGTAGAGGGTGTCTAGCAGTTCGCCAAGAGCATTGAGCATTTTTGCTTTTTACAGTCTGATTGGAAGTTTTGTTAACAGATGTTATTCGGACGCCGTGGAGGAAGCATTAAACATTTATGTGCATATGTATTGTTGTTTGAAAAAGTTGTCGAGCGTAAATTGACGGTAGTTCTGCACATTCGGGCGTTATTTTGAATTAATTGTGTTTGTGTAAAAATCGATTTGAACAACAATGAAGGTCTGCTGCATTGGCGCTGGTTATGTTGGCGGCCCGACATGTGCGGTAATGGCGCTCAAGTGTCCAGATATTACCATAACTCTGGTCGATAAAAGCGCAGAGAGAATCGCACAGTGGAATTCGGAGAAATTACCCATCTATGAGGTTAGTTTAAGTTATTGCTGTATATCTCGGCGGCCGGATGATCATGTTTCCGAGTGCACACACATTTGTGTGTATTTGCATTTGAATAATGCTTGTGCCCATGCATGACCCTGTGTGTGTGCGTGCGTGTGTGTTTGTGAGTGCTGCGTGTGTCTGTGTATGGGCTAGAGATCTATAACGTTTCGTGCTGTAAATTAAAAAACCAAAAATCCTAAACAAACAACACATCAATCAGAGGTACACATACGAGTGGCCAGACAATACCAAAACGTCGATGAACTCCTCATGCCCATGTTTTCAAGTAGCCCAGCATTCAACTTCACAGCCCCCCCCCCCCCCCCTCACCGGTCCAAAAAACACACTAAACCTCAAACCAGTTCCCCAACCGTCTCTGGCTGTTTGAGAAACTGATTTGTATACAACGCGCGCACCTTTCCTGCCCTCACCTTAAACATTGGTGCGTGTGATTGCGTGCTCTTCAGCAGCGGCGAAGATCGAGTACATCCGACAGTCGCGGATCGCGAATTACAGGTGCTCAGCAAGGTCAATGGTCACTCTCCCCCCACAAATAGAAGTGAAGTCCCCCCTTACCGAGCAAACGAACATTCATTAGTCATTCATAAGGCACACACACACAGACACACACACACTTATTCATCGGCAAGTACATACACGTACTCACATGTTTATTGAGTGCCAAATAATTACACTCGCTAACAAGATTGCGAATAAATTCGATTTGACCTAGTCAAGGGAAGCCGCTAAAACGCTCGCGCTCTCTTTATGCTGTTCTGTTTGTTGTCGCATTTCCGTTTCTTTAATTTTCGATACTCCAGACTCGTTTCCGCCCGCGACCCAGTTAACTACCCAAATCCTTATCAGGCCTCATTACGTCTTGTGAGGCAGATAAGCCTGCTATCAGCTAGCGCTGGATAATGTGAAACTCACGGTCTGCGGGCAGCTTGACAGCAGCAATTTTCAACAATTCTTGAATGCCTTCGGAACGGGTTGCGTCCACTGCGCCGGCCATGATTAATAAATATTATTCTTAGAATAATATCTGCCATTAGGCCAAGGCGTAATTTGAGCTCTATCTTATTTATTTATTTATGCCCACTTCAGTTAGAGGTTGCATCATCGCGTTGTAAATGCAACATTGTAAAAATAAATAATTAGCAAAACAAAAAACGAATAGTTAATGCTGATGTCGGCGACGACGTCTCTTGTTTCTGTGCATGTATTTGCCCAGGTGCCAAATTGGTTGTTGCAATTCTTTAAGGCTTGCAAATACGCTAATTGCTTTTTGTCTGTTGCGCTTATCAGCGGACAGATAGGAGGAGTTCATCATAGCCAGCGGCTACTCTTCAATTTGTTTACCACAATTTTGCTTCAACTGATATTTCTACAGAAGTTGATTTAATTACGGCGAATAGATTTGCTTGCTCGTTGTTATTCTACGCTCTTTTGCAGCATTTCCCAATTAGCGACTTTCATTTTGCTTCTTTTTGTTATAAATTATCATGTAAGCAGGTTCAACAAACTCCCAATTCTGATTAAAATGCAAAGCTTGTAGCACATTGCATAAACGAAACACCATTAGAAGAAATATATATTTGTTTCTCGACAATTACTCATCATTTAGTGCAATATCTTTTTCTTAATAGAAAAAAACCCATTTGCTTGTTAGATAAGAAATTTTAAAAACTACCTCAATGGGCAGAAAAACCCAATTATCTTATCTTGAAACCAACCAAACAAGTCGAGAGAACAGTTGACAGAGCGTTCGAATTGCTCGAATTATCTAAAACTGGGCGAGCTAAGCGTATATTTTTATCAAAATATATTACAAATTTTTCCCACAGCCCGGTCTCGATGACGTGGTCAAGAAGTGTCGCAATGTGAACTTGTTTTTCTCCACGGACATAACAACTGCCATTAAAGATGCCGACCTCATCTTCATATCGGTGAATACGCCCACGAAAAACTGCGGCAGTGGCAAGGGTAAGTTGTGCATATGTCTAGCAAGACGATAAACTAACAACTTTATTAACTCCCAGGTCGAGCCGCGGATCTGAAGTACGTGGAGAGTGCGGCACGCATGATTGCGGAGATCGCGCAGTCCAATAAAATCGTTGTCGAGAAGAGCACGGTGCCAGTGCGTGCCGCCGAAAGCATAATGCATATATTGCGGGCAAATCAGAAGCCCGGCATACACTATGATATACTCTCTAATCCGGAGTTTCTGGCTGAGGGCACGGCCATCAATGATTTGCTGAATGCGGATCGCGTTTTGATTGGCGGCGAGGAAACGCCAGAGGGCCATCAGGCGGTGGAGAAGCTGTCGTGGATCTATGAGCACTGGATACCAAAGAAGAACATACTGACCACCAATACGTGGAGCAGCGAGCTCTCCAAGCTGGCGGCCAATGCATTTCTAGCGCAGCGCATCTCCAGCATCAACTCATTGTCCGCGGTCTGCGAAGCCACTGGTGCGGATGTGTCGGAGGTGGCGCGTGCCGTGGGCCTGGACTCCCGTATTGGCTCAAAGTTTCTGCAAGCCTCTGTGGGCTTTGGTGGCAGTTGCTTTCAGAAGGACATACTCAATCTGATCTACATATGCGAGAACCTGAACCTGCCCGAGGTGGCTGCCTATTGGCAGCAGGTCATCGACATGAACGACTACCAGAAGCGACGCTTCTCGCAAAAGATCATCGAGAGCCTGTTCAACACAGTGTCGGACAAGCGGATCGCCATTCTGGGCTTTGCCTTCAAAAAGAACACGGGTGATACGCGCGAAACGGCGGCAATTACCGTATGCCAGACACTGCTGGAGGAGGGCGCTAAGCTGGATATTTATGATCCCAAGGTGGAGCCAGAGCAAATTATTGACGATCTGACGCATCCGAGCGTAACGGAATCTCCCGAGAACGTGAAGAAGGCGGTCCAAATACATAGCGATCCGTACAGCGCAGTGCGCGCAACGCACGCCCTGGTACTGTGCACGGAATGGGATGAGTTTGTGGATCTAGACTACAAGCGCATCTATCAATCGATGATGAAACCGGCATACATATTCGATGGACGCAAAATTCTGGACCACGAGCGTTTGCTGCAGATTGGCTTCCATGTGCAGACCATCGGTAAAAAGTACCAGAGGGCCGGATTGCTCCGCTCGTGGGGCATTGTGCCGCAGCTGTAGGCGTGTCTAGGCGTGGCATCATGACTTAAAGTCGTCAACATTTTCCAGTATTTACGAGACTAACTGTGTAAATATGCGTTTATGTTTGTGTTTTTTTATATAAATAGTTCAAGTATTTCGCTAGATACGCCTAAGTATTCCTATATCTATTCCTACAACCAAATGTCGTTCCAGTTGCAATATAAATATAAACATTTCCGTTGCAAACGGACACCCAGTTAGTGCACTATATACAGGATCCGCATTTCTGTACCATCTGATCATTAAACAAACATTTACACGACTAATGTAAATTTTATAAAATAAACAACAATACTTCATAAATTGATGTCTCAAAATGTCAATCTTCTAACAATCTGGCGATACCAAAGATACGAAGTGGCTGCCGATAAACTGAACCAGGTAACCAGATACGAGAGATGATCGTTGCGCAGCGTGACGCGTGTCTGTCCGCCTATTGGAGTATTGGGTGCAGCGTTTGGATCGTAAACGGCATCTAGGAAGATGGGCGCAGCTCCAGAGCTGGCACACATTCTGCTCAAATCGCGATAGAGGTAGACTTGGCCGTCCTTGTGATCTGGCGTAAACTGGGGACGACTTTCGCCCGAGCGCACAACGGCCGTCAGCTCCACTTCATTTCGATTCTGGCCCGAGGTGCGTTTCTCCTGGTCCACATGTTTCCGCGAGATCCAGCCTCGGTTTATGAGAACAATATCACTGTGGAAAGTTAGCAATTACAGCAAATGGGATCAGGCGTAATATTTGTTCGTCTCACTCCCGGTCAGCCAACTGGAACGGAGTTACGACGAGGTAGCCATTGCCTGAGTCGCGCTGAGAGAAAAGTCCACCTTGCGTTTCCACACCATCCGGTCGTATCAGTGAGCGCGGACCCATCAACATCTCCTTGTCATGCAGAAATCTACCTCGCATGGTGACCAAGCGATATTCCATTTGCGCTAACTGGCTCAAGCTGGATCAAAGTAAAACAGTCACAACTGGGAGTAAAAGGTTAAGCTGCCAGCATTTGGGCATACTCATCGGGTAGATTCACCGGCGGCATGTGCAGCTGCTTATCCAAGTCCTTAATTAGCTGTTCCTTCCATATTTTACGCTTCACCTGCCACACGCCCAGGCCAAATGTGGTGGCCGGTATGAGCTACACAGGGCACTTAGTAAAAGAAATATTTTGCTACATAAGGCTACTTACGAGTAGGAACCAACCTAGCGCTGTGATTTTATCCTTATCCTTGTTGCCAATCGGAATACTTGTTGTAAATTCAATTTTTGGATGCTGTTGTGTCATCTTTCTTGTGACCAGCTGCAGCCTGATGGTGGGTATCCTGTTTGTGCTGCCAGGCAGGCGTTGTAGTGCAAAGCTTTGCTTGCATATTTGTGCACTTAAACGAAGCATTATTTACGTATTTTTAATTAATTGAATTTTTATAATTTCACGACAGAAGCAGCGACCCGGTCTCAACACACTTTTCTGATAATTGTGGGGTCATTCTGTTAGTAGCTCTGTTAAATCAGCTGTTTGCAGGCGTGCTGGGCAGCTCGTTAAATCAGCTGTTGACTAGCAGTGGCGCAACTGTTTTTCGACGAGTTGGCAGCACTGCATGTTACTGGAACATTGCGTTTTGTTTTAAACAATTAAAATACGGTTTAATTAAAGCATGTTGTACACTCGCGCAGCAGCAAGGCTTGCGGGTGGCTTAACCACATCAGGATTGGTATGTGAACACATTCGACATTCAATTGTCCGATTATTGTGCTGCCTGCAATTGCACCAGTCGCTCTTATATAAACCACACTGACATTTGTTTTCATTCTACAGGGAGCGCAACAAATATATAAACATCATGCGGTGACGGCGGCTGTGGCATCTAGATTTACCGACCAATGCAGACTCTGCTCCACCGGCGTTGTGGATAGTCCCGGCAAAGCGGCAAAACAAACAACGGAAGATGGCAGCATACTAAAACGTGTTCTGACCAAAGTCGGATTTACGCCCAATACAAAAGCCGTGAGTAATGTACGAATGGAAAACTCTTAGACAAAGCTGTTACGATTTAATCCATTGCAGCGCCTGAAGGTTACCAGCCATCTGCTGTACGAGAGTGTAGCGGACAAAATCAACTACGTTGCCTTCTTTCGCGATTTTAATCTGCCAAACACGTTCAACTCCTGGTTCCTGGTCACCGAGCTGCACGTGTGGTTGCTGATGATGCGCTCCATGGCCGAAGGCTCAGAAGCCGGCGAGGATGGACGCTTTCTGCGCAACTGTATTGTGGAGGCCATGTGGGGGGATGTGAATACACGCGCCAAAAAACTGGGAGTAAGTGTTGCAGCTCATCTTTGTACGTTGTTTATTTTCCTTATTGCGTTGCAGGCCAATAATCCGTCACGTACGAGAAAGCAAATTGAGACGCTGTCGGAACAATTTCAGGCGGCGCTTATTGCCTACGACGAGGGCATCATGTCCGATGATCGAGTGCTGGCCTGTGCTCTTTGGCGTCGATTCTTTGAAATGGATTGCGAAGACTATGCCAAAATTGAACGGCTAGTCAAGTATGTACGCAAACAGGCACTTATGTTGGATAGCTTAACTCGGGAACAGTTCATAACGAAGCCTAACGTAGCGTGGCTCGATCTGGACAAGTGTAAAGTTGATGCATAGAAAATGTTCTTTTAGTTTGTTTATTAAAGTCTATATACACTTCTAAGCCTAAGAATTAAATGACCAGATCGTCGATTGGTTCGTCCACCAGTGCTCTCAGCTGGCATTTGAGCAGGAAGGCCATGATACGGCGTTCCGCTCGTACCTTTTGGGTGCCCTTGAGTTGCTCGAGAATTCTGCCCATTTTGAGATAATCACTTGCAGGCGATGATGCTACCCCAGTGGAAGACGACGTTCCTTTTGATGAAGGTTCGAAGTCTGGTTGAAGATGCTCCTCCTCCACCGCATCGTCTTCCTCGTAAATAATCTCTTCTTGCAATATTTGATCGTTTTGTTCAATGATTTCCTCTATAATAAATGAGTCGGCATTGTGCTCCATATCGCTGACATGCATCACCACGCAATCATCGTACGACTGCCACGCATCTTGATCCACAGATGATTCTTTTCCCACCCCCGCAGTCTGCGATTTATCCGTACACTGCGCCGTGTGTTTGGCCTTGGGTCGCGATGGCACACCCGACAAAAACTGTAGTCGCTTGAAATATGGCCATGTCGAGACGCCAGGTCGCCGTGATTCCTTTCGATACTGGTAGTGTAAATTGTTCCAACGCATTAGGCAGAAATCCACTGAAAGGGTAAGAATCGTTAAGGCTAGTTGATGAGGGGACACCACAAATTACCATCACAATCCATAATTTCTGCTATATTGGACCAGATTTCCGATTTAACTTTCATAACATCATAATTCGAAAGCCCCGTCTGGCGCTTATACAATACGGTGTTTGGCTCGACATGATCAATGAGCTTAAAATCAAATGGACGATTCTTTTTATAGCTGGTGCGCATATTTATTTAAACAATTCAAAATGACTTCGCACTCATGTTGGGATGATAGTATGCGTATTTTCTGTGAGTTTGTAATCACAATACAAATCAAATATGTGTTCAGTTTAACTAAAATTAAGTAGCGTACAGACACAATATTGATATTGCGATTGTAATATTAATATTAAAATTACAAAACTTTTGAAAATTCAATGTTAAATCCTTTCTGCTGCAGCATTCGAATCGAAAGTGTCACTCTGCTATTAATAGTGTAACCGTATACATGTGTAACAGAGTTGCTTTGATTTAAAACTATCGAAAATGTTCAATACGAAGCATGAATAACCCTATAGTTTCTTTCATCTCTAATACTGACGTAGGTGCAAAACCTGGAAAATTGTAAGGTGAAGTGAAAATTGCAAAGAAAAGTGAAAAAAGATATAATATTTGGCAAATAATTGTGCAATTCAAGTGCTGATAAAGATGAATATGTAAGTAACATTCATTTTCAATGGGAGCACATCATTTTAACAAGAATTTTGGCATACGAAATGACATGTGTGCGAGGGTTGTGCGACGGGGGGCATGAAAATTTTCTTAAACATTGGCTAAAAATCGATAAATCAAAATGGCAGGGAGAGTAGCTGGTGAAAATCACATCGAAAAGTAGAATTTAACGTTTGGAACTGCTTTTGATGCTCAAAATTGAAATTAATGGCGCACAACGCTCGTTCCAGGTATAACGGACAGGTAAATGGTTATATGGGAGGTGCACCAACCGGTGGTATGGCCAACAATCGCATGGGCGCCAGCGGAGGTGCTGGAATGTTCCAGCGCAATCGATCGGCTCCATACATTCGTGGTGGACCTGGCGGCGGCGGCGGCGGTGGTGGATTTAATGGTGGCCGCATGAATATGGGCGGCCCAGGGGCACGCGACGGTGGCGGATTTGGCGGTGGTCAGAACAGTAATCGCACCTCAACTCATGGCGCTCACTTGCCGTCAATTGTTTGGTCAGAGGTGTCGCTCACCCCGTTCCGCAAGAATTTCTACAAGCCGTGCGATTCCGTATTGGCTCGCACACAAGGCGAAACGGAAACGTTTTTGAGCAGCAACGAGATTACCATTAAAGGCAATGAAGTGCCCACTCCCAGCATTGAGTTTGAGGAGGGCGGCTTTCCTGACTATGTAATGAATGAAATTCGCAAACAGGGTTTCACCAAGCCCACGGCCATTCAGGCTCAGGGCATGCCCATCGCTTTAAGCGGACGTGATCTTGTCGCTGTAGCTCAAACTGGCTCCGGCAAGACTTTGGCCTACGTGCTGCCCGCCGTAGTCCATATTAACAATCAGCCGCGCTTGGAGCGCGGAGATGGACCCATTGCCCTTGTGCTGGCCCCCACACGCGAGCTGGCCCAGCAGATCCAGCAGGTGGCCAGTGAGTTTGGCTCCAATACGCAGGTGCGTAACACTTGCATCTTTGGCGGCGCCCCCAAAGGCCAGCAAGCCCGGGATCTGGAGCGAGGCGTCGAAATAGTTATAGCGACACCGGGACGCCTTATTGATTTTCTGGAGCGCGGCACCACCACACTGAAACGCTGCACTTACCTAGTGTTGGACGAGGCCGATCGCATGCTGGACATGGGCTTTGAGCCGCAAATCCGCAAAATAATGCAGCAGATACGCCCCGATCGCCAGGTACTCATGTGGTCCGCCACATGGCCAAAGGAGGTGCGCCAGCTGGCCGAGGAGTTTCTCAACAATTACATTCAGGTCAACATTGGCTCGCTATCGCTGAGCGCCAATCACAATATACTCCAGATTGTCGATGTCTGCGATGAGTCCGAGAAGATTGTCAAGCTAATACAGCTGCTCACCCAGATCTCGGGCGAGAACGAGACCAAGACCATCATATTTGTGGAGACCAAGAAGCGTGTCGATGAGATAACACGCAATATTTCACGCCAGGGCTGGCGCGCATGTGCCATACACGGCGACAAGTCGCAGCAGGAGCGCGACTTTGTTCTATCCAGTTTCCGCAATGGACGCCACTCCATACTGGTGGCCACCGATGTGGCTGCGCGCGGATTGGGTGAGTGTTTCGTAGCTTTTCCGCCAGTAGCTGGCTAACGCCTAGCTGCTCTGTTGTCTTTTTTGATGCGCTCCATAACCAATAACCGAGCAAGTGTTGCTGTGGATCAACAACATGCCCAAAAAAAAAAAAGGCCAAAATGGTTTTCTTTCATTATTTGATTCGTCGTCGTCGTCGTCGTCTGGCAGCGACCGTCAGCGATGAATCGGCCAACACCGACCAGCCTCTTACTCTTACTCATTATTCCTGCGCTTTCGCTTTCACTATTCTCAATTCTCTATTCACTATTCACTTGTCACTCTTTGTCTTCTTTTCGCTCTGACTTAATCGATTTTCTCTCACCATTCGAGTGGGATGATAAGTTGAGCGTTGTGCATTTACAGGTTAATTTGTGCATTGCATGTCTTAGCTCTTCTCCCATTTCCTGCCGCAGCTTTCGAACGGGGAAGCTCTTTTGTTTTTTTTTTTCGTTTTTACTTTTCAGTTTATGCTATTTTTAAAAAAAGTAAACAAGAAATGGTGTGGTCGAAATAATGAGGGGAATGTGTTCTCCCTGCATTTTGCTGGTTATATGAAGTTTTCTCTCACATATGTGTACTATTTTATTTTTAGTTTGTTGCCCTCCTTTCTATATAGTTCTTTAATTGTGCTTCGTCAAGTAAACTAACGTACCATATTCAATTTGCTGTCAGTCAAGGACTCAATGGCCTAGCAAAATACGAGTAACTGAATACTAAAAAAAATAACCTAATAATAATGTTTAAAGATCGTTTAAAAGTTGTGTTCGATACGCTCTTTAAAAGACTGACTTTGAAGGGTTGTAAACTATTTTCCTTTTTTTTTTAATACATTTTTTTTTTAATTTGTAATTCGGAGTTGGAAATATTTAGTTAAATTTTGCGGCCAAGAAATTTTTGACTGATGTCCTTATATCGTAGTTTATTTGTACTTACCCAACCATAAAAGTATTATTATGTATATTTGTATATTACGTCGATCCTATATGTATAAAACCTAAATTTGTGTGTGAACAAAAATATCATCAGCACTTTTTGAAATGGACTTCGATTTTTATATGGCAAACAAAAAAAAAAAAAAGAACAAAAAAGAAAAGAAAAAGTAAAATGATAATGAAAGCTAAACCAAGAGAAAAAGTTAAATGTTTAAACAAAAAGTTGTATACACAAAACAGATAAAAAAAAAAAGAAAAGTTAAGCTTTATATACAAGTTGAGGGTTGAATTCTTAAGTTTTTAGCAACGCGGAACTCTCATCACTTAAGCTCCGCGCCCAGGCTACATCTACAACAAAGCTCAGCTACAAGCGAAAAACAACAACAACAACAGAAACAACAACAACAGAGCCGTAACAACATTTATTACGTAAGCCCTATCTAATTTAATCATAGATCGCACACGAGGTAAGTACTAGGCTAATTATCAACCAACTCTCTCTCCCTCTCTCTATCTCACACTCTCTTCCTCTCACCTACTAATCTCTGCCATCACCTGACCCAACCAACCAATCCCAGCCAATCCCAGCCAAACCCTTCCTCATCATACCCATACCCAATAAATCCCGAGTAGTAGCCTCTCATCACACACATTCTTATTATCTAACCTACATCTTAAGTTTAATCAAGCCGTCTCTTGTATGCATTAAGCTTAAACAAAAGTAAATCTATATATATATATAAATAAAGATTTGTGTATTTCAAACAAGCATTTAAATGAGAACACAAAGGTCGAGGTCCACATTTCTGCAGTATAGAAAAAACATATATCTGTTTGCCAAAGATGTATAGTTGTTAATATACGCTAAATAGTATTGATGGCGAAATTTTTGTTCAAATCAAAACCATAAAATATGTAGAAAAAAACAATGCAATGCAAAAAAATATCAATTCAAGTGCTTATTTAAGTTTAACAAAAAAAAAAGAATGGATTAATAATCGTTACCACAAAAAAAAAAACACACACATAAGTTTCTGTTTTTGTTTATAGTTCTTGAGTATGTAATGAGAAACAAACAAAAAAACAAACATATTTATTGGAAAATGTGTTTAACATATTGATAACTTCTTCAATTTTCAAAATCAAAACGAAATCACGCAAACAGACGTTGACGATGTCAAGTTTGTGATCAATTATGATTATCCTTCGAACTCGGAGGATTATGTTCACCGCATCGGACGTACAGGACGCTCCAATAACACGGGCACTGCCTACACCTTGTTCACGAACTCCAATGCCAACAAGGCCAATGACTTGATCCAGGTGCTGCGTGAGGCCAATCAGGTACTGATTTTAATGCTCGGAACCTCATCTACATATCTTACTTACATTGTTTATATCCTGTTAAGACTATTAATCCAAAGCTGATGAATATGGCCGCAAGCGGTGGTTATCAGAAGCGCGGCGGCATGGGATATCGCGGCAACAGTGGTGGCTACCAGGGACGCAATCCGCAAATGGGTGGAGCTGGAAATTATCGCAACAACCAGAACAACAACAATATGAATAGAAATGGAAACGGCAACAGCGGTGGCTACAATCCGGGAGGTCCGCCACGCTACGATCAGAAGCCGTCGCGCACTTCGCCGCCTGCTCCAGGCGCTGGTTATCGTCCACAGAACGGTGGCTATCAACAGCCGCAGCAGCAGCAACAGCAACAGCAGGCGTCACAGCAGTCCAATGGCGTGCAGTTCTCGCGTTTCAATCCGAATGCTGCTTGTTTTGAGCCCAAGTCACCGGCACCAGGTGTCCAGCAGCATCAGGCGCCACACTTGGCCGCAGCTCAGGCAGCTGCAGCCGCCGCCGCTGGATATGGCTATGGTATCGAACAGAAACGCTCTCGGTTTGCCCTGAACTTCAATATGCCTCCGCCACCGATTGCACAGCAGCAGCAGCAACAACAACAGCAGCAGCAGCAGCAGCCGCCGCAGCAACAGCAGCCACAACAACCACAACCGCAGCAGGTGCCGGTTGGCGGTGCAGCTGCCTTGCCGCCCCAGGCGTACGGACAGTACACAAGCATGTCCAGCAGCATGGCGACGGTGTCCCTAAATGGAGGCGCACCCAGTATACCGGCCAGCGCCTATCGAGCCCCGTACGCGATGCCGTACGTGATGCAGCCTCCACCATTACCCGTACAAAACTAAAATCGCAAATATCGCCAAATTGTACGAGCCAAAATAACTGGACCCTAGTATTATTACTTGGTCTATGTTCTTTTTGCTCAAATAAAATTTCCTTTCCTACTTACTAACACCAAGACACACCCACGCACATACATACACAGACACACACAGACGCAGACAGACACAGATAGACACAGACACAGACACAGGCACACTCAGACGCAGACACAGACAGACACAGAACAGAAACATACACATCAGCGTAAGAAACTTGAGTATAGATTTAAACTTACAAACTCTAAGGTCCCAGACTTGTGTAGATCTCCTCCGCCCACACACACACACACACACACACATACACATATATATTAGCAATATAATATGGTTTAAACTGGAATCAAATACGCTAGCAATTTAATAAATTCCCTTCACGATTCTATATATACATTTAATCATTAAATCTAATACACATAGTTATTAGGCATTGTTTAATCAAAACATTTGGGCAAACGTTTGCCAAAGACCATTTGGCATTTAGCTTATTATAATATGAGTCCCCAGCGTATTTGATTTCTGTTACTATTCTCGAATAACCCAATTCTATTTTAATGCAAAATTTGTAATTTGCAATGCTCCAAGCGACCCTGACACTGAGACAAACAAGATATGTCAATTTCTTAGAATCAAATGCGTATTATATCATCTTAAACCATATTATGTGACTAGTCTAATTGCTTAGCTGAAACTTACACAACAATATTCACGATGACAGCAACAACAACAACAACAACAACAAAAATTATTAAATAAATGTATAATTCCATTATATGTAAACATATGAATTGATTTACAACCTATGAATAAAGGAGTTCATTAAACATCAGCTTAATTGTATTAGTCCTACGACCAAGTTCTGTAAGACCCTAAATTTGTAATTCCAGAGTGTAAAAGTTAGTTGAGAGGTGGGGTGAAGCTAATCAATAATGAAAAGCAATAACACTTTTCTTGAAAAGCTTCACGTCAAGCAATTTGTATAAACCCAAAGGGGCTAAGGCTAAGGGTCCTTGAAATCGATCCGTTAGGTCTTTTCTCCTTTGGTAACATTTTGTGAATAACTCCAACCAATTACTTTTACACTCTACAATCTGAAATTTAATTGAATTGTATTGATTTTCTTTTGGTTTAATGCGAAAGTGTTTCTGTTAAAGGTAAAAGGTCAAAGATGTGTTTTTGGTAAGATGTGAGTTTCTGCCCGTCCGTGTCATACTTACGTTTCCAGGCGCTTTTCCACAATTTGTTATATTAATGAGGTTCGGGTTTTTCTAAACTTAATTGATTTGCTTTTATTTTCATTTTTAAATATATATATATATATTTTTTATATAAGAAAAAACTATTATACATCCAAAATTATCATAATAATAAATAGAACTAAGGTATACAAATATTACTAGATAGCATCACCAGCATTGTACATCATTCAATCAAATGATCTTCAATCAGTGGCTATCATCCATACATCCATCCATCCATCCATCGATACATTGATCTTGTCTAGATTCAATGTTACATTTTCTTTTCTTTTTGGTTTTGTTTAGTTCACACATTTTACAGAATTTATTTTTAAAAATTACACGATGAATATGATTATGACTAACAAAATTGTGAGAATGTAGAAGTCATTTTTGTTGTTTGTTGTTTATATTTGTTTTGTGTTTCTTTGTTGCCCTTGTTTTGTAACGTGCTAACGGGTTTTTGTTAGTGTGTTTGTGTGTGTTTTTTATTACATAGCTTTATGTGTTATACTCGATCCTTAAACTATTTGTCTGGCGCATACTAAACCTTCCTATGTTTCGCATTTTTTGGCTGCCTGCTGATTACTCGGGTTTTACATATTCATATATATATATAGTTATAATGCAATTGATTTCCTGATTCGCATAATTTTTCAGTAGTTTTAGTTGTTTTTGTTGCTGTTCTAAGTTTTTCGGGGGGAGTACTGAAACATTGAGTGCAGTTTTACAATTTTTATCGATTTTTTTTCGCTTTTTTTTTTGTAATTTTTTTTCTAGTTAAATTTAATTGTTTTTTCTTTTTAGTGTGTTAATTTTGCTTAATCTTTGTTTCTTTGGCGCAGTTGACTAATTATGTTGTGTTTGGTTTGCTACGATTCTGCCTGCTGTTTACATATATAGATATCACGAGAGTTCCTGCGAGAACTGCGTCTCCAGGGTGGGTCTAGTTCTAGTTGGATTTCTGTTGGGATTGCGTATCGGTGGTCCTGGGCTGCCATAGCCCGCCGCATACAGCTGCGGGCACGAGTCTTTTATAAGTTCCTGCGTCTCGCGCAGCTGCCGCTGCACCTGAGGCGCCAATCTCTGCACGCTGATGGCCGGCGGAAATTTATATTCCGTTGGTGGCGCGGGCTGCTAAAAAACAATGCAGATAGATTTATGTTAGGAACATCAAATTGAAATGATTATAAAATATAGCCTATTTGGTGTCTCTATCTATTATAGTCTTCGAGCTCGGCGGGTTCAGCTAGTTAGACGGACGGACTCTTAGATTAGATATATAGACATAGTTTTTCCATATGAAATCACATTCTTCAATATCTTCTAACTGAAAAACTAGTCAGATGTTGCTAAGATTTTCCTCATATGTTAGAAGCATGGTACAACTCGTTATGCCAAGTTTGTTCAAGATATTTCAGCTCAAGTGTCTAGCTTTTATAGTATCTGTGATCGGCGCGTTCATACATAGGGGTAGATAAGGAGATATAACTGTATTAACTCGATCCGAGCAGGCATATATATGGGGTCGGAGACAACTCCTATTCTTACTTATAAATTAAGAAGAGCAAACTACTATCTAGCCTCATCATAAACCAATTTTTAATTTCAACCTCTCGCTTTATGGTCAGAATTTGCCCTCTCATTGCCCCGCACTCTCACCTGCACAGTGTGCATGACCTCGCCGTAGTAGGCGCCGGCTGCGTTTGGCGGTTGTGGCAGCTGCGACGTTTGCGGCTGCAACTGTTGCTGCTGCTGCTGGCTTTGGCTGTGTGGAGCGGTTTGTGTTTCGTAAGGTTCGGAGGCGTTGGGAACTGAGGCCGCTTGTTGGGCGGCACTTTGGGGGGCAGTGCTCGGTACTCCGTAGTAGGACAGCTGCAAGGGTGCGCGTCCAGCTGTTGCGCCGGCGCCATTTAGGAAGCCCGTCACGCCAGTCTGCATGAGCGGCGAGTTGGTGGCAATGTACTGAACAGGCGCGGCGGTGATTGGCGGCGAGGGTGCGGCGCCATACATCATCCGCTTGGGGCTGACGCTCTGCGGCTTCCCGCCGGCGGGTAGCGTCAGCAGGTGGCCGCCATAGGCAGCCAGTTGTTGTTGTTGCTGCTGCTGTTGTTGTTGCTGCTGTTGTTGTTGCTGTTGCTGCTGCTGGTAGATAACCAGTTGCTGTTGCTGCTGCTGTTGCAGCTGATTGAGTTGCGCGGCGGCTGCTGCATTGGCATTGGACGTATTGACGAGGTTGGCATCGAGCTGCGGCAGAAGCTGCTGCGTGAGGATTAGCTGCTGCTGCTGCTGCTGGTAGAGAGTTGCCGCCTGATGTTGTTGCTGTTGCTGTCGCCCCGCCATGACGTGCTGAGGTAGATACTCCGTCGTCGGCAGCGTGTTGCTGCAAGCCGCGGCGGGCTGCAGCAGATGGCCAGCGGGGCCGCTGCTGCTGCCGGCAGCGCCTCTCGTCTTGATCGGCACCTGCACCACCTGACGTATTGGCGTCGTCTGCAGCGACCGGCTGGCGGAGGAGCATATGGATGCGGTCAGGCTAGCGGACTCCCAATGCTGCACCAGTGCATTCAGTCGTGCCTCCTCCAAGGCAATTTCCGTCTCGCTGGCCGAGTCATAGTCAGGACCCTGCAAATGGAATTACTTTAGTTGAGATCTCCGTCTTTAATTGTGTTGAGCAGCTCACCTCGTCGATCTTCTTGTCCAGCATGCGAAAGAAATTCTGTTGACTTGATGATATTTCTCTGCAAGGTGCAGGCAGTTTTAGTTTGGATGGATTTAGGGGTGGGGCATGGGGTAGCGCCACGTGAGGCGCATGTGACTTGCTACTTACTGGCTTTGTAGCAGCGACAGGTTTTTGGCACGCAGCAGCGACACGGCGACGTCCTCCTCGGTGTCCTGTATGTCCTTATTGCTTTGTTCCTCGGTCTCGTCATTCTTTTCGCGCTCACGTTGCTGCGCCTTCTCCGTATCTTCAATGTGGCCTTCATCCTCGTCCGTCTCCGCATCCGAATCGGCTAAGGGCACAGAGATTGAGAGGGTGGAAACAATATGTAAGTAGGCGGCAAGTTTGGCAAACAAGTGGAAAACTAAAGCAATAAAATGTTGCTTTGTTGATGGGTGCGGGGAGACGGGAGCACTTCATGAAATGCCGCAGAGATGGCTCAAAGTACATTTGAAGAAGTCGTACAAAAGTAGAACAACAATTTACGAAATGAGACAAGTATTTCTCATGGGAAAGCATATCCAAGTCAATAATTTCAGTTTAGCTAAGAGAGGACATAATTGGCATATTTAAAACTTATTTACGATGTAAATCATATGTCTTAAATTGAAAACCAAGCATTAAGTTGCTCGATTTATACCCTCAAGAGGCAATTATAATTTTGTCACAGAGTACAGAATATCATATAACTCTACGGGAAAAGTCCGTCGAATAATGAATGAAATGATCTCCTAATATATCTGTAAAGTCGTTTCCTTAGTTTACAAACATATCTTAGCCGCATGTCGGCAAGGGTATTCAATCCTTGGTGTTATTAACTAAGACATCATATCTCACAAGTTCTTAAAGCCTGCGTACAAAATTTCCCAACCTTTTGAGGCCTTTGCAAATTTAATTACGACGAGTTATGCATTTTAATGCAAATTCGTCGAAATACGATATGAATGAAAAACTTTATAATTAATCCAGGCAGTCCAAAGAGGCGTGAGCCTGACGAACCTAGGACCCGACAGAATCGAGACCTTTTATGGCACAATGGCGCCTTTGTGTATGCTACACTTTTGTTAACCCATTTTGAACGCAGCCCAACACCCACACACACACGCACACACATACACCTACACTTACAGGCATTCAGGCACATATACAAATAGAGACAAGGGCCCCAAAGAGGCCACACCCACTCAACTGGTGCGCCCACTGCAACAACAAGTTGCCTTTTAGTAGTTAATTACACACACACACACACACACACACACACACACACGCATGCATCCACTCTCTAGTGAAAGGCTGTAAAAGCATCAGCAACAACATGACAAAAGGCTCTCAGGGCTTTGCCGAAAGTTTTGAATGTAGGCTAGGGCAACAATTTTATTTTTCAGTGTTTTATTATAAGCTCACACATGCACATACATATACACACACCCACGCACACAGCTACATATGTATGTTATATTTATGGCATGCATGCGTGTGCTGGTTATAAGCCTAGTCCTTTAGTTTGTGAATGCACGACCTAAGCTCTGCTGCTGACATATTAATCAATGATGTCCTCATTGTGAAAACAGGTGGCTTATACACACACACACACACACACACACACAGACACACGCACGCACACACCGCTGCAGGCAAATTGATGTCGTCATGCGTGTAAGCTTTTGTTATTTGTGTGTGAGCGTGAGTGTAGCCAAGGCAAATAGACACAATCACACACACATACATATGCAGACATTCGCACTTATGTACACACGCACACATGCAGAGCCGCGACTCCTTTGATTTGCTGCTTACCATGTCCTCCTTTCTTGCCATTTGCTTTACTCTTCGATTTCCTGGGATATAAATGTATTTTGCTCTGTCCACAGCCCATTTTCTGACTGTGCTGCTGCTGCTGCGGCGGCTGCTGCGTCTGTTGTTGACGGCGTCGTTGACGTTGGCGTTGACGCTGACGTTGAGGTTGAGGCTGGCGTGGTGTGTTGTTTTTGTTGTTGTTTTTGGTTGTTTTCAATTTTTTTTTTTATATTTTTATTAATTTGTTGCTCGACACGTTCTGCGTAGTCTGCTGACGACCTGTATCTGCTGCCCTCGCTTGCTCGCTCTTTCTTTCTATCTCTCTCTTTTTATACCTCTATTTTATTTACGTTTTTGTCACACGTCTCTTTGATGTGTGTGTGTGTGTGCTTTCTTGTGTTTTATTCAATTTTCACTAATTTAACTATGTGTGTAAATTTAATTTATTTGATTTCTTGTTGTTGTTGCTGGTGCTGCTGCTGCTGTTGTTTGTTGTTGCACGTTTCGAAATTGTCTTTTTATGCGACAGCAGCATCAACAACGACAACAACAACATTAAATAATAAAAAACATTTGCGAGAATGGAACATTCCACGTTAGCCACTTGCTCGGGCAACTCATTTGTCGACATCGACGACAACGTCATTCTTCTTCTTCTCTGTCGACGTCGTGCGTAAAACGCCCACCCACCCCCAATTCTAGTTCAAACCAAACACGAAAGCGCAAAAAAAAACTTTGAAAAGTAGCGGAAATTAACTTTTTGCCTTGGACCAGCGTACCAGCGACATACCGTAGACACACTCACCGCCTGGCCACACTGTACGCCCCCCGGCCGACCCACTGCGTTGACCCCTGCCCCCCCAACCACTTGTTTCGCTCTGTTCGAGCTATAAATTCAATTTACAGCGTCAATTTGTAAACATGCACACGGCACAGGACACGACAAAACCCATAAAAGGGTTTGGCTCCAGGGCTGCCATACAAATTCTCTCGCTGTTTTTGTTGTTGTTGTTGTTGTTGTAGCCTCTGTTTCTGTTTCTGTTTAAGTTTCTGTTGCTGTTGAGACGCGCGCGTTTTACAGCTTTCAACACTCGCGTGCGTTGTTGTTGCTGCTGTTGTTGTTGCTAATTTAAACAAATAACAATAATAAGCACAACAAATAATGCAACAAAAACACTTGAATTTTATTCAATTATTCTCACATAGTCGAGCAGCGCGCTGCTGACCAAAGCGGAGCGTCAGCCTCTTGCTCACAGTAAAGTTTATAATAGACACACACACACACATACGCACACACACACACACGCACTAGCATACATGGGCAGGCGAATGGGGCAGGCAGCGAGGCGCCAAGCAGCCGAAGCCAACACACTCGTTTGGAGAGCAAGAGCGAGAGCAAGCTCCAGCGCTGCCTCTCTCGCTCTCTCTGCTGCTGCTGTTTGCTCCTGTATGCGTCCGTCTGTGTGTGTGTGTGTTTGAGTGCGCGCTGCGTGCGAAATTGATTTTTCTATTTATAAAAAAAAAATCAAAATATATCTGTATTTTCGTTTGTAGCGCGGCGCTTTTTTTTTTTATTTTGTATGGAATATTTTTGTTTCTGCTGCCAAAAACATAATTTATGCTTTATTTATGATTTTCATTTCCCATTTGGCATTTTGTATTCAAGCGTTTCGACGGTTTCGTGTGCGCGTTTTTATAGAAACTTGTTTGATTTAAACGCAGCCCCACTTGGGCACACACACACTCGGTGGTGCCTCGAGTCGCAGCGCGTTTTCCGTTATTCAGATTCCGGAATCAGAGAACATTTGTTTAGCGGCACAATTTTTGCCGTACAGCATTTACCGCTTACTTTTATTTACACATTTGGTTTAACACTAAAAAGGAACTTTTGCGCATCAATTTTCATTGAATATTTACACTCGGTTCTTTCATTTTTATGGATTTTCTGCGGAAAACTCGCCGAAAAAGTTTTGACTGCGACGCGTCGCTTGTGTATGGAATTTTGTATGCTGAAATTTATGCTGCCTGACACTCCTCTTTGTGTCACACACAGCACACTTTTGTGCTTTTCTCATTCGGCGCGTTGCGGCGCGCGCGAGAGTGCGAGAGAGCCACAGAATGAAACAGAGAGAGAGAGAGAGAGAGAGAGCGCTGCGACAAATGAGCGGAGCGCAGCTTACATGCCAACACATGAGCAAGCATAGCCAGAGCTTTTATGCTCAAGACCAAGACAGCTCTCACAGAAGTTCAACAAGGGGTGGGTTTCTGCTACTGAAGTCTTTACGAACTTTTTTTCTTTTTGGGTGGGGGTTTGATTTCTTTGAAGCTTTCAGCGCTGCCGGGCATGCTTTTAGGTGGTACGCGCAGTTAGTTGAATGAAAGCTGCAGTCAGATAAATATTGAAGTATCCAAAGGGGCAACGAATTTTTTTTATAAAAAGCTTGCGGCATCGTGCTCTAAACTTAAAGCTCATGCTCAAGCTTTGGGCGCGCGATAAAGCTAACATTTGAAATGGATAAAAGCTTGCTTTCAAAACTTTTTAAATGTGGTTGGCAACACGCCAAGCAAAAAGTAGTCACAGATTATTTTACAACCAAATATGTTGAGCTTTTGGCAAAGAACTGCCTCCATTAACTGGGAAACTCGTGTGAAACATATTAAATAAATCGGCGCTTTGTCATGTTCAGCATCATTGCTTTTCGCAAATATTCAGCGTCCAGCGTGATGCTCTATTTCCGTTGCCAGAAACAACAACCCCCTCGAACTATTCGGAAAACTCGCCCTTAGCCCTAACTATGTAGTATATGTCGCTAGATGCCCATTATGTGAGTTTGCCATGTGAATTTATTGCATAATAATGAAGTGAGAAACGTTACAAATCAAAACACTCGACGGCATCGAGATAAAGTTTCTGTTCTGTTCTCCTTCTGCTGTTTTTTTTTTTATCATTATAATATTTTTGGGGCAGATTCGCCGGCAATTCATGTGCATTTGTCAGCCGCAACGGAATTGAAACGTTTGCGCTTTTATTGCCGCGGACGTGTGTCGCTTAGCCTGGCAGGGAGGTGGACAGCTCGCCGGGGGATGTCCTGGCTGGTGGGAAACAGAATAAAAATATGAAATGGATAGTGGCAGGCAGGAAGTAATAAACAACAAATGCGTAACAATATCATAATATTGATCTGGTCCTCCTATTACAATGAGGATAACATTTTATGTAAATGCATAGATTTACAAGCCTAACGGCGCATCCTATATAGGATAATGGATTCTAGGGATATGTGCTATATTCTCAAACAATCAAATGTCTTTAATGGAGGAAAGAAAATTGTGTGCAACATACTTCACAAAGTATGTCCAATGTTCACTGTAATTACCTTATGTGATAAAGGTGCACGTTAAAACGGGGTTTCGGGAGATTCCACCTGCCATAAACGTTTGTATGAGACTTTCTTTGTTTACCATCCGATCAGACCAAAGATCTTTGGATCTTTGGATCTTTCATAAGGCTTGGTTTGTCCTCTTTATCAATTTGGCATCTAAAACTGGGAACATTATTCTTGGTCGAAATTCTAGTGAAAATGGTATCCAAATATTCTATGAAGACCTCATAACTCGGTAAAGATTCATGCGATTTTCAATAGGTTTGGGTCTTTCTTCATGGTTTTGCCTATAAATCGAATTGGCATCCAAATCTGGCAAAGTTTTTGGATTCTTTTAAATGAAATAGTTGCGAAATTCTCGAAAATTATGTCATCGATTAGAAATTATGAACTAAGATCCTAAGTAAATCTGTTTTACTAGCAATTGTATATAGAGTAAATAGATATTAATATCTTGTTTTTATTAGGGATTCTTCTGCTATCTTTATATAGCTGTCAGCCAGAAGTATTAAAATCTGTGATATCAGTCAATTGTAAATGTTGTGGGCCTTGTCAAGGGGTTGCAGCCCGGCATGTGCATGCCACAAGACTGGGATCTGGCGTTGTTGATTGTGGCAACACATGTTTCTGTCACATTGTTTGTGTGCAACAGTTTGGAGTTGTCCCGGTTTGTCCCTGCGGCACAGACTCCTGCCATGTTCCGTTTTGCCGTTTGGCTGTAAAGCATTTAGGCAAATTTTCGCACTCCTTTTGCTGGCTAACAACCCTCCACCTCCACCTCCCCATCCCCCTTCCACCCCACAGTTACAAAATTGAAAACAATTTACATAATTTTTCGTCAATTTTGCGTTGTTAGTCGCTGCTGTTCCTCTTCCGTTGATTGGCACTGGACAGAAATCATTTTCGACTGATGTTCGATGCGTTGCCGTGCCACAGACTTTTGTTGTTGAAATCTCAGCAAAGCGATTGCGACTATCATGCATGTGGGCGTGCCCGTCCGCCCGCCCGCCCGCCACGTGACCGCACGCGTTGCGTTGAATTTTACACGCGCGAAGTGCCGGCCCCAGGGACAGCAGCAGAGTTGAGATTTGGGAGTTGGGCGGCGTCATCAGGCTTTGGTTTCGGTGCTGTTTTTGGCGCTGACTCTAGACCTGGCCTGCCCTGGGCTGGCTCTGGGCCGGCAATGCAAATGGGGTGCGGTTGAGGCCAACAAAAATTGTTTAAACTTTTTTCTTTTGGTCGTCGTCGTCGTCGTCGTCGACGTCGTGGAGGACGCGTGCAGCCAATAAGTGCTGAAGTCCTTCATCACTTCCGCCTCAGTTCAGCTCCGTGATTTTGCACAAATAATGTTTTGATTGCGTGGCAGCGTGACGTGTAATTATTATCGCCGCACACCATCGACAACAAAGCTGTGGCTGGTTGTCGAGTGGGCGTGGCATGCTGGATGCTGCTGCGAAAAAAGTAAGGAAAATCGCAAAGCAATTAAAATGATTTGGCCAGCTTTAAGTAAACAGCAGCCACGATCGGAACCGGGCTCATAAATTACTTTAATTAAAACCGCACGCAAAAGTTGCCGGAAAAGCTGCCTTAAGGACACTCGCCAGGAAAATCACAAATTAAAAATGGCTGCCGTAAAAAAAGAGAGAAGAAAAAAAGATGTATGCAAATTATGCGCGGCAAGCGGGCGAATCCTTTTCGGGCGTCTGCCCAGCGACAGAAATTTCATTAAAAACTGCGCCGAAAATCTTTGATAAAAAAATTAAAAACTTTTCGCCGTCAGACACGCTGAAGGACAATTGACAGCAAACGTTAAGAAAATGGCAGCCAAAGTTGAGAAAAAAAAAATAACATGAAATCTTGAAACAAGGAATTAAAACAAGCAATAATATGAAAATATTATGACAGGCCGAGGCGACGGGCGCTGCGAGCTGAATTATTTAAATATGCCCAAGCTGCTTTCATATCACCATTTTGTGCGTTGTTCGTTTTTTCTCTTCTTTTTTGGAGCTTTTTGTTTTTGTCATCTTCGTCAGTTCTGGTAATTTTAATGCGTTTTTTAGCGCCTCCAAAGAGGTCCGAGAATGGCGCACCCAACTGCTTTGCATAATTATATTCATTGAAAACTTATTTCCTTCAAGTTTTCCCAGCAAGAAATATTAAAAAAAAAAACCATTCCGAGTGCTGCGCTTCGTCCCCCTGAATTGAGTTACAGTTACATGCACTGAGGGGGCGAAGAGGGAGGTGGTGAGGGGGATGGGTGGTGCTCAGTTTTGACATTGAATTGCTAGGTCTTGGAGCTGACTAAATGCCCAGCACTTGCAGTGCACTCTGTCCACTTGCCAAACGAAACCCGTTTCAATAGCCGGACTTGGGTTGCCGCAGCCCCGCCAACCTCGGCCCCAGTAGGGAGCAGAAGATGTTGCTGCCGCGGCTGCGGCTGCTGCTGCAGAAGATGAAGCAGAAAGCTGGAGGAGAAGAAAAAAAAATGTAACATGATTTAATGACATGAATTATTTATGAGTTTCCTGTCAATCAAAAACCACGTCAAAGCATTTTGATGGCGATGTCAACGCGCCAGTGAGCAAAACACACGACTCTCTACACATTGCTCCAGAGATGCGCCAACAGCGGACGGGCCATACAAAATAAACTGACTCAAAAAGAAAATAAAATATATATATATATATATTTTTATTTATATAAAGAAACATAACCCTAAATATATATAGAGACTAGTATAGGTAGTATAGGTAGGCATAGAAAAGGTATTGAAAACTGTTTATCCTGACTGGCTGACTGACCTTTTGGTAAGATTTAAAATTTTCACGGGAGAGGAATGGCTGAAGAGGTTATGGATAAAATTTTAAGCACAAAACTTCACACGGGCAATGCCGGGGAATAACTGCTAGTCTTTATCTATGTTTCTTAGCCAAACAGAATACTTTAAAGAACGTTTAAATATGGAATGGAACTTTTAGCATTTAGCTGGTATTAATCGGATGTTTTTTTACCCATTCAAGACCTTTTTCATTATTTTATATTGTGGAGCTTTTAAAATGGGCTTGATAAAGTATAAACTTTCGCTCTCATAGCCTTTGATCACCATTCTTTAGATTTGAACTTCTTGAAAGATAAGATTTCAAAACCGATCGGGTGGTAAGCAAACATATTTTAGTTTTTCACCTATTTTTCACTAATAAAAGTGAAATTGTCTAAAACTTTGCTCTAGTGAGAGATATCCTGAGATCCTGCAATTTTTGTTGTAGATTGATTACCAATCAGTCAATTACTTAGTCAATCAGGAAAGGTTTTATATATGTATAGACTGCTCCACTCGCATGCTTGACAGATCCATTGAGTGTCTACCTATTCCTATGCGTGGCACATTCTTATATCATATTCTCAGACCACGCCTCTGCTTATCGGTCGTGTGCTTCTAAGTATTTATAGATATTGCACTAAATGATATGCTAATTCAGAAGCTTTTTAATCAAGGCCCTAAGCCAAAGCCGGGGCCAAGGAGAACGAACGAACGAAAGCCAAAGCCAAAGCCAATGTCAGAGCCCAAGAAAGAAGCGTATTTGCATTTTGTTTACTTTTTGCCCCCATTGTTTTCTCTTCTGCTTACGCGCTGTGTGCTCTGAGCTCTGTGTCCTGTGTCCTGTGTCCTGCTCCTGCTCCTGCTTATGTTCCTATGTGGCACAGTTCTATTGTTGCGCTCGAATGAAATCAATCATGTAATTTATGTTAGGATAATATGGCCCGGCTACAGGCGAACCCCTCTAAAATGGACTGGCAAAGAAATAAATATTTAACAATAATTGATTTAAAAGGCGCATGCAAATTATTTCGCAGCAACAACAAAAACAACGGGGAGCTCCAATCAAATGTAAGGACGAAGGACGAGCTCGAGGCCTGTCGCATTTTTTTCTAAGCAGCTTGGCACGTGGGTAAAGCAACGGCTGCTCTTGACTCGTTGGGGGTCGCGGTCTCAAGTGTTTACGGCCAGCTTTTGCCGGCTTTTTTCCAATTTCCTTGGCCGCCAAGCAAACAACTTGTCCGGAAGTTGCTTGTCTCTTAAGCGTGAAATTATATGAAATATCCTTTAAAAAGCTTTTGATTTCGCTACCAAGAGAAAAAAAGAAAAACTGTTGCCACATCCTGCAAAGGCCACAGGCTGGGCACAGACTGGGCTTGTATGCAAATGTTGTTCATCTGCTTAGCGTAAAAGTTGTTTTTCTTACTTCAGTTCGGGCTGCGGGAAAATCGCATTTGCATGCCTTTGTCTGAAGTTGACCTCCTTGCTGTTGCTGTTGTTGTTGTTGTTGTTGTCGTTGTCGTTGTCGGCGCTGCGTCAGGTGTTGCGTCCAGGTTACTAATGCTCCCTGTTAACGCCCTTAATGGCATAGACAAGCTGCCTCCGACTGCATAATGGAGCTGCTCAGCAACTCAGCTGTCGCCTGTCAGCTGCATTCATTCACCTGTTCTCTAATGTTAATGACATCTCCTGGGCCGCTGCATCAGACCATTTTTGGGCAACTTAGAGAGAGAGAAAAAACTAGCCCAGTAGCTGCTGAGCAAGTGAAAGGCGCTGATGGGAGTTAGGGCTAGCTGGCAGGAGAGAAGAAAAAATAAATAAAATAAGCATTACTTCCGAGTGATCACAATCGGCGCATACTAATTGCTCGCTGGCCGCATCGTGGGTTTCATTCATGGCAATCATTGAGTAGCTGCCTCCAAACTTGGCATTGCTGAATGATTCTGCTGTGATTTTTTCCAGCCCGTCTAGACGAATGTCTCCTCGGTTCATATAAGGCAACGCGGCGACGGCGCACATTTGCCTCGATACGCGACTCTCTACTCCAGAGGCCTGCTGATCTGTGCTGCTTTCGGCCGATTCACAGGAAACGTGAACGGGACCAGTTGGGGATCTGGGTTGCCAGGCGGTAAGGGGAGGGGATGGGGGACGGGGATGGGTTGTCGGGAACGGTTACCCTTGCTGCTGCTTCTTGCGAAACAGCAGAAAACACCAATCATCCACATCATTGTCAACACGCCATCGTCGCCGTCAGTCCATAAACGGACGCACCTTTTGCCTTTTAAGGAGGCACAGCTCTGTGGCCTGTCATAACTCTTGGTAGGCGTACCGTGAGCTCCGTCAGCTTGGATCTCGGTTCGGCACGAAATGGTGCACTATGCGCTTGCCTAAGACTCTTTCTCTCGATCTGGTCATTCTCATTGGCATTGCATCCAAAAATGGCGCAGACGCCGCAGCTTCATGACGCGCGCTGGGAATATCGAGGCCCAGCTTTGTCGTCGTCATCCTCATCGTCGTCGTCATACTTTCGCTGGAGGCACAGTCCCCAGGCTGGCGGATGGTGCCTCAGCCAGCTGTTGTCCGCTCCGCTTGGTTCTCAGCGCTCAAGTGTCAAGCGTCAATTGCCGTTGAGGTTTATTGCCTTGGCAGCAATTAAAGCGATTTCGGCTTTGGGGCTTGGCCATGTGTAAAGTCAGCGCATTTGATTTGATTTTTGATTGGCTGTCATCGGCATTGATTGCAGAATTGAATTATCAAATTGGAGTGGCCGCCTTCCCGAACTCGATTCATAATTGAACGCCAACCGGATCGAAACGTACTTCTAATGAATCTATACAGCTGTCCAACAATGTCAAATGCTTTCTACACCCCGCAGTCGTGCGGTGAGTGCAAAAATGAGTTACTTTAATTGTTCATAAATGTATCTGGATCTAAATGTATCAATCGGAAACATAACGACAGTTGATCTAGCTATGATTGATTTAACCATGACTCCCTTTTTCCAAGCTTCTAAAACTTTTTCTCTCCATTTGTTTTACAATAAAAATATTATGTACTTGCCTCAATTGTGATTCGACCCCATAAAGTATATATATTCTTGATATTGATATTGATGCTGTCTGTCCTTTGGTCTATCCGTTTCTGTCTATCTGTCCATCCTTATGTATGAACGCGTGGATCTTTGAATCTCTAAGAACTAGGGTCATGACTCATTGAACGTAGGTCCTTCTATCGTCCGTGCAGTTTCCTTCTGATAACCGATATCGATAACTTGCCCCATTTTCAAAAAATCGATAACAATTGTAATCGAAACCGGTTTTTTGCGCTAATCGCTTAGGTTTTAAGAGCTAGAGTTAACAAGTTTAAAATGCAGCTTCTAGAATAGTATACAGGGATCAAGTCATTTCATATCTACCGAAATCAAGCCACATTTGGCTAAGTTCTTTGTTTTGCTCTCAACAAATGATTTGTTTATTTGAAGTTTACGAAAAAGCTTTCAAGATATTTTGTCGTAAGATGCATTTGGACTTAGCCAAGCTATAACAGATTGCATTGGACACTTTTATTAGGCAAATTTCGCATCCTTCATTTGCGCAACAGCAATTTGGCTAAGTAAGTTTATATTGCTGGCTGGAACTGCGCCCTGCGCCCGCTCGCGGCTTGCTGCTTGCATAACTCAAAGAGAAAAATTCATCACAGCAATATGCGCAACACATTCAACAGAAATGTGAAGAAAAGTAAAAAATAAAACAGTAAAATAGAAAAGTGGCAGCAAGGAAAATTGTCATAAAGGTGCAACTGACAACAGCAGCAGCAGCAACAACAAGAACAGCGAGCCTCGTAAATTTCAATTTATATGCAGAATGAGCAGTGAGTAAAAAAGGCAAGCACACACACACACACAAACACACGCACACTCAGGTACACATACACGTATGTATATCTTATGCTACATGCAGCCAACGCAATGGCGAAAAGTGTCAACGTGATATTTTCTCGAAATTTTCCAAGATTTCTGTTGCTTTTTTTCCATCTTATTTTTTTTTGGCTTCTTTCTGCAGCGTGCAAGTGGAAAAAGCAATTTCATTAGACAAATTGAAAAAAATAAGTGCAAGGCAACAATAATAATAATAGACATGCCCGTTATACGACCATGTTATATACATATACATAAAGATATATACATATATCTGTGTGTGTGTGTGTGTGTGTGTGTGTGTGTGTATGTGGGCCAAGCACATAAGCCCGGATAGACGCCATGTTGTGGCAGCTGAAGCATTTCGTTGGTCGCTTCCCATTCGCTGCGTTTATTTTTGTTTGCTGACGCGCATACGAGTAGGAGCCTCGTAGCCCCCCCTCCCCCCCAGCCCACCCACACACCCCCTCTCATAAGGCTATACACAGTGTTATGTGTAGCCAGGCCGCATGCATGCCGAGTTGCCATCCAGCAGGATGCTGCGCGCGCGTTGAAAATAGGCGGAGACTTGGCGGCCAACGGCGCCTTTCACACTTGGCTCAATAAAAAAAGAAAAACGAAATGAAAATGGCAAAACAAAACGGAAAAGCAGGCAGTGTGGAAAATAAAAAGCAAATGCAACCGAACCGTTAGCCGTTAGCAGCAGCTGCTGCTGCTGCTGCTGCTCTTCCTTATCAAGGCCAGAGCTCGGCAGCATTCGTTTCAGTTTTCCGCATCGTCGTCGCTGATTGGAAGCTTCGGCGTGCCGTTCGTTTTTGGGGCGGAGCCCAAAAGCTCAGAGCACAGTGGCGCCGTCGTTGGCATGGGCTTGCGAATGGGGGGCGAATGGAATGTTTCCCGTTGGGGGGTTTCTTTATTGAGTGCTAAGGCGCTTACAAGACATCTATTCCCCGGGCAGCCGTTATCATGCCAACAAATCCCTCGGTCACTTCACGTGCCACGGGTATTATATACTCCGGCGGCAGCAGGAATCCGTATTCGCCCCTATCGCGCAACTCTATGGTGTACGGTATGGTTATGTTCTTCACACCGTAGGCCCAGTCCTTGCCTGAACCAGAAACGGCATCTGAAGTATCTAGAGATAGCTTAGGCTGGAGTATACGAAGAACTTCCAGAACTTACAAAGGGTAGCGGCACTGGAGCCACATGTAAACTCTGTCCCATAGCGTCTGGCCAGGGTGTCGGCGAATCCTAGAGCAACCCTCATCATCTGGGGATAGTGCTCGGGAAACTCCTCAGCCGTGTGTCCCCAAGGTGAAAGCACAAGTAGGCTATACGAATGCAGGGATATATAGATTTTAATGGTTCCTTCTGGCATCGAGTTGTTTATGTAATGGGTCAGCTGATGTATCTCCGGATCGGATTCAGCATAGGGACCCGCATAATAGTTAGAGCAAGGATCATCTGAAGCGCCAGCCACTGGAAATGATTATAAAAAGATGTTGATAGATGGAGATTAAAACAAATTCTTATAAGAAATATAGAATATCTTATTTGATATTCCACAATAAGTACGTAGACATTCAAACTCACCCATTCAGCGATAGTTAAAGTTTCGATTCAGATCTGTGCCAATGCACTCGCCTGTGGGATCAGACGGAAAACGCGACTTGCGCCACAAACGTTTCTTGAATCGAATGCAACTTTTATGATCTAAATATAATCTAATCTTGAGTTTATATTGCCAGCAAGTGATTTCTTTTCGGCACTCACCACATCATGAGAGTACGTAAAACCGTCCACATTCAGCACGGGTATTATGTACCAGTCCACATTCCGGGCTATGTCCTTAACAGCTGGCTTGCCAGGCACGAGCAGCTCATCTATGAAATATGTGATGGTCGCCGAGGTAATCCACTCGTTTCCATGTATATTGGACTCGATAAAGACGGCGCCGTTGCCTGGCTTGTAGGAGATCTTGATGCCACGTATTGGACGACCCTCATAGGAGTTGCCAATGGTGAAGGGCGTGACAATGTGAGGATAACGCGCCTCGATCACATCCAGCCAGGCGTAGATCTCGTCGAGAGTGTGGTATTGCGTCCATTCCATTTGGCTGGTGCGCTGCTTCGGACGTTGTGCATCGATCAGGCGCTGCACGTTGTCAATCTTGATGCTGTAGCTGAAGTTGTGCCTGTTGAGCAGATCCTCGAAAGCGTCCTGGTTCTGGGGCGGCAACATAAAGTCCGAGTAATCGCCCAGTTGACGTGCCTCACGCCAGCTGCTGAGCGGTGGAGAAGATATGTGATATATAGAGGAGACTTCTCGATTGACTTTGCCTACCTGGGGAACTTTGTACAGCCTGTAGTTGTCATAGCGCAGCTGCTCCACTCCTTTGGCCAGGCTGAGGCAGGCGCATATCAGCAGAAGTTTTAGATGCATTCTTCTCAATATGACGACTTCCTATAGACTGTGGCCCAGCCATTGCCTATGTTAGCTGATTAGGCGATGTTATCGCGGGGCTTCTATGGTTCTTCAATATATAAGGCAATTGAGCTTTTGGTTCTATTTTATTTTTTATCTCAGTTGAAACTTTGATTCTTTTAACTAGCTGCCTTGTCAGCATAGAGCTAGAGGAATTTGAAGTTGTCTGGGCAAGCCCCCGGTACTTAGGCTGTCTCTCAACTTTGCACATAAATTTTGTGCAACGGCAGCCCATTTCATTGTAGGTCATTGCATAATGAAGTTGCCGCCCCGGAGCACATAAATTCAGCGCTTGCTGGCGGAGATTCCAGCCTTCAGTTTGACTTGTCGCTGGCATTAGTGCGAAATTCTGTTTAGGCCTTTTTATGTCCCGGCGTTGTCCTGTGGCGAGTGCTTAAAGGACTTTCGGCGCTTGGTCATATTTCGCGCGGGTCTTAGACAAACAGAGCTGGGGTTGTATATAGTTTCCCTTGTCGTTGTCACCGCATGAGGTGTGCCAACGTGTGTTTTTTATTACGCTTCTGCGGAGGGTGTGAGGTTTCTAGATGTGACCAGGAGAAACGCATCAAAGGGACTTATGTGGCAGTTAAGGAAAATGAAGGTGGGAGCAGAAGCTCGCAAACGCACGGCCTCATATCTATTCATTAAAAACCTGGCATAGCTACAAGATTTTAGTATCGTCTTAGATCAAATCTATTGCTAATTGATGTAAAAGCTCATGAATCAGATAACGAGAAAAGTTCCCAAGTGCTTGCAGGCAGTTCTTTATCAGCCAAAAAACTGATATATTTACCCTTATAATTTATACCTAATAGCTAAACAACATAAAAGCTCAGCGTATGAAATATTAGCTTAATGTACGCGGCTTTTTTAAACTTGTGTATAAATCTTATCGATTACTCGCCCAATCGATATTTAATAGATTGCTTGTTTGTCGATTTGTTTTTCAATCGATATTCTACCAATTACTTCTGCTAACCGATATATTGTCGATCATTCTTCTATGCGATATCTTATTGATAGCTTGTTCCAATTGATATCTATCGCTCTTGTTGATTGCTTGCTCGAATCGAAATGTTATCGATTACTTGATGAACCCCATGTCTGTTCGATTACAATTTAAATTTGCTATTTCGTAGATTACTGGTTTAAATAGTCGATTAATTGCTCCAAAGAATATCTAATCAATAACTTGTTTAAATCGCTATCCTGTCAATTTCTTGATTCCGACGATATC
This sequence comes from Drosophila kanekoi, assembly GCA_037075305.1. Classification (NCBI taxonomy): domain Eukaryota; kingdom Metazoa; phylum Arthropoda; class Insecta; order Diptera; family Drosophilidae; genus Drosophila; species Drosophila kanekoi. The sequence goes on from JBAMCE010000141.1 coordinate 8,261,302, forward strand.
TTAGATATTACTTGACCTAACTAATACCTTATCGATTTCTTGATATAATATCGCTTACTTATACTAATCAGAAGGTATTGTTTGCCATTCGTTATCAGTCATCATGAGTTTCTACAGCATAACATAATCCAAAAACTTTGACATAAGAATCAGAAAGTCAAGTGAACAGCTGGGCGTACTATGAAAAAGTATATCATTGATGATGTGCCGATTTAAAATGAAACTCTATAAAATTTATTTGGTGCTGATGCTCAGCTGCTGGGGAATGTTGCTGCATCCGCAGCTGTACTTATATACCGAGTCGAATCAGGAAATGCTGGGAGTGCGTATACCAAACTTATGGCTGGCTCTGATACAGGCGAGTTTCTATACCATGCCCGCCGTGCTGGCCTTCTGCCTGCCCAGTCACCAGGTGTTGCGGGGTCGTGTTATGGTGCGCTACAACTGCAACTGGTTATTTATGATACCCTACATAATGCACTGCCTCTACGGATTTGGGGATGGGGCGCTTCACATGTACCTCCAGATGAGGAGCCTTTCCGTGCTGAATGCGGCGAACTTTTTCAGAGCTTTTGTCAAGATTATTCTCGTGTATAGCATGCAGATGTATGCCATAATCGAAATAGCCATGATACTCTTCTACGGGCTGAAGATTTTGTCGCTGGATGGGGCGAGACTTTACTGAGCCGGCGAAACTCGACTCACGAAACTCGCAGCCGGCAAGTGGCAACGGCTAACAACAATTAGCTGGGGCTTATTTGATTAGCTTGCTAATTGCCAGCAGGAAGCGACTCGCACCAATAAATTCATGCACATTAATTTCTTATCAGCGCAATAAAGCTAGCAAGTCGGATTAAAGCCGGGTCCGTGGTATAGAAGGGGCCTCTGAAGCAAAGTTGCGCCCAACTTTCAACACCTTTGCACAAGGGTAGGGGGTTGGGAGGGCGTGAAAATTGTGTAAAACTTTTAACCAAAGAAAACTCCTGGTTGCGCGTGCGATAAGCCAGCGCCGCATTTTTAATTGGCCAGGATACTCAGGCAGGCAGCTTTAAGACAAGGACTCGCCTTGTTAGCCGGATGCCAGCCTTTAAAATGTCATAAATATCGCGGACAGCCGCTTCCTGGCGTGCATTTTTTGCGACAATGCATTTGGTTAATTGTGGACAAAAAAAAAAACGAAAAGCCATTGACATAACATAAATCTGGAGTCTCCGGCGGGCTACTTAACTGGATGGCTGGCTGGCGGGCTGTCTGGAGGACGTGGCGTATGCGCAATATTTGCAGGCAACTGGCAGAAATGTCAATGCCGGAAAGTGTTTAGCATTCGCCTATTTTTTTGCAGTCATGTTTGGATTTAATTAGCCCTAAAATGTCCAAGCCGCTCCACGACTCCGCAAAATGGCAGCTTTGCATGCCATGCGAGAAATGTGTCCTCGTTGCGGCTGGGAGCCCAAGGATAAGCTGAGGAAAACCCGCTAGGAAGGAAGTTGCATGTTTACCTCAAGTTCAATTTGCTTGCTTGAACATTTCGGACAGCTTTTCTCACATGTGAAGTGCGCCGAACTTATGGGAGGCAACTGGAGGGAACATGTCAAGGTTTTGGGTTATAAGTTTGAAATATGGCCAACTACTTTTGGCATTGTTTGCGCGGGGGGAAAAAGCGAGAAACTGAAGAGACCGCGAAGGATCATAGACATTCGATTGTTCCTTTATTGAGTGCTAAGCAGCTTACAGGACGTCAACTTCCCGGGCAGCCGTTATCATGCCCACAAATCCCTCTGTGACCTCACGTGCCACAGGTATTATATCCTCGGGTGGCAGAAGAAAACCCAACGCGCCTTTATCGCGTAGCTCTATGGTATACGGAATCGTAATGTTCTTCACAGCATAGGCCCATTCCTTGCCAGAACCGGATACGGCATCTAAAATGGCCAAAGCTAGATAGAGAGAGAACTTTCAGATAAAATTATATAGAACTTACAGAGGGTTGTGGCACTGGATCCATAAGTAAACACCGTGCCATAGCGTCTGAGCAAAGCATCCGAAAATCCTTTAGCAACAGCCATCATCTGGGGATAATGTTCGGGAAACTCGTCGGCGGTGTGACCCCAAGGCGACAGCACATATTGTCCATAGGAATGCAGGGATATATAGATTTTAATAGTACCTTCCGGTATGGAGTTGTTTATGTAACTTGTCAATTGATTTATCTCCGGATCGGATTCAGCAAAGGGTCCTGCATACGTTTCGGAGCAAGGATCAGCTGAAGCTCCAATCACTGAATAATAGAAATTATCATATTAAAACGAATACTAAATGATGCAAAGCTAAGAAATATAGAGAGATATTCGATTGTACTCACTCATCCAGCGATAGTCAAAGTTCCGATTCAAATCTGTGCCAATGCACTTGCCCGTAGGATCCGAGGGCATACGCGACTTTCGCCACAGACGTTCCTAAAGGGAAAACAATAAACAAATAATAAAATTATTGGTAGCAATTCATGACTGCTTAAAATTACAGAGAGCTTGATAAGGCTAGCTCGTTATCTTGTCGGCACCTATGTTATTTGGATACAATCTAATCTAGGCGTATATTAACTACCATTAGAATATATCGCCACCAAGTTATTTATTGGTACTGACCACTTCATGCGAATAGACAAATCCGTCCACATTCAACACGGGTATGATGTGCCAGTCCACATTCTGTGCTATGTCCCTCACAGCCGGATTACGGGGCACGAGAAGCTCATCTATGAAATACGTGATGGTGGCTGAGGTAATCCATTCGCGTGCGTGTATATTGGATTCTATGAAGACGGCGCTGTTGCCGGGCTTGTAGGAGATCTTGATGCCACGTATTGGACGACCCTCATAGGAGTTGCCAATGGTAAAGGGCGTGACAATGTGAGGATAACGCGCCTCGATCACATCCAGCCAGGCGTAGATCTCGTCGAGCGTGTGGTATTGCGTCCATTCCATTTGGCTGGTGCGTTGCTTCGGACGCTGTGCATCGATCAGGCGCTGCACGTTTTCAATCTTGATGCTATAGCTGAGGTTGTGCCTGTTGAGCAGATCCTCGAAAGCGTCCTGGCTCTGGGGCGGCAACTTAAAATCTGAGTAGTCGCCCAGTTGACGTGCCTCACGCCAGCTGCTGAGCTGTGTAGAAGAGTGGGCTATATTCAGGAGACTTCTCGATTGACTTGGCCTACCTGAAGGGCTTTCTCATTTTCATTAAGCAGCTGAGACTGTTGCACATCGTTGATTTGAACTTTGTACAGCCTGTAGTTGTCATAGCGCAGCTGCTCCAGTCCTTTGGCTAGGCTGAGGCAGGCGCATATCAGCAGAAGTTTTAAATGCATACCTCTCGATCGGACGGCTACTTACAGACTGCCTTTGGCCCAGTCATTGCCTATGCTAGCTGATTAGGCGATGTTATCGCTGCGTTCTTACTATTCACCTTTATAGCTCTTTGAATATCTAAGCCAATTGAGGCGTTGTTTTATCAGTCACAGTGGGAACCCAACTGCTCGCCATGTCAGTGTGACGTCTGTGGCTTCTGGTTTTTCGTACATTAACCTTTGTCGTGTGTTCTTTAATTGCCGCTTAAGCGTAATTACAATTTATTATAATTATCTATCTATAATATTTACTAACTTTCTAATTTCTTTCTTTCATTTCATGTTTTCCTCACTTGGACCTCTCTACGCGCTTCTCACTGTGCTAACCTGCCTCTACTTTGACATTTTAGGTGAGTTAATTGCATTTTCTGGCAGACTATTTACTATTTTTAATCACACAATTTTACAATCATTTAATTCGAATTCGGATTTTTGCTCTTAAGTGAAAACAAATTTATGAAATAGCTGCTTTTCGGATTTGCAGTCGGTGTTTTTCATCTACCAGAATAATTAGATAATTGCTTAAGCAAGGCCATTTTAGTTGCCCCCACCCATGGATGCCTAGGTGCTCTCTAGTGTGTGTGTGTAACTGCGTGCTTTGTGGCCATTCCTCATAAATGTATTGTGGTTATTATCTTGATAATTACAGTTCGCCTATTGTAAGCCGCCTGGTCGTTAATTAAGGCCATGTTCTAGTCGTAGTTGCAGCAAAATGTTCATGCGTTCATGCCTGCACCCGATGCACGCCCCCTTTTGCGGCAATTACGGACTGGTTGGTCGGCACGCAGGGGGGGGGGGTGGGGCAAGGGTGTGGCATAATTAATGGGCAGCACACACCTGTTTTGGCATCCATTTCTAATTGCCAAATATGCAACGCTCGTGTGAGTACAATCTTCAAACACGGGCCTCTTCAACAAGTGCCACTCGTTATGCTTGTGGGCGTGGCAGTTGGCCGTGTGTCTATGTTAAGCTCAGCATCGGCGACGTGTTCAATAAGCGATTATTTTTTCAGTTGAGAATTCTTTGTGCCGTAAATTGTTTTTACTGGCATTGTTGTTGCTCTTGTTGTTGTTGTTTGCTTTTTGGCGTCGCTGCTGGCAGCTATTATTTGTTAAATGAAGCGATTTGTTTGTTGTCATTATGCGGCGAAGCGTTAAAACATTTTCACTTTATTTTTTCTACGCTCGAAAATTTGTTTTTGCTGCAGCGCCGCGCCGCGCCGCAACGCGAATGTGGCAGCTACATACTGTAGCCCGGAGTGGTGGCTTGTGCGGCGCACACACCTTTCGATTCAGGTTTGCAGTCGGCAGTGGGAGTAGGAGTTGGCGGCTTCTAAGCATCGCTTCTGGATGTGAGAATTCCAAACAAGCTGCGCCAGCTGTTGAGCTTGGCATAAGAGTGCTTTACCTTTTTTGTAGATTTTTTTTAAATTTCCATTTGGCAGCAAGAAAAAAATACAAGCGATAAGCTACCAAATATAGAGATCAAAGGATGTGCTTGGAGTGTTCCATCCGTTTTCTTGGATAACTTATTTACTGTCCACATGTCTTTAATATTACTTTAAACTAAAACTCGCAGTGTGTCTCCTCGAAAAAGTATTTCTTTCCATATCATTTCATTTATTTTTATTCATTTCACTGTTAACACAGCTTTTCTTTTCGCTGCTCATGCCATTTGGAGCTCTCTATGCGCTTCTCACATAGCTTACTTGCGCCTGCTTTGGCATTTCGCTTGAGTTCTTTGCCTGATGGGCTTTGCATACCCAAGTCAACTATCAGACATGCACGTTAAGCCTTTTCCTGCGCATTGCCACCGTGGGCGTTGTCTTCGCCTAATCCGCTTTTAAAGTAAGTAACGAGGAACAGAGAAAAAAAGACGAATGAGCAGAAAAAAACCGGAAATCACAAGTCAAGTTGATGAACTGTCTCAGTTCGTTGTTGTCAACGTTGTTGCTGTAGTTGTTGTTGTTGTTGTTGTTGTGCTCGTCTGCATTGAAACTGAAATCGGCCAGACACACAAAAGACATGGCACCTGCAAAGCAAAAACTTTGCAGACACATTTACCAGTTCCCCTCGCGCCCAACCTTTCTTTCTCTCGGTTAGAGATTTACGCATTTATTTTGCATTTTTTATTTACCACACAAAACATGCGCGCAGATTTAAGCAAATATCCAAAAAGGAGTACAATTTATACAAAGAATGAAGAAAAAAAAAGAAGAGAGCAGAGCCCAAAAATCGCTGCAAACCCGGCCAGACAAGTTGAGTTGGTTAGAACATTTTTTGGGTTACCTCTCGATTTGCCTGCGTTGACATGACAAAAGCGCAGATCTGCATACATTTGCATGTCATTGGCCAGTCGCAGAGCCAAAAAGTCAAACAGTGAAACAGTCAACGCATCATCAGGCAAGGACATTGAAAGCCCCTTAAGACATGCCGTTTGCCCACGTTAACAATATGTTAAGTTGCCCAACAGCTCTGCCCCTCCCCCAGGGCAGCCTCAACGAGTTAATCGCTTAATGTCGCCCAGCTCTGATATCATTTGTCAGCTGTCTATGCCTGGCCAGGCGGAGTGGGTCGAGATTGCGGACTTCTATTATGCCCTGCGATTGCGACTGCGGCATAATTGTAATTTGTTTGCATTTGCTGCAAAGTAGCCAATTGACAGGCGCTCAACCGGCCACAGCACTTAGCAAAAAAAAAGAAAACCCAAATTTATGGGCTGGGCCATTAGTGCCTGGGCTGGAAATTGCTTTCGGCCAGGCTCTAATGTCCATCCACTGACCAGCGCGAATGAGCAGCTACCGTTCACACTAGCCAAGAGCTAATAAATATCAAAAGCACCCTGGAGGCAAATATTTACTTTAAAATTGAAACCCTCTGCTCCGGCCCGCAGCCGACGCTCCATATTTGCTTTTGGCTGCGTAAGTGCGTGAAAGGGTTGCTGAGTATTAAACGAAAAAATCGCCTTTAATGGTCTCGCTGCTGCTGACTCGGTTTGGGCTTTGATGTTTTCCAAGCTGTGGGTGTTTGCCAGGCAATTGCTAAAGGACCCAGTTCCCACACACACACACACACACACGTTCACTATATGTGTGTGTGCCTAAGTATCTCTATCTGGCTATCAATAAAACGTTGCACGCATCTTGAAAATTCAATTTGAAGCTATTTTCGTTATTTTTATTGCTCGCTAAATTGTTTTTATAGGCGCTTCGACTTCCGCTTCTTCCGCTTCTTCTGCTTCTTCTTCTTCCTAGCTAGCCAACAATTTTCAAGGCACTTTAATTTCTTCATTTTCTGCAGCTCGTTGTCTGTTTCATCTGATTGTTGTCGCTGTTGCCATTGTTGTTGTTGTTGTTGTTGCGGCAATTGCCAGACCATAAAAATTAACAATTAACAGAGCGCTTGAAATGTACAATCGCAAATCGCGGCTTACAAAAAAATGCCGTAAAATAAATATTAAAAAAAAATATCTTCCAATGATCGAGTGAGCTCTGCTCGACTTGCCAATGCCCTGTAAAGTCATTCATATTTTGATCTTAATACGAGCTGGAATCGATCTTTACCAAGCGAAAGTCTGGGATAAGATTAAAGTTACAATTTCTGGTGCAATTAGTGTAAAGTCTTTATAAAACTTCATTATGCTAAAGAATATTATCAGCAAGTTAGTTATTAGAAGAAAAAAAGGATGTAAAGTCAGAAGAAGCTGAGCATTCAGTTACATCCTTTTTGTAATTTAACTTGGAATTCGTCTTGTTAAGAGTCTTTAATATGGTACAATCGTCTTATATCCAAGTCATTTACAGCAGCATGTGTAATTAACATCTACATTAACGGATCTTAGTCTGGAACTCTGTAGTTACAAACAGCTTGAAAAAGTCGATATACCTCTTGCGAGCTGTTGCCCGTGCATACAGAGCATAATTATGGGTCGGAAGAGTGGCAGCCGGACAACGCGAACAAAAGGGTTATGAATGTGAAATTGTCATGCAAGAATTAGCCATGTTCTGTGCTATGGCCACATAACGAGTATTTTGTTACTTGTTCTGTTTTTATTTTTTGGTATTTGTACATTTTGCGGCCGGCCGTCACGTCAGCTGACCTAGCCAGGGCCTCTTTTTATGGCTCCATTCACTCTTGGTATGCCAGCAATTGTTTCCGAATTGTGGAAACATTGCTAAATGTTTGCTGACGCTTCAGGAAACGTAAACATTTAGTGTAGTTCTGGGCACAGGTCTGGTCTTTGGTCTCTTTAAGGGCCTGGCTGACTGGCTGACTGCCTGACTGGTTGGCTGGCTGGCTGGAATCGCTTGGGTATTTTCTCATATGCATTCATAACTAACACCATGTAAATGCATTTTAATGTGCGCAAAAATCCAATTTAAATTCAGAGCATTTCTATCTTTTGGCCCGCTCGCAGCGTGCAATCACAAAATTGGTTGACGACGAGATAAGAATTTTAGTGCCAACAGCAGAAGAAGAGCTGCAAAAAAGGAAAAGAACTAGGAATAAAGAAAACATAATGCGTATAAATCAACGAAAGAGACGCTGCAAACAAATTCCAAATAAGTCCTGTGAGAGATGCGGAAAATTCATTTGACAAAATGCACAAAAAAGCAATTTTCCAAGCTGCAGACAAATTGAAATATACGTGTGGCAGGTGGGCTGCATGCGGTTGGGAGGGGGCGTGGCGCTGCAGTGACAGTCGGTAAATAAATACATATATATATATATGTATATAGTCCATCTACATAATCTACACCAGCTGCGCGTATATAACGAGCCATTCGTACATGGGAGGCCCCGAAGATGCGGCCACCACCTAAAAGTATGCTACGAAAATAGTCGAAGCTGCGGTGGCTGCCGTATGTGAGAGCTCCTACTCTGTGTGTGTGTGTGTATGTGTGTGTGGCAGCTTTCAGTTGTCTCTCTGCGCTGGTGTGCGTGTAGTGTGCGCTTCGCCATTCGCGCGTTGAAAATAGGAGGAGCTCCAATGCAAAAACTTTCCATGCGCAGTTGCCAACGCAAAGAAATAATGAAAAAATATTTTATATAGATTCGCTTTAAGAATCCCGTTTGAAGAGGAAGCACGAAAGCATTAGGAATAGATAGATAAGTAAAGAACATAGAAATGTTGAAAAATAGATTGTTTATTGTGGAAATATGAAAGAAATAAACATCATACTATATAGGAATGTTAAAGAATATTATGAAATATAGATATAAAAATTCGGATTCGAACCAGGATCCCTCAAGCAAAAATGTTGCAGCTAGCCTTAAATATGGTTTAAAGTTCGCTGAAAAGATTTTCTCTACATTTGCGCGACCCTTTTTACATTTGAAACATTTTTCGGGCTTTCCTTTCAATTCTTTCATGTTTTGCTCCAACTAATGCGAAAAAGGCGGAGCTGCTGCGTTGTCATTTATTGTTTTTTTTTTTGGCCCTTTTGGAAAATGTTGCCTTGTGGCACATGTTGTCGGAGTGAAGTAGGCGTTGTCCGTCGGCTGGTTGCTAAAACGTAAAGCTCTGTGCCAACCCGCTGCGATATTTATCTCTAACTATTAGCACAGCAGTCAGGCCGGGACGCACTTTTGGAGTGGAGCGCATCCGCTGGCACAACAGGCCGTTTAGCGCCATGAAACAATTCCCGCTGGCTCAGCGGCATTCACGCGTGCGCAAACGGGTTCCATGGATCAAGCACTTGGCATGGCTGCAGCTGGACGCTGGGTGCTGGGAGCTGGCAGCTAGGAGCTGGGCGCTGCCAACTGGCAGCTGGAGCAGGCAACAACAATCAGTCGATTGTCACAGATATTTGTCATGTTTCTCAAGCAACTTTCCCTGCTGTTCTTGGCCACAATGCGACATGGTTGGCGTTCCTTTGTAACTACAACGTTGTAAAAATGTCAATTGCATTTTCTGGCTGCGCGTTTTTAGTGCCTTTTGTGCCACTGGCCCCATGTTCATCGATCGGATTTCATGTAATTACATTGTTCTCTGATTCATAATTAATTTGCTTCGCTTCGGCTCAACCCGCACAGCCCCCGTATAGCAGCCACAACTTGCATTTTTCTGAGCGATTTTTACATGAATATCAACCAAGCTGCAGAGCCGGCAGCTGGAAGCATATGTTGGCCAATGGCCAGTGGCAAATCGAACATTGATAGCTTCTGAGTGATGATTTAATGAGCCAAACGTGGCATGTTGTGAATGAAATCAATTTTGTGAATGTCCAGAATGGCAGGCAGTCCATTGGAGCAAAATGAAAAACAAAAAACCAACAATGCCATGTACTGGCTGGCAATCGTTACTCGTGGAGCTGCAGACGCACTCATGATGAAAACATCTCGGGCATGGCCAGCCTCGGGTGCAGGAACAGACGCCCTGGCCAGCATATCAACTGGCTTTGGTTGGGTGTCGTAATGAGGCTTATGAATCAATGCAATGTTGATTGAGCCTCCTTCTCCTCAGCCAGCGGCTGTCTTTCGCTGGCCTTATTAATAAATCGTTTTCAATCAGTCCGCGACTTAAAGCTCTGATGATATTGATAATAGTTAACTATAAAGACTTCTATGTGCAATGATCATTAGCAGGAAACCTTTACAAATATAACTTACTGAGCTATGTTTTGTAAAACGAATTGGGCGTCGATTAGGAACTTAATAAGTGATAACTAAAGTCTCGTTAACTAAACTAAATTCCTTCACAATTCCTTGAATGTTGGCTTGAAAACTAACTTTAATCTTGAACTTTGGCTAGCTCTTTATAGGTAACAGGGCATACAAGAAGATTAGGTAAAAGGCAAGGGTTAGATGCAAAGTCTTTTCAATGAAACAATTCCTTGAAAGCATCGTTGGACAAAAAATATAGTAAATTCTGGTCATTAATTCCCAAGTTTTCCAGTCTCGATACGTATAAGAGGAAGCAGTCCCTTGCCTCGGCTGTTCTTTGAACAACTAGCTAGAATTGAAGTTCGGTTCTTAGCATATTATCAATGAGAATTTTGGATTACAGCCTGCCCGACAAGAAAACTTCTAATGTGCTGAATAGAATAACACGCAAAAAGATTGAATATATATATAAAAAAACCTTCCAATATGCTGATTTCACATCTATCTCGGATCAGCTCATCTCTAACCCAAGTAGAGCCCATGAGAAAAACACAATTTACGATTCGTTCTGGCTCACTCGAGAGCAACAGGACAGGAAACGCACGACTTGTGATTGACAAATTAATGCGGATCAGAAATCAACACCTCAACATGTTTATCATACCAAAAAAAAGTAAAAAAAAATACAAGATAAAAAGATGGAAACCGTATCCCAAACCCAAATCCACTTGGTCTGCCAAAGAGCTGTCAGGCTTCGTTGAAAATTAATTAAAAACATCAACAGAACGCGTCGAGATTTACAAATAACTGTGCGTGTGTGTCTGTGTGTGTGTGTGTGTGTGGCTCCTGGAATTAGTGTAGATAATTTCACAACGGATTGCAGTTGGCTTTGGCATTTGGTGGGTGGGTGGGTTTTGTGCGTCGCACCTTGGCGGGATGGCTTCATAAACCGCAAACTGAGCCATTCATTCATGGTTCACGAACCCTGAACGGGCTCTAATCAGCAACCCTTTTGCAGAGCGCGACACGAAATTGGGGTAAGGTTCGTTTTTATTTTGTGTGTTGTTGGGTTTTTTGATATGCAGATGCCTGACAAGGTCCTTGGGCTGGAACGGCTGATGATGACGATGATGATGATGCTGATGATGATGTCACTGTGTGGCTGACAAAACGCTTGACTGATTACACTTGTATCTGTTTTTTGGAGACGGGGAAGGGGGGCGCGCACGCCTGTGTCCTGGCCTCAATATGCTCAAGGATTTTAAATTGTTGACTCTCGCTCCGCTACCGTTCGGCCCGTGCTCCTCGGCTAGATTGTGCGCTTGTGATAAATTTGGTTTATTGAAAGGCGTCAGTGCGTGAAATGATGTGTGTCAATTGCATGAATACCCCTACCCGGCGCGTGTTTCTGGGCTTTGCATTTGTGGATTTGGGTTTTGTGCGAGAGTTGAGCTGACAGCGATTATGCAAATCAACCGAGAACTGCATTAATTCCTGTGCCATGTCAGCCACTAAAATTGCCAAAGCCAAAGATAAAGTGTGGGTACAGCTTGCGGTCTTCAGTTGCGAGCCTCGACTGTGGCCAAACTTTAAAGTTTGCACTACGAAATTTGCATTGTTGCAACGTTTGGCAAGAAATTTAATTTATATGCAAAGTCCAAGTTGGCCAAGGCTTCACTTTTAATGCACTTGCACTGCATTAATTGCAAATGGGTGTATTAGTTGTATGTGCATGTATGCAATAAGCGGAAGCCAGTTTTCTTCAGATCTCAGTCCGTCCGCCTGTTCGTTGCCCCTTTATATCGATCTCTAGAAGTACAAAAGTTGGAGACTTGAAATTTGAGATACATATTCTTTTTTAACACATGCAGCTCAATTTAATCATTGTTCTTCGATATCTATTAAGAGATTTGGCTTTCGGGCATAACTCGAAGATTCTAAGAGGTAGATCCTACAAAACTTGGAGGTAAAGCTTTGTGCCTAGGTATATACACATACATTTTACGTACCCTGCGTAATCCTTGAAATTTTGATGAAAGTACGACTAAGAACGGCCAAGTTAGTCAGGAATGCATTTCTTATAAATGATGTGCGGCGAAGAGAAGAAGAATCACATCAGCTGGCTATGAAAAGCGCAGCTTGCGTGTGTTTATGTGTGTATATAGAAGACAGCAAGAATATTTGTAAGAACAGCTTGGCATTAAGAGTAGACTATCTGCTAGTCGGGCACTCCCGGTCTGTATTTTCTTTACCCTAACAGCTTTAATGAGCAATTAAAACTTGATTAATGTGTCGCAGAAGCTGGCCAATTGCCATTTAAATCGCATCTAAATCGCGCACATATGCGAAGCCGAATCTGAGAGCGAAGCTCATTAGTGTTAACACGATGTCAACTCATTTTAATTGTTGCCCCCTTCCCCCTTCTGTCCGTTCCAGGGGCGTGGGTGTGTCACCCTAGGCAACGAAATCGAACTAATTTATTGTTGTTGTTTGTCGTGTGCGAAGCGTCAGCCGCAAATTGCTTAACAAATTGTTCAAATTGTTTAAAATTGCATTTCGAACAGTTCGGCTCGAGGGGTTGACTTTGCGTTCAGAGCTATCAAATACGCACCTAAACGCCTCATTGGGCATGCCCCCCACCCTCCGCCCGGCCTGGCCGGCCAGCTGATAAACTGTCAATTGTTTGACCGCTGCTCGAGGGGTGCATCATAATGTGGCCAACGGACAGTGACCATCAGGTCTCGCACCAGCCCCTGGCCGGACTCATTAAAATAATTGACACGCTTGTCCGATGACGCCTCCGCCTCCGGCAAATAAATTGATTGCTGCGTGTGCGCAGTTTGATTTTATGTCCTCGCTTCATTAATTAGTTAATAGATTTATTCACCATTTTCGTTGTGCTCAGAAATCTGAGCCAAATGCTTGCTTACATATGTCGCTTTGCCAATTTTATGGTGCTCATAAAATGCTCGCATAATTCCTGACAACTCAGCAATCAGTTTCGTGGAAAATTAAAAAGCAAATCAAAGACGTAACTTAAGTACACTCAAAAAAATACAACTTGGGCATGTTTAGAGTGTAGACTACTAAAAATGGCATTTGAGAAAAGAGTAAACTTTCATAGATAGAGGTTCCGCCCATTTTCCACAGTTACGGGTGGAATTGCCAAAGTTGCTGAAAAACGTAGTTGGATGAAAGTTTATTAGCTTTATTTAGCTATAAAACCTTTGACATTCAAATTTCATCTAAAGGCGTGGATTTTGCGAAAAGTGTGAAATGTGTTGATAATTGAACATTTCTTAAAAATGGAATGAACAATTTGTTGTATGTTTCTAGCTTAATAGTAATACTTTTTAGTTGTTGAAGGTTTTGTTAATAATGAGACTTTAGTCTTAGATTGTTTACTTTAACGAATACATATGCACATTTAATAATTCCACTGTATATAATATTCTAAAAATGTCTACTGCAAGCTAAACATAAAGTAGACATCAAGTTTCGTGGCAGATCTGAGAAATGTGCCAGAATATTTTCGGCATTTTCCGGCACAACAAGTGTATAACCTTCTCAGTAGTTGCTGCTGCATTCTTTTGCCTAGATAAATCTTTGATTATTTTGCAGCTAGACAACTTCTGTGAAATTATTTCATTTTTATGCCCGGCTCCAGTCAGTCGGACGAGTCGAGTCGGGGCGAGCTATAAAACTTAGCTCTGCTTGCTTTTTAATCTTGGCGCAATTTGTGCGCTTATCAGTTGCGTGTAATTGCTCCAACGAAATTAACGGGAGTCGCGAAGCAACAAAATGGCGACTGCCAATGACAGAAGCAGCTAAGCGAGTGGGTAAGGGGGATGGTTGTAGCGGGGGGTAGCTGGAGTGCGGGCTGGCTAAGATGCGCTCAAGTGGCGAGATAAAAGCTCTTGAGCTGATTTAATGACTTGCCAGCACAGTTGGGGGCTGACTTAAGACGCCATTTTTATAACTGTTCTTGTCGCCATGTACAGCTATATGTATTTGTATATGTATATATGTATATGTGTATGTGTGTAAGTATTGTGTGCTCTGCTTCTGTTTCTGTTGCTGTTTCGGTTTCGGATTTTGTGTCCATGTTTCCAAGTGCGAGCGTGGCGAATGTTTTAATGGCGACGTCGCGACACTTGAGTGCAGCCAAGTGTTGGTGAGTGGAGCGCCGAGGATAAGGATGAAACGCAGGCAGGCACCACTCCAAGCCAGTTCCTGCAATGGAGCACCAGCTCCGGAGCTCAAGTATGGCCAGCCTGGCTTTGATTTCCATTGCTCGGATTTGCTAACGAAATCACGTAGCTCTCGCCAGCTCAGCCACGCCCCGCCCTGGCTATAGCCATACGTATTTAAATTTTAATTGCAATTTGCGAAACTTATCATATCTATGCTCTTTTTCTATGCCGCACACATCAATCATAATCGATCAGGCGCGGCTTTGCCAGATGCCTGTCTGTGCTTGGGTTTTGCAATGCGATTTCCTTTGATACCAAATACAAATCCCGATGTGATGATAAATGCGTTTCTAAATGCATTCTAATGCCGGCGCTTCAGCCGTGAGTTCGTGATGTGTGTGTCAAAAAATAAAGAAAACGTAGCCCCGAAATGTGAGCTACGTTTTTTTTATGCCATTTCTCACGCAGCTGCTAAGCATATCAAATGGATATGTCACATATGTGCGTGTGTGTGAGTGTGTGTGTTGATGTGTGTCTGCCGCAGAGCATTTCTTTGTCCGCCTGAAGAGCACTCAGCAGCAGCAACAACAACAACTATAACAACAACAACAAAAGCAACAGAAATTTTTTGCATTTCAAACTTTTGTTGATGACATTTTTCATGAAAATTTTAATGTGCTTTTTTTCCTTTCGCTCAGCTACCTGTACATTCGCATTTGGGATATTAATATATGCAGACCCCTGGCTTTTAACACCAGTCTGTGCCAGCTAGAGAGGGGGTGGGGGAGGGGGGCGCTTGGTGTTGGAGGTGTGTGTATTTGGGGCTGGCCGCTTGTCACTCGGCCGCAAAACTTTGTCATATGAGTTGCGTTTCGTAATGAAAGTTGAGCTGACAAACCAGAGCCTAGGTTTGGGGCGGGCTGGGAAGGGCAGCTAGCACGCACACACACACAAACACACATATTTTCAATATTCATGTGCACACACACACACACGAAGGTGTGTGCCATGTAAATGCAGCTCGTGTGCAACTTTTTGTACATTTATATGAATATAATTAAGAATAAATTTTAAACTCAGCAAAGTATGAGAGTGTGTGTGTGTGTGTGTGTGTGTGTGTGCACAACAAATACATTAAAATTCCATTAAAAAAATGACATCAGGCGAAGTGCAAGCTCAAATCTAATGGCCATTGTAACAGCGAGAGATGCGCATTTAAAAATAAAACCTTAGTCAAATGTCGGCCTGTTTATATATATTTATATATAAATTAACTAACAGCCTGGAAGGACGGGATGAGGCTTTCTTGCAGGCCGTGTCCTGTTTGGTCCATGGCCAAATGTTGCTTGGTCCTTGTCACAATTATTGTATAAATTAATGTCACAAACAAATGTTACAAAAGCCGCCAATGAAGTGGAATGATGCGGCGAGCGCTAAACTCTCTAAACTCCGCTCCCCTCTGCCCCTGCTCGAGATCAACCGCAAGTCCAGGACATTTGACAAGCTGACATCCCTGTCCCAAACGGACCGCAAATGTGCCTAATTTTTCGTCGTTATCCTTTGTGCTGGCGGCTTCTTCTAATAATGCGTACAGTTTAATGCGAATCCTTGAGGTTGCAGCTGAAATCGCGACAAGTGATTTTCAGATTTACGACTATCACTTGAGTGTGGGGTTGGAGGTCCTTTGGCCATGTCCTTTTTTGTTGTGCTAATGTGTGGCGCTTTTATGGCTTGCAGCGAATTTGATTTATTGCCAAAACTTAAGCGTCGACTTGTTCGCCAAGTTGTAAAACTTTTCCAGCTCGAGTTCATCTTATAATTGATGCGATTTGCGGTTCATAAAGTGCAATTGCCTGTAAATCCCGAGTCGAGCAACTGGCGACTGCTTTAAACATATGCGAGATTTTTTAGTGCTGCGACTCGCAGCTATTCCACATTTGCTGGAAGATAAACGAGTGCGAGGAGATGCATTCAGTGCATCCGAAAGATACTTTCTAATCAGTCGAATCAGTATAATAGTATACATAATATGAAAGATAATATGTTCACAGCTCTTTACATAATTGTCAGATCTTTGTGAAGTCTGATGCTTGAGAAAATTAGAGCTTTAACCTAATAATAAGAAAACATTAGATCAATATGTTAGCAGAATAGCTGCTGATTTTCAGTTGAGTAGTTGCTAAGATTAATCAAGATTCTTTGCACAACAATACAAGTTTTTCATAGAAGAACTTATCGTTCAAACGCTTACTCTTATAAATCATGATATGTTGTGGTCCGATGTTGATAAGGTTCATATACATATAAGAATCATTGAAAACCTGGTAAATATCTTGTTTGATGGCGCATCTTTAAAGACACATAAGTTTTCCATGGAAGTTATATGATATTGTTTTCGATTCCGACTTTAATTTCATTTTAATTGTTTTTTTCTTCTGCGCCAATCATTGAACTCTCTCGCTGGTTCTGCTCTATTTTGTGACTTTTTCTTGGCTCATTCTCATGCCAGACAACGGACCTTTAAATCGCCCTCATTAGTTGACCCAAAGTGTCTCAAACTATGCAATTTACATGCACAGAAGGCCCCTGTTCGTTAAGTGCCGCAGATACGAGCGTAGCCCAAAACCCAATAGAGCATGCAATATAGCACCACCAAGTGGCTAAGCAAGAGGAAGAGGAAGAGCCGACGAACCTGAGCTCACATGAAAGGTAGGCAGCCAAATGGCGAGCGAATTATCTTGTTGTTGTTGCTGTTGTTGCTGGAAGTTGGATAGAGAAGTGTAGAGGAGATCGTTGCGGGCGATACATAAAATTTGAATGCGTTTTGCATACATTAACCCACTGTTGCCGCTGCTCGTTGCCCAGTCAGACGAAGGGGAAGAGTGGGGGGGGGGAGTGTTAACGGTCAAGCCATATACCTTTATTAAATTTTATGATTATTGACTGCAATTGAGCAGCCGTCCTGGGAATGTGTCGCTGACCATCTAAAAATAGAACCCCTCGCATCTGGTCCTATCACCCAGCTCAATCGCAATGTTTCTGTTCCGGCTGCCCCTCCCCTCAATCCCTCTCCTCCCTTCTTTCCACTTTCGAATTGAAATTTTATGCACAGCTGCGGAGAGTGGGCACGAAATTCTCACGCGTAACTGGAGCAGTTTTTGGTGTGCAGACGACTCGGTTACAATTTGTGTTGGTAATTCAATTTACGTTTTTGAAATTTTAATTAACTTGCCAACGAGTTTCACTGGGTGTCTCGTCGCCTCTCGCCTCGCAGCTTGTCGCTACACATGTAGACAGTGCTTCACAGCTTCTCTCTCTCTTCCCCTCTCTCTTCCTCTCTCTCTCTTTGTTTGTATATCAATTAGCAGCCGCTTAATGTGCCGCAATTTGAAAGCCATTAAGATTTTATGTTTCGTATGGCTGGAGTGAGGGGGCGCCGCACGTTCTCTCTGTCCCGCTCTCCCACTCTAGACGGACACACATCAATCAGTTTTCGGAAAGCGATCTTCTTTTTTTTTTGGGGGCCCTCTCATTAGTATTGCGGCGTGGCGCTGTGCTAGTTCTTAAAGGTTCCACATGCAAATCTGGGCCATGGACAGCTGCTACATATTGTGAATTAGTTAAGTTTGACTTTATTATATGTCCATTTTGTTTAGCATGCAATTGCATTGCAGATTTGTAGCCGGTAGCTTCTCTTGGTACTTTTTTGCTCCATCTGTAAAAAGATAACACTCTCTCCACTTTTATCGACTCTCCGCTTGTTGCTTGTTGCACTCCTTACTTGCATAATTGCGATTCTGATAGATAAGCAAATGAAGAAAGTGGAAGAGATTTGTTACGAGCGTTAAGGAAGTTTTACTCAGTCGTCTGAGGGCGCTCTCATTAGTAATGCGGCTTGGCGCTGTTCTAGTTCCTAAAGAGCCCAGATGCAAATAGAGCTCTGCGCCGTGGACAGCTGCCATAGTATTGGGAAATTAATTAGAGCTCGACGTGGGCGTGGCGCATACGCATCGCTGGCCAAATTGAAGGCAAAGGAAATGGCAACTAAATAAATTTTTCGTTGCCAACTTAAAAGTTGACGCGCAGCAGCAGGACATCAGGCACACGCACACGCCCACGCCCGCGAGGTGGACAGGAGCGAGGGGCAGCATTGTTGATGTTGTTGTTGTTGTTGTTGGTGATGCTGCTTCGTTATGCAAATCTGTCGAGGTCCAAAAAAAAACCAAAAAGTAAGCAACGCGAGCTTAAATGAAAATTTTGAGCGACGGCTATATAAAATACTATATAGTGTGTATATGCAAATGTGGTATATAAAGAAATGCCCAAAGACAAATACAAATATCAACAACAATTTAGGAAAATGATGGCAGGACAAAGGAAAACGGCAACGGCAAACGAAGAAGCGAAATGCGACGACTTTTCTTGCTTTTTGTCTCTGCCGCGGAATAAATAATAAACGTAAACGAATTAAAAACGTTGCCAAACGAACTGTCCTCCACTTGATCTGGAGGAGGGTTGGGGGTTGGGGGCGACTGGCGGCGACTTATAGTAGATCCAAGGAGCTGGCCTTTCAATATTGAGCGTGGCCATCAAAGTTCCTTCGAGTTCCTGCCGAACTGGTTTTGTTTACTTGGCCCAGACAAAGTTTATGCGCTTTTCAATTAGTTTTAATTGAAATTCCCATTGATTGGATTGTTGTTGGTAAGCAAGAGTAAAAAGTAAATTTGATTTTTTGCTGTAATTAAAACTTGCTATTGCTGCAATTCTAATTGCGAATCTGATAGATAGAAGAGATTAGTAGGAAATTTTCTCTCTCTCTTTCTTCTTATTGAGAGGTATGCACATGTAGTTCCGTTAAATAAGGGAATTTTGATTCGAATGAATTTGGGATATTTTTAGAAATTGTCTTTCCATCTCTTCTGGCTTTTTCTCCTATCATTAATGATATATAATCATCTTATACTCATCTTATATTCATCTCTTCTATTATTATATACATATTTTAAAGCAATTCTAACACATGTACTCTCAAAGTATTTCCCTTTGAATTCTGTATGTGCTTGTATGGGTATAAGTGTATAAGTTATCTATGTTATAGCTTGCATGCATTTGATATACAGGGTATTTCGTAGCGTTAAAGTATTTTCCGCTCAAGCACTTTTGATTGTTGTCTTTTCTGTTCGACTTGTCGGGCTTATCGCCCGTTGCCCTGATAAGCGTGAGAGTTCACATGATCTCTGTAGGTTTCCCATGCTTTAGCGCACCTTTATCTATCGACTTATGCATGCTATACCATATAAATGGGTTTGCCATTTCCTAATGAAGTTATTTTCATGCAAAAGCCGCACAGAGATACGACTATCTGACCAGGCTATCAGGCCAATATCTATTGGCAACAGGAGAAACAATATCTAAAAGTGCCCTTTCGACTTACATTAAAGGAACATTTTATTCAATTGCGGCCACACAAAAACAAATAAAAACTTTTTTTTATTTTTACAATATTTTTTTTTTCGGTGTTTGGCCACTTTGAGCACATAAAATAAAATCAAATGATGCGTTGAAAGCGCCGCAGCCCCGCGGCTACATGTTGCAAGAGGGCACGGGATTGGCATTTGCCAGGAATAGACCAGCCAGGGATGCAGGAATGGATGGATGTGGAAGGGAGTGGGGGTAGGTGGACAGTCATGTGTGGTTGGCTGGTTGAGTGGCCGAAGGGGAGTGGCACTTTTTGGTTGAATAGACAACGCAGATGCCACAACGCAGCCCCACAAGGCGAGGCAAGTGGAACTCGAGCTCGAGTCCATTTGATGATTTTTGCGTCAACGTTGGTCAAAATCATTTCGAGCGCAAGCAACTGGAAACTGTATAAAAATAATGAAATGAAAAAGAAGCTGTACGCAGAAAGCAGAAAAAGAAAAGGAAAAAAAATAAAATAAAAGAAAAAGCAACGCACAACTTGAAATAAATGGTCAAAAGAAATAAACAGTCCCATAAAGAATAATCATTCAGAATTCTGCTGAATTATGCATGAGCCGAGTCCAGGCCCAGGTCCAAACCCAGACACATCCCCGACTAGCAACAACTGGACGCCAGTCCATGGTCCACAACGCGGGGGTCTCACATATGCGAAATATCCACACGAGCTAACCCCCTCCTCCTCCCCCTACTCCCCTCTGGCATTGCCATTGCGGTTCGGTTCGGTTCAGTTTGGCAGCATCATTTTCCTCTTTATTATCTGTTTGTTTAGTTTTGTGTGCTGGATTTTTATCAGGCTTCTAAGCAGTTAGCTGTGGAACTTGCTGGAGGGAGTTGCAGGCAGCTCTGAAGTCGCCGTCACCCGCGGTGCCTGCTGCCCGCTGCCCGCTGCCAGCTACTTGCCAAATGTCAGCAGCGTTCGCATAATTTTCGATAAAGCTTTTCGCCAAATGAAATTCAAGTGGTTAAACATTTGGTGGCACAACCCAACCACCCACCTACCCAACCCATCCGCCAAACCAAGCTGCCACATTTGGCTGGTCATTTTTCTTCGCCCCCGCCGCTTGGCATTAGCTGCCACTCGCCACTTGCCTCTTGCCACTTGCCACTTGCTACTGGCCACTGGTCATCATTTCATTTGCACATTATGCGGCATCTTATTATCTCAGCTTGTTTGCTTGCTTGGCGCTTTGTTTGTTTATGGGCAAGTTTGTTTTTGTCTTTGATATTAAGAGAAGGTAATGCGTGCTGCAAATAGCTCTCACTAATAACATGCACAGCCGTTTCTGTTATGTCTAGACCTCGCTAAATACTTGCTGCGCTGATCTTATGCAATCGACTCGTAAATAACATCACTTTTTGTCTGGCTCGGATGCTCTCTGTACAGACAGTGTCCGCCTAAAAGAGTCGAACAGGCAAAAGGTTCTCGATGTTCTTTGCGGGCTTGACCCGATCTAGGTTCTAGAATTTGGTCTATCTCATCTGTGATTTTCCCTTATATTCCACCTATCTTCGAAGAGACCAGAAACAGTTAAGTGTGAACACGTTAAACTAGTCAAAGACTCAAATCGAACTATTCCCATTAAATTAGTCTGTTACAATACTTTCTGCTGGCACTGTCTATAGAAGCCTGGTACTATACTGAGCTTATCAGATCGGCAACCTCAACAGCCACTTATGGCTGCAGTTGCATCCATTGCATCAGTTCGAAATCAGTTCCAATAATCGGATCGTTCGGTCTGACAAGTTGCCAGGCAAACCATAAACAAGTTGTTTATAAATAATATACGTATTAGACATGCACACGCGTGCTAATTATAGATTATTCCAAATTGGCGATAAATCGAATTAGTTTCAGTTTACAACTGTGCCCTAAGGAAGTTAGAAAGAGTAACTGAGAGTATACCCATTCATTAAACAGCTGTCAAAGCGGGCATACCACAATATTATCAAAAAGGGTTTTCCAAATGAAAGAGAGACTTGTTTAAAACACAAAATTGATGTGTTTTTAAAGGGTTTCGCAAACATTATTTGAATGAAAGTTATGATAAGCAAATGTAAGTTAGAGAAACTAGCCGATAACTAAGGTATTCACATTCTAGAAAAGTAATATTTCTTGAAAAAGCAACTTGGTTACAAGAATTAGTATTCAAATTAAGACAATTTTATACATTGAATGAAATCTTTGAGCAAACGAATTTGAAATCTGAAAGCATTTTGTATATAAAGTAAGTGTATTTCGACTTCCTTCCGTTCCTTTGAATTTAAGCATACATCATTTGATTTTCTATATAAAATGCATTTAAATTTGAACCGCGGCATTTTATTAAAAATGTTTTGTTAAACTTAGACAGCATTTAGTTAAAGTTTACATTTAGCATACATTTCCATTACATTTAACACATTAGGTAAGTAAATCTTGGTCTCTTTTTGTGTGCTGATCGATTGGCTGGATACTTATCGATCGGTCGGCGAGGAGTTCGCGGGGGGCGGGCCTGTGTCTGGCTTATTGATAGTGCAGCCCATTTATTGGAAAAGAAAAACAAATAATGAATGTGTTATTGTTTACGCAAAACGTTGCGTCTAACTAAAATGCGTCAATGCACGCATTTTCCAATCGCTGCGACTGATAAGGCCGCAACAATGTTGAGATAAGAGCATAATGCAAGAACATTATGGAAAATTGTTTAGCTTCGTGTGTGACAAGGTAATATACATAAATGTGTCGCAGCAATCAAGCGCAGCCCTCGAATTTAATCGGACATGTGTTCGATGGAGGTCCGAAATGTTTAAGGGCTTCGGATCAATTAAAATTTGCTGAGAATGTTGCTCTGCACGTCGAGGAATGTGATCATTGTTTGTTTGTATTATGTTTACTTTTGTTATTGTTATTGTTTTTGTTTCGCTTTGCATTGGGTCTTGAGAACAGTATCAAATGATCTGCTGCTGCGGTTGGGAACCTTCCGCGAAACTGCAAGCGACGCAGTTATCAGCATCAGCTACATATTGTATATATTTACGATTATGTATACTATATACACACACACACACACACTCACATGTATATATATATGCATCAGTGCTGATCGGTGTTTCTGATTTTTGAAGCTTTAATATGCCGCGCTTGTAACTTGAACACTCATAATTCCACTGGCATTCAATCAATGCAGACGTGAAAAGCAGAAGTCGAAACCAAATTTGATCTCGTGACAAGTGTTAAGTGTCTCAATTTGTATATAGGAAGATCAAGCCAGAAGCTATTTTGGGTGCACTGAACGATCACATTCAAACAAATTATATATATATATATATACTTGTGTTAAAACAATAAACATGGCGCAAAGTGAATGTGGAAATTTCTGTGGTAAGCCAAATGCAAAGTGAGCTCGTTGGAGGATCCGTTCAAATGACATGCAAATATTTATCCATCAGATGCTGCTGCTACGGCGGAGTCTTGTTACAGCCGGGCAACGGAAACAGTTGTTGCCAGGAAAGTATTTCCCGATAAGATCTACAAATCGGTGCAGCCAAAGGGAGAGCATGTGACGGGCATGACCTGCGAATGTGGTGTATTTGGCGCCATTGCCTGTGGGGATTATCCGACACAGGTGAGCTTACACGATAACACGGCAACTGGATGGGAAAGGGACACAAGATAAGAAGCTTTTAAGGATCGTATCTGATATCCTTTTGAAGGATCTTTGCTTAACATTCAACAATCGACTTTGTCTAGTACAAACTACTTGCTCAGACAGACATTTTATAGAATAACCAAAGGGAGTATCTAAACAGATCTTTCACGAACTGTAGCTTGATGATCGTGACAGATCGTGGCCGACAACCAAATTATGTCATACCTAGATTGTTGTCAGCAAGAAGCCGTTTTTTGCTTACTTGATCACCTGGTTGGCAGCATTCAATCACCTTTTTGCAAATGATCAGTGAAAATCTATATTTAGAAAAAAAACAGTTAGACGGACAAACAATTGATAAAGGTTCGATTTTCCTAAGCTCGTCGATCACGTGATTGCGACGATCAGTGTCAAACCTTCGCCAATGTAAGCTGATCGCAACTAGGTCATCAGCTGGCGGAGCACCTCGCCTCGTCGGCTATGGCAACGCCTACCGATGACGTCAATGAAAGCGAGGTACGCTGCGGTTGTAATTGCCTTTAATCAGTTGCAGTTGTTGTTGCTTGTAATGAAATGGAAAATAACAGGGAAATACGTGTGTGTGTAGAATCGGGGGATCAAGCCGTTATCGGTCGTCAGCTTGTCAGCTGTTGCCATGGCATTGGGAATGGAAATCGAATGAATGCACATACAAAAACATATCTGATGTTCTCTCGCTTACCGCTTGTTGCAGCTGGACATCGCACAGATGATCTGCCTGGGCTTGGTGGCGCTGCAGCATCGCGGCCAGGAGTCGGCGGGCATTGTGACCAGCCTGGGCAAGAGCTCCAAGAACTTCGGCGTGCACAAGGGCATGGGCATGATCAACAACATCTTCAACGACGAGGCCATACGCAAGCTCAAGGGCAACCTGGGCATTGGCCACACACGCTACTCGACGGCGGCTGCCTCCGAGGTGGTCAATTGCCAGCCCTTTGTGGTGCACACGGCCCACGGTGCGCTGGCGATTGCCCACAACGGAGAGCTGGTCAACTGTGAGTCGCTGCGTCGCGAGGTGCTCGAACGGGGGGTCGGTCTGTCCACACACAGCGACAGCGAGTTGATTGCCCAGTCACTGTGTTGTGCGCCGGAGGATGTCTCGGAGCACGATGGACCCAATTGGCCGGCACGCATACGCCATTTCATGACGCTGGCGCCGCTCTCCTACTCCCTGGTGGTCATGCACAAGGACAAGATCTATGCTGTGCGCGATTCCTATGGCAATCGGCCGCTCTGCCTGGGCAAGATTGTGCCCTTCGATGCGGGCCATGCCAACATCGAGGATCAGCTAGCCGAGGGCTGGGTGGTGAGCAGCGAGAGCTGCGGCTTTCTCTCCATTGGCGCGCGCTATGTGCGCGAGGTGGAGCCGGGCGAGATTATCGAACTGTCCCGCAACGGCTACCGAACCGTGGACATTGTGGAGCGGCCGGATTACAAGCGCATGGCCTTCTGCATCTTCGAGTATGTTTACTTTGCGCGCAGCGACTCCATGTTTGAGGGCCAGATGGTCTACTCGGCGCGGCTGCAATGTGGCCGGCAGCTGGCACGCGAATCGCCGCTGGACGCGGATCTGGTCAGCTCTGTGCCGGAGTCGGGCACTGCGGCGGCCCATGGCTATGCACGTGAGTCGGGCCTGAACTTTGGCGAGGTGTTGTGCAAGAATCGCTACGTGGGACGCACCTTCATCCAGCCCTCGACACGTTTGCGCCAGCTGGGCGTGGCCAAGAAGTTCGGCGCACTCGCCCAAAACGTGGAGGGCAAGCGCATCGTGCTCGTCGACGACTCGATTGTGCGTGGCAATACAATTGGCCCCATCATAAAGCTGCTGCGAGATGCCGGCGCCATAGAGGTGCACATCCGCATTGCCAGCCCGCCGCTGCAGTATCCCTGCTACATGGGCATCAATATACCCACGCGCGAGGAGCTCATTGCCAACAAGCTGAACGCCACGCAGCTGGCCAACCATGTCGGCGCCGACAGCCTGGCCTACCTCAGCGTAGAGGGCCTGATCAAGGCGGTGCAGATGAACAAGACGCACGTGAATCCCATCAAGTCCGGCTACTGCACCGCCTGCCTCACCGGCGAGTATCCGGGCGGCCTGCCCGAGGAGCTCAGCTGGTAGAATGAGGCTCAGCTCATGGGCTCTTTAGCTTAAGCCTAGAATTTAGAACTTCACCTCCTCATATCAATCAATCAATCATATTTTTAAAAACAATTAATTTAAATTATCTCACTAACTTAAAGATATATTCAAATAAATATTAGTTGCTCACTAGATCAAAATACTTTGTCTCTCACAAGGGTTAAGTTAATTAAATAAGTTAAGGTAATCTTAAGTCCTTTTAATCCTTTCTTATTATCATTATGATTATGTAATTAGTGGCATCTATAAGATTTGGATAAGACAATCCCATATCCTATATACTCCTGGGATTCGAACCCGGATCCGCGTTGAGATAACAGTCGTTATCTTTATCTTTTCTTTTACTTCATAGCTGCCCATAGACACTTGCCAGCTCTGCGCTTAAGAGTATGCAACATATTCTAAATGCAAATGCACATAAAAGTTGAAGTTGGGGAACTCTCCTGGTTTTATGCCTGCATGTCACATGATAATTTTGAAAACTGTCTAATGCCATAACTTCAATTCATTTCAATTTATATTTCGAAAGTTTGTTTGCCAAGCGGGCGACGTGGCGCCCTTCCGTTCCATTCCACTCCGTTCCGTTCAGTTCCGTTCCGGTTTTAGCCGCATATCATACAATATGGTAATTGTGTTTGCGTTTTTTTCTAACTTTGCGCTTTCCGTTTCTCCCTCTCTCTCTCTCTCTCTCTCTCGCTCTCGCTCGCTCTTTCCCTCAATGGGAGGGCGTTGCAGTGTCTGAAGCGGGGCGTTTAGGGCGTTTAATCCTGCGGAAGATGTCCTTGTGGTTATGTGGGGTTCCATTTCTTCGCCTTCTTTTTTTATATGACGCGCGGGGTACTGAAGTCAACAATGTCATCATTATTCTTGAATATTGTGTTGTATTTTCGCAAACAATTTCGCTAAGCTGCGCAGTGTCGAGCATGGGTGGGGCTGCTGCCAGTTTTGTCGTGGAGCGGGAAAGGGGAGGGGAGGCACAGGGAGGCAGTGGAGGTTTGGGGCAGAATGGGGACCAGGCGACTTGGTGCTCTGGTAATGACACAAAGAAGAAAATAATATGCGCTGTCATTGTAACTCGCTTGATTAATTCTTGTGTAGGGTATTTTTATGGGCTTAGAAATGTTTTGGGCATGTTAAATGGATTACAATTTGAAGTAAATGCAATTTAAGCAAATGGTAAAGAGACAAAAAGAGTTAATAATTGGTAAAAAAAACACGAGTTATTATCAAAAATGTTGTATGTACAATATAAACAAATATGAAATTGGTAAAAAACAACAAATAAATACGTATAAATGTTTTATCTAGGATTTGATTATTTGTTGTATTAGTATGTGGTTATGAGAATATCATAGTTCTGTCTTATTATAAGTAGCTTGAACCAGCGACCTTGCGCTTGCTAGTTCGATGCTAAGATAACTAAGCCAAGCGGGCTCACGACTTCACATATGCAAAGCATATTTGTGTTAAAGTGTTTATCATAAGCTTAGACGAACGTCGAATTCTCCTAAATCCCACTTTAGAGCTCATTTTCGAGCCCAAAAGAAAGTTTCTCCAAACATTTCGGCTGCCTAGCTTCCACGGTTCAGGCAGTCAGTTTAGATTGACGGACAATTGCTTAAATATGTATATGTATAATTCGGCTTTGGCAATATTACATTTATATGCTTTCGAAGCCTTATTTTATAGTAAGCATCTCGAACAATATAACGCAACCAGCCCTCGGCATCTCTGCCCCATTTTGTACCCAGTTATATCCATTCTGTTGCCTTGTAGCGCACTCTCACGATTGGTATAGCTGCATGCTGAATTCTGCTTCCTGCCCGTACTCCTATTGCCACACACAAGTGGCTACAAAAGGAAATGACTCTGGCAACATTGAAAACAGACGCTGGCACTTCTCTGACACAATCGCCGGTTGCTGCTACAAGGAAATGAAAAAAAAGAAGCACGCTGCTTGCTTATGTGCGCAGTCGATCACAAACACAAACAGCCCAGCACACACACACACACACACACACACACTCGCACACACACACACACACACACTTACACACACACAAGTTGGGGCGTTGACAACTAAGCAGAGCCATATTGCCAGTGTTTCAAGCGTTCTGCGCTCGTCCTGCCTCCGCGTCCTGCGCCGCGCCGCAAAACATGCTTTAAATTTTTTAATAACGCCGGGCTACAAGAGCTCTGACGCCTGCGTCCGGACCCAGATCCGGCTTCTGTTTCAGTGCCCAACCATCGTGAGCCACACCCCGCGACCCCCTAACCATGTCAACGTCGTCGTCGGCGTCGTCGTCGCCGCTGCCCGTTGTCGTCATTTGCACAGAAGTTATGTAAATTAATGTTTACTTAAGTTCCCCATGTTATTTCTTCAGCTTTTTTTTATATATTTTTATTTTTTGTTCGCCTTGCACTTGCACAATGTTGCCTACTTCAAAAACAAAAGCAGACAGGAGGGCGTTAGTCTGCCCGAGGGGGCGGGGCAGCTGCCAGCGAGGCTTTCCAGCTAATGGCAACGATAACGGTTGAAGGTTAGCGCCAAAGACGTTCACAGTAATATACATATAGTAAAAAAAAAATTGCAATAAATTTTGCCAGTTGCTTCTGCAATTTAATAAAAAGCATTCAAGAGAGGGA
The DNA here is from genome assembly GCA_037075305.1 of Drosophila kanekoi. Lineage (NCBI taxonomy): Eukaryota > Metazoa > Arthropoda > Insecta > Diptera > Drosophilidae > Drosophila > Drosophila kanekoi. Next base: position 8,289,441 of record JBAMCE010000141.1, read on the forward strand.
TGTAGGTGGAAAGGGGGGGGGGGGTGCGGCACAGCTTCAAATAAACAATCATGCTTATTATTGAGTCAAATGGTTGAGTAAATATATATCGTGTGGCTGGCGGAAAATGATGGCAATCGCATGCAAATGAAATGGCAACAAAAGCTGTTTGGCACTGCCTTCAGGTTGATTGTAATGAAGCCTCCGGCATAGAGCAAGACATGCATTAGCTGACACTTGGCACTTGGGCTGACTTGCCGCTGAAACTTAATTTAAACATCACACGGGGCAGCTGTCCTGGCAAGTCCTGGCAGCCACTTGACGCATGCAACAAGTCAAGTAAAGTCGGACGAGCTGACGTCTGACGTCTGAGTCTGACGGCTGCAATGTCTGAAAGACAAACAAAAGGACACCTTACATGGCCTGCCAATGTCCTGTGGCAGCACACGCAAACGTGCCTGGCATTCCGAAGAGTCGCCAAAAACAACAAATCAAATGTGATTTTCTGGCCAATATATTTTTGGGCAAACGTGTATGCGGTCCGTTAACTGCCAGGGCACAACATTCAAGTCAGGAGGACATCCTTTCGGTTCATTAGCAAATCAAACTTCCGTCTTTTTCCTCAAGATATTCATGTCCGAAAAGGGAACATGCCGTGTTACACCAATAAACAAATGCTGTCCCCCTCCTCTGCCTTTCTGTCCGGGGCTAGGAATTTGCATTCCTGACCCCCGATTCGAGTACAAGAAATTTTCTTGTTTTCTGGTAATTTGATTTAAAGGCTTTTCTTGACCACAAACTGAGCCCGGCGTGGGCCGAACAATAGCCTGAACTGTTAGCCAAGTGCCAGGGATTTGGGATTTGTTTCCGTTTCTGCTCATGGGAAGCATATGAATATTTCATCTTTTGCTTATGATCTTAATTGATTGGCCATTTCTTTCTTTTTCTTCTTTATTCTTAGTTTTCTTTTCTATATATAGCAAGTCTACAGCCAAGTTGATCTATATATATTTTGAAATGCGGAGTTTTTTTAATTCCTTTCACTTTCGATTCATTGTCAAAGTTGTTTTGTATTGAAATGTGCAACACATGGGAGGAGCTGTTTGCGACTCTATATAAAAATGAATATATATTCCGGATCAAGATTATTGAATCAATCGATTCATGGCTATATAACCATGTGCATCTTTCTGTTCCTATGCCAGCATCATGATGGGTTCATGGGTTCATTCTCACTGTTGCATACATTATATAAGCTCGGAACCGATCGGATCGGACGACTTTATCATATAGATGCCAAAAAAATGATCATTCGAAGCTTATTAACATTATTTAACTTGGCAAACTTCTTGTATATGAACCAAAACTGATCAACATTGGACTACTTTAGCATATATATGCATGTATGTTATTGCTCTTCAGAAACAATCTGTATGTAAATCCTTTAATTCTTTAAGACATCTCATCCATACTCAGCCAATACTGAGCTTCTATTCTATCTGTAACTATCTGTAAAGTTGTACTCGGACTTTACCATAAGACTTTTCTAGAAAGAATCGATCGGAACTGAACTTACGACTTTTCATTCAGATCCATTTTTAGCCACTTGCTTCGAATGGTATTCGAAAGCCTTTCTTTCTTTTCATATCGTATTTGAATCTTTTATTTATATATTTTAAATGATTTTTTAAATTTTTGGTAAACAAAGTGATAAATATTTGTATAAATTCGAACTGGCAACTGATATAAATAATTGCGGGTAATCAAAGTAATTATTAAGTAATTGTTATTGACCGCATTAGCATTAATTTCTCTGGCAATCAAATGAAATATATATTTAGATATATGCGTATTTATTTGAGCTTGAATTTACAATTGTGTCCGGCGACCCTTGAGTGGTTTTTTACGGCTTAACTTGTCATTTTAATGAACCGTTTTAACATTAAGCGCATCATCCATATAATTTACAAGCCGCGGGCGCTTTGCATTGATTACAACTTGTAATTAAAATAATATAATTAAAATAATAAATAAATGCCGTACGAAAAAACAAAATAAATACAAATAAATACGAATACCTAACCAACGGGAAATCGCAATTTACAACAGGCAACTCAAAACAACAACAACAACAACAACAACAAAAACCATGTTAAAAAAAAATTAAAAACTGCACAAACAATTTTCAGTTGAGCGGCCATGTAGAAATTCGCAATGCTGCCCAGACAACTGCGACGGCGACGCCGACGCCAACTGCGACTGCGACGGCGACTGCTGCTGCGGATGTGTTGAATGTTTGGATGTGTCGGTCTGTTGTTGTTACTGCCGTTGCTGCTGGCACACAGAAGGCAACAAGCGCACACTGAGAGAAACACACCAGCACGAATTAATGAAGGCATTTTCAGCTGATATAGAACATATAGCCGACATTCTTACACTGAGAGAAACACACTAGCACGAAATGAATGAAGGCATTTTCAAAGCTAGCGTTTAATGGATTTACAATCAACTTTCAATCAAAAAGAGCATAGGCAACATTTGTACACATTTGTACACTGAGAGAAACGCACATTTAATGAATTTACAATCAACTTTTAACCAAGAAGAACACACAAAATATTTAACAATAACCAAAAAGCATTGAAGCAAACTGCAAAGAAAAACAATTTAAAGTTATAAGCTAACGAATACCCTAGAAAATGGAATGCTTAGCTTAGCGCAAAAACTATGACCATGGTTCGGGGAATATTCTGGGATCTGTAGCCTGATCAAGAGCCGGCTGCAGGCGATGCACGTAGGTGGACACCGGTGGACGACCGCGTGGCCAGAGCAACACGGCGGCGCCCACGGGCTGACGATCCGCGCCCATATGCTGATCCTCCTGGCGGGGCGGGGCTGCTGCATCCACCTCGCGACGGCAGTTGGGGCAGACGTTGTTGCAGCTCAGCCAGCGCAAGATGCAGTTCTTGTGAAACAAATGTCCGCAGGGCAGGCGGTGCACAATCAAGACCTCGTCCTCGTCGTTGGCCATGTCGAAGCATATGGTGCAGTTGGAGCTGTTCGGCAGCGGCTGCTCCACACTCCAAAGTCCATAGCGATAGAGCAACTCTTTGATCTTGAACATTGCTGGGCCTCACAGGGATTGAGCTTTCTTCGGTGGGGATTGAGTACTCTAAGATTTCGCAATATTCCTAAAAACTTAAGCAAATATATATACTCCTCATATATATATATATATATATATATGAATATATATATATATATTTTTATGAAATCTTTGTTGTTTATTTGTTTTTGGTATTCTGATTTATGTTAGATTCAAATTTGATTGAAGCACGAAAGTTTTTCATGGAACATGTGATGAGGTATCTTTGTAATTATGTCACGCATAGAAGGAGACAATCAACAATCAAGTCGATATAGCCTCGTCCTTCTTTTTGTTTCTATGCAGGCATTTACAAGTTTTTATCTGTTTCTTACGTGTGTGAAAAATCCTATTGACATCTGATAACTATATCACATAGCTCTATAGGAAGAATCGTTGGCAAAATCAGCTTTTCATGAAATGTTTCTCTGTTGTTCTTGATCTTAAATAGTCTATAAGGCTTAATCGATATTGCACTTATCGATATCATATTTATCGATTATACCCAAAACATTCAAAGCGACTCTGTAATTTCTCTCAGTGTAGCATTAACAACAATATAATGAACTACACGCAATGGGAAGCACAGCAGATGCAGCTTGTCTACCTGGAAAATAACAATCAAATGTCAGCCAATGCCCAATGCCAGACTGGGCAAAGCTCAGCTAGCTTCAGCTCCAGCTCCAGTTCCTACTCCAGCTCTAGCTGCTATTCCAGCTGCAGCTCCATCACGCTTTGTCACACATGTGTTAATGGTCGCCGGAAGTGAGGCGCCCCACCAAAATGGCGACTCGGGCAATGGCAGTGGCAGCCGCAGTTATTCTCGGATTGTTGTTGCATGACACTCGAGTCTCAGATTTGCTTTGCCGCTCGGCGCGCTTTAATTATTATTATTATCTCGTTTTTTTTTTGTGTTTTCGCTGGGGCCAAGCATGCGCCGCCAGAATTGGCCAATGCGGCGGGAAAATCACTCGACGGCACGCGATGTCAAATGGATGCAGCCCTCCCAGCCTCAAGGTGCACAGTGGGCGGGACGGCAGGGTGGAGGGGGAGGGCGTTGCATTCTTTTGTGCACACAATGCTCATGCATATTTATTAAGTCGACGCGCTTTTGTATTTATTGTGCACACCAACTAACTAGCTAAACATACATATATATATATATGTATAGTTAATAGTATATATATTATGCACTCAATTTCCTGACTGCCCACTCCATGCCACAGCTGCCCCCTTCCCGTCCCTGCCCACAAGCACGCCCACCTGCTTTTGCCTGGGGGGCATCAACGTCATCCTCGTCGACAACGTCGTCTGCGTGCCAAGCACAAAAATTAAATTATTTTAGTTCATAATTTTCAAATTATAAAAATTCAACTGGAGCGCTGGTGGAAAAGTTGAAACGCTGGAAAAGTTGCCACACTTTATTGTGAATTTTCTGTGGCCTGCGGCGCCTCGTTCGCAAATGCAATTTGAACACTTTTCGAAAATATTTAGAAAATTAACGCAAAGTTGTGGAAATGTTGCGTCTACATCGCACGCTGTTAGTTTAGTTTGTTCCATCTAAAAACATTATGCTAATTTTTATTTCATTTTCGGCGTTGTCTGGCATAGGTAAATTATGAGCCATTCAAGAACATGAGAATGTTGCCGGACCTGCCACGCCACTTGGACACCGAAAATGTTGCCGCAAAGCAGATGTACAAAATGGAAAAGCGTTCCCAACAATACATTTCGAGAGGGTGCCAATAGTTGGCTGGGGCTGTGTAGAAATGTGGAAAGTATATGTGAGCGTTAGGCACGAAGTACGATGAGTTGATACAGTCGAGTCTAGCTGTGGGTGCATTAGAACAAACTCTTCTTCTAAAAACGCACAATTTGGTAAAAAAAAAAGTACTCCCGGTTTGATCATTTACCGGGCTCCAACGAAATCTAACTTGCAGCGGCTTGGCTTACGGCTCGAACCTTAAGGTTCGGTGGGTTGAGTCAATCTGTGGGTGCATTACAATAAACTCTAGTTGAGACCCTTTCTATTTATCTGAAGTTTCTCTTCTATGATTCTGGTTTTTAATAGTTCTCTTATGTGATAGGAGTCCACACTAAAACGGGGTTTTTGGCAATTCCACCCGTAAGTGTGAAAAAATCGGGAGAAAAGTATGCATGAAACCTTTTCATTTGACATTCGCTTGCCCTCAAACTTATTTTCAAAGATCTGTGTTCAAATTCATCCCTTTTCCGACATGCTGATAATCCCATTCCCTCTGCATTCCTACATAAGTACTTAATATGAAATCTGCATAAAAATATGATGTATATAATGCGGTTAGATGAATGTAATGCTTGAGGCAATATTTAAATACTTTGAGGCCCTCAAAAGTTGTACCATATTTGGTTCAAACTGTTTAAGTCGTTTTTGAAACCAATTCTTTAGATAAAGCTTCATTTGTTTGGTAAAAATAAGTTAATTAAAATATTTGGCTTTAGAAAGATATCTTGATATATATATCTCTGCAAATTGATCGATATCTGGAGGAAACTGTACCAAAATGTCGCCCGGGTGGTTGGCGGGCTCCAGAATACCTCCACAGCATAGGAGGATCGCCTGTCGTACGAGGCGACTAATAGAGACACGAGGGTCTTCCAGAAAGGGGCCTCTAGCCGAAAGTGATAACACCCGCGTTTTTTGGGTTTCGTTAATAGTTCCAATCCCAACCCAGCGGGTCTTCTCGGAGTTACAAAAAGAATATTGAAAAAGCAAATGGTATCGAGATGTTGGTTTGAATATAGAGCGGCAAAGGGATGTATCGAAGTGTATTTCGTGGGATTTGAAATCTTAATATACAGACAGTAGATACAAGGTGAAATCTTTAAAAACTTATATGATAATATTTCCAGCCTTTTCTCTGTTGGAATTAAAAGATCTTTGATAATATAGTATATATATAACAAGACTTAAATTCCTAAAAAATAACATATTAATATTCTAAAATATTCCTGTTTTGGATATAAAAGATCTGTAACGATATATTCTTAAATATGATGCAGCAGCATTTGCTGTCCGCATCGAAGAGCGACAACGTCCGCCCCCGAATCGTTGCGGATGTCGACTAAATCCACAGGAACTCCAGGCGAACTCCATCAGGGTGTTCGTGGGCTCCTTTGAGGCGGGCTGGTGCCAGCACGCATGTCCTTAAACAAGGCATTGTATAATGTTTTTTTGGGGGGGCTCGTTGGGTTTGTGGCTTCACTAAGGCAGCGCCATCTGGCGGCGTGAACTGCCCTGGATTTGAATATGTTTTTGTTGTTGTTGTTGTTGTTGTTGTTGCTGCTGCTGCAATTTGCACGATAAAAAAATACAAATAAAAATAAAAATTATAAACATGAAGTAAAACGCAAAGGTGAACCGAGAAAGAAATCACGTAACTGTCAAATATCTCTTCATATCTCATTTTATGTTGATCGACTGTGGGAAAAATTGCGGCGAGCGCGATCTGAACAAAGTTTGTTGTTGTTATTTGTTGCTTTTGTTGTTGAACTGAAACAGATCTTGGCTAGCAGATAATGCCGCAAATTCACACATGTCTGCCAGATTATGCTGCGAACTGGTATAATTTTTATGGAACTCTGTGGGTTTCGGTTGGGTCTCCGCCTCCGCCTTCGCCATCGTCTCCGTATCCGTCTCTGCTGTGGGTGCGTTTGCAGCATTTTTGGCAGTCAGCGTTGGGAGTCACGTTTGGGTGTTGTCAGTGCTGTTGATGATCCCAGTCATTTCATTCCAAGAAGCGGGCCAGCTAGTCGGCTGACTAGAATTCGTTAGAGTTTTGCCTTGGGGCGGGCTGATTAGCACAGGTGCCAGTGCTGCTCGGCGGTTTATCTGGGTGACTTTCGCCAGCTGCTCGCATGTCTTGGGATTAGCACAAATCGCATTTCTAATTGAACAACTTGGCTTATCATAGCATTCCCAGTCCGGTGCCACAGAAACAGCTCTATCCATTAGCTGGCCATTGCAATGGAATGCACGGCACGCTGCGCTGAGCAGCGACCAGAGATACATCGAGCGTATCATAACCGGATCGGAGCGTGAACTCAAACCCAAAATGAACAGTGCAGCGGGCGGGAGACTTGGCCAGCTAGCTCCTCGCTGGAACTGGAGTTCACTGGAGCGCAACGCGAACCCCGACGCGACGGGGCAGCATTATTAATGGACGGGTCCACGCTTAGATCGCTCCGAAAATTGCCCGTCTGCGTGGCCAGTGCAAAAGCTGAGAGAGATCTCTTAACGCTGATAGCCACGGTCAAGTTCACGACGTCGACGGCGACGGCGACCGCGACGCCGACAGCGTGTCATTAGCATGTAACGCGACCAAATTGAAAATGTAACGGATCCCCGAGAGCCGTTGGGAGCTGCTCATAAAGTCGGTTGCCGCCAGTTCGCGATAAGGGATCTATAAAAACTTACCCTAAATAGTTTATTGATATGCCACTAAAAAGGACTCGCAGGACTTGAGCCAAGCACCTGCCTGCGGCGGCAGACAGCAGGGCCCTCCTTGGCTTAAGCATAATTAAAAGGCAGCTCCCATGACTGGCACTTTGTTGTTGTTGTTCTCGTTCTTCTTCTTCTTGTTGTTGCTGCTGTTGTTCTCGATCACCTTGAAAGTAAAAGTCACCTCAATGCATTTTTATGTTAATCGCCAAGCGAGTAAAAACACGAGCAAAAACTGCCTTGCGCGCAAAAAAGCATTAAATTAAAACAAACAAATAAATGAATAATAAGCTAAGAGAATGCGCCGCCAGAGAGCGCCAGCAATTTGCATGCTTACACACACACACACACACACAGTCGTACACAGATGCCCGATCGACAGCAGCGTCTGGTTGTGTGTGTGCAAGCGAGAGAGCGTACTTGCGAGAGAGCGCGCCAATAACAGCTGATCAGCTCACAAGTTATGCTCACAGCTCAGTTTTAATGGGCATGCAAAGTGTTTATTAAACATGGCAGCTACGTCACATGCTAATCAAACCGATTCCCAATTAACTTTATCGTTCCACTTTTTATGCCGATAATTATTGCGGTAATGAGCCGCTGCTCAGGCTCGCTGTTTGTTTATGTAATTAGGCGATGCTTGTTTAGCATGCAATACAATTCAAATTTGTTGTCTAAAACATGTTTTACACTTAGCTTCTTTTTGTTTTGCTTTCCTGTGGCGCACAAATTCAAATTTGAAAATTTACGCGTGCTGAAAAAAGCTTTGAACAGAGTTGAAAATCGTCTTAAGGAGCGAGCCAGCTGGCGTGCGCTCTTCTCGCACTGGAAGCAGCCGCTGTGTGTGTGTGTGCGCGGGCTGTGTATGTGTGCTTGTGTCTCTGTCTGGCTGTCTGATGGGCGTGGCTCTGCGCTCAGCGTCGGCGTATAGCAATGCGCAGACGCTGCGCTCTGAGAGTGGGCGTTGCCAGAGCGACGCAGTCGCACTGAGCAGGTGACTGGAAGGAGCGAGATGGCGTTATGTGTGCTACATGCATGCGAGCGAGACGAGCATAAACAAAATGGCTGCTATCATTCGCCAACTGCCGATAGATGGCGCCAGTGCCGGCATTTGGAGCCCAGCTGCTGTGTCTGCTGCAGCTGCTGCTGCTGCTGTTGCTGCTGCTGCTGCTGCTTCTGGTGTTTTGGCCCATTCGCCAACTGTAAACTGTTTGGCGCGCTCGCTAAGCGATTTGGGTTAGGAGTGTCGTCGGCTTGGACTACGTACGGCCATTGCTGCTGCTGTTACGGAACTTCTCGGCTTGCTGCCCCCGGCCTTGTAGGCGCGCATTTCCGTGCCGGCCACCGACAGTTGAGCAATTTTTCACTCGAGCACAAAATGCCGCCTTGCCGATTTTCACGCTACGCTGGCTGCCACCAACTGTGGCACAATATTCCGGCTGCAGGGACTAAAGTGCATTTTTAGTTAGTCTTGGTGCGAAGCATGGGGATCCAAGGATGTTCTTCTTCGTGTTCAACTGCTGTTGCTGCTGCTAGTTCTTCTTCTTCTTCTTCGACTTCTTCGTGGCGGGGTCGAGGGTCGTCTGCTCAATAATTTTAACATTGTTGCCATAATGAAAGCTTTGCTCTTCATTTAAAGGCAGCCACGTCCTGCACAATGCACGCCGACGCCCGTGTAAGGTCCTTTTTGTGTCCGAGACTCTGTAAAACATGCTTCCTCTGCCGGCGACGACGCCACGCAGCAGTTTGCGCAATAAAATTTGCATAATTTTAAATGTGCGTGTGTGTCTGTGTGTTTGTGTGTGTGTGTGCGTGTGTCTCGACTGTCTCGCATATCCTTGCTGGAATATCCTTACGCATTGTCTACCGATTGCAGCACACACAAAAACAAATGAGTCTCGCGGCGGGCCAAAACAAAACTGCAGCAAACGCTGCCCACAGCTTTAAGTCTACTTTAAAGCAGCTGCACGAGCAGCGAGGGGAGCGAGTGGGGTGAGGGGCTGGCGGGCACTAAAATTTGCGTGCAGAGGGAAGGAGGGAATAAAAACAAAAGACATAAACACTAACTAATCCCAAGTAAGAATAAATGAGAATTATTATAGCTACAAACTAAATTAATGAGACCTAATGGAAAAACACGCATGACATTCGCTCAAAGTACACTGCGAGAAACAGATGTTAACCAAAATTATGACAAGTTAAATATGCCTAAAAGCACAATTGTATATGATATATAAAGATCTAAAAGAAGTATATTTAGCAGCCAATTATCTCATTTAATATATTCATAACATTTTATACAATTTATTCAATATTATAACTATATTTTTGTTGCCGTGTAGTTCTGCTTCTTAGTTGTGGCAACCTGCTTATGTTGTTCATTAGACATGCTTATTGGGCCTATTAAAATGAATCCGGGACAAACTATAAAAGTCGAACCCTTCAAACGAACCCCTTTCTATTTCCGTCAAAGTTCGTTTCGTTTGTTCATTTTTTCTCCAACTTTTTTATTTACTTTTTTTTTTTGCCTACTTTTTCCAACGTTCTGTCAAAGTTTTGGGTTATATTTTTTGTAGCCGATTCTTGTTATTGTTATCAACATTAAATCAAAGCACAAAGACAACAACAATTACAAAAGGCTTTAGCTTGTGCATAACAACAACAAAAAAAAGAAAAAAAAAGAACTGAATGAATCGGAAAACATATCTATAATGGCGCGCACCAACAGCCAAAAAATGCGAGCAGCAAAAAACGAGGCAGCACAAAATTTACAATGTCGTCGGTTTCCGTTCAGCGGGAGCGGCAGGCAGCAAGGACCAGCAAGGGGGGGGGGGGCTGGTTGGGTGGTTTTGGGGGCTGGATGAGTGCCACTCTATGAGGCAGTTTGGGGGCGTGCCGTTGCGTTGCGTTGCTTTGGTTTGGTTTTGTTGTGGCAATAAAATACATCATAACGGTATCATAAGCGAGCGAACAAAGCGAAAGGCGATACACACACACAAACACACACACCAAAAAAACACACACAAAGCGAAAAATAACAACAAAAAAGGCAACGAAAATCTGTGAAAAAAATCCATTTGCAGGGCGGCGACGAGAAAAAAATATTCAAATTTTGTTACGATGCGCAAAAACAAACACAACAGCAACAACAACAACAACAACAACAACAACAACAACAACAACAACAACAGCAACAACAACAACAACAAGAACAACAACAATGGACAAAAAGAAAACAAAGCCTAAAAGAAACAACTGAAACAGAGGCGCGCTATTATGACAACAACAACGACAATGGCGGCCACAGGAAATAGTCACACACACACACACACACACTTGCATACACAGACAGCGCACGCAACTCACACATACATATATACAATATATTTTTAATGTATATGAAAGGGTTTCACGTACCGTTAGTTGTCACTCCTGTCGTTCCGTTGTCCCGTGTCCCGTTGTCCCGTGTCCCGTTTTCCGTGCGTGCTGCAGCAAATAAAATATTAAAATTGGTTCAATGAATTTCAATAACAACAACAAACACGAAATCAAAACTAAATTTCGCTTTATTGATAACGAATGTGATATGTGAATGTTTGATGATATTATTTGAGAGTGTGTGTGTGCGGGAATATAGCAGAGACGTGTGTATGCATGGCAGAGGGGATGAGAGTGGATCCTTCTAAGAAATGTAAAAGGTTGCGATAAACGAAACGAGGTTATCTTTGTGTTAGATTATAGGTTTAAGATAGGCAAACGTACTTATTAATTATCATTTGAAATCTTATCTTTGATATTGTATACAATTTAGATATATATTACTGTAGATATATGTGATTCTGAGCGAGAGAATATGTGTTTTCTTTATAGGACCCACTCTGATTCCATAAAAATATATATAAATTCGCGCTCAGCATCAAATATATCTATTATAATATATCTACCTATGTATTTATAATAATTTATATCTAAATCTAGCCATGACTGTTTGGCTGTCTATCTGTCCGTCCTTCCTTCGACTATAAGACCTAGACAGCAATAGCTAGCAATTTTTAGCGTAGCTTTTCTTATGCGTATAGATCAAGTTTTATCAACGATAAGTCCATGACATCGATAAATATCGATGCCAAATCCTGCTTTTATGCATATCTTGAAGAGATCTCTATAGAGCTCTCTTATAGTATAGCCAGATGCGCAATATTTTACGTTTTGGATAACTCACCCATTTGATTATATTTGAACTTCAATAGAGGTTTAGTAGAAAGTTAACTCAGTCTGGTTGATCGGGCAAGTTTTCCCATAGTCTGTCTCCTCTTTTGCCCTCTTTGGCTACGCCTATGTGCTTGGCAAATACTCACATTTGCGTGCACATGTATGTGACGTAGTCCGCTTATGAAAACACAAACACACACGCAGATACAAATCTGCACACAACTGTCTGTGCGTGTTTGTGTGTGTGTGTGTGTGTGCTCGTACAATGCCGTCAATCTTAACCCTTCTGCAGTCGTGCGTGCTGAGTTCTGCCCCCGCTCATCGCTCAGAACTGATTTGCATGTTGTGCCATTTCAATGCGCTGTGCACTTTTTTTCGGGCAAATCGATAAAGTGCGTTGATTTGGCAACTCTGTCACACAATGTTGTCACATTAATGAAAAGAAGCTCTCAATCTAAGCGATGATTAAACGCATATAAATAAATGCCTGGCTGCTAAAATGATTGCCATCTACAAGACTTTACATAGTTATGTGCATGTATATACACGAATATGTGTGTGAGTGTGTGCGTGTGTATGCACATACGCATACGCACAGGGTTTTTCTATTTGGCGACAGTGTCCACAACAAACACGCACACACGCACACATACACAAAATGGCAACATGGACTGCCGCAGAAGTTTGCTCCCAATTTTCCTTGCCCAACTGGAAATACCTACAGGGGGCGGCTTGGGGGTGTTGAGTACATGACAGGCAGACGAACGTGCGGCATTTGCTGGGGGTTGAAAGGACGCACACGCACACACACACAAACACACGCACGCATACCAACGCACGTTGGGAGCGACAAATAACAAACAACACACAAGCTGAAAGCAGCGCCGCAGCAGGACGCAGTCGGGCGGACGGGCGGATGGGGCGCCCAAGTTCCCATCGGGAGAATGTCGCTTATTTGCATGGCAAGGTGTCCCAAACCGTCCACCTTCTTTTATAGTATTTGAGTTTATTGTATGCGTGAATATTCAAATGCTGCGCGCTTGTGTGTGTGTGTGTGTGTGTGTGTGTGTGCGTGTCTGTGTGGGGGTTGCCACAGCAACAGGAAATAGACGCATGCGTATTGCTCGCATTGCCGTTTTTTTGCTTCCGGTGTGCGTGTGTGTGTGCGTGTGTGGGCTGCCCATTGGGGAGCTGTGCACGTTTGGCCTGCGAAACAAAGCAACGCCAAATAATAAATAATTGCTAGTTGGCATTGAGGTGTAGCAACAACAAAATGCGTTCCCCCAATGTGCCCTTAAAACATTTCAACCCTCCCTCACACCCTAGGCTCTGCCTGAACAGCTCAGCTTTATATTATATTATATATATGTTTTTTTTTTGGCTTCTTGTTCCATTTTCTTAATTAACGCTTACTTGGCAAATGTGCGGGAATCTGCGGTCTTGATTGAAAAACAAGCGACAAACACGGCGTATGCTTGATATTACCCAAAATTCCCTGCGACTTACTTTAAATTGCAAATTCAAATTTGTAGCTTATCGATTTGTGGCCGCTTTAAAGTCTTTACTCAACAACCAATCGGCTCGTGTGTGTGCGTGTGTGTGTGTGTGTGTGTGTTGTCATTTCAAATGGCGTGTCTGTCTATCAGAAGTTGGTAGGCGGCGGGGAGGGGTGCGAGTCCGGTGCTAGTTGCAACCTGTCTACATAAATACTGTCTGCGATAAGGCCTTTGTTTTTGTCATAAATCTCATTTTATGATGAATTGATATGAGAGAGAGTAAGAGCGAGAGAGAGAGAATGAGAAAGGGAGAGCGAGAGAGAGAGAGAGAGAGACAGAATGCAGTCAGACACAAATTGGATACACACAGCTCTAGGAGCCAGTTGTCTAGGAGCGGAGGGTGGGGGGTAAAGTAGCTGAGGGGCACGATGGGCTGATGTTTGAGTAGCTGCAGATTGAAATGTTGCCATAAAATTACATAGCTACATAGATTTTGTGAGAAGACAAAGCGAGCGAAAGAAAGCAGCGAGTGGGAGAGGGAGATGGAGAAAGAGTTGGAGAGAGAGGGAGGCGGTAATAAAACTGGCTTGGCCGTAGGTGTGCGAAATTTGGGCGCATTCTATTAGTAAAAAATCGATAAACAAATTCAAGGAATATTTTTTGATTATTTGATACTTCGGTAAACAATCTTTTGCAATAAAATGTTAAGTAATTCATGCACGTTTTGTTATTGTTATTAATATCATTATTGCTTTTGTTATTATTATTAATGTTGTTATATACTTATATACTTCGGCATATGCTGAGCTTACCTACCTGAAGGATTAGAGACCGAATAATTCGTTTTCAGTTGAACGAATGGACAATAGATAACTAATTTTTGTTGTCTATTTGTTATTGATTCATTTCGTATTGTTATTATTATTTTAATAGATAATCATATTGTTTTTAAAGGCCTATGAATATTGAAACAAACGAGAACAGCATAAAAAGTTGAGAAATTAAATATCTTCAACCAACTTTTATTGACTTCCATATAAACTATTATCACAAAAAAAGTCTATTTCTGCTTTCAAGCGTCTTTTCTAGCCCAGTTCTTAACGTATTCATCTCGCTTGAATGATTGTTTTGACTTCTTCTCTATCTACGTTTCTTGCTGCTGCTGTTGCTTCTTTCTGGTTGCAGCTCTTCAAAATGGCGCACAAATCACACACATTGTCGTCATCGAAACAGTTTCAGTCTGCATCGCTCCGTCTCCGCATCCGACTCCTTCCCCGTCGCCTTCTCCTTCGCCGACTCCGGCTCCGTTTCCGTCTACGTCAGTGAAAGTTATGCAGAGCAGCGACACAGGATAATGTCTGCCTGTTTGTCTAACTGTCCCTGCCCGAGGGCGACTCCCGCCATGTTTGTCTGCCTGACGCTCTGTCTGTTGCCCCCGCAACTCCCTTGCCCCTGGCTCTGGTTCTGTTGCTGTTTCTGTGTGCATGCGTTTGCACCTCATTTGCATAAACGCTCTGGCAGCGGCATCGCCAAACTTTTGCCCACATTGCACAAAAGAAGGCGGCAAAGAAAAACTGTCGGCAGAGACCAGGCTAGACCCAGGCCGACAACTGGGAAGCTGGCAGCGAGTCGAGTGAAAAATGCGCAAACTTGGTAACCAAGTTAGCGCGTTATTTTAACATTTTCCGCTTTGCTGCTGCGCTGCCAAGTGTCTCTCCATCTCTCTCTCTCTTTTTCTCTCTCTCGGGAGCATTGTTCAAGGACTTGGTACAAATCACAGCCAGTTGAAAATTATGATCGATGTGGCAGCAGCCGTTAGTCGCGGCAAACTTATGCGACGGTTTGTCAGGAAATTTGTTAAGTTTTCCGATTGCAACGCGTTGATTTTCCAGCGCACGATAAGTGCCATGAAAATTTCCAGCAGGCTTAGGACTATCGCAGACAGATAAAGAAGAACGAGCTTTAACTTTCAGATTGCGAAGCTTCAGTTGAGATTGGGCAAGATATGGTCCTTAATTTTCTACCTATTTAATATATATATTTTATTCTGTCAAAGCTATTTATTACTTACTATGAAATATTACAATACCTAGCCCTGGAAATATTGTTTTCTTCCAATTTTAGACAACACTTTTCCACACATTTTCCACCCTGAAAGATTTAATGCAATTAATAAGATGAAAACTTCAAAAGTTCTCGGCCCACTTATCTTGTTATTTATATTTTATTTATGTATACTTATTTATTAGTTTAAACAAGCTAGATAGTTGTATTTGTTTATTCAGCTCAAGACCAAGCTGAGCTTTTGTTTTAGCTGCTTCTGTTTTCTCTTCGCTTTGTAGGACCTATTGACCCTTAACTGTAATATAACCATTCAATTCCCTCAGGCCAGCTCATCATTATGCCAATAGGATGCGAGTCTCCCTCCCATACACTCCTCACTCTATCTCTCATTCTCTCTCTCTCTCTCTATCTTTCTATGCTATGAGCCTTTCATGCAAATTGCCTAAGGTCAAGAGCAAAAGCTCTTGCATTTGCTGTGCTCCTCGGCGCCAAGTGTGTGTGTGGCGTTTGTGTGTGTGTGTGTGTGCCAAGTGCATAAAAACTTTCAATATCAGTGGGTCACATGCTCGTCTGCATCACTGATGAGCCAGAGACGAGCCTCCTTCGAATGCGGTGCCAGCAGCCAGCAGCCAGCAGCCAGACTGCGTCTTACTCTTCCGATATTAACAACAAATTATGGCCGGCTCATAAAATCGCACAATAAACAAAAGCACAAATGCTGTGCGCCCTTGTGTGTGTGTGTGTGTGTGCAAAGAAAAAAAGTAACAAATGAGTCAAAAAAAAGCGGAAAGAAAAGTAAAATTTCTGTAATAAAAACTTTTTCGTGATCTACCTCAACGAAGGAGGCGGCAGGCGATGTCTGGAAGAGATGTGATGTGTCTGCGAGTGAAATGGAAAGTGGAGCGCAACGGTATGACACTTGCTCTATATACATGCGTGTGTGTGGGTGTGTGCGTGTGTGTGTGTCGGTGTGCGTGTGTGTGCTGGTGTGAGTGTGTGTGTGTGTACTGTACGATACGCTGAGGGCATAAAAAATCAGCTCTCGTGTAATAATCATAAATTAGTTTATGAGTCGCAGGCGTCGCGTGCGCGTAACCTTGCCCTTCCACGCACACACACACACACACACACACACACACATATGGACACTCAGCTGCAGCCTCCCATATGTATATATACATATATATTTGGCTGTGTATCGAGTTGTTTTTATATATTTCTTTTTTTACGAATTTTTTATTTTTGCAAACTGTTGAATTTTAACGGCTGCTGCATGCATAAAAATGAAAAGTCAACGTGAAAGCAAAGCAGCGTGACAAAGACAGCAATACGAAGAGCCAAAAGAGAGAGAGAGACACAGAGAGGGGGAGAGAGAGAGAGGGGGAGAGCGTGGTCGTTGCGGGCTAAAAATAAACAAATTTGAAATTCTGGAATCGCGCTCGTGTGAATGTCGAAGTGGAAAATGTATTCGAAAACAAATTTTGAATTACAAATCGACAACAACAATAAGTTGCCGACTGCTCTGCTTCAGTCTGCGATGACGTCACCGAAAGGATGCAGCAAGGACAACAAGGCAACAAAATTTCGCACGAGTTTTGCATTTGAATTACGAGCAACGAGTTCCGCTAGACGAAGGTCCTGGCCATGTTGCTGCGTGTGAGTCTGTCGGTGTGTGTGTGAGAGTGTGTGTGTGTGTGTGCGCGTGTATTAGTGCTGTTTGTGTGAGAAACAGCTGATGATTGTTGTTCTGGCCCGGTTAACAATTTGGGCCACTTAAGATCTTAACGCTTTTGGACATCTTTTCTACAATTTTCTGCGCAGCCGCCGTGAAAACCTTTGCAGCGCACAGCACAAAATGGCCGTTAGTCAAGCTGCCAAAAACAGAAATGCGGCTAGTGCGAGTCCTTAAGAAAAATGGCTTTGCTCCTGCCTATTTTCAATTAGCTTGAACGTTATGCGCTGCTGTTGACTTCCTTTTTTCGGTTTAGGTTGCGCTTTAAGTCGTGGCTCTTTAATATTTGGCGCTTCCTCTATATCGACCCACACAAATATATACAAACACACCCACACACACCTACACACACACACGCACGCACAACACCCACTTTCATCATCAGCTCGCTGACTGAGCCTGTGCCGAGGATTCTTGTTAGCATTCGGAGCGGCGCTCACATCGCAGCGCGCGTCTGGAATACAAATGAGGATCGCTTTCGTTGGCGTTGTCCTTGTTGTTGTTATTGTCATTGTGGCAAGGGCACTGGCAGCATCCGGCATTGACAGTCCCCCTCGCCACCCCCCTCCCACACACACACACACACACACACTACTCGCTTATATTTTGTGTATTTGTTTTGCTTGGTTTCGCTCGAGTTTTCAGCTTTCTTTTTGTCGTCATTTAGTTTGTTGTGTTTTCTGTGGAATCTGTGTGTGTTTTTTAACTGCCCGGCGTTGTCCGGCACGTGCAGCCGTGCGTTCGCAAGGAACTAGTTCTTTGCTGCAGTTCGCTCCTTTTTATATTTCTTATAAAAACATTGCTGAATTCGCATATTAATATTTTCTGTAATTATTGTTTGAATCAAAGTTAAAGCTTGTAAATAGCGTCTATATTTCCTTTGATTAGCTTTTATTTTGTTGTAGTTTCTTTGGAACTCTGGCTGAAGAACAGATTCATAGATTTATCTTGTCCGTGGGCAATGAAACTATCTTCTTCTTATTTATATAATACACACATATTTGGTTCCAGCTTTCTATTTGTATTGTGTGTTTGTATTTAACCATGGCGTTTACATTGGACACACACGCAGCACACACACACACACTCAACTCGATGGTCATGTCCATGGTCACTTCCTGACCGCACACACTCACACACGCATACACACACACTGCTGTTATCCTGCGCACAGAGCGGCTCTTGATTTGCACAGTTTGACAAGCAAAAAATGTTGCTGTTTGTTTTGCGAGAAAGAGAGACTGAGATATGGAAAGTAGAGGGAGAGAGAGACAGAGAGACCTGAATAGGGATAGAGTATGTTTTTCTTATTGCCCACTATTCGCTGCTGTCTCCGCCCGACCCCCTTACCCCCTCGTTAGTGCGCCTAATGAGCCAAGTGCGGAGCGTTGACAGTTGGTTGATAAGCGTAAAACCGTAACGAATGCCAATGCCCAACCAGGACACGGCTCGGCCAGAAATGGATAATTAAACGTGAGCCGCACAACGCGGCAACAGTCGAAGCGTATTAATCATTTAATTTACTCCTTTCACGGCACAAAATGCGCCTGCGGCTCTAAGGAAGCTCCAGGCAGCACTTGTCTGCGAGCGAATTAACACCGTCGTCCTGCCTGTCTGCCTGCCTGCCTGTCGTTTCGCCCAGCCTGGCAGACAATCCTTTTCACGTGTCCTCGCAACCCTTTCGTGCCTTTCTGAGCTTAATTCGTTCGGGCATGAAATTTCCGCGTGCGTGGCCTCCAACCCCCCAACCAGGCCACCCTTTCCGCCATTTGAGAGTCGCCACAATTCTTGTAGCTTCATTAAAATAAATTTAAATAAACTACGCAGCTTGTTGCTGTTGTTTTTGTGATGAGAATACCATAAACTGCCAAAGTTTTGCTACTTGAGTAGCTGCTGGCATGAGTAGGCTTCAAGGTCGCCGGTTCAAACCAAGTTGATCGAAATTATTTCGACATTTGTGCGAAATGTTTGCATTAGAAGTCAATTTATTAATTAGTATAATTTAAACATTTGCGCATCATTGCAGAGCAGCAAAATACGCAAACCCCAACCCAAAACCCAGACTCAAACTCCGAACTATACCCAGATCAACCCCTCGTTACGCCTAAAAAGCTGCAATACAAAATCGATGACAAATTGCGGACACGTTACGCGTAGTTGAGTCCAAGACGAGTTGAGCTGTGCGTCTAGTCGTTTTTGGTTACGGCGTGACTGCTAAATACGCTGACAATGCTACCCCGCTTGGAAAGACAAAGCGTGGCAACAACAGCAACAAACAATCTGAACTGCCACCAGCCACCCTGTGACAAAGGCAAAGTCAGGCCAGAACAACAACGACGAGGATATATCAATGGGCAAATTAAAATAACAACCTAATCATCGTTTTAAGACCGCGAGAAAGGCGACAACCAGGGAAGCAGAGAAACACAGCGAGACAGACAGAGACGAAGATAGAGAGAGACTCTACAGCAGAGGGGTGCAATGCTCGCTGGGTGGGAGTGGGAGTGCTGGAGGGGTGGAGGTTGGTTAGCTGCATGGCTGCTAAATGAAACGGCAAGGCCTTTTGTCAACGCTCAACGGCTCAGCGGCTCAGCAGTGTACAGTGTATACCCTGCGCCCGCCCCTGTTCCTGCTCCGGCTTCTGCTCTGAACATCCCTTTTTTTTTTTTTGGTTGTTGCTCTGTTTCCTTTTTGGCATTTTTATGTTCCGGCGTTTGTTCCGCCTTCTGTTCCTGCACTCGGGGCTAAACAATTGCCCAAAGTGTTGGAAGTCAAACGCAAGTGCTGTCAGCCACCGACCCGCCACTAATGCGTCCGCCCGAGTCGCGTCTCGTCGAGATGCAGCACCAGAGACATCGAATTGCTCCCTTGTGACAGGCCAATATAATGCGCCACGGGGCGACGGACGGACGGACGGACGGAGGGACGGGCGTTCGTTTTGGGCGATTGCATAACAGATTGCTGCGCTCATATCAAGTTGCAACCGTGCGTCTCGGCCACGACCAGAGCTATGGGTCCGGCAGTCGCTCTTGTCTCTGGCCCACTGATACGATATGATGGATCGCCTTAAATACCTTTAAATTAAAAGGACGCTCAAAGTTTTGGGGTTGAGCCTCTCGCAGTCGCCCACCCGTCCATATATTCTCGCTTAAATGCGTTTTAATTGAACGCAGCGTGATGCCGCCTGGCCAAAGAGATTGTTCCTGTCGAGAACTGGCCCAGGCCCAAGTAGCACAGTGGAATGTAATATTAGCAAAACGATTGTCTCGAGAACACATTGATCAGCATGTAAGACAATAATGTGTTATACACAAAATAATACAAATTTGAAATTGAATTTGAATGAATTTTGGGCATATTTTATTAAGAAAGACAAACTGAATGAATACATTTTCGCTTTTATATTGAGCACGATTTCTTTAATGCTTTCAAACTAGTGAATTATCTTAACCTGTTGTACATTTTAAGCAACCTCCGCTTAGAGTACCACCACCCGCCCCCGATGGAAAGTCTGTCTTTTCACAATATAGGCTCCCGTTATAGACGTCGAGAGATTGATCATAGGTAGTAATAAAACTTCCGTACGGAATTGACTTGACGGTATAGCACCTCACTCGATACACATCAGGATTGGTCTGTGTCACGATCTCTTCTTTCACAGTTCGACCCCGGATAGTTCTATATCAGCCAATCAGTTAATTAGTTGTGCGCAAAACATAAAGAAATATTGATAGTTAACTTTACTTTAGTATGAACTTGTCACCATCAAGAGGCGTCAGACTAAAGGTTCCTCCTTCAATACGACCAGTTATCTTCCCCGAAGGCGCCGCCTGGGCAAGAGCAACGAGCAGCAGCTATACGGAAATAGAATTTAGACATTTAGAGCTGAGAAAATCGCGAACTTACCAAGCCAAACAGATTTGCTAACATGATGTCGCCGTTGTTGCAGCGTCTGTATCTGGCACTGCACTAAGCTTGCAACTGCAATCAGCTCGTATTTAAGCGCAAATTTCCACTCGGTATTAATATGCAAAAACAAGGTAAATTAAATCATCAGATATTACATATGCATTGAGCTAGTGACCAATTATACCTTGTTTCCGGATTCTAAGTCGTCGATAAAACGAGAGTTGGGGACGTAAAGAGTGAATTTCGCTTCGTTAACACAATAATTATTAGGTAATAATTAATCGTTCAGGTCGGCAAGCCCGACTAGCAGATACCTTAGGCCTAGCCAGAGCTGCCTTTACAATTATTCTAGCTTGATTCTGTACATGTAAAGGAAAATATCAAGACTATTTCTTTCAGAGTCTTTTCCAAACCAATCAATAACTTATTTTCTTGATTTTACCCGGAATCTTCTGTCGATCTACTCCTCAAACTACTTGCACAGCTATAACCAGAGTTAACTCTAGACTAAGAATTCTTTACTCCCAGTCCCATAGTCCCTGTCTTAGAGTATTGAGCAAGTAAGAGAGTGAGAGTGAGATTATGAAAACTGTTTCCACTCGATAGCTAATGTATGACCAAATGGGGATTTGTATATGCCGAACATTCGTACGGTCCATGGCTAGCTCCAGCTGGGTAGCAAAACGATTTGCATAGGGCTTGAAGGGCTTGAAATATAAATAAGTGCAACCGCTAACCAGTTGATCCAGTTATGAAACCAAACTCTAATCACATAGGACATCACTCATAAAGTGCTCAATCGCCGACGCCCCGGCTTGCTGTGGCTGTCAGTGCTGTCTGTCTGCAATTGAAGCGATTTTTTTTTCTTTTTTCTTTGACACTAATCAGATTAGTATCGCCAACGCGTTGGCATATAATTCTCTCTCGTTGCACATGCGAGCCAGACGCATCAAATTGCACCCACACCCAAAGAGATAGAGAGAGAGAGAGAGCGAGAGAGAGAGAACGAGCGAATAGACCAACATGACATGAAATGGACGTTGGAGTTGGGTCTGGGATTGGGATTGGGATTGAAATTGGGACTGGGACTTGGACTGGGACTGGGACTGGGACTGGGACTCTGTCTCTTGGTCTGGCGTATTGAATGACTGCCTGACTGACTGTTTGACAGACACTGATGTTGATGAATATCAAGTGAATCCTTTTGTGACATCAAAAAAGGCCTCCCGCTGGGCGGCCACATAGCTTGCAGCCTTAAAACCATGTGCCAGCGAAAGTGACAGCCACTGCGACGGTGACGGTGACGGTGACGGGGACGAGGACGATGACTGCGATGGCTACGCCCAAGGAACAACGCCATCGGCATCGGCATCGGCACGGGGCCATCGCGGACTTACTTAGCCCACAAAATGCTCAGATTGAAAAACGCAAAAGTTGAGATATGTTCGCCGGCCAGATTGATTGCCAGCGATAGCATGTGGGCCCCTTGTCTAGGGCAAGTGTATAAAAAACTAGAGACAACATAGACAGTGGGGTACGGGGTTAGACTTGAGGTTAGGCACAGCGCAGCGAGATGGCAGATAAGGCAGCCAGCCCGGCGTCCGTTTTCAGTTCCAGTTCAGCCTGTAATAGACAGCGGCAAGGACATGGAAAATTATGAAAGTGTTGGCGTAGAACAAATCGAATTAGACATTGCGTAAAGTTGATGCCATGGCAACAGCAACAGCGACAGCAACAAAAAAAAAGAGGCCGCTATTAAGCGGTTTAAGGCGTAGCGGCTACGGGTGGGTGGAGTGTTCGACTCCTTGTCCCCGGGTTCGAGTCCAGCTCCGTCTGCCATTAGTGCGTGTGATTTCCATTTCATTTCGCTTCGTGACAGTTGGCAACTCCAACAGATTAAAGGCATTTCCCATCGCAGCACGCAATTCGCCTGAATTATTGTTGTCGGCAACCAGTCAGGACAACCGGGACCAGGACCGGGACGCCCACCCAGACAGCCAGGAGCGAGCCAGCGATGCCTCGCGACATGCGTCGATGATACGCAAATGCAAACAAGCAGAGTTCAGCAAAGGAACTGTCCGGGGGGAGCACAGAGTATGGCGATGCCAGAAATAATGCCATGCACATTGTCAGTAAGACAGAGGGAGAAAGAGAGAGCATCAAAGAGAGTGTGTGCGAGGAAGAGAGGGATAGTGTTTGGTACAGACGGGTGTAAGGCATATGCAAAAAGAAGCAACCGGTCGTGCGTCCCTCGTGCCCCGTGTGTGTGTGTGTGTGTGGCGCACTTGCACAATCAGCTGTGAAAATTTTGAAAATTTTCCACGAGGATTTTCGCGACTTTTTGCGTATTTTGCATCAATTTTTATCAGTGGGCATCACCAGGCGTAAGTGGGTCGAGCAGGCACAAATGGTAAAGCAGGAGTTGGGCAAGTTGCTGGGGCAGGGGCGGACACGTTAATGGCAAAGCGACTGCGTAAGTGGCAAAAACACGACAAATGGCGGCAACGTCAACATTGAAGCTTTATGCCAGATGAGAGTGCTCATAGGCCGATGACAATGATGATGAGGGAAGGGCGGTGGGGTAAAGCGATGATAGATTTTGGACTTGGGAGTAAAGTAAACACTTCCTACTTGCTGGCAAAACGACTAAAAAAATACTTGTAAAATTTGACAATAGCAAATGAGCTTATTTAAATATTGGGTTAAGTTATACGAGAGGATCTTATTAAAGAAATCTTTAAGCATTAAGAGAGAAAGAAGAAAGTAAGAGTTATGCATGGATAGAATTCAAAGATTCGTTATCTAAGATTTGAGATCATAATATAAAATGATCTAAGAGTTATCGCCGATTTATTGGTTTCTTTATCTGACTCAGAACAAAAAGCCTAAGGACTAAAAAAGTGTCCTTTATTGTATAGCTACTTTGCGACTAAAGAGAGATTCGGCGAGCTCATGACAGATCCAGTCAATCAGCCTATGGCTGATCAAGAGATGAGCTAAGGGCTTAACCAAGCTTTTCTTGCACAATGAGATGAAACGAGACTCTCATTAGATTAATACATGCGAATGGATACTTTGCTAAAACTATTTCAAGCCAGGATGCAATTAAAAGAAAGTCAGCTTAAGCATCAAATTAAGTAAATGTTTTTGACTTGAACTGAGATATTAAAGTTGGTCAATGGATTCAAAGGCATCGAGTGCTTCTTGACAGCTTCAATTCATTGTAAAATTGGACACATTTAAAGCTTCACATTGCGATTGCTTTCGTAATTGCAGCGCAGCTTGCGAGTCAATGAAAACACTTGATTAATCCAAATGAGGCCAATCATTGCGCTCTAATGAACCAAAACTTGGCCAGCGCACGCACCAGCAGCAGGACCAACCATTCACAGCTCAACCCATTGCCCAGCAATAAGCCACGCGTTGAGCCAAAATATTTTGGGTAACGCCTTGCGTACGGGCGGGTTTTAACCCTTTGCTCGACTGGCTAGGTTGGGGTGGCGGTGGGCTAAAGTACACGCTGCCGCAGTTTGTTTTATGTACATTTGCGTGTGAAAGTGCCGATATTTGGGTGACTGTGTGACGTGGTTGATGTCGCCATCTCAGCCTCGTCGTTTGCCTTTAATCACGTGGAAAGGCGCGAAAAGCAGCGCTTAGTGTTTGCCAAAAGCTTGAGCGCGTGCGATTGTGTGTCGAGAACAGAGAACAGGAGCACGAACACGAGCAGGAACAGGATAAAAGTACAACCAGCAGCAGAGAAGGGTTGCTCTCTGGGCTGGCTTGCTTATCATTAATCATTAATAATGGAAACGGCGGCGTTAAATCTTGTCGATGTGCCATGCCGAATGCTGGTATTTCATTCATGGTACCAACTATGAGCATCAAGGGGTTGTTGCTCTACGGATACTCTGCTGCTGCTCTTCAGCTGGGCACAAAGTGAAGTACCTGTTAATGGGCACTTGGCAAGTGGCTGCTGCTATTGCCTGTGACTGTGACTGTGTAATTTGACCCGGGGCTATAAGTTACGCAATTGTGTGCACTTCAAAAAGCGCAAATTGCACAACAGCGCCACCTATGGGCGGCAGTCTAAATTGCAGAGTGTGAGAATCGCGAGTTGTCAGCGCCGTGTGTCAAAGCGAGAGAAAGACTGCGTTTCCCCTGCCAATTTCTTTTTGCTTAAATTGAAAGTCCTGCGGGACACAGGCCCTGCCGCATTCTGGCATATTTGACGCGCGTAAATGAGTCCTAATGTGTTTTTCACGCAGTCTGTCAAGAAGAAGAGGACAAACAAAAATAAAATGACAAGCAATTTCATATCAAAAGCTGGACCTGTGAATGTGTACGCTCTTTTTTTCAGGGGAATGGAGAGGGGGGCCGGGGGCAGGGTGGTGTTGTGGACGCTGTAGCGACAAATTCAATTTAGCATTTTTAAGTGCGTTCGCCTTTGATCAGCGACAATCGAATTTGCAGCAATAAAATGTGCGAGAACGTAACGAGTGTCCTCGATGCGCTGATGTCCTGTTTTCCTGTCCTGTCGCCTGTCGCCTGTCGCCTGTCGCTAGACCCAACGACCCGACCGACCCCACTGCAAACTGATTACTCTTGCCGTTTGATCAGCAGCCGCAGCCGCAGTCGGAGTGAACGAGCGAGCGACCAGTTAGCCAAATGTCCTGTTCGTTCCATTCGCATTCATAAATATTCAATCCCGTATCGAGCGCAGAATCCAAGCTGCCTACTCAAACTTCTGTGCCCATAATTACGAGCACACACACACACACAGTATATATAGCCAGTAGGCACTACGAGTACAAATTCGAATACTAATACGACTAGAGGAACACACGTTGAGGACTTTGTCAACTGGAGCAGCACACGGCTCATTGGCTGCCTTTAGCCGCGGGCCAAGAATCGAGCACAGATGCTGCACGCTGGCAAACCGAAAGTGGCGGTAATTTGGCAACTACTTCGAGCTGGTCTGGAGTGTGCGTGTGTGTGTGTGTGTGGGCCCACTCCAGTCTGCATCTTTGGCAGCGACAATTGACAATACAATTGAATGTCAGCCGCTGCCTCTTCACACAGTGTGGCAATTACAAGGAGTGGCCCGGATTGGCCCAGTTTGCCTTCGGGCTAGCCATGAATTCCATGCAAGTTTCAGCGCTCAATTGAAGAGCATCAGTTCATTATACCCTTTACCCAAGAAACGGGTATAACAACTAAAGCAGCTGGTGGGCTTAGCTGACTGAGATGAGCCAAAGCTGCTTAGATTGGATTATTGCTGGGCAGCTATAATTGGCCATTGTTAACTAAAACTAATTCATGGTTCTTGTCTTTTAAATATTACACATCCTTCACTTTGCTTAAGAATTTCGAGAAGGTGTCTTGTTTACCTTCGGCTAAGACAATGCTACAGATGGATCTAGTCAAATGACTTTAATATATATATTCTTAGTCATTCTTCACATATTTGACTTGCATTAAAGGTCATCATACAAATCGTTTTCCCATTGGCAAGTGTATTTCGGCTTCGTTGCATTAAAAATAGTCCCTTTTTTGGCATTTAATATCGCTTTTTTTGCGACAGATGTTTGTCTATAATCCCGACTTGGCCTACAATATTTTGGCTGTTTGCTTTTGCGTGCATAATTATATTGCAATTATGTATTAAGTACACAGAAATTGTGATCGATCATGGCCGAGGGTGAGGCTGCGCCTCGACCTGACCCAGGGGACGGAGGGGGTGGCTGCGTTTGGGTTTGGTTTCGCATATGTTGATGTTGTTGCTTCGTACGCTTGGGTTCGGCTGGGTATCGACGGGCAGCTTATGAATTTCTCATTAGTTGACGTTGTCGGGCGGGCCACCTACGCGACGACTTTCTGTGTCCTGCGTCGTGTTCCCAAAACTGTCGCGTGCATGAGCTGATTTTAATGAAAATTCCATCTGGAATAGTTGCGAGCGTGACACAGCAGAGCAACAAATCTGGCAACTCAGCGTATTAACTTCCGATTAACTTTGGCCGGTCAAGTAACCCCTTTTCTGACAAGCCCCTCTGCCAAATGTCCTTTGCCGCATTGGCAGCTTGTGAAATTGGCAAATTCGATTGGCAAAATCGTTTAGTGGATACTCTGTGGATGACTCTGACGGACTTTCTAATAACTGAGGAACGGGGAGGGAGTTCGACAAATGCCGGTTGCCACCCTCTGCGGCATGTTTGGCAGCAGCAGCAGCAGCAGTCCGCCCCAAAAAATTCCAGCATGCGAATCCTTTTGTCCTGTCGCCGAGCAATGCCGAACGCCCTGTCACAATATCCTTTGGGCGACTGTCAATTTTTTCCTGTGTGTGCGCGAAATTGAGTAGCGTTGCCTGCCCTCACGCATGACACGGCCACAGTCACAGTCGCTGTCGCTGTCGCAGTCGCAGTCAGAGTCACATGCGCTGCATGAGTTGGAGAAAAAAGTGGAGGCCAGGACATGGCCAAACGGATTGCAGCCGCAGTCGTCGTCGCCGTCGTCGTCGTTAATCCTCTGCCGGCAAGTGGCACGCCTGAGCGCATTGCCAAAAGTGCACAAGGCTGCCTGCCGCAATTTCTGCGTAAGGACATGCGATTCCGACTCCGACTGCGACTGCGACTGCGACCAAAGGCAGATGTCACAATCGAAATTGAATTAAAGCGCAAAGTAAGATTGATTGTCTGCAGTTCGCCGAGGTTATTGCGTGCCTCGGCGAACTGCACAAGGATATCAAGCTGGCCGGCCCCACACACTCCTTTTTTAAGCGCCTTTAAGATGCCGCCCTGGGCTGGAGCATCTGCGTCTCCAGATTAACATGCGCCAATTCAGGCAAATTGAATGGCTGAAGCAGCTATCGCGCCAGCATCTAAAGGAGCTGGCGCTGTCAAAATTGTGTGCGTACCATAAAAAGTAGTTTTTCGCCAGGCAGAGCCACTGTAAATCGACGGCAAATTTGGTTTAATCAGCGAGCGCGCGCGGAGTCCGGACGTATAAATAGGCGGAGGCCAAATCCCCCAGAGAAATTGAAATGCTTCAAAAACAAATGAAATGGCAACAGGAATGGCAACAAGGATTCAAGTCGGGCGCCTAAATTAGACGGTCGTCTCTCGGTTGGCTCAGTTGGCTGCTGTAATTGCACTAATATATTTTTATTGCTGTTGCTGCTCCCATCCACATGCCTCCCAGCCCAAAAATCCCTGCTCCCTTGCCCTCTTCAGAAAACCTTGGACAGACTTTGAGCACGCTCCCTGGGCAAAGCGGAAGTAACTAAATCATCTTTGACGATTGCGCCTGCCTTCAGCTCTGCCTGCCTTCAGCTTGCCTCTCTTAATAAACATAATTGTGCAAACGGAAACGGCCATGAGATATCCTGGCTGTTCTTCTTTCCCCTGCCCATCCACAGTCTCTTTTGCACTTTTGCATATTCATTTGGGAATACGAGCACTACGCAGGGTGTTAGCCGAGTACGCCCATCCCAGATACCCAGATACCCAACTACCCAGATATCCAGCTACACGCCACCCCGCTGGCAACTTATGACAGGCCATAACCATTTAGCAGGGCAACCCACGGTCGGGCGCAATGATCATAATGGTGTACAACAATTTCGAAACAATTGATTGCGATACAAATGCCCGTTTATTAGTTGGTGTCGGTGTCGGTGTCGGTGTCGGTGGTCACTTGGTTGCTGCTACTCCTGCCACAATCCCCGCTCCTGCTCCTGCTGCTGCTTCTGCTCCTTCTCCGGCTGCTGCTGCAACGAGCGGCACTTCCGCCAGGTCGTGTGTCTTGCCACGTGGTAATCGTAATTAATGGCCACTGATGCCAGCTACTAGTTGGCTCTGGGTCTTCGCCTATCAGCCAGGGAGCCGTGGGAGTTGCTTTGGCTATGTCTAGTGGCCGAGATTTGTCTTGTTTATGCATGGGCCAGTGTTATCGGCGCGATTTTTCAAATGCCGCGTTGAAGACTGGCTGTCAGCACGAGTTATCAGTTGACTCAGCCAGCTCCACAATTGAAAGAAATTGCCCAGCTTTATCTTAATTACATTCCAACGATTAAATTATCCCAAAGAAAGAGGTATACTCTGTGAAGCGCAGCTGTCAATGAAAACATCTGAGAGACCTTAAGTTTTATATTACTTATTTTCTTTGAAATACCTTTTCTTATATTCAACAGTCATGTTTTTAAAATCTTACCCAATCTTTGTCTAATGTGAATTGTCCTTCTATGCGATTTTCATTATGTTAAGACTCTCATACGATCTCACTCGATCTTCATCTGTCTCGCTCTTTTTTTCAATCTTACACTCTCTTAGCAGCGCTTTCTCTCTTGCTATTGTTCTCTTTCATGCTCCCATTTAGTCTCTCAATAAATATTTTAAGAGTTCTATTAACAAGATGGGGAATAATGAACTTTATCTCTGCTAATACTTACTTTCCCTCTCTTTAACTCTCTCTCCTATTTTATACCTCTGTCTTTCTAATGAGTATTTCTAACCCGTTCTCACTTTCTTTTGTTCTTTCAGTAATGTGTGTTAACAAACAAATGACTGACTTCATCCCAATAATAAAATAATAGTACGCATAATTGGAAAATTGCGGGTGAGTGCATATATCCACATATATATTTCTTTATGATTAAGAATATTGCCTTTGGGAATTCAGACCTTGTTCACGGGTTATCTTCCAGTATATGTATATATCTTGAGCAGCAACACAGCAAGAAGGACAACAACACTTTAGATATGTGAATGTAGCCAGTATCGGCTATAAAGATTATAAACAGCAATTGGTAAGTGAATAGAGAGGCACGCTGCAGCAGCAGAGTCAGCTCATTATAAGGTCGGCAACACTTAGCGCCAGGGAAGGCATCGCTTCGGGCTTGGGTTTGGGTTTGGGTTTGGTTTGGGTATTGGTCGTTGCATCGATTGCATCTGGTCTGGTGTTTGGGCTGTTGCTGCTGCCAGTTGCTGTTGCTGGTTGCTGGCTGTGCACGCTTTTTGGGGCCGACTGCAATCGCGATTTGACTTTGTAAGTCGTCGGCTTTAATTATGCCCGCGTGGTGTTAATGAGATCTTTAGGAGTTGCCGTCGCGGCTGGGTCCCTTGCATGCCCAGTCGCTGACTAGTTGTTGTGGCTCAATCTGGGCACCAGGGCAGCGGGGCGGCGAGGCAGCGGCTGCCGACTGCATTCTAAGTGGCGCAAAAGTTTGCGTGATTTAAAGGGCTTCATTAAGTTCGTGAATTCGACTAAATCACGCGCTCCAACGCCGGCGCATGTCTTGACACCCCTTGGCCGCAATCCGGCTGCCTAGGTCTGGACCTGGGTGCCAGCCCAGTCCGAGTTTAAGCATTATATGACAGCGATAAGGTCGAGACCTGGCCAGAGTCTTGCCTGCAACTGCAACTGCAACTGCAACTTGCAATGCTGCTGCTACGCACTTCCGATCCTGGCCAGCACGCCATATGACCAAGTCGCCAGGCAAACCGCAAACAGGCTGGCCAGAAATTCTTGGCCATTTGACAGCTGACGATTTATGTGCCAGCAGGGAGCCACGACGGCTCGTCTGCGCCTTTTTACCAACTACAACAAAAACAAACAGTCCGTCCAGTCGGACGTTGACGAGCCGGATGAGGACGAGTGCCTGTCTTGAAGAGTCTGCGACGGCGACGGCGACTGCGAATGCGACTGCCTGTCCCGCTGAATATGACAAAAGGCGATAAGATCTACGAGCGCTTGTTAAATGCGCTCTGTCTGTCTCCTGTCTTTGATTCGTATTTTTCGTATTGTTTCATCAAAAACTTCACCGTTATGCTCATTAAATCTGCAACAGCCAAAGCTGCGCTGCCCCATTGTTTGCAGTGCCGCAATCAAAGCAAAAATGGACAGAAAACAAAAAAAAAACATTTCTTTTAAACAAGCGCTTCCGGCGTTCTGCGAAAAATGCGCGCCCAAAAAAGCACAGCGCAAACTGCAAGCCCCAAAAGAAGCAGAAAAAAGAAAAAAAAAATGAAAATAACCAGAAGCAAGCGCAGTGGAAGTTGTGTCAATCAATAGAGTTTGCTCCTGCTGCTGGTCCAGTGTGCGTCCTGCATGTTAATGTGTCCAGCTGGAGTCAAGGAAATCGATATTGAGCTGTGCGAGAGATTCCTGGACATCTACCGACGACATTGTCACGCGCTTAGGTACTCGCCGATATGTAGGAGTTAGGGATTCCGGCTACCGGCTACGCTATACCGCGAGCAACGAGTTTAGCCATGTGCCCGGCTAGCTCCGCTTGTCTGTTGATTTTATGTGCACGCTTGGAATTTGTAAATTTAAAATGCTTCACATGCCAGTCCCACACACACACACACACACAAAGACACACACACGCACAACCTACATCTGTGTGGGCTGCTTTGACCTGCTTAAGCTGGAAAGCAGCTCCTGCTAATGTTGGGCATCCTGGCATCCATGGTGCTCCACCTCCTTGCTGTCGATTACTTGTTTACCAGCGCCAAACAACTTAACTACTTGGCGTCGTCCAACTTTGATTGCTATCGCCGAGCCGGGCAAATCAACTGTTTATTTGTCAAATACGCATTACACGCAGCCAACAACAACAAAGCCATGCGAACACAACTGCGAACTGTTAGACAAATCAACAAAAATAATACACACACACACACCCCCTCTCCACACACACGCACAAATAGCTGACGCTGCACATATGTATGTGTGCGTATATCCCCCTCGAATCGGGCCTTGGGGTAAACGCCCCCCATATCAAAGACGTTGACATTGCTCTTGATATTTTAGGCGTTAAGAACGTATCCCAGCCACTAAAAAAAAAAGTAAAGTAGAAAAAAAACTGACCCCAGGCCAGTTGCCAACTACAGGCATTGTTCGACCCACGCTCTCTATAAACAATTTACACTTTTTTTTGCTGCTTGACCTGCCCCCCGACCATGAACTCTGCTCCAATAGTCGGACAATTCCTTTGGGTAGCGCATTTGGGCTGCACTTATGTCAGCCTAATGAAGATAACAGCATAATTTGCCAAGTTTTCTTTTGTAGGGTGTGTCCACTGTATACACCAAATAAAATCAAAGTTCAGGGCGCGTATTGATGGCGAATTGGTTCGGCATTTGGTCGCTGCCAGTTTTATGTGACCATCTTGTGATTTGTCTTTGGTCAAAGTCGACTCTTGATAGCGGAAATCTGTTAGGTGTTAAATGGTCAGACTAGATAAGTTGCCCGCTTTGTGGGTGTTATGTGTGAATATGCGGGGGCTGACCTATGCACAAAACCAAGACAATTGAAATAGTCATAAATGGGCAGAGCAGAGATCTATTTGATGGAGACAATTGAGAGAAATGACTAAGTATGACTAAAATTGCCTCTAAGTGAGCTCTTAAAGGAGCAAATAGTAAAAGTTGGTTGGAGAATTCGAACTAGCGACCAGCTTTTTCAAGCAAAAGATAATAATTCATCTCTTGTCTTGTGGTGTGTGCAGCATAAGGTTCAGCTTGTGTTTAGTTAATATTATTTGCAAGGAGGTTTGAACCAGCACATCAACATTTTAAAACTTGATATGATTTAGTTGTTCTTGCCAGCCTAGTTCACCTCAACAGGTGCCTAATTAGTATGAGGAAATAGACCTAGCATTATTTCAATTAACGAAACTCTCATGCACAAAAACCTTGATTAATAGTATTGTAATTAAGTAAGAGAAAGGGAAAGTTCTTTAGCAATTTTTGAATACTTAATCCATTGAATTCATTTATGACTTAAACTTATGCAACGAGTCAATTAGCTAAACGAGACTCCTGAGCGCTAATCTATTGTTCTGCTGTAGGACATCATTTGTTTCTTGTTATACCGAATCATTCATAGTTTGCTTTTAGGGGCTGAAGCTTGTTTTCGGAATGACCACGTTGCTCTCTCATTTCCATTTACCTATATACATTGGGCTATTGTTCTCATGGCTCTGCCTTATCCCTTGGCATTCACATGAGCAAATTTCTGCTGACTAAACGGAAAACCTCGAGAAATCGAAGTAAAATGTTGCTGGCAATTTTGCCGTTGTTCTCCTTGTTGATGGCATCTTTGTTGTTATTGTTGATGTTGTTGCTTTTGTTGTTGTTGTTGTTGTTGAGCCAATTTACTGACAATTTTGCAGGCACTCTGCCCCAATCTAGACGACGCTATATACATGCTATATATACGTGTAACTGCCATGAAGATGACGAGCCACAGCTCAGTCAAAGTACCTCGTGCCACATTCCGCATGCCTCCTGCCTGCTCCCACGCCCACGTTGACGCCTTTGTTAGCTGAAATTTAATGAAGTTGGTTTAATTGAAGTATGGCTGCTGCCTCTCAGCACTGTTGCACCCGCTTCCCGTTTCCCGCTGGCCCCTGCCCGTTGCCTGCTGCTCTCTATCAATAGCATGTTGCCACTCCGTTGCGCCACCACCGCTCCCACTCCCGCCCCCCACTTGCAATACAGAGTGTTGTCTTTGCCCCTGGTTGCTGTTGACTGTTTAATTTTACAAATTTGCTACGCAGACAACAGTGTAAAGCATTTCTGTGCCTTGTGCCTTGCATCCTTTTTTGCATCCATTTAAGGCAACTTGGCTGGTTGCCTGAGACTGGGCGTGTGTGCGTGTGTGTGTGTGTATCTATGTGTCCGCTGTCCGTTAAGTGTGACAGTAACCATACGACACACACGCAAATATTTTCACGATTTCATTCTCTGTCATTTGCTGCATGCCACAGTGCGCTTCAAAATTATTTTTTGCTTGAGCAGCGGTCGACCTGCAGCAGCCCCAGCCCCAACCAGACGGCCAGCCTGCCAGCCAGCCAGCCAGCCATCCATCCAACCATCCATCCAGGCATCCATCAGTTTCACTTAATATTGACGCCAAAAATGCGCGCAATGCTGACAAACGATACGAGGACGAGGAACGTTCAGCCACGACTGGATCGCCGCTGGACCTGGCTGGCTGGACTGCTTGGCGTGCTCATTCTTCTATCCTCGAAACCAACTGGAGGCTGGAGGCTGGAGCTGGCGACCAGAATGGCAGCGAAACATTTGCTGTGACATTCATTAATTATTTTATATGGAATTCTACGCATTGCCACGTACACGCTGGCGACATCGACATGAAACATGTCTAGGTTACCTTCCAGCTACAGTTCCAGTTCCTCAAAGTCTGTCTCGAGTCTTTTCCCTGGCCATTGGCTACATAGATGGCCATTTAGCCATATCAATTAGAGGCGACATTGTTGTTGTTGTTGGCTGGTTGGTTGCGTAGTTGGTTTTGTTGTCCGCAGCCAGGGCCATTGATAACCCAAAAACTTGAAGTCTGGTCTCGAAATTAACTTGGTCATCTTGCTGCACTTGAGTCAAAATCTGGCGAGCTGGAGTCTGTTGGAGGCTGCAGCTGGAGAGACGGCGTCACTCGTTTTGTCTTCGTTTCTCGAGTGGCTGGGCAAACAGTTGGAAACAAGCGAAGAACGAGCAAACGGCAGCCAGCTACAACAACAACACAAACGACGGCGATCTTGTCGAGAGAAGTGTCTGCCCTGCGTCTCTGGCGAGTCACTAAATAAGCACTTTATGCGTCCAGCCGGGAGCCAGCCGCCCAGCATTGAGTCATCAACTGGGGGCTGCCTGACTGCCTGCCCGGCCTGCTGCAATCAAATGCACTCCAAATACGAGTGCGGAGGAGCCAGACAAAAGGCGTGTAACAAATATTAACAATGAAAATAATAACACTACAAGTTGCTGAATGAACCGAGAGAAAGAGAGAGAGAGAGAGAGAGAGAGGGAGAGAGAGAGAGAGAGAGAGAGAGCGAGAGCGATTGCCTTGGAGGATTCTCAATTGGGTTTACCTTTACGTTAACCCTTTACCCTGGCACAGCACTCGATTCTCGAGCATGAGCTTGCAGTTATTGTTATTGGCGTCGATCGAAGGTTTAAGAACCTGGGCTAAGTAAACACGTGTTAATGAGTGCCAATGGGCCGAACCGGACTCGAGCATGGACTCGAGCTCGGATTCTACTCTGGGACTTCATTGTGGGTGGGCGTCCCAACGGAAGTTTGTCCTCTGCTGCTGCTGCTGCAACACATTGGAGCACTGGCAAATTGATAAACGCCATTGGCAATACGCTACCCCATGCTGGCATGTCGCCCTTTCAGTGTGTGTGTGGGCAACGAAGCATGCATTGCCAGGAGAGCGGGAAGGGGAGCAGAGTGGGCGGGGCAGCCAACTCGCCGTTATGAAACATGTCGCAAAAGATTCCAGCGCTCGAACAGGTAATTGGATTGACACTTTTGGGTCTGATGGGTGGAGGAGGAGGCGGCAGCCAGCAATGGCGTCGAGTTGATGAGGCCTCGTTGGTGGTGGCTTGCCAGCCCCGATGATTGCGTTAGTTGCTGATGAGTTGGGGACACCTCAAAATTGATGCTCGCGGGCACGGCCGGAGCGACAGACAACCAGACAACCCCCCAATCGCAGCCAGAGTCGGCTGGCTTTAACTTTCGCAGATTGGTCGGCCACAGCGGGCGGGGAAGCGACGGGAGGGGATGGGAGGGTAACAAGCGACTGCGAATATGTTGTGTAGTCTTAGTTTCAGCTTTGCAAGTTGCAAGTTTGAGTTTTGCTTGGATATAAATTCTGGAGCTGTTTTCTAATTTGAGCAAGCGTCAAAAGTTGACAGGCGCTTGTTTGCACAGCGCACGCGACAAGGCAACGCAGCGACAGAGCGAGAGAGCGTTGCCAGATTGACATGTGATGCGCGGCGACAACCCTGTCGCTTAGGGTTGGCAGCTGGCAACAGTTGCATGTTTGGGTATTGTCTGTATTGTTTCAATATTTTGTGATTGTTTTTTAATTTGCCTCTAAATATTGACTTAGTCCTAGTTGTGCGTAATGCGGACACGCGCGGACAGTGGGCGTGGCAGCGCGCTTCTGTGTGTGTGCTTGTGTGTGAATTATTTGCTGCGTGACTGCGCAAACATTGAAAGGATTTGCAAAAAAAATAAAATGGCAATGATGAGAGACAAAGAGACAATGGGAGAGGGAAAGTGGGTGGGCTGGGAGTTATGGCAACATTTCAATTGGCATTTGTAGGGGCCGCGCGGGCTCACTGTAGTCCGGCAATTTGTCCATTTGTGTCGCCGCTGACGACACTTTTGCATTTGCCAAGCGGCGAGTGTCAAAATTTATGGCGATAACTGTCGATAGTTGCCGCATGTGTGTATCAATGTTGCTCAACAGGCAAAGCGCCCTGCTGCCAGCCACTTACGTAAGCAACAGCAGCAGCAGCAATTCAATGTTGCTGTCAGGCAGCTATGCCCGATCCCCGCCAGACGCCGGAGCTCGTAACTGCGACAGAGACACAGACTGAGACGGAGACCAAGTCCAAGCCAGGCCCAGTCGACACTAGTCGAGACAGCCATAGAGATAAACACAGCAGCCGTGGGTTGTTGTTGTTGTTGTTGTTGTTGCTGAGCTGCAGTTGCAGTTGCGCTTGTGAGAAATGAAGGTCAAGTTGTTGTTACTTTTGCTGTTGTTGTTGGCGGCGGCGGCGGCGGCTGTCGTTGCCGTTTGACATTTCATATAAACTTGTACAAAAAGCAGCCAAACAGTCAACAAACAGTCAACCAACCGTCGGCGTCTGTTGCGAGCTGTCTAATGAGAAAATATTTTAAACGTTTTACACGCTTCCTTTGCAAATTTTGCTAAGCATTTGACATTGAACGTGACATTGTTGTTGTTGCTGCTGTTGTTGTTATTATTGTTGCTGTTGTTGCTGCTGGCGCTCAGCTGCAGTGATTACGCGATTTATATAGTTTTACCTACATAGCTGCATTCCATTAGCCAGCAGAGTCAGCGTCAAGATTGCAAAGCAAACTAAACGGCGCCATAAACAGGACCACAAAGTGGCCAAAGCGAGCAGAAGGAAGATCGGGGGGGCTAGCAGAGCAAAGGGAAATAATAAAGAGAGTCCTTCAGACATCCTGCTAGGCAATTAAGAAAAGTAAAAACTACTCAAACGACAGCTAAATAATATTCGAAAATATATAGAAAGATATAGTCAGACTCGACTTCTTAGTGAATAACAGCGCATGCTGCGTTCCTTGACAGCCAACTGTGCAAATTAGACAAGACATTGGGCAAGTGGCACTCAATCACCGGGTCATTGAGAGGTCAAGTTCCGGCTAATCAGGCAGCTGGTTGGCTGGCCATAAATAAATCAAAGCCAGCCCGAAAGGAACTCCCCACTCATAATGCTAATATGGAGTGTGGCCTCATGCGAGTCCTGCCAAACAAAAATGCGAGGCTAACAAAAATTACGTCTTTCATTAAGTTTGGCCAAAGGTCATTAATTATTTTGAACTTCGGTTTTTGGTGGTCAAGGCGCAAGCTGTGCCTAATGAGCATAAGATACGGCTACATATTGGACTCACTGTGCATCAATATATGGCTGTGTGTGTGTGTGTGTGTGTGTGTGTGTGAGTGTGAGTGTTAGTCTGAGTGGCAGTGTGAGTACTCGTGCATATTCCTGTCCAGATTAATGTTAGTTTTGGGCTCTTAATTACCGTACGCGCCCGTGCGATAAAGCTTATCACTGGTCCGCCTTGCCTTACCCCCCCAGCCCCTCACTGATTGCCCGGCCCCGGCTGTGGCCTCATTGATTTATAGTGCGCTATATGTTATTTATATCTAACGTGGGCCTTGTAATCGCCCGGGCGCTTACATATCGCAGCCACTGTGCGGCTTGTTGTTCGCGCCCCGGGGGCGGCTTAGTCAACAGCGCAAAACCAGTTACAAGTCGCAGTGCAGTTGTTTCTCATGTTATTTATAGCTAATTAATATTACTTATAAATGCAATTCTATAATTTAGAATATATAGCGTATTGCATTCTACATTAAAGCTAACAAACCATTAACAATAACAGCCACAACAGTCGCTAAAACATGTTTGTAGTCACGCCGCAAATCAAAAACAAAGCAAAAAAATAAAAAACAATATCACAAATATCTTCCTGTTTAATCACACGATAAATCATCTTTTGTGTTATTGTTGCTTTTTATTGTCTATTTGTGCTGTGAAAACAAGTTCCACATTCAATGGGAAATGTAAACAGTAAATAGTAAATAGTGAGCACTTCTATGCGCTTCTCAAAGATGTTAGCAAGCTAGACATGCAAAAAAGTTAAAGTCTATATAAAGAACCAACTTATATGGTTATATTCCTTTTAACTTGTGGAAGTTATAAATTCATATGGTATATATATTCAAGGATTTGTAAAGACTTTATGAAAGAATCATCTTCATACCAGATGTTAATAGTATTTTCCTGAGTATCTGCTTCTTTTCACAAGCCGCAACAGAAAGTCAACATAGACAAACTTTGTGCTAATAGTTGGATAGTGTAAGAGTTTTGATGTCGATGCCATAATTAATTGATTACCCCTACACCGTTTTTTATGGCTCTCCGATGCTCTCGAGTGCATTGAGAAGCGCAATTCAATTGCCAAATGACCCTGGCAATGGGAGTGGGAATGGGAATGGAAGCCCATCCCGAACCGCATCAAATACAGAATAATGCGATCCACTTGGTAAACAAAGCGCTGTTGGCTAATTAAACGAAAGCTTCTCTGCTTAAACATTGATTGTGCATTAAACTGCAGGCCAAACAAACAAACACAAATATACGAATTCTGTGAGCCCAAACAACAATTGTGGGCAAATTGTGGGTGAATTAGCGCTCGGGCCCAATGCCTAGGCACAAGTGCAAATATTTGAAAGCCAACAACAATGACGACAATTGAGCATTGAAAGCTGAAGTTGAGAGCAAAAATGTAACAGATTGCGCTGAGCAACACCTACAACAAGTCAACCCTCGGGCCAAAACCTGGCAATGGGGGCGGACGCAGGAAGTAACTAATTTGAGCAACCCTTGTGGCAAACACCTCCCAAGAACAAAAAGACAAAAAGAAAAAAAAAAGAAAGCCCAAAACCGAAATTGAAGTTGACATGTGTATCCTTTTCATTAACTCGCGACGCTGTGGTGCGGTGGTGCGGTGGTGCTCTGCCGTGCTGTGCCATGTCCGTGCAATTTCAAAAATCCAAAACCGAAAACTCAAAATTGAGTTGTACTCGCCCGAGTGGGAGGCTGTCAGCTCGAGCTGGCAAACTGACGCGCACTGACAGCTCCACCACACACCGCTCGCCCCTGGACTAGGTTTTAAAGTGTGTGCGCCTGTGCGGGGGTTGGCTCACGCAATATTTGCCATTTGACGACCGCAAATTTGATTGCATTTCATGGTTTAGCGGCGCGTAGGTACAACAAACCAAGGCCAGCAACAGGACGAGCAAGAAGCAGGCTGGCAGCAGCCTGGAGTCAGGAGGCAGGAGGCAGGAGTCAGGAGTCATAGCAACCACCGCACCACATTTATTAGAACATAATTCAAAAATTTCCACCCGCATCAAAAGCGAGCGAGCGAGCGGCGGCCATTGGCAATCATGACTGGAGGACGACTTTATACAATGCCACTTCGTTCTGATGTTTCAAATTTGATTTAAACACTTTAAATTGGATTATGCTGTAGGCAAATTTCTCTGACCGAACTGAAGTAATTGCAACATTGTGTGGGTAGCTATGTGTGTGTGTCTGTGGCTCCATAATGACAAAGCTCGTCTAGGGTTTAAGGCAGCATCAGTATCAGAAGCAGCAGCAGCAGAAAAAGCGTCGCTCATAATGACACTTAGTATGCGGCATGCAACGTGGCAGCAGCTCAGTCACGAGCCCAGGGCGGCCATCAACGCCATCGTCGACATTCGCCGCATGCATTTAATTGCCAAAATAAAAACACACGGCCCAAAGCCACAAAAAAAAAAAGAAAACAAAAACAAAAACGAGAAGGCAACCAAAAACAAACAAAAAGAAAAACATAACCGAAGCCAGTGAAAAGCGTGTACAATATGCGCATATAGGACGCCATTTTCATGAGGACAGCGGCAAACTACACGAGGCGCCACATAAAGTAGCGCTCCCAAGGCGATCCAAATGCATGTGACACGCTAGGCCAGCGGCAGCAGCAGCAGCAGGAGCTGGAGCAGGGGCCAGAAGTCGGGCTGTCAGCCAGCGCGAATCCACTCGAGTCAATGAGGCGTCAAAGTTGCTACGCGAGCTCGCCAAAAGTTGTAAAATTTCAACAGCGCCTGTCGCACAGGTGCCCGAGAGAAGGAGAGTGGTGGAGAGTGGGGAGGGGGGAGAGACCCCCTGCCCGCTCGCTTTTACTGGGCTACACACATGTGCGCTTAATTGCATGTGCCTTGGGGTTGGCACGCCAAAGAAACCAGAACCCAAACATACGAATGCCCCCTCCCCCTTCCAACGCAACACACGACTCAACTCGAGCTGAACTCATAAAAGCCAGCCGCAGAAATCAATAAAGCCAAGGTGCCACCTGCCATACCACTCTGAGGGGTGCTGTAAAGGGGGCTAAGGGGGATTGACTCTAAACTTTAGAATGTACTTATTTCAGCCGCAACACGCATTATGGCCACATATCATGAGCCATAGACGTGCCGCATCGATGAAACCGAAAACGAACCGAAACCCAAGCCGTAAACGTAAACGTAACCGTAACCCCAAGACCCCCAAGGCCCCCATTATTCCCCCCTCCCCCTACCACCGCTCTGCACACAATTAACAATTGCGTCGTGCGATTTAATCGAGCAATCAAAAGCGTTTGTCATTTACTTGTCAAAGGCAATTTTCAATGACACAAAGCGCCTAATTATACAATACGCGATAGATGCGGGAACGAGTACGAGTACGAATACGAGTACGATACTTACAATCGATACCTGATGAAAACGGCGACTGCCTGGCGAGGCATTTTTTTGACAGCCGCTGTCAACGAACGGTAATCGGCGACTGTCCCCTGACAATTGGATATTTAAAATTGTCAATTGCTGCCGTTAGAGAGTTTGTTAGGCACTTGGAGAACGACTCGGCAGAACCTTTCGAATCGAATCTTGAACACGTGCGCATTCGCAATTAAATGCCGTAGAATTTCAGGTATTTGCTGTTAACTGCGGTCAATTGATGGGCTTTCACTGTAAAAATAAGCAAGAAAGTTGAAGCAGCTCAGTTTAGACTGTGTGATCAGTTTAAGACATGTGAAACAGTTGCTGTTAAGACTTTTGGTGGATTGGTTTACAATTGTAACTATTTCCACGGCTTAAGGCTCGATCTACCTCAGATATTTAACAACTTTCAACTTGCTCAACTCTCAAACGGAAGCACTTGGAAGTATATTACACAAATCCAATGTACGCTTCTCTCTCTTTAAATGAAAGAACATAAAAAAGAAAAGCTTTAGCCAGCTGCTAAGACAAAAGGATTTTCACTTGCAACGCAATTTTCAGTGCTTGGTAGCATTTGGTAGAGCATCAATAAACGCAAATTTTATGACTGCCTGGGCGCGTTAATTTCAGAGGCTACAGTTGCGTGACCAAAGGACTCGCTAATGAAGACATTGCACGGGCAAAAGGGTTGGGACTTTTGAGTTTCTCGAAGTTGGGTTGGGGCGGAGGGTATTTCGGGCTACCCTTTTGGGTTAAATGAAGTCGAACTGGCACGCGAAATGAATTGGCGGCGTTTGTTTTGGGCTTAGTAGCATCTTCGACGAGGCATAAATTTTCCTGACTAAGGCGCTGGATCAGGCTAAGGCTAAGGCTAAGGCTCATTTGGCTGAGGGCTGGCATTCAAGTGCCATAATTCTTAACGCAATCGGGTAGTGCGAGAATCCTTGACTCTGACTTTGGCACACAATTGTTTTAATTTCGCTTATTGTGCTCGACTGGCTTTAATATTTTAGGATTTGCCAAAGCAGTTTTTTCGACACATCCGCCAACAGCTCCGACTCTCGCTGCGCTCGACATTTATTGCGCATATCGTTTGCCTCTCTCGCCCGCCGCTCTATTAATGTTTAAGTGGCAGTGCGTCCCTTAGGCTGACAGTGCCAGCATCCACACACACACACACACACACACACACACGTACACACACTCACTTACACACACGCACAACTGCCTTTTGTTGCTGTTTTTGATTTGCCTGAAAGCCTCCGCACGCCACGCAGGACTCGGCATCGGCCTACGCCAGCAAGCTCATATTTTGTATGGCAATGCGTCCCGGAATTCCCTTTTGCGTACGTGATCAAATCAACTTGAAAGGATAATATTTGCCGCCTTGTTGTGGCTGTTGCTTGCAGCCCGGGTCCTTCCTCTGCTTTTTCCCGTTTTCATATCTGTGCCTTGTATCTGTAGCTGCGTCTGGGCCTGATTGGCCTGGCTGCAAACGGCTTAAAGCTGCAATTTATTTACGAATTTATTCATATTCACACTTGCAAATGAGTGAAAAAGGGCTACACCCCAACTATTGTCTGCCAAAGTGGGTGAGAATCGCAGAGAGAGGCGCACCTTTATGGCAAATCAAAGGCAACAAAATGGGACTATGAGAAGAGGCGAACAGAAAAGTGGATTTGTTAAGGTGAACGCTGAGTGTAAATGGAAAGTCATCTAAACGTTGAGTTTGAGAAAGGGAAGGGCTGCCAAGGTTTATATACAAAAACCTAAATCCAATTCATATAGATCGCAACATCTGCTCATAATTTCTTTAACGCTGTTTTCGCAATAGTCTTTACATCGATATAGGTAAGTAGGGTAAGAATAAGGCATTTATCCATCAATTTCTTGGCTTGATTCTCTGTT
Organism: Drosophila kanekoi; assembly: GCA_037075305.1. NCBI lineage: Eukaryota > Metazoa > Arthropoda > Insecta > Diptera > Drosophilidae > Drosophila > Drosophila kanekoi. Next base: position 8,332,250 of record JBAMCE010000141.1, read on the forward strand.
AGCGAAATTCCTTAAAATTCGGAAGTAACTGAAACTTTCAGAAGTGGCATAAGTTAGCTTCTCTTGCTGTGTGGGCCGGTAATGGAGCGGACGGTAAGCAGACAGGCAAGGATGCCCTGTTGGCCTTCGGGCACATGTCGCACTAATCCGAAAGGACAATATTGAAAAGTAATAACCCACAAAAACAACACACACACACATTCACTCACACACACAAATGTACATACAAAAAGACCAAAGTGACGAGGGTGCAGGGCAACCGCAAGTTGCAAAAACATTCGGCTATCTTTTTAGCCAGAGCGCAACGACTTTAAATCCTTTTAATTCACGACAGGCGTAAGGATAAATGCTGCAAAAAAAGGCGAACAAACGCACGAATTGATATCAAGAGGGAAAAAAGAAGAAAAATTGCGCATAAAATGAGGCAGCGGGAAGCAGCGCACAAAATAAGATCACGTAGCTGCCGCCCAGGACGCAGAGCAAATCGAACCAAGACCCAAACCCAAACCTGAAACCAGACCAGAAACCAAACCCAAACCCAAGCACAGCAGCGTGTAGGCGCAGAGAATGGCGCAAGTGAAGCATATAGCGATTGAGATGGGAACCGGGACAGGCCCACAGAATGTGCTGCTGTCATGTGTGTTTGTGTCTGTGTGTGTGTGTGTGTGTGTGTGTGTGTGTGCGGGTCTGCCCGGCGGCGACGGGCGGACAGGAACAGGGCCAGCGAATTGGCTGCAATGGCAGCCAAAGTAACGAAGCAGCCAGAGTCAGACTTATCCAGTGCCAGTCGCAGCTCCAACTAGCGAGTAAGTCAATTTTGACCGCGGGCTATTGCGTTAGCTGATGAGCAGCAGGAGAGGGGCAGCAGAGCAAAGCAGGGGCAGGGGCAGGGGCAGCAGCAGAAGCTGGGCAGCAGGAAGGCGAAGGCAAACGCAGTGCAGTTGTATTGATTTCCTATGGGCCAAATCGCCAGGGAATGCGAACCAAAGGCAGTTTAAACTTTAAGTTTTATGTGCAACTGTTGCAAAAAATATAAAAAATAAGATAACAAGGGGGGATGATAGTGCTGCAGGGTCGTGGGCGGGGGCGGGGGCGGGGGCCAAGGGGTTGCCAGTTGATCATGATAAATCAATGCGTGGAAAACTCACACGTACGTTAAGAAGACGCCGAGGACGCAGCGCAGGCTCACATATAGAAAGTTTGAGAGATAGAGAGAGAGAGAATGAGAGAGAGAGAGAGAGAAAGAGAGGGGAGAGAGAGCGTGCCGAAACGTGACGCAATTTACTGCCAGCAACTTGACTTAAGTTCCAGTTGTAGTTGCTTTCACCCCCAAACAACCCCGGGGCGCAGGCAAACTGGCTCGTCTGCCCGCTTTGGCCGCTCGTCTTTTTTTTTAAGAATAACAGTTACAGTTATTTTTTTAAGGTTTAGCTTAAGCTTTTGTGTAAATAAACGACCGCAGTCGTGCCACCACCACGAGGACGCCTTCAACTTGGCCCGGGTCTCGTTTCGGGCAATTCATTCATTCAATTTACGCGACACCCCCTTATTGAGGCACGAGGCAACTCCCGCACGCACGCACATCCACACATATACAATACATATATATATACATATATTTATATATATTCCATTCTCTGGCCGCAATTTATATTCAACTATATGTGCTCGCTCCTTGTGCTTATTGGGTCGACTTTGCTTTTTAAAGTTGACTCGCGCTTTTCAAGTGCGCTTTTGACTGGCACATTCGGGCCACTGTTGCACGTGCAACGTGCCACAATTGCGGCCACGTGTGTTTTGATTTGCAGCGAACGGCACTCGCTAATGCCAGTCTTCCAGCGCCATTGCACACGCGAGCTAGGTGTTGGCCAGGAGACGTTCCGCAGTTGCCCGGCGGGCGCATGATGCAGCATTAAATTGCCGCATTGTGTCTGCCAGGCGGGAGATTGGGCTTCGACGGACAAACTGGCTGTGAAGGCAGCTATAGCTATAGCTATAGCTATTTTTTATTTGATTAGCTTAGCGCACTGACAAAAGTCCTGCGGCGACGTGTGGCCGCCGGATTTGATGAACGGCTGCTTGGCCTGCCTCTGGCTCTGGCTCTGGCTTTGGCTCTGGCGCACACTTGATTAGTAGCCCTCACGCCTGGGCCAAGCTGCTTTTTAAGCTTAACGCTGTCAAAATATTTTTAGTAATAAATTCCCTTTTAGCATTCGGGCGAGTGGCACAAGTCAGAAAAAAGTGCCACTGGGAGAAGAAATTGAAAGGAAATGAAATGGAACGAAGCTGGCGCATATAAATCTAGTTTAGCTGGCGAATAGGACGAGGATGACTAACGACAGGATAAATAGGTGAATGTAATGAATGTAATGAGCAGCAAGCAGAAAAATGCACTCAAAGCAATGGAAAATTTGTGGACCTTTCTCTGTGATTCTCATGTGTGAATAGCTGCAATATTGCAACTAAAACTTAGGTTTTTGTCTGCTTCTTGAATAACTATTTTGACATTTGTTGGCTTTAAATGAAGTTAAGGTTGGATAATATCTGTTTACCTTAAAACTATCTACTCCAAGTACCTTCTCGTTAGTTTCCTCAGCAAACAGTTGAATACATTTTACTTGCTGCTCCATAATTTAAATGGTATTTCCAGTTAGTTTCAGATGCTTTACCTGTTACCCACACAGCTGCTCCAAGTAGTTCGCCAGTTGACCCCAGCATAAAGAATAACATTTGTCATGTCCAAAAATGTAGCTGGGTCAACGACCCAAAAATCAAACAACAACAACAACAAACAACAATAATAAATGCAGAGAACGACAACATGAACAGGCAACAACAAACGCTTAACAACACCCACACACACGACATTCAAATTGACCAACACTGGATTATTTTAAGCGCCATTTAATCAACGCTTGCAGCTTTGCTTTGTATTTAATTTGTCTTGGAATTAGAATTTTAAATGAATGTCATGTGTGTGTGTGTGTGTGTGTGTCTTGATTTTGCATATTCAAGCGCAGCCAGAGCGACGTCTGTGACGTCATCAGCATAATAACCAAGGCACATGCACGTTAATTATACGCCATGTGGTACGCTCGCCATTAAGTGTTGCCATCTCACTCATTGAAATTATTAATTTTTGTCTGCACGCTGTCTGGGTCAGCAGCACAGTCGGCAGCTCAGTCGACAGCTCAGTCGACAGCTCAGCCGGCGTTGAGGCTGAGCATAATTTAATTTGGATGCACGTCGAGAGAGCGCCGCCAGAGACGAAGGAAATTGAAATTCAAATTTCAGTGGCTGCCAAAGCTGCGCAAAAAGCGTGTGGAAAATGAAAATTTAAATGCGCGCCACACACATTCTGCAGTCGCTGTTGCCGCTGACGTCGCAGCCGGCTGCTGCTGCTGCTGCTGTCCCGCTCGCACTCGACCGGCCACTTAAACTATTCATTTATACAAATTAATTCAATTATGCGTATTACGTACGCGCCTGTAAAGCGCAGTCGCTGGCATCTCTCTTGCCTACCGCACCCGCTCCCGGTTGCCCTCTCTTCGTCTCCCTCGCCCGCTGCCTTACAATTTCTGCTCGCGTACGAAATTTCACTTTAAGTTAATTGTTCAAGTTCAAGTTCAACGTAACAACATAATGCCATACACACACACACACGGAGACTGAGACAAACACACACACACACACACTTGCACAACAGTCTGTTGCATTTTGTGCGCTGGCAGAGCACAAAAAGTAAAAATTATAATAAATTATTATTCCTTTTCGTTTGATTTTTATGCAGATTTTTTAGGCGTTTCGTTTGCGTTTTGGCTTCGCTGCTGGCGGCTGTCTGTTGCCGGTTGCCAGTCGCCAGTTGCCAGTTGCTTAACCGAGTTCCCAGTTCCGTTGACGGGTCTGCAATTTGTTTGTTATTGTTTGGGCAGCTGGATGCTTGTTGTTGCTGTCGCCGCTGTTGCTCCTGTTTCTGATCCTGTTGCTTGTGGAGACTCATTGGATTTGTTTACCATTGTGTGTGATTTACGAGTAGCTGCCAATAGGATGATTAGAGACGCCTCTCTAGGCGATTCTCAGCAGCAGTGTTGACTCACAAGACATGATATGCTTCCATAAGAGACGATTTAACATGCTTATCGGAATAATTGTCGCTCTCTACTATACATTTATGAGATAGTTGAGGTAAAGTTGATTTTACTATGGTGTTAATAGCGGAGACAGAATTATTTATGAGAAGGGTATATGTTCCTCAATCGCTGATAGATTAAGATTTTCTACATATTTTGTAGCTTACTCAAGGGCTTTGAGGGCTAACTAGTTGCTACATTGTTCTTATCAAGCATTCAACTTCTGCTGCTGACATGCTCTTCTTACTTTAAGTACAGCTTGCTATTGACTTTTGCCACATTTTGAACAGCTTTGTCCTTTATATTTTGTTTATATATTAAAAAGGCAGCTTTTTAAATTGACTTTTTGATAGCTCTTAAGTTAAATGTTTCACTTCCGGTTGCTGCTCGCAGGCGCATCAGGCAGAAAGCACTCGAGCAATCGACCACCCGACAGCAACTGGCAGCCTGCTGGCAGCAGACACAAGACAACAACTAGGCAGCAGATCGACTGCACAACTGCAACTGAAACTGCAACTGCAAAATTCCCGCAGGCACTTGCCAGGCAATTTGAAAAGCGAAATGACGACGACAACAACTGCGACAGCGACAACGACAACGACAACAACAACGAGAAGAACAACAACCTGCAACGTTGTAGGCCATTTGATTAACAAATGGCCAAACGCAAACGAAATTGATCGAAATTCGCCAAAGGAATACATAGCCTGTGCACAACGAGCAACCGGATGGAGGACAAGGACGTGCTCGAAACGGAGGAGCTGCTGCCACTGGCTATTGGCAACTGGGCCTACTAGAAACAGAGCCCAAGTAAATTATGGCAAACAAGTTTTGGCCGGCGGGCAACGATTTTGTCGCTGCGCGAAACGTTCCAAGCTATGAGCTTACATAGCACGCGGCGAATATCTGCTGGCTGGGATCGGTGCGCCAAGAAGGTAGCTTCCTAGATGTTGTCGCCGAAGAGATTGCAGCAATTAACGCTAATTAAATGCGCTTCAGTTTATGTTTCATGTGGCGATATTTCAGTTGTCTAGCGCGATAATTAAATCGCTGGACATTTGCATAACAAATTTGCCACGAGGCGAGCGAGCGACAGAATCTAAACGGGCCTTTGCCAATGTTTGAGCACTCTCCAATTGGGTTCAAGTCCACGCATTTGTTTGTATACCGCTCACAGCTGGTTGACTGGGGGATTGTGGGGGCAATCGGGGCTCGGTGTAGTAGTTTTCCGGCTGGCATTTCACTTTCACTTGGCCCGTCAGTTTGGCTGGAGGCGAAAACTTTGCTGGCGCTGCGCAACATCCTTTGCATACGGAAATAGGAGCACGAGGACACATTGTCCTCCATTCAACTCCGTTGGTGCTGCCAACCTGACCGAAATTCCAAATGGCGCGAGTCGGCAGCTGTGTGATGACGTCGACGGGCCACCGAACGCCGCTTGCATTTCAAAGATGGATTTTAATATTCTGCATGTGTGGAAAGGTCGCTGGCCGACTGGGAGCATGGCTGCTCCACAAGTCGTCGCTAGCTGTCCTCTCACTGGTTGCATCCAGCTGCATCCGTTTTTCTATCCTTTTTTGCCTCTGTCGTGTTGCTGTTTTAGAGTGTTTTCTTTTTTTGTTTCCTTGGCTTTTTTTTTATGTAGACGTCACCTTGATTTTGCTGGCAATGACCATGAATATGGATGGCAGGCCATGTGGCAGCTTAGCCCACTTTGCATGGCCATACGCAAGAGTTCTGTTGGTCATAAAATGACTTAAAAAACGAGCTATGCGCATTTTACAACACATTCCTTAAGCTCTGGCCAACACTGGCCACCGAGATTATGTTGCTCAATTTGTTGCTGTCATTGTTGTGGTTGTTAAATTTTGATTTGAAAATATGGAAATGCGGCCACAGGACACACACAGGAGGACATGGCCAGGACACGACAGGACGTGGCCAGCAGAAGACACACACGCACACACACATAGATACACACAATAAGAATGAGACCAAGCGGAAAAAGCACAAAATTAAACTTAAACGCTACAGGATGCACGGCTGGAGGCCGACGCAGAGACATAGACATGCCCTGCGAGAGACTTGGACAGAGCGAGGAGCGAGGGAGTGGGAGTGGCAGTGGGAGAGTATAACAGGACAAAGGACAATGGTAGTGGACAATGCAAGACAATGCCAGTTAATATATGAAGATATAATAACTTCCGGTAATTTCAATTTTATGACTTCGCTCTCGGAGATGTCAAGTCAAGCTTTGCTGAGCCCTGAAATAGTGCATATATCATGCGTATTGTGTAGGGGAGGAGGGTGAAAGGAAGGGGGCGGGGGAGTTGGGTACTTGGACAGCCACTTGGCTGGACATCAAGTTAAAGCCGGGCGCTGCTTAGGACATAGGCAAATGAATTGCGGAGTGTTTTGCGTTTGAAAAGCGTGAAAAATTTGTGGAAAAAAGCAAAAAGCGAAAACTGCACATGTCAAAGGTGGAGAGAGGGGGAGAAGAGGGTCTCGCTCTGGATATGGATCTGGCTCTGAGGCAGGGCAGTTCTTTAACAGAGCCGGGGGCATGACGAACCCAGGTCGATGGCTGTCAGTGGCAAGTCAACTTCCAAGTCATTTTTTTTTTTGCTGCTGGCACGGCTGAGCCCCGGCCGGAACATTGTAGAGCTTCTTCGGCGGCTGCTGCTGCTGCTGCTGCCTCGACACTAAGAAGCAATAAACCTAAAGGGAAATGTAATAAACGAGAAAATCTTGTACGTGACCAACCGCACCAGGGGTGCACAGGCATATCAGGCATAGCTGCAGAGCTGTAGCTTTAGCTATCGGGGTTGGCCTGGTTGGGCGGCAAATGGACTTTTACTGAAGCGAAATTGCAAAAGAAAAGCCAAGAACAGAAGAAAAAAAACATCAACGGCAGCGGAAGCAGCATTTTAAAGCGTAACAGGAAAAAACCGAAATTCAAAATAATATATATAGATATGTGTGTGTGTGTGTGTGTGCCTAATCGATACCGTGTGTGTGCGTGCCGCACATGGCCCACACGGAGAGGCGCAGTGCCAGAGTCAGTCACTACTTAGGCACAATTTGGATGGTTATGGCAATGGCACTCCAGAGACCGGAGGACGGAGGCCGGAGACCGGAGACCGAGCTCAGCCAAGAGGCAAACAGCCACCAAATCGATTTCAGTGAAGCGTTTCAGCCAAATTCTTCGAATGAATTTTTAGGTTCGCCTGGGCGTTAAACAAACTTCGGCACAACATCGCTGATAAGCGATGCAGCAGCAGCCGAAGAAGAAAAAAGCAAGCCAAGCTTGCAGCTGAAGCCGTCGCTTACGTGGAAATCAAAATGCCAGCTCGCCTGGCCATATGGCCATATGGCCATATGCCCAGCGCAGCTAACTGACCAAACGAGCCACGAGACGTTTTGAGCCTTAACTGTGATTTCTTTTTAATGGCGTGACACTAGACAACAACAGCAAGAACAACAAGCTGCACAACAAGGCTTAATTACTCAGTCGGAAATCGGCCATCGAGGGGCAGCCAGCCAGCCAAGCCAGCCGATCGCTCGGAACACCCAGGCAGGATCTGCAGCTGGCTGATGCGCCAGCCGAGATTTGCATGTGGACACAGCATTCGCCACAGTCCACACCAGAGTCCAGAGGGCCCCCCCAGGGCGGGCGCATTGGTAACAGTAAAAACCATTTCAGCGGCCATAAAAATTGTAGCCAGGCTTTGGCTAAATTGTCATAAGGCGATTTGTACAAACGCGGCCATTAAACCGAAGCGCATTGTTAATAAAGCGTAAAGAAAAAAGTTAAAACTTTGCATAGCTAAATAAAAATGGAAAAAAATGAGCAAAAAGAAAAGCACAGTGAAAAACCTCCCCAAACAGTTGTTGTAGAGTTTCAGTGCGCGACAATTTTAATTTAATGATGCGGACTTAGTCCTTGTAATGGCCGCATTCTCGTCCCCCGTCCCCGTTCGCGTCCGCGTCCACGCTGTCCTCGTCCTGTTCGTCCTCCCGCCACGTTTGTTAAATTAACAGGCGCGTTTGTCATTGAGCGCAAAGAATCGAAAGCAAAGGAAAGCCAGCGAAATCCGCATAAAAATAAAAATACAAATAAAAAACAACATAAAAGCATATGGACTCGCACTCGGCAACAACTGCAAATTAATTTAAATGATTTTTATGATGTCATTGCGCAACTGAGCCAAACTCCCACCCACTGAATATGCCTAGACAATAAAGGCCAAATTGAATACATATATATACAGAAGATATATAAATATATATATATATATATCTATTTTTACAACAAAAATGTTGCCAGCTGCCCTTTTGCTGCTGCAGTAGCTACGAGCGGTAACGAAATTCACGGTAGGAGATAAAAATGTAGCAAATCGAAGCGACGATCAACAACCCGAGGAGGTGGCTTTGAGGGCGGACCAGCCTCAAAAAGCTGGGAGACCGCAGCCGAACAGGCCAAAGCAATTGGATGCGCCGCAGCCGGCAGAATGGAAGCATGCAGGCAGGCTGGACGCCAAATATTGCACCCAATGCAACGCATCTTGACATACCCTACACTTGAATACGATGCATTTTGGTTAACAGAGAAACAAAGGAATTTCTCTTTATTAAGTCCAATTTAATTATTTCCTATCAACATAGTCTCTATAAATATATATTTATATTGCAGGCTCTATCACAATCTCTGTATTAGTTTTTGAATGTCACAATCCAGTTCCAGGTGGAATTTTCAACCCCTTCAAACCCCTCTACAAATTGGAGCTGTCTGTATAGATACATGCCAATATATTCCTTAACTCTGATGAAGGACAATTTTATAAGTGTTTGAGAAAGATTAAGATATATCATACACCTTCCCATAACGTAACAAGCTCGCTCTTCCATTGGTAATACCCTCCTTGCAGGGTAGATTACTGTGCTGTGCTGCGCTCGAGTCTGGAAGGCAACGAAACTGAGACAAATGTGATAACCACGCTGCGATATACGAGGAGTATTCAGGTCCGTAGCCAAAAGACACGACGCCAACGATGACGACAACAGAAGAGTAGTGCGCGGAGGGGGTGTGCCAGGGGCAGGGGCAGGTTGGTAGGTTGACTGCAACGGGGGCATCATTTCATGCACGGCCACTGAGAATTTATTGTCGATTTGGCGAGGTGTATCGACAACGCAACTGCTACTGGGCACAGAATCGCACAAGCTGGAGAGGGAGCTGGCCACAAGGCGAGGGCATGCGAACGGGATCGGGCGCTCCTTGGCTATCGGGCAGCGTAAATCTGCATCCGAAAAAAAAAACTCTTGTGCTGAGGTTTTAATTTGTACGCCGCTGCTGCAACCGTTGCGGCTGCTGCTGCTTCTGCGCACAGTCATCGCCACTGTGGCATGGGGCAAGGTGATGAAGTTAGTGGGGCTCGACTTTGGCGTTCCTCTTCCTGGCCTGCGCACACAAGTTTGTTGATGTGCGCACTGATAAGCGGGTCGGGCCAGGCGGTGGCAAGTGGCGGCGACTCCAACTCCAACTTCAACTTCGACTTCAACACTGCTCTGACATTGTGTCCGAGGCCGAGTCCCGGTCCCCAGTCCCCAGTCCCCAGTCCCCGATCCCCAGCCGTGTGTGCGCATTGGCGGTCTGGTGTGGCTAACTTTGCTATTGGGCTTGCGGCTGCTCGGCATGATAAAGCCTCCAAAAGTGTGGATTATTTCATTTTGCAACGTTTTGTAGCCGCCTCGTCGCGCCTCTTGCCTCTTGCCTCTGCTGCTGTGCCTTGCCTGCGTCTTGTGTCTCAGATCCAGCTCCAGCTGCTGCTGCTGCTGCTGTTGTTTTGCGGGTAATGAATAAATTTGCGCAATTTGTTAAGTGAATTCCTTTGTAGCGCGATTTTTTACGAATTCGTTCGCCTCTCTCTCTCTCTACCTCTCTCTGCCTCTTTCCACTGGCGCTTTCATTCTGCTGGCCAAGCGGATACGTTGGGAGTCTGCGGCATCTGTTTAGAATGCGGTCTTACAAATATGCAGCGATCCTCGGGTTTGCTTTAGTTGAAAACAGTTCCTCTATGTTCTACTGTTGGGTCTTTAAAATGTCCTATTACATTCATAGTACTCGTAGGTGCACTTCCTAGAAAGTCTAAAGAATTAGCTTTTCCGATTTGCATCTGGATTTAGTCTGTATTCAAAAGCAATGTAAATTGTTGCCTATTAAAGATATCTAGATAAGATTGGGAAAAAAACATTATCATGCAGAAGATTCTGAGAGAACGAACTATTCCAAAATGTTGACATGAAGAGAGCCTAGTAACTTTGCTAAAAACTATCTTATTTAGATGAACGGCAGTATTCTGTCCATGGCTTGTCGCTTCGATGAATTCTGTATACAGAATTTCTAACAAATATAATTATATTTTAAAAGATCTAGACTTGAGTCTGCAACCTGTGAAGCTATCTGGCAGCATATCCAAAAAAGGCTACACACCACACAGCAAAACTGATTCAGCACTCAACTCGTCTCTAGCCCAGACCCTAACCTCAGCTAACCCTTGCTTGCATTTGCCATAAAATCTGGGCACTTCCGCTGGCAGCGACAACTACAATAAGAATCCGAATCAGATGCCAGCCCTGGCTGCATCCAATGCGTTCGTTCACTCTTCCTGCAACAATTTCCGCTTTGGGTGCAGCAAAGTCGAACAAATTCAAATTAGAAAATCCCAACACATAAATATCTATGCATGCGCTTGTAGTTCGCTTGTACAACAATAGATGTCGCTGGCTGTGATTGCCGCTCCGTTTAGCCCACAAGTATCACTCAAACGAAAGGGTTGCAAAATGCACCCTCTTCTGTGTGTGTGCATCTACGAGTGTGTGTGTGTGTCTGTCTGTGTGTTGTCTCTCGCTGCAGTTGTGTGCGTGATTTTTGTTGGAATTCAAAAGATTTACAAATACTTGTGCACTCCTTTAGTTGTTGCGCCTCAGCTGCACTTAGGCAACTGTGCGAGTCTCCGTCTCCGTCTCCGTCTGCATCCCGTCTCTGTCGCCGTCTCCGTCTCCGTCTTTAAGTGCAGGCAACCCCGTGCAGCATCAGTTCGCTGCCTGCTGCCTTTTGGGCTCTCAACTCTGGTCTGAAGCGCGCGCTGAACCAATAAAAATCTACGTCCAAGTCATTTTTAAAGCAGTTACTTGTCGTCAGCAGAAAATTTTTACCTCTTCACTTTGCCTGCACTCACACACACACACTCACACACTCACGCGGGAGTGTGTACTCCTCTGGTTATCCTTTTGAGCGGTTTCTGCTTATTTTTTACAGCACCCCAGCGTCTTGTCAGCGAACCTGCGAACCGCTCGAAATGTTTGTTTTGTTGTATGCTCCACTGTATTTGTCTTTGCGTTCTTCTTTTTTTTTTCTCCACATTGCTCGATTTTTGTTTATTTCGCTGACGAGGCAAAAGGCGCCATGAAATTGTCAATACAGAGCAAAAGAGACAGCTAGAGAGAGAGAGAGGGAGAGAGGGAGAGCTCATACGAGCGCGGGCATAAAAAACACAAGCAGCAGCAGCCAAAGGACGCACCCACATTACCAGCACAGTGGATTTTTTTATGGCGGGAACCTCAGCTCAGCACTCGAGGAAGGGTTAACAATGGCGCTTCGTCCAGCTTCCTCGGCTCGCCGCCCACAATTGCCGCTGTCATATGCAAAATTGTAACAGACGCGGGGCACGAGGGAAGGGAATTGTTCTAGGCAAGATGTGGCAGGTCTGCGGACTGGCAGCAACACTTTTGATAACATTTTATTACAACGTACTCGTAGGTGTGATTTTTATGGTTTTTGCTATGCTCAACGATTTTTTTTATGTGCCCAGCAATATCGTCCTTTATTCCTGTTCTTGCTCCCGCTGTCTGTTGTCTATGCTGATTGCGTTCCGCTGCCTTCTCCAGAGCAGTTGAAAGTGGGCAGCCCAACTAAATGGGTTGATTGCCTGCCGCGGGGAGGGGAGTGCAGGGCGTGGAGCTGCTGTAGTTATGTGGCGAACCGCATTTGATAAAAATACGCTGATTAGAAAAAAATAAAGTGACTTGCCACGAGAGAGCTTAAAGTTTGTGCAAGGCAAAGGTTCAAGAGTTAAAGGTTCAACATGTGATTGAATTGGAGCACTTATCCAGATGGAACAAATTTGATTGAATATTGTGGAAAATTGATAAGAAGCTAGTTAGAGAGGTAAAGAACTAGCAGATATTACCCGGCGTCGCCCGAATCAAACATTTATTACTGATAATGCAAGTGTTAACGAAATTGCTTTTGGAATTCGCCAACTTCAAACATTGCTTCAAGTGCACAAGAAAGATTTCAGCATTACATATTAGTTATTTAAATCTAAAGAAAAACTTCTGAGCGGCTTGAACTCTGAACTTTGTGAGCGATATTTTTAATAACTCTTCAAAAAATGCAAGTATTTTGCCTGGCTTCAATCTTTTCTACCATTTCCCTAGTTCTTAATGCTGTAACCACCAGCTGGAAAAGCGTCCGCTTGCGCATAACTAAACAATCCTCCAGGATGTGCCCTGGAGTTTCTTGAGTTCATGTCGCTCTCACACAATTCGAAGCTTCTGGGGAATACCATATATATTAGTTAAATATCATATCCAGGTGTTAAGAGGCCATGCATTGCATTTGCGCCCAGCAAAACTTGGCACTTCATGCAGCAACTCATCCATTGATATGCGTATATATGTATGTGTGTGTGTGTGTGTGTGTGTGTAGGCTAGGTAATTTGTCAGCTTGGCTGCTCTCTATTTGCTAATTAACTGAACAATCGGACAATAAATCACCCGCCATACAACTGGCTCCCATGTCAACTGCTGATTTTCACGCCGCATGCAATTGCTCAGATTTTTTTCCTTTTTTTTGTAATGGCACTCAATATAAATATCAATATATGAATTTTACAGCTTGTACCAAGCACAGCCCCCCTTCCCCTTCCCCTTCTAGCTCTACGAGCAACTAACTACAATAAACAAAGACAGCAAGCCGCAAGCCCGACTTGAATTATTCATATGCCAAATACAAAATAAAAACCAAAATAAATTATAAGAAATACATTCGAGAGATTCACAGCGTAAAAAAAAGTATATAAAGACCCAACAGCGGCAAATAATTATTCATTATTATGTACAAGATTTGCGCATAAAAAAGGCGTGCGGCCGCGCCCCCCTCGACTGCTCCTGCTCGGCTCTCTAGTTTAGTGGGTCAAGAAATCCAGTTTATAAACATTCAAATGAATACATACAAATGACGTCTCTGCGTTTATGGTGCATAATAATTAGCCAACTTGGCTGGCGTTAATGTTGTTGTTGCCGTTGCGCCTGTTGCTGTCCGCCAAGGATCAAAACATGAGCATTAGCATAAAATTAGAATTTGTAATTGCGGCGGCGCAACAGGCTGAGGCGCAGGACAAACGCCCAGCCCAGCCCAGCTCTGCCCATTGTGGCATGCGTCGCGCGCTTTGCTTAATTAAAATGCAGCCAGAGGAGCGAGGAGAGTCGCCGCCAGCAGCAAGCGGAGGCAGCGCAGCCAGCGCAGGCAGACAGCAGGCAGCGCCTGCGCAAAAGGACAACGCGTCGCCGTCAGCTTTTGAATTATTCAAATGTCAGTGTGACTTTTTTTTTGTTTTGCTTATTTTTGATTATGCGCATAATTTTTCGTAGGATTCTCTCTCTGCGCTGTTTGTTATGACTGGGGTCTGGTCCCTGGCAGAGGCGCGCGCGCGCCTAAGCAAGCCACATAATTAAGCCATAACAATTAGCCGCAAGTGGCGGGCAGACACAGCGGAGTCGCAGTCTGTGCCACACTCTGGCAGGCAAATCAAATCTGCCGCTGCTGCTGCTGCTGCTGCTGCCGCTGATTCGATTTCCATGCAATTTTCATTGAAAGCACGGGAAATGTCATCCATAAACAACGCCGCCAGGAAAAAAGGGTAACCGGCAAATGTTTTCCAAGTGGAGCTAAGCTCGAGCGCTTGTCGCACGATGGCATTTGCATGTGTAAAGTCATAAATAACGAGACAACATAACACTTAAAACACACACAGATACACACACACACACACACCTACTTGCACACATACACAGACAATGGCGGATATATTGCTGCCGCTATCGAGATGCGATGCATGACAGCAGCCCCAAAATGCATGAGCTATGAGAGACAAAGAAAAGCAGAGAGAGAGTGTGAAAGAGAGAGACAGAGGAAGCGGCAGAGAGTGAGAGAGAAGGACAGGTAGATAGAGTGTTTGTTTTGGGCCCCACACATATCGCAGTCTGGCCCAAGCTTATCAAATGCAAAATAAAAAGAATTTATTTCGGTTAGGAACTTTGCTTGCGGGTTATGCAAAAATATTCGCAAGGCCCTCAAAAAGGTGGGGCAGCAAGTGGGGCATAAATAAAAATAAGTAACGAGCGCCACACAAATTGATAAAACAGTGCAAAGAAATTGCCGCACAATCATAACAGAGACAGCGAGCGGCAGAGGGAGAGCGAGAAAGAGAGAGAAAGTGAGAGAGAGAGAGCGAGAGCGAGAGAGAGAGAGAGAGGGAAATTATTGAACAAAAGCGTACGGCACAAAAATGTATGAAATTGAATTTGATAAGAATGGAAAAACAAATTCTCAACTAGGTGGAATTGCTGAATGCGCTGCAGAGTGAAAATATAAGAAGATGGGATATACATATATTTCGAATTATTTAAGTATTTTGATCTTAAATACTTGATCTGTATATACTATTATAGAATTTACATTTCAAATTTGGTGACAGTAGTTCTTAAAACCTAAGAGATTTGCTCAAAAAACAGGAATTCGCTGTTTACCGATTGCTTGGAAAGGGAGCAGGATATCGCTTATCGAAAACAAGCTCGTACTGCCCGGGCACTAGAAGGTTACAAGTTCATAATCTTTAGCTCTTATGGGTTCTGAGTTCTACGCGTTCATAAATACAGACAGACAGCCGGATGGACAGAAGGACAGAAGGACAGGATATGGCTAGATCAACCCGGCTATTGATGCTGATCAGAAATCTTAATGTGGTCGGGGAAGCTTCCGGCGAAGTCATCTAAACATATCTTTAGGAAAATTTAAGTATATCTGTTTATAGGCTAAGCATCGAGAGAGGGAGCACGAAGCTTAGGCATCGAACCACCATAAAGTCAAAACATTTGAGATATAATATATAATATGATATGACCATATTGATTTCCATGAAAATATTCAGATAAATATGATAGACGGAATTCTATTGCGAATAACAAATACTAAATAATAGCCAAGGTAAAAGTTGTAGACTCAAAGGTTTTCTGCTTCGTTAACTTACACCACATAAAAATTAAGAACCCAGCCTCAGTACAGTATGAGAGAAAAGCGAAATGCTTCCATTATTCTGTAGAGCTTGCCAAAATATGTGCAGGGCACATGAGCTAAACCCTTTTTGCATACAAGCAGAAAACACGGCAACAAGAGTAGCGAATGGCAAAAAATTTGTAACTGCCCCCCGGAAAGAAACAAAATGTAAGGAAAATAGAAATTGAAAAGTAAAACTGAAAATAGAATTGGAAAATAGAAAACTGGCTACAATGCTTCGACAGCAGCAGCAACAGCAGCCGCATCGCAAATAAATTAAATTTTCTAAACGATTGTGCGGAGGGGCCCAAAAGCACCTAAGGCAGCCGCGCACCCGAAACGCGAACACGAAGGGAAAGGAAGAAGGTATGTCCTCACAGGTTCACAATGGGATTTGCATACGCGAAAATGTGTGACAGACCACCAAGTGTTGAGGAAACGCAACGAGAAAACGCAAACGGGCAAATGCAAAGATTTCCTGCTTTTCACTTTTCCAGCGTCAGTCTCGAATTACGCAATAATAGCGATAAGGCTTGCCCAAGGAGTTGCCTGCAGAAAGGAGTTGGCTGGCGAAATTGTGTTTTGCATAAATTAAAAATTAGCGAGGCGGACGAGGCATAACCCTTCGAATAGCTGGCACCCATGACAGCCCATTGAGGCAAAGGTGACGCATTTATGCATAAATTAAGGATCAATACCGCCAGCTCGGGCGGCATAGGCAGAACCTATCCAGCCCTCCGGGCCGCCTCGCATTTACATTTGCATTACAATGGCAAACGTTGCCGTTGCCAAAGGTTTTTGCAAAAAGACGCGAGCACAGCAGTTCCTGCCGATAATAATAATGGGTCATCCATTAGGGGCTGTTGTTGCCGCATTTCGCTGGCTGTTGACGTCGCCGGGCAAAACAGAGCAGCCGCAGACAAGCCAAGACAAGCCAAGCAGCAACCCTTAAGACGGCCAGCAACACAGATTAGACGTTGAACCCGTCCCCGGCACCGACCCCTGCCCCGACCCCTAGCCCGACCTCGAAAGCCGCGCGGTGCTCGAGCTCTAGTCCGATCGCATCTCGATCTGGCAGTCGCCTTTGATGTCACATTTTGTTATTTATTTCGGGGCAGCATTTGATTTGCATGAGAATGAAGAAAATTGATATTTGGTCGGTCTGAGTTGTCTGCACTGCAGCGTCTTCTTTCCGAAGGGGCACACGTGTTGCCGGCAAGGGGTGCAAGGCAAGGGTTGAACGCCGTGCACGATCACATTGTGAAAATTATGCAGATGAAGCCAGTCGAGCAACCTTTTTGCGCTAGCGGAAGAAGCCGAAGATGAGTATTCAAATGGGTTGAGCCATCTTCAGGCCCAGAAAGGGGGTTGCTCGAAGGTAATTTGCCTACGTGCCAGCAGATAGGGCAACTGCGTTCGGGCTCGGCACCTAATGGGATGACATCTGTGCGCGAAGGATTTTGCATATTATTTAATTTTCCCAGGAAAGGGTTAGCCCAAGCCAAGGAGACGAGCAGAAGATTTTTGTTTCCCATGGAAATGCGCTAAGCACAAAAGACAATATTGATCGTATACACATATATATTGAAGATGCAATCAACTATGTTAAATGAATATTGAACCCTCTCCATCTCCATCTCCATCTTCATCTCTTGCATCTACTAGACTTATCTTTTGCATGCAAAAATTCAAATTAATGTGAAATTCGAATTTCGGTTTGTGCAAAAGTGCGTTGATCGAGGTACGAGGAATGACAGTTCGATTTTGATGCGCTGCTCTGGGGCTTAGATAGGGTAGATCTAAGACCTTCAAGGCGGATGATCAATGAGAATAGCGAATAAATTCGCAACGTTTTTCGTTTTTCTTATGATCAACTTAAAATCATAGCAAACATTTTCGTAACGTACTTTTGGCTTCAGGAATTCTCACGCTCTGTGCAAAGTTTTTCGAAAGGGTTGCAACCCTCGCCGGCAAGCTTGAAGACGCCCCCGCGCCTAAAGTCAAATAAGGCAACAAAGGCAAATAATAATTTAAAAGGTTTTGTTGACGTTTCGAACTGTTGTTGACTTTGCCGCGCGCGAACCAAACAGAAACACAGCAGAAATCAAACACAACTCGAACTGCAAGTGGCTGAGGTTGCGGCTCCGTCAGCCACCCGCAACCACCGACAACCACCCGAGCAAACAGTGCTAACAGACGGAGAGCGAGAGAGAGGGAGGGTGAGAGGGAGGCAGAGACAGCATTGATGGCTGGCTGGATTCACGAATGCCAGCGCTTCATTATGATTATTTGCGGTAGAATTTTGTGGCGCTTTTAATGATTTGATACGGAAAGGATTAAAATTAAGCACAAACTTTGTCCGCGCCTGTCAGCGCCAAGCGAAGAGCGCGCCGCAAAGTTGCGCATTTGTTGATTAACTTTTTATTTGATTTATTAGCGCAAACAAACGCAACAAATGCCTAACGCGCCGCGTATTTCCCGCTCGGGTCATGAACCCAACCAGGCCCCAACTGCGTGACTCAGCCTCCTGACTCAATCCTCAATGCCCACTCGCCCGGTCTCCCGTCCCCGTGCTTTGCGCGTTAAAAGTCGCGTTGTAGTTTAACGACTTCGACGTGTTGCTGGCACACGCAGATTGCCATCTGCCAGATACGGATACCAAGTATCTACGACTACACACGCCGATCGATGTGCGGGTGTTGCTGGCCCAAGCAATTAGCAGCTCTCCAGCAACAACAGCTGCAGCTGCAGCAGCAACAGCAACAGCTGATCTTCTGCTGCGGCACACTGCGCTGCAGCTTGACTCAACTGATTTTGACCTACAAATTACATAGGTAATTAACACTATATTACAATTGATTGTGATTTGTATTTGCTGAGAAGTTTCAAAAATAGACTAGACTACGTTCGTGAAACTTTAGATGTGACTAAGAATCCAAAGGTTCTATGCACTTTTCTTGAGAGACTTTAGAACTTTATGAGCCCTAAAACGATTTGATATATAATTAGTTAATGCCATTATCATCTCAATATGAAGCTTCCAGATATGTTAATTTGATTGCAATTTTATTAATAATTGGAACTGTTACAAAAATATATCTAAACTGGCCTGAATGAGGCTAAGACTACATCATTAATACGAATTCAAGGCTTAGTTTTCGTCTTATTCCAATTTCTATTGATATATGAAGCTACTATGTCCTCAATCATGCTTCACAGTGTAATCTAATTTGCAGTCAATTGCTGATCGAGCAAGTAAACTCTCTCTCTATCTCCCTTCCACTCTCCCCATTCCTTGTTGCCCCGCTGAGGTGGGTGTCTTACGCACCCAGAAAGGTGTAAATCATGATCATGTCAATCAACAGGGCAGCGGCCCAACCTTTGGCGCACACCTCGGCTCCAAATTCACTTTTCATTCATTAAAAGGGGCACGAGAGCGACAACAACAACAACAACAACGGCATCAACAATATGAAAAACTGTTGCAATTGTCGCGCCTACTTAAAGACGCAGCAGCATCTGCAGACGCGGCAGTTTAAATAAAGCCTGGCTTAATGATATCCGTTGCCAAGGCTCGTCTTTGCCGTGGGCTGTAGACTGCAGACTGAAGACTGAAGACTCTCCAGCCAGACAGTCCGTGCCCCTGCCAGAGCTTTCTGAATGAAAGACAGACAACGCTGCGGCCCAGCTTGTAATGATGCTGCTCATGGGCATGCCCATGCCCATGCCCAGGGACGAGCTCCAGACGGCAACTCATTCATGAAGCTCGCCCCAGAGTTGCCTTTTTTCTGTGATTCTGTGAGTTGCGAGCTGCGGGCTGCGAGTTGTGTGTGCGGCTGTAATCAGTCCACGCAATAAAATTGTTTGCAACTCTGGCCGGGTTCTTGTTCATTGGCATTTTCTTGTTGTTGTTGTCTGTGTGTGTGTCAGCTTTGAAGTTTGTTTTTTGACAGTTTTCGAGGTGTGTGTGTGCTTTTTGTTTTTGCCAAGATCTTGTCGTCGTTGCCGACATCGTCGCTTTTCCTGCGTGGCAGTCAGTCAAGAGTCTGTCGAAGTCTCAGCCTCAGTCTGAATCTCAGTCTGAGTCTCAGTCTCAGTCTCATTCTCAGTCGCAGTCTCAATCACAGCCTCAAGACCGTGCCTCAAAAGTTGTCAATTAAATTAATTATTGCTTTTGAATTTCATTGTTTTACTGCTTATACATTTTTGTGTGTGTGTGCCTCGTTTAATGCAATGCAAAACTGTTGCATGCCACAACGCAGCCAGCAAAGGCCAACACCTAAGCCCCGTTTCTTTGGGCCCGTTTTTTTGTTTTGTGGGTTTCTGTGTTTTTCTTTTTTTTAATAGATATCTTTTTCGTTATTTTCGGGCAGAACTCAAAAGTATGTCAAGCGTTTTATACCCGCGTAATTCTTTGTTTAATTAATCGCCAGCCGTTGACATGTGGCTGGTTCCAGTAGAGCAAGCCATCGGGGGTTGATAACAAGTCGGAAACCTATATAGACATATGTAAGCTAACCGAATACCAGATACACTTATTAAGTTGACAGGGGGATAATATCTTAGCTCAGATATCGGACAATATATTGTCAGTTGTATTTATATAGATACATGAAGAAGGTTTACATATTGCAATCAAATATTGCAGGTAGCTTATCAGAGGGGATCCGCGGCATTTCACTAAGCCTTAGAATAATGCTCTTGTCTACTCATGTTATCATTTAAGTACTGCCAGCTACATTTGCGTAGACACCACAACAATGTGCTCATACCCTAGTCACGAACCGAGCCTAACAAGCCGAAGCCACTGCAAAAGTGACTCCGCTGCAGAGTGACACATTTTCCGGCCCTGTAGGCGCGATATGCGCATAATTAATGAGCCTTTTATGGTTTATTGAACCGCAACACCAGCGGCAACACCAGCGGCAACGGCAGCGGCAGCGGCAACACGAAAAAGTCATGGCTATATGTAAGTTGGCAGTCGCTTCAGATGATAAGGTGCCCACCAGCAGCGGGTTGCGCTTGGCTAACTCCTGACAACAGTCAAGAGACATCAGCCAAGGGACAGGAGGGGTCGGGAGGGGGACATTAGGGAGCGACAACGCACTTGACTTGAAAATTTATGTAGCCGCCTTTATGGTTATTACTTGTAGTTTTGGGGCCCACAGCTGTGTTGGCCTGCTTCTGTGGCTAGGAGTAACAGTTCTGCGCAGGGCTGAGGGCTCACGTAAACACGTAAGAGCTGAAATCGTGAATTGAACCAGCACCCAGGCTTGAGGTTCGGTTCGTGAAGCTGTTCATTTGTAGATAGATTCAAATTCGTAGCTCTACGTATAATTTACATGTTGAACCTTTAGCTTTAATAATTTTGAAAGAATACATGTTTCAGCTGTTTTTTGGGCAACAGTTTAAATATCTTTAGTATTCCGGTTACGAACCGGCTCACTTCTAAACCGATTCGCAGCCCTGGTTCTTAATACTCGCTGCGCATTAGTTAGGCCCAAGTGAGGCCAGACAAAGCTGCTCTAATTGCTTAATGTGACTTCCTCTCCCGCAATCTCAATCTCTCTCTCCCACTCTCTCCACGCTCTCTTTCTCTAATTTTCTCTGATTTACCACTCATAACTTCTCGTTGCCATTTAAATTAATAATTTGTCAGAGCGCAACGAATGATAATCAAGAATTTTTATCAGCCATCTGAACTGCGCTTAATGAGAACCAGACAAAACCTAACCCCCATTTGTTATATGCGAGAACTTTGAATTTTAATTTCAAGTGTTTTCAGAAATTAATTTCTACACTCACATACAAATACGCACAACAAAACCGCAACCCTTAACCCCGAGCAGCAGCAGCAGCCAGTGCCAATTCCTGCAGAGCGTTCTCTTGTGGGCGGGCGCTTGCTGATAGCCTCGATTGTTGTTTTTATTGTTGTTGCTGTTGTTGGTGCTCATCATCATCATTTTATTTCATTTTATTTTTCCATAAATAAACTGCGTTGATTGTCGTCTGGGCTGCTGTCCCCTTTAACCCTTGCCCAGGGTTATGGCCAGCCCCTTGAGTGCCTTTAAGCTGATGTCGTTGCGTTGATAAAACTGCAGACGCAACTCAAACATGGCCAGGTCCTGGTAACCGTTACGGGTTACGGTACCAGCTCCGGCTCCAGTTCCACTTTACGGTTCCGCTTCGTATCTTTCAAATTGTTGCCAGTTGCTGGCTGCTGATTGTTCCTGGGCAGCGGGTGTACGGTGTGGGAGCTGTGTGGCTGTGTGGGCGTGGCAGTCGCATGTGTGTGCCTAACAGACCGTTTGCCATTTTTGCATACACACACACATACACGTACGCACTGATTATATGGCGCCCACACACACTCACACACACACATGCCTGCCATACATTTAATTGACTGTGGACATGTTGGCTGTGGCGGGTTTATGGGCGCAGCGGTGCGGCAGTGCAGGGGGTCTGAGGTTTGGGTTCGCCACTGTGATTCTTGAGGTTTCTGTGTGGTTAAGTTTAAATACTCGACAGCCATCAACAGCGCATAAAACATTTAACAATATTATAATGCATATAATGCGAGAGTGAATGACTCCAAGTGAGTGTTGGGCTATGTGTGAATGAACGCTAAAAATATCATTGCATATCCACAGGCGCCTGTGAGCTGTGAAAGGGTTTCTCCAGTGGGTCAGGCATTGAGTAATAGAGGATAACTAATTGTGAGTGCCCGAAAGTGAAGCGAATGACACTCAGTCGAGCAAGAGCTTATAGAAGATATCTTACATGTGGGGTGCGAACATTCAATTAATCGTTTTATCGATTTGTCAGTATTGATAGCTGTTCGATAAGTTTGTTGAGAATTACAAATACCAACGATCTGTCAAGAATCAAAGCTTAAGATTATCAACAAAAAGCAATCGATGATTTCGCTAACGTATCGATAACTATTCGATTACTTTGAAAAGCAGCCAATGTCGTCAGTAGGAACCGATTCGCTTAAATATCGATTGCCCACTGATGATGATTTTAGCCACAAATTTGATAATAGTCAATCATCTTGGGCAGAAATTTGATTTGCGGCACTTCATCAGCACGCAGCAGGCATGTAATGAAGCATTCACATTCCCCACCGAGACACTCGCCCCGTTCCCCCGCCCACACTCCTAGCTAGAACCCACCTCCCCTCTGCCCAACATCAAAGTGCCCCGCCGCCAAGGATGCCTTTAGACATCAGCAGAGCAGCAAATCCACTAAGTTCAAGTGAGTCCAACGCAATTGCCTTACGCACGTACGCAGCTCACTCATCTGCTTTTTTACATCTATACAGAGTTCTGCTCGTTCTTCTTCTGCTTCTTCTTATTCTCTTTCTCTCTCTCTGCGTTTTTTGGACCTTGCCGCAACCTCAGACAGGAAGGCACATGGACGCTGGCGTTGACGTCAGCGACAGTCGCGCCAAGAAGAGACCTTTAGCAACACGTAAAAATTAAAACACCAACGCACATTTTTTTTATGAATTTCATACAGCCATCCATCCCGGCAGTCAACAATCCAACAATGTATATTGCATTTTGCGTATAATCTCTTCTTATTCTTTTTTTTTTTGTTGAAGGGGGCATGCACAGGGTAGGTAGGGGATTGGGGTAGCGGTACGCAACGAATTGTATTGAGTGCCACTAAAAATGTTGAGAAATGTGCGAGTGCCAATGCCTCGACATACATATAGAATATATGTATATATATATATGTGTATATATATATATACAGCTGTGTACGCGTCTCGTTCTCGATGTTGTTGTTGTTGCCCGCGTCCAAAGTCAACGTTCCTTCTGTGGCAGCACGCACGTTTTTTTCTTTCATTCAAACGTATGACATGGACGGACGCTGCCGGTTCGCTTTTTTCATTTAACGTATCAGCGCTCATCGTTGACAACGGCCGCACGAATGAATGGCCCATGCCCATGCCCATGCCCAGACTCAGGCCGAAAACCCAAGCCGAAACCCAACCCCAAGCCCACTGCCAGTTCCAATCCCATGGACATGGAGCAGCAGCTAAAGGCGAGGGCGAACGCTGTCGCACAGCCGCAAACCAAACAGTTGATCACGTTTGGCGCAGGCTTCCGGTTAATGCGCTGCCGGGCCAAGTCATAGGAGCTATACAGAGTGCCGAGTCGTTATCACTGGCTGCCTTTGGTCATACAACAACTGGCGACTGACGACTGACGACTGTCGACTGACGACTGTCGACTGATGACTGAGTACTGCTGGGGGACTGGCGACTGACGACAGACGACAGACGACGCCCGCGCACGTTGACGGATCGCAACGCACGCGCGTCTCCATTGCCAAGTGTAAGAAATTAAAACGTTCCCAACTTGGACTTTGTTTGGCCTGCTACGTGTTTGGCAACCGACGACTACGACTACGACGACGACAACGATCCTCAATTTATTTATTGTATTTTTCTAGCTAGCTTCGAATACGCAGGGGGGAAGTCATAAATTATGTAACTACCCAGCCCCACACACCCTCCCCCACCCCTCTGTCCTAGAGAGCCGCTCAATCTTTGGCTTCAGTCAATCTTGAAGCTGCTCTTTTTTATGGGCTGTTGCTCTGCTTTCGTGTAATTGCAGCTGCAGGGCTCACAATTGGGCAACTCGTAAATGTTGTTCACTTTGTTCTGGTCTTAACGACGCACGACACACACACGCGTTGTCTATTGCCCACAATGAACTCGAGATACAGATACAAATGTATCTGCTGCTGCGCTTTCTCGACTACACTCGCTCGACTGTTAAGCAAGCGCTGCAAATATGCAAATCAGACAACTCTCTGACGACTTTAAGGCCTGATAAGACACAAATACAAATGCAAACAAAAGCAGGCGAAAAAAAAACAAAACACAAAAAACATTTAACAAGTTGCACAAAACATTTGCAAAGCGCTTTCACGGGGGGGGTGGGTCACTTGTGGGGCTGGAGGCGACTGTCAAACAACTTAAAGTCTCATTTATCATGCGCTGTGCTCCTGTGTGTGTGTGTGTGTGTGTGCGTGTGTGTGAAAACTTTAAAGAAAACCAAAAATATGACAAAGCGCACAATTTATGCAGAACAAAAATAAAAGGAAAAATCAACAAATACTTTGCTGAAAATAATTTTTGCATAATTTGTGAAGGTTGTTGCCAGCCAAGTTGAGCTCGGGGCAAATGAGACATAAGTACTTAAACAGTGCCAAGACATGACCTACACCAAGCTGATCAACAAGTGGCACACACCCGCACACACACACACACACACACACCCGCACAGAGCCATAAAAAGGAATCGCAGACGATGAGAAATCCATAAGTCAATTTTCCAAAAATTATGCAAAATTATTTAAATTGCACAAGAAAAAAAATATCAACAGGAGCAGAAAGCGAGAGCCTTACACTTACTCGCTCTCTCTCTCGCTCTCTCTCTCTCTCTCTCTCTCTCTATCTCTCTCTCACTCTCTCTCGCTCCGCATGCAAATGCCAAACGGAAATGGCAAACAAACCATAATGTGACGACAACTTCGCTGCCGGCGTCGACGTCAGCGCATAAGCAACAACTTCCGCTGCCGACGCTGGCGTCAACGTCAACATCAACATCATTTGTGCCAAAATGAAGTTCTTTAGCTCACGTTGTTGTTGTTCTTGTTGTTGCTGTTGCCGCTGCTGCTGCTGCTGGCCTGGTGAACAGACAAAATCGTATGCAAATCAGTCGCCGCGCTGTGGCTGGCAAAAGTTCAGCGTACGCTTAACTTTCAGCCAGCAACAACAACTGGGCATGCCACCGCCCAACGCCAGCTGCCCGCCAACTGCCGCCCGCCGCCCGCCGACTGCCCCTCTAATAGCGGAGAGCAGCGCGCATGAGCGCCGACATTGTCTGCCTCATTTGCGCCAATTTTTTACATAAAAATCGGGAGTGCAAAATAAAAAAAGTTGACGCCTCAGCAAAGGCAGCCCGCACTGCCGGCCTAGCCGGCCCCTTACCCCCTTTCCAAGCCCCCCCTCTCAGTTCTACGCTCTCTCCGTTCGTGCCACATTTACATTTTTTACTGCTGTTGAACTTATTTTCGCATTTTGTTGGTAACTCTCGCCCTCTGTGTGTGTGTGTGTGTTTGTTTTTTTTTTTTGCATCGATTTTGCATAATTTTTCAAGGTCGTCAGTCGACGGCGGGTGTTGCATACATTAGCATGTTGCCGACGTTGCAAGGCGCCCGCTGCGAGCTGCGAGCTGCGCGCTGCGAGTTGACGGTTTGTGCAACCAACTCGGTAGCAAGCAGCTTGGCCGCAGTAAAAGTTGTTGCCACAGTTTGCGCATAGTTGGCATATTAAGCAAATGTTATGTTCAGTTTGTTGATTCGCAATGATTTGCCGCTTGAGCTCGGGGCCAGGAAGGTGTCATGACTGCTCCAACTCCCCCGCCCCCACCTACACCCTCGAGGATGGTTCAAGCGATTGAAAAAAAAAGTGAATCAACAGTTTTTTGGAATAGCACATGCTGCGTCAGATTATGGCCACGGCATAGACCCCTAAGACATTCCCAATATGATATTGAATGCTAGTTAGCATTTATTTTAGATTCAAACTTAGATTTTACTTTAAAACGGGGCTTAAATGTTTATTTGAAGTAGGGATAGTATTTGAATAGTGTCCCATTACGTTAGATATGTCCAATATGGATTAGAGCTAGGCCTAAGGCTTTATATTTCCTGCTGGATAGTCATGATTCATTAGTTTCATTGTGCTTCTCATATTAATACCAAATCTTATCAACATCGGACTACTATATTATAAAGCTGACATAGGAATAATAGGCAGAAAAGTGAAGAATTTTGCTGAGCCCAAATAATATGAATAATTATGGAACTGACCTTCTATTTCTCTTTTAATCAATAGATTATATTCTCTCTTTTCGACACTCTGCCAAATGCTATTGATTTTGAATTGTAAGATCAATTCAACTATAAGATCTATAACAATCTACTTGTGCACGATCAACAATATCATGAGAAATTGCACATATATTTAAGCTCGAATCAGTTATGCAAATAAATGTTAGGCGATTAAAAATCTCTGATCTCGTAAATGTAGTCAAATTAGCGCATTTTTCCGTTTTTTTATTATTTATCTCACATAAATTTGATGTTTTTTTTTGTTGCTTTTTTAATGTTTTTTTCTATAATTCCAAATTGATTTGCAGTAGAGTAAAGTAGCTTTTCTTGCGTTTCGCATGTGGTTGTTGCCTGTTGTTGGTTGTTCTGGCTGCATTTCGAAAACCACTTTGATCGCCAGGTGCGCATTGAAGTTGTTCTGGTTCTCCTTGTTGCTGGCGCTTGTTGTTGGTCTCCGTTGTTGTTGTTGTTGTTGTTGTTGTCACTGGTGTTGCCTGCGATTAGAGCCGAAAGCGCAAAATTGTTTTGGAACCTTGTTAAATGTCACCAATCGGTATGCGACCTGAAATTGA
Source organism: Drosophila kanekoi (assembly GCA_037075305.1). Lineage (NCBI taxonomy): Eukaryota > Metazoa > Arthropoda > Insecta > Diptera > Drosophilidae > Drosophila > Drosophila kanekoi. The sequence continues at coordinate 8,359,267 of JBAMCE010000141.1, forward strand.
TAAATCGCCCCGAAACGCGTGTGCGTAAAGCGCCGTCAAGATCGGCAGCTAATTTGCGATATCTCTTGCAATTTGTGGGCCTTGAGATTGAGAATCACAGAAAATTGTACCAGACCAACTAACAACTGGTTCTGCAAAATGAACCAGTTAATTGAGTCTATAAGATTTTTGGCCAATTGCAGATCTAACTGCAATTTCTCTGCCTTGACAAAATGTTATTAATTGGACCGAGGACAATGCGCCAGCCCAGCATTGGGCACTCAGTTGTTGCGTGTGTGATTTCTGCAGCGCCAAAGTGCTAATAATTGGCTGCCAATATTGGCTCTAAAGAGCAGACAATGGGACACGCCAGATGATTATCGATCAGCAGAGCTCGGCAAGGAGTCCAAAAAAAAATAAGAGAAAGAGGAGCAGGCGAGGGTTAGCTCGGCACAGACGCAGCTTGACCAAAACAAAAAGGCAACCAAGTCTGCCCGGCAGCATAACAATATAATTTCGGTATACCTGTAGTCTTTTGGCGTGTGTGCGAGTGTGTGTGCGTGTGTGTCTGTATCCTGGCCAATACAAGGTGTCTGCAACCCCGTGCTACGGCGACTCGCAGCTCACTGGCAGCGTTTACCTTTGTCAGCGCTCAACTGAGCGCGTAAATGCCATAAAAATTGTTCCAGCCACGGTAATTAGTTGTTGTCCTGCCGATGACGTTGTCGATCCCGTTCGCCGCTGCCGCTGCCGCAGCCGCAGCCGCAGTTGCAGCCATGGCAAGGTGTTTTTCAGTTAGCCCCGGGGGCCAGCCGTGGCTGCGATCGCGGTTGTAATTCATTAACGCTTCGTTGGGTCGCTGACACGACGAGAAAGTATGCGACTTTTTATCCATCTCTGTGCCTGTGTTAACCAAGGGTGCAACACGGCTGCGGCAGCTGCCAACTACAATTGGTGGCAGGTTCAAGGCTGCGCTAGGAGCTGCCCAAGAAGTTGAACTATTTTCATAATTAAATACTCTTGGAGTGGAGCTCAGCTGTTTCCTTTTATTTAAAAGGTTCTCAAGCTGCCTAAATGCCTTCCATTTAGATTGCGAGTAGCTGTCTTAGATAGATGAGCTCTCTAAGTGCCGCAGGCTTTCAGGCAAAATGTGTAGATGCAGAGTTATTAAGTAAGCTGAAACTCTATTCAAAAGGTTAGGCTGGAAGTTACAACTTAAAGTAAGCCAGTCGGAAGTATCCGTAAAAGAGGTAGACGTATCCAAAAAGTTATACTAGCTTTTGTATTCCTCCGGTTATGTTTATAAAGCCAAATCTCAAAATCGATATTTATCGATATTATGCAAAAGTGCGGAGATATCGAAAAAAGATAAACTTGATCTGCTTATGGCATAGACGGATGCTTATGGCAGATGTACGCATGGGCTTCCCCTTGCCTCTTTCATTTGCACAGGGTATATCATAATATATGGACAGAAATCAAGCATGAGAAATGACCGTAATCGAAAGAGTTGGCTGATCTGTTCCTTTTTGGCTTTCAAAATGTTACTTAAATTCCAATGAAAATCGAAAATGTTGTGAACATATTTCGAGTGCGAGACTGCGTATTTGTCGTGTTAGACTTTCAGGCATTTCGATGTGCAGCGCCAAAGATTTCATGCTATTTATGAAGAGCAAACAGAGAGCTGAGGACAGGGCGTGCAAACAGTAATAAACACATGATGACAACAACAACCACAGCAACACAACAACCACAACAACAACAACAACGACGGCAACAACATTATTGTACAGCAATTGAAACAGGCCCGAGAGGAGAGCATAGACCAAAACCAAACGTGGCTGCGACGTAAAAGGTCAACAATTACTTGGCTGTCCGTCTGTCTGTCTGTTTGTCTGCCTGTTTCACTGTCAGACTGACGAATTGTTTGGCCTGTCTAAACTTTGGCTACCAAAGAGTCTGGCTCGACCACAGCGAAGACATCGACAGACGTTGACGTCGACAAACAAGGCCCAAACAATTGTCAACGCTCTCAACGAGCGTTTAGAGCAAATTGTGGGCCATGTTGTAAGTCTGGTTAGTCCCAGTGCCCAGTACCCAGTACCCAGTACCCAGTACCAGAGTCAGTTGGCAGGCACGCACATGTAAACATCAATAAATCAATTAGGCAAGCATTGGCAATGCAAGCAAGTGAATGCTCGCTCCATGACGGAGCGCTATGTACTGGAGAGGAGCTGCTGCTTGCTGCTGGCTGAGGAATTCAGCGCCAATCGCCGTCAACAAAAGTGTGACAATATTTCCATGAAATTGTTCATTAACCGCTCGGCACACATGGCACTTGGTCCGGCCATTCTCCATTCTCCTCCAGCTAACAATTTCTGGCAACTGGATGCACTCTAATTGCTTGGGCCAACAGCTGCTCCAAGTTGGTTGAGCCAGGACAGCGCCATCCTCTCGGTGCTGCTGCATTTCTTCGGAAGCTGCATAGCTCACGTTTGCCCGACAATTCAACGGAAGTTTGTGGCTCACTTTTTCCCCCATTTGTGGGTCGGTTGTGCTCCGTGGCAAGGTGTGAAGATTAGTCCGCCCCAAAAACTTATTGACTGATGCCACAAATAGTCATTGGCTCTGGCTTTGATACACATACGCAAGTGTACTTGCGAGAATTCCTGGAATTCTCTGGACCATGTGCCAGGGCAGGGGTTTACTCAAAGCAAAGAGTTAAAAAAAGAAACTGTGAAATGCCGTTGGTATTTGCAGACTGAGTGGCGGTAGAGTTGTGTTCGGAAAAGTGAGAAGTTTAGAATTTTGGAAGGGGTGGACCTAGCTCCAAGACTCAAGCGCCCTGCCAGGCACACAGAAGCATTTTCTTGAGAGTGGTGCTGAAATAAGAACCATTCTCACAACTGAACAAGATGAAGCTTACGAAACCGGACCACCCGGGTTTCATGTAAGCAAACCATTGGGATTTCAAGCATATACGAAAAATTAAGGCTTATGAGAATCGCAAAGAAAGGCGCTGCTAATTAAAATGAACAAACAAGTCGCTTGGGACAGATTTAAGTTTAATACAGATTCGCCTCTTGCTTGTTAGTAGAAACGAAATCCTTCTACTTTACATAAACCCCTTCTGAGGCCATCTAACGAACGGTCTGTCATAAACGCCTATGTCACGCCTATTATCCAAATATGACACATTTTTCATTACAAGTGGAACTCATCTCTCATTCTGGACCTGGGCATAATGGTATGCGATTACTGTTCAATAATAGCAACGCCCTTTTGTTGCGATACAAAACGCCTCGCTGCGCTGCACCTTCCACCCGAAACATGTTCCAGAATCAAAGCACAAAATGACAGCCGCAAAAATTATAACAAAACTTCTCGCTATGTTTTGGACGAGGGGTTAGCTGGAGGCGAGCGCGGGAGGGAACTATGTTCGTTTTGCCAACATTTTCAACCAATCAAGCGGGGCCAAAATCAGACAGGCCAGGCCAGGCCAGGCCAGAGCTGGCCAAAGTGAGGCCCAGGCCCAAGCTGAGGCCGAGGCACAGGCAACAGCGCGAACAACAGCGAACGACAACAACAACATGTGTTGCACATTCTGCGCGCTCGTATTCCCATATGCCCCGGGGCCGCAGTTGCTGCCGTTGCCGTTGCCGCTGCCGCTGCCGCTGACATGTGGTAACGCGGTTTTGGTTTTGGTTTCAGCGCGGTCTTGTAATGCGTATTCAATGTTCTCGGACAGATTGGCAGACGACAGACAGGCTGACGGGGCAAGTCCTCCTGCCTGACCCCCAAATGGCGCAGGACACACGCGTTGCTACGCTTGTTGTTGCCGTTGTTGCTGTAGAATTTTCCACATTATGCGACGTTCGTTGTGTGGCATGTAGCCTTTGATTGAGTTTGAGTTTCAGTTTGCCTGCCAGCTTTTCACGACGCGTTTTTGACATTTCTCTTCTCTGTACGTGTGTGTGTGTGTGTTTTTTTTTCTGCCTTCCTTCTGATTTTGCTATTCCCTGTCCGGACAACTTTGAAGCGTGTTAAAATGTTTGATTTTGTCCGAATGTCATTTACAGCTGTTTCTGTGTGTTGTTCGCTTCAAAATTTCTGACATGAGCTGTTTTGTGATGGATGTTGTTTTGCTAGCTTGTGGCTTATCAAAATGAACGGGCAAAATGTTTGCATCAAGTAAGCACATGAGAATCGCAAAGAAAGGCAAGCTAAAAATAGTTGCGAATTGCAACTTTTGGCTTATTAAAGTAGTAGTTAACTAAGGAGAATTGCATAGAAAGGCGCAGCTAATAAAAGCTAACAGTAATTGGCAATTACAAGCGACTACGAATAACTAGTGAACTGCTCGTATTGAAAGGACCTACCATAAACTGCAGATCCTTTGTGCTGGTCTGTTTTGCATGTTGTACGTCGCCTTTTGAAGTGGTTGCGCTAATGTTGCGCCCCTTGCCACAGCCGCACTTCAGCTATTGACTGGCCACAGTTTTGGCTGGGTATCTAGCATTAATTTACGACAAGCCCTTTGGTCATGGGTCCTGCACTCTGTGCCCTAACACGCCGCCGCCGCCCAACTACTCTTGCCTGGATTATGGTCGGCAAATGCAAGGCTCACCGAATGCAGTGCAGGATTCGGGGCTGTGGTGCCACTGAGCTGAGTGCGCCTGAGTGCCACCTGATGTTCGTGGTCGATAACGATTTATGACACCAACAGCTACACACAAAGCAGCAGCAGCAGCAGCAGCAGCAGCGGCGGCAATAACAACGACTGAATGACAGACTGACAGACGGCTGCTGCTGCTGTTGTTGTCAGTTTGACATTGCGCCTGTCGTTGGGTTCCGTTTTGGCTTTGACATTGCCACCACATTTTGCTGCTGTCGTGTGAGCCGAGAAGGATATGCGAGCAAGCGAACGAATGTCGCGGCTTAGATGCCTATCAGAGAGTCAGGGCACAACAGGAAGAAGAACAGGTACCTGAACCAGAACAGAAGTCTATGCCCGAACGGCTTAGCCGTGTTTCTGGCTTCGACTTTAACTCTATCTGTGCCCCCGCCTGCTAAGTATGCTGGAGGTTAGTCTGAAGGTTAAGCAGGTGCATCTGGAAGTATTTTGCAATTACTTGTATTGTAATTCAGTAATTCAATATATAGTTTATTATAAATTCAATATATAGTTTACAAACGACTTGTCGGGGTATTCCATATCCATATACATTGTGCCGTATAGCTTAAGCGCAAATCAGTTTTAACCTTATCTTCAGTTACAGTCTTGACAATCGCATGGAAAATTCTTTTACAAAACAAGTTTTACCCGTTTCTCAGCTGTTCTCTCGCCCCGCGCTGTGTGCTTTCGCGTGGGCACGTCTGGTCGTCCGGCAGGGGGGGCGAGGGCGGGGGTTGCGCAAAAAAATATATACAAAACAAAAAACCTGAACGCGCTTTAACTAAAGTGATTTATAATGGAAAACATGAAAAGCTATATATGCATGCCAGGGGAATTTTCTAGCTGGAAAAATCACAAATATTTTAGCTGCTTAATTAAAAAGCATAAATTACAGTGCTCGACATATTAGGCTGACGTTTTTCGTTTTTCTTCACATTTTCCAAGAGAACTTTTTGTTCAGTTTCTGTATTTTTTATGTCTCAATTTCTCGAACAGCAGGTGCAAAAATGTGCGCGCCCAGACTTAACCTTAGCCTAAGCCTAACCCCAACCATAACCCTTTTTTTCGGGTACTACAATTTGCCACGCTGCCAAGTCTCTGACCCTCCCCCCAGGCACTATAATTAACAGCTGTTGGGCTGGAGGGTGTATATATATATATATTTTTTTTTTTTTTGGCTGGATTTCTTGTACTCTTCAGCTGGCTCTGCCAGCAGGCTGGTCGCTCGACAAGCGACTGCAGCGTAAAATTATGCAAATTTCTTTGTTGCTTTGCGTGTCAATAAACAATTTTTGACCTACATAATTATGCCAAATGCCGTGCCATAAAATCTCTAAGCTCGAGACCAAAAAGGAAGCCAGCAAGTGGCATAATTATTTAAATTATGAAGGACGCCGCTTGAAGGGACGAGGACGACGCGTGTTCCTCGAGTGGCAGAGTCTCGGCGGCAGGCGCAAAAAGTGAATGCAAATCGACTTAGTTCCGGCACACACACAGCTTCTATGCGACGGTATCGACGGGATTATCCAGCGTCTGGGCTCATTTGCATAATTATTGGTCAAATAGCGACAGACTTTGATCTGGTCTAACCCCAGTCTGGTACCCGACGGCAACGGCGGCGTCTAACGATCCGTTTGATCGGCAAGCTGATCAGGACTTGGTAACCAACACACAAAAAAAAAAAAGGGCCACCAAATTTATGGGCCAAGCTGACATGCGTGCAACAGCTAACGAATTTGGTATGCCCATCTTTAGGGTAGTGGGGGTAGGAAGGAGAGGGGAGAGTGGAGATCGGAGATCGGAGAGCGAAGAAAGGCCTGCCACTTGCACTGGCTTTCTAGCTGCGCACCTTTCTCCCGGTTGGACACTTTTATCCATTATGTGTTGTTTCTCCAGTCTCTGGCCGAATTGTCAATAAATTTTAGTCTCGGCGCGGCGTTTTATTGTAATCGCAGCCCTAGGTTCCAGATTTGTTGTAATGAGTCGCAGTCCGTTGCCATCGACCGTCGACCGTCGATAAAGTCTTCATTGATTTGTGACCTCTAATAATAGCGTTTAGCCGAGCTCTAGCCGATACCATTGACCTTTTCTCCGCTTTGGGGGAGGGGTGGGGGCCCTCTGCGTTGTGTTGAGAAACGAACATCTAAGGGATGCTACCGACAACAACAGCAAGTGATCCCAGCGTATCCGAGCGGAATCCAACAGTTCCCAACGGCTCGACTGGCTCTTCAGTTAATTATGTATTTGGGTCTCTTATGGCTGTCTACAACTGCGTTCCAGTCCCAGTCCTAGTCTGCAACTGCTCCTCCAGCAGGTGTGCCTTAGCTGTAGACACTCATGAGTCGCCCCATCAATTAGCAAGCTGCGGTTGGCTACTCGCTGTACTGAGGCGCTGACTCAGCGGATCGCGACTTGCGACACGCGTGAATCATTCCACGAGTGCAAAATTTAAGCGTTTACTTCCAGCTATCAATAGACGTTTTGATAAATGAGCTGAGATGCGATGTTGGTTTTTTACTTATTTTCTTACCGCTGTTTTTGTTGGCCAAGAAACAGGCCGAAGTCGCGTCGAAAGCATCTGAAAATTCCACAATCAAATTGCCCGTCAGCTATGGGCCAAGTAAATACAAAGCCCTAGTCTTAACTAAATAGTATCGAATCGGTAATGCTCTATGGAAATAAGAATGGTCGATATATTTATTAGAAGTAGGCAAATATATAAAAGTTGAAAAAAGTCTGAGTCGATACATTTTGAACTGACTCATTGACTGATTGATTAACTGACAGACTGACTGACAATGCAAATCTTAAGAGCTAACGAGCCGAACCTCTTAGTTTATTCCGCCCGCAAGTGCGGAATATGAGCGGAAAACGCTTTTCTAGCTTATTTTTAAATAGCTTTATACACATTGGGATGCAAAAGAAGAGTTTTGAATGTACAAAGAGTATAAATATAAGTTGATGGCTCTTTCAAAGCCAATCTTTATGGAAAGCCACAAGCTCTTATAACTTTTATCTTGAAGCATATCTTATAGCTTCTATCCCTTGAAACATTGCAAACTGGACGACCTAGTCCATGGACCCTTCTGCAATTGGCAGCTCTTTGTTTTCGTTTCTTTCTTTTTTGGCACCCGTCGGAGTTGGCCAAATCAAAGTGCGCTCCGTCCAACTGGCCTAAACCTGGGCTTGTAGTTAATGATAGTCCCCTCCGTAATCGCTGCGACTGGCGACTGGCTTGTTTGCTAATCAAAGATCACAGCTTCTTGAAAACAGTTAACAGTGGGTTTGTTTGGTGCTGGTGAGTACCGTAAATTATTTGTACGCAGTTTCAACTACAAGACGTCTTGCGGTCTTTGCAAATACTTTTCGGGTCTTGGCAGCGCTGGGCTTCTCCCCCTGGCCAACACGCGCTGCCTTCCTCTTGCCTTGTCCTGACGTCATCGCCAGCTCTTTTGGCTGCTATCTGCGCGAAATCAAATGCCATCGTCCACGTCCACGTCGACGTTGTTTTAGTCCGTCGTCAAGCACAAAACTTTCGATCGAATTTTATGTATTTATTTCAACCAAAAACAAAAATAAATAAACGACGCAAAAACAAAGCCAGGCCAAGCCAGACAACGGCCAGCGGCAACGCATCACCAGCAACAGCAACAACAACAGCAACAACAACAACAACACGGACAACAACAACTTGACTGGAAACCTGAAATGTCTCAACACTTGGACCCCCACCGAACACACCGGCCAGCAGCAGCAGCCGCAGCAGCGGCAACCGATCGCCCCGATCGAAGCGTGCAATCGTCTTACACTCACATACACACACATGCGCACACACATGCACACACACACACGTTTCTAGCCGCGCCAAAGTAAAGGTCTACCGGTGGACATAAATTTAGCTGTAATGCGACAGGTGTATTTTTTATCTATGGAGCGGCATAAAACGAGCGTCGCGAAGCCAGCAGTCGCTGCCGCTGTCGCTGCCGCCGTCGCAGTCGCAGTCGCTGCCCGCGTCACCTTTAGCTGCGCATGTGCAACGCATTCAAACTTTGTTATAATATAAAAGTTGTTGTTGTTGTTGCTGTTTAAACAATTTCAATGCTATAACTGAAATAAATTCTTGATGGCAACTTTTGACAGGCGCCGCAAGTGGCTCCAAGCAAAGTGGCTAATGTGGTGCCCGGAGGTGGTGCCCGAGACAGGCTGGAGGCGCGTCGCGCGTTGTTCATCTATAAACAACTTTTTAAGCCGCAGTTGCAGTTTTTTTCTGTTGCTGTTGCTGTTGCTGTTGTTGTTTAACTATTCGCTTTCAATAGTTGTTGATTAAAGCGAATTTCAAATGGCTTCCGTGATGGCTAGAGATTCCAGTTATTGCATAACCATTTGTGACTGACCGCCCCCAAGGACAACCAGCGATCTCCGCCTGCCTACCTCTGCCCACTCTCTTTCAAAGAGCTGTAACTGCTGATAACAAAGCACAATCATGTGATAAGCATGCCGAGCAGGTGGGCAATTACCTGGAAACAGAGCTTCCACGAACTAAAGCTTAGTTAGTTGTACTAGCGAAAAGCCAACTTTAAATAGAAGTAATTCAAATAGGTTACCGAGACGAAAACGCATTTTCCATACAAATCGAAGATTAGTTGGACTGGAAAGCACATTTGGTAGGAATCAAGGAGCTGTATGTATTCCATATCTCAACGTTTCAGTTATGCAAATTGATTATAAAATGGGCCAGATACACATATAATATTAATTTACATTAGCTATTGGCAGTATAGGATATAATTATAAATTTACTGGTGAATCTTTTTAAAGAGAGCTGGCTTTTATAACCTCTACGATGTATATTATAGACAGTTCGAACCCGGATCTTCATTGAAAGACTGGTTCACTTAGACAGCTTATCAGGCGAGGATTGCTAAAAAAATGGTTTAAATTTATAGCACTTTATACGAGTTTAACCATGGCCAAAGATACCTTTTAACTCATGAACTATAAGACAGAGAATGCATTTTACAAGTTAAATGCAAAGTAGAGGTCAAATAATGTTCAATATAGTAAACTCTATGTAATTTGATCAATTTTCGATCAATTTCTGAAAATTCGAATTCTTCATGGTGCATTTGCTAATGATTAATGTAGCTTACAAGTTAACTCGTGTTCTGCTACCACGACCCACTCCGCCCACCGAAACCCACAAAACTGCAAATAACCCAAAATTCTCAACCACTTCTCATATTTGAACATATGCGATTTACACGCTGACAATAATTAACCATAGCAAAAATATAAAAAGATGAATAGAAAAAAGGGAAAAAAAGAAACCTCAACGCCCCGGCTACTTAGCAGTATTGGCTCTGTCACAGTAGTAGCAGCAGCAGCAGTGGCAGTGGCAGCCACGTCAACGACATATGTCCAATATAAAACCACCACCGGGTCACAACACACATGTGTGTATGTGTGTGTGTGTGTGTGTGTGTGTCGTGATGATGGCTTATGGCGAGCGTAGAAAAAACCCAAAAGTAAACACACACAATTTGCGATTTTTATTTGCAATCAATCATAAAATAAACTGCCTGTCTGACTGTCTGGCCGGCCGGCCGGGATGTCTTTGGAGCAGTCTGGAACTCAGATGGAACAAAAGGGGCGCGCGTGAAAATGCGACTAAGGCGTGGAAGTGCGGATTACCGCAGTTCGCAGCATGTGATCGATCGCCTGGTCAGGAGCCAGGAGCAGCAGCAGCAGCAGCAGGAATAGGCAGGGGCAGGCAGGGGCAGCAATAGAGGCCGCATGTGACACGTTTTGCTGCTTAAGCCAGAAGACACAGAAGCAGAAGAAGATGCAGAAGATGCAGCCGCACAGGAAGTGTGGGTTGTCTGCGGCCATTGTGGCCGAAATGGCCCAAAGACTTGCCACCGCCAGCGCTGCGCTCCGCCGCGGTGCGACATGCAAATGCGGCTTAATTAACTTGTTGCACGTCGCCTCAGTTCGCGACGGCGACAACAGCTACAGCGACACGCATGCGCAGTCTGCTGCTGGCTTCCAGCTGGGGCCAGGGAGTTCATTCCGGGCTCAAATTGAGCCAAGCCGAACAACGTCAAATCAGCGCCAAATTGAAGCCGGCCGCACAAGGTGCCATTCGCAGCGCGGCGCAGGCTCCGCCGTGGCAATTCTCCAACTAATTTCGCAAAGCCTGCCTCATTTACATTTGGCGCCAGGCATTGGCCTGCTCTTCCATTCGGCCAGGTCTTCCTCCTGTTTTTTGTTTTTGCTTTTTTTGTTTTTAATTAATTCGATATCACAGCAGCATTTTTTGTCGGCTACCGGTCTTTACTTGAGCTACCCTTTTGGCAGCCTGGCATGCCATTTGCATTTGGACAGCCGGAGAGACAGTCGGACAGAGAGTCGGACGGATGGCCGGTCATCGATACGAATTTCGGCCAACGAATTTCATTCAGAAATAATTTTTTATGTCCAAATGTTGTGAGTTGATGGCGGACAACTGCTGCTGCTGCTGCTGCTGCTGCAGTTGTTGCTGCTGATGCTGCTGATGCTGCTGCCGTTTTGGCCTTATCCTCTTGAACTTAATTTGCATAAACGGCATGAAATAAAATCAACAGTTGCAGAATCAACAGACAACAGAACGACACTCGCACTGGGTCCAGCTACGACAGGTAGCCGACACGACAGACACAAACCTGAACATTCTCTAAAAAGAGCTGAAAAAATGAGAATAAACCAAAATATATAATAATAAAAAATGTGTCGCATGGCGAAAGATAAAGCGGTCCGGGACTAAATAACAGGCTCAGATTGCACTGGCTTCTGCTACCGTTCGGTTGTTCTGATATGCCTGGAAGTTATGTGTGGACGGCAATTTGGTAGCTGGTTCTTAGCTAAGCTCAGAAATGCTCTTGATAAACAATTTATGTTCAGCGAAGAACATCTTTATGAATTTCGGAACTTTGCTTGCCGTCGATATCGCTTCTTTATCGCTTTCCTAACTTCCCTCGTTTAAAATATGCTTGATAATTGCGATATTTCGAGCGAATGGCATATATTATTGGAATGTATTTACAACTTTTCTTTCCTATATGAGAGCATACCTGGGAAAATGGGAACTTCGCTTTCCATTAAACATCGCTTGGTACTGTCAGTATCGCTTTTCTATCTCCTTTTTATCTCTCTCACAATATTTCCAGAATATACAGATATATAATAATCAATTTATAACTTCCTCTTCTCTTGGAGACTTTGACTGAACAAATGGTTACTCAGCTTTCACCTAACTATAGATTTTTTGCATACTGTGTCGCTTTTTATCGCTTTTGTATCTTCAATCGTAAAGATATTGTTTCATTATGCGTTACTTTCAAAGGATACAATTGCAGTTCGCAAATTCTAAATTCGAAAGTTAAAAACGCGTTATCTAAATCTCGTAAATCTCCCCCCTTCTCTTCTAGTTTACCTGACCTCTGTCTTAACTCATTGCAACAGTTTATCCGCCACATTAAATAGCTTGACAGCTACGACACGACCTCAACTTCTCAGCCTCGCCGTGAATTGTGATTTGTAGGGCCCAGTTGAAGAGCCGCTCTCAAGATTAGCAATTAGCAAATCTCTTGGCAGGCACAGCGGCAGTCATTGGCTCCGGCTACTGTGCTGTGTGCGTTGCGCTCAGCATGTGGCTGGTTTCAGCCTGTTAATTCACAGCATTAACACTTTTTTTGCCAGCCGTAATCCTGGCAGTTTTGCTACCAAAACATCGGGCATTGCCGGACCCTTGGCCTATTCAGAATGATCAATCAGCCGCATGTCTGACGACAAATGGCAGGACAACGACGAGCGGGACGGACGGACGGACGGACGGACGGACGGACTGAGCAGGCACCGCAGGAGGGCGTGCAAAAGACACGATCACGCCTCTTAAACGCATTACGAGAGACCGACGAAGACCACAACGAGACGATGATGAGGTTACAATGCCAATTAAGCAGCGGGAACAAGGACGGGCCAATGGGCTAATGTGTCAATTATGTGGCTTTCAGTTACAGAGACAAACGAGCCGATAATATGGGAAAATTGTTGCATTTAGCGACAAAGAGAAATCAAAATCGAAATAATGTCTACGAAACGTTGCCGCACACACACTAATTCAAATGTTCTCGGCCAATATCTCAATCTCTCTGGCTGGAGACAAACAACAAAACGATCTTTGCTTATCAAACTCTTAATCTAACGCTCACATTTCCATAGTCATTAAGTTGAGAAGGGGCCAGAACAGGTTCGTCGAGATCTTCCCAAAAATCATGCTCGATTTCCACGAAATTCATTTTCTCATGCTTCACTTTCGTATAGAGACAAAACCAGTAGAAGAGCTGGGGCCTAGAATTTGCTGCGTGTTTAATTGAAATTGATTGTCGAGTGATGGATGCACAAAAGGTGCTTCGACAGATCCATTCAAATGAGGGGAAGCTGCGCCATGAATCAATTGTGCGCCAGCAAATTTCTATTATGCCAAGGAAGTTGCATTTAATCAGTTGTACACCAAAATATTGCCAGACCCACACAAACACACACACACACTCAGACACATACAGAGAATACGCCGAGTATCTGTGAGATACATAAAATATTGCAAGGCGGCACGCTAATTTTGTTCGCGTGTTTCCTCAAGTGGCAGCCACTATGCCACTTGCGGCGCGGCAATCGCATAAATACGAATAGCTCGTAGTCACCACAGCACCCGCCCCCGCCTGGTCCCTTTACCCCAACCGCAACCCGTTGCAATTTCCCGCTGCGCTTTGTTTGCTCATTGGGCGCATCCGTTGCCGGTCGGCCTGCCTGGTCTGGTTGGTCTGGTCTGGTCTGGTCTGGTCTGCAGCTACGTCTTGGACTTGGACTATCAGTGCTCATTGTTGTGTCAATTGTCGTGGCTGTAGCTCTGTCTCTGTGTCTGTTGCAGTTGCAGTTGTAGCTGCTGTTATTTGTCATTTGCCGTGCAAAAGCGCAAATCTCAGGCATTGCACTTTATCAAGTCATAGTCAAAGTTCGGGCGAACGGAGCGAACGGGCGCCCGCCTTCCGTCTAACTGGGTCAGCCAGCACTTAAGCGAATCGTGCGTCCATCTCTTGGCATTGGCTGCCACTTGAGCTTGTTTCCCGCTGCTGTTCAACTGCTCCGCCTAGGTTAAGGAGCCGGCCTAATAACAGTGCCCAGTTCGACACTGAGAGCGCACAGTAGCCCACAACAAATCACAAAATCGTTTAACAATAATTTCATAACAGCAGCGGACGCGGCAGCGGAGCGGAAGCGGGAACAGGCACTGATCCTCAGTGCTGGAAATGTTCACAGAGTCAGAGCGTAAAATTATAGCGCGATCACTTAACTCACGATCGCGATCAGTTGGGGGCATTAAGATTACCGGCTACTGGCAACGGAAGCTCCATTTGGTAGCCGCTCATGGGCTGCCCTGACTCTAACTCCAACTCCAACTCCAGCTCCGACTTGGAGTCCGACTCCGATCGCTCGTCAGCGGCGTCGTGTTTGGGCCGAACTGAACGCACGAACAAGCTGCTGTGTGGAGGAGGCTGAGGATCTTTTGGCGCGTCGTCCACGCGAAATAATTTTTATTGAATAATTTTTCATTATTTTTCGTTTGAATTGAGAGGCAGGCCGGCTAGCCGGCTGGCTGGCTGGCATGTCGAGACCAGCAACAGCAACAGCAACAGACTCTGCCTGGCCAGAAAACTAGCGGCTGCGACGTAACCGTCAAAAACAATAAAGTCCAAAACGAGCGAACAATGTAAATGGCAAGTCATGATTTTGCTGTTATGCGCTGTTAAAAGGGGGCGCTCGCCGTTCGACACGATCAAGAACAAAACCCAACAAAACTGTAGCCCTCAACCCGGGCCAGTGCCTGGGCCTGGGCCTGGACAGTGCTTCTGTCTGTCCGTCCGCCAGTCCATCCGTCCGTCTCTGTGTCTGTCTGTGTGTGTGTGGAGGATGCTACCGTTGCTACCAACGCCAGCGACGGCGACGGCGACGACGACGATCAACATGACCCAAAACAATGCACCGAACAGAACCAAAACGAACAACAACAACAAAATACTTTACTCATACTTTATGCCCAAAATGCGCCAGTGTTGCGCTGGACCCGCACTGGCAGAGCAGACCCCGATCAATGCAATTGTTTGCCCCTTTTAGTCAAGTTGCGCACTTCATAAGCAAATACAACAAAACCAAACAAAACCAAACGAAAACCAGGGCCAAAAGGCAAACAATGGATATGGCCACAGCCCACGACGAGTGCATAAAAGGGCCAAACGGCAGCGGGTCGCGATGGAATCGGATGCGATGGGATGGAATGGGATGGGAAGGGATGGGTTGGAGGAGGGGTGCAAAGGCCCAACAACATTGGCACTTTGATTGGAACTACCAAAAAAATAAAACATTAAATAAAAATGTTTATTTATAAAAAAGGAAGGAAATGATCAAAAAGTATATCCTACGCACAAAGAATATTTGATGCTGAAGTATTCAAAATGTTTAAACTAAATTTGAAAGGATAATAATATAATACCCTCCACTTGCACATAATAATCAATATCAATATTTTATTAGAGATATAAAAAAAAAAACGAATTTAATTTGATCAATAGACATTGCAATAAACATTGTCTATTCTAAAGTCAAAGTTTTCAATTCCTCTAGAAATTCTTAGAATCGAAATCAAGTAACAAAAAAAATCGAATCAAAATATGAACTCAAGAAACTTGAAGACCTAAAAAGCGTTGGCTTATGTAAAAATATGAACTTAAGAAAGTGTCTCTTCAGTTAATCAGCATTCAAATCGTTTCGGACCTTTCGCTATCATCCGCTGCCTTTGTAGCTTAAGCCTGTTAAACGTAACTCAGTCGCATTTGACACACTGACGTGTTTATAAAGAGAAAAGGGCTCTGGCAGGCCAGCAAAAAAAGACGTACACAGAACTGGCTTTGACCTTGAAGAAGCTGAGCAGTCCGAGCATTTTTATCATTTGGAAGGAACATTTCATACTCGCAGTACGCAAAAAACCGAAAAGAATACAAATAAAACACTGCAACAATGAAATGCGGCGACAAAAAGCCAGAGGCTGCATGCCCCTGCACGCCCGGCTCCCACCAGCCGCACCTCTGTGCTGGACACAGGTCCGACCCGCTAGCGGTACCGTTTAGTGCGCATGCGTTGCGAATGGCGGCCGTGTCTCAAAGCGAATGCCGCCACCGCCAGCCCGATGCGGACATGACGTTCTGCCTGCCAGACGGAGGCAGAAAATTTACGCGTGTGCTAAACACGAGACTTCCACGAACCGCTTTGCGAGCCCCCAGAGCCAGAGGAAGAGCCTCAGCCGCAGCCGGAGCCCTTTTGGCAGCATTTATGTGGCGTGGCCAAAGAAACGTTGTCGCCGCCGACTTCGTCGTTGTCTCTTATTGTTTCTAAAATGAAAGAGAAATTCCTCAAAAAGCATTTCAGTGCCCAAAGGATTTCTATTGTTTCAGTTTTGGAAGAATCGTCGCGACGTTCGTCAAATGCTTATTTTCCTTTTTATTTTTGTGCTTATGTGCTTAGCGGGTGAAGTGCTCAATGTTTGACCCTTGAAAACGAAATTCTTTTCACTCACAGACCAAAAATCAATTTTCAGCCCGAGCCACACGAACATATTTCCAAAACAAACATCAGCTCCGGCTCATTAAAACCTGACCAAAGACATTCCAATAAAGACGACTCTCCGTTTTTAGACGCTGCTGTAGGTTTATGGACTTTAACGATTACAACGCGAAGGTCGCTCATTAAATGCCAAATAAAATTGGTATAAAAACATAAAATTGGCTCGCAGCAACGCAATCCAAGATACGCACACACACGCAAACACTTGCGTGATCGGTTGCGGTCGTAAATACGTCTGAGGGTTCAGTTTTTGGGGCCCATGCCAAGTGTTAGCACGTTCTGTGCCCGAAAGCCACGACTAGATGACTATCTGGCCGGGCGACTAGCGCCGGCTCTTATCCATGAAAAGCCAAAAGCTCTCCCAAGCTAAAAACTTAAAGCCAAACAAAATGATCTCTGAACGCTATAAATCATGCCCAGCAACAACGTAAAACTAAATCAAAGTGTGCTGCCTGAAGATTTCACAAAACCAAAACCAAAACCAAAGCGCAGGCGAATACCAGAAAGAAGAAGACGAAGAAACAGCTTCAATAGCGCCCCAAGCGCATCTAAAAAAACTCACACGCACTCGTAGATACAGATACACACAGTATTCATTCGATATGGTCAACAAATTAATCAGCCAGACTGTAAAATAGAAATAAATGCAAAAGTAATAAAAAGCTTGCAGCTTGTTAGCAGAAGCTATACAATTTTCCACGGACGGAAAATGGCTGGAAAATTAATGTTTAAGATATACATGTAAAAACTTGAATCCAATTCCTTTCCTTTTTTCTATAAGTTTGTAGATATAGGAGGCAATAAGAAGATTCTCCGGGCTATCTTCTGGCTAGACATTCAAAAAGATTACGAATTGAATATCGCAAGACATTTGACGCTTTGGCCCCAGTTTATTTAACCCCAACTCCTTATAACGAGTGCGCACTGTACTCTCCACACATGAGTCTATTGCACGCGTGTTTCTCTATATATATGTGTGTGTGTGTGTGTATAAATCTTCTTTTAATTTGTGACAAGATCAACAAGTTCAAAGTTGTTTCAATCAATTGACCTCGCTGCTCCCAGAGGCAACAGATACTGTAACAGATCCGTCCAACTGGCGCTGGCAGCGGCGTCGACAGCGTCAACAGCGTCAACTGCGGTCGCGTCATCTTTCAAAATTTAGCGAACAATTTGCGCAATTTGATTGCCGCCTGCACGTGCAGCATCATCGGCGGCATGCAACACAGCTGAGTATACGGCTCGCAGTGGAGATCGGCTCGCAGCTCGGAACGCAGCTGACCTGCATTTTGTCGCGCGCAGATTTGTGCGCCGGGCTGCAGCTCATTATTCAATTAAACGGTTGGATATGTGCCGCACAACGAAGTCAACTGCAGTGAAAGGCCATTGCGCATACGCCGCGTATGTCGCGTATGTCGCCAGCTGCGTGCAACCTGTCCGCAGCTAAGGCAGACCCATTAACCCAGTTTCTTTGTGTGGCTCTGCTGTACGCAACCCGCAACCCGCTGGCCGCAGTCCACGGTCCGCTTTGTTTGTCTCAATTTAAAGTTCAATTTCATTGGCCCTCGTCGTGGCGTTCAAATTGACAATGTGACAGTTTCTGTGGCCCGCTACGCAGCAAAACGTGTGGGTCAATGAGCTCAGCTGCTGGCGCTCTCGCTCTTACTTCAGATCATATATTTCCAAGTGCGTTACGCCGAAAATGCGAACCGTATCTGCCCGGCAATTCAGAGTATTCCATGTGTCATGCGGAGAAAGTAACTGTTAAATCACAGCCAAATATCAAAAGCAATCAATCTGTTCGCAAATGCATAACATGCAGCCTGCAGCTGTGACGTCACACCCAAAGTGCAAGCTTGTCTAGCAGAACAGAGGAAGAAGCAACAATGGAACGGATTGGAATTTGTAAGAGAAGTGTCATAATGCAAGAGTAAAATGTTCAGCTTAAACAATTTGATAATGTTTATAAACAAATCAAATACCTAATTTCACTTTAAATACACTTCAATTAACTGGAGCTCCGATATGGCCCCAATTAATGCATTTTATAAGGCACACTTTGAAGTGCCATTAATCAGCTGCGTTTTCGGACAGCACACGCAACCGAATGGCGTTGCATGCAACATGCGGCGACATTCGCACAAAACGACAGCTTCAAAATGGCGCCCAAAAGCACACACCACAAATTTTATGCAGACGTCAGGCAAGCGCCCGGCTCCGGCTCCGGCTGCGACTCCGACTGCGACCCGCCCCCGCACAACGCCATCAACTTTAATGCATAAAATATTGAATTTTTGCAGACGGATTAACCTTGACTTTCACTTTCGACTCGCCGTCGACGTTGACGTCGACAGCGCTGCTGGCTGCACTGCGTCCTGTCAAAGGATATAACTTTGACTGGCGCGACAGCAGCAGCAATACAAATGTAGCCAGCCAGTCAGAGTCTAGCAGCACAGACCAGACCAGACCAGACCAAACCAGGACATTTGTATGTACGACTCGCAGCGAGGACGACTGCGCCGCACACACACACACACACCTACACCTACACACTGACACACACACATACACATGCCTGTAACTGGGCTTCGTCTAACTGGCTAACACCAACTGTTTGCTACGTCGTCGCCGGCTTTTGCCTTTTTTGTATGCCGCGCAGCGCTTCAAACATTCGTCCTTGGCGGCGACGCAAAAATTGTTCCTTTTTTGAATAATTCATATCGTTACAGGACATTCAAAACACACACGCGATGCGATGCGATGCAATCTGAATGCGAAACAAGCTGCTGGCCCCCTTCGAAGAGGTGACTAGCATAGATGTGGGTGTGTGTGTACGTGTGTGTGTGCGTGTGTGTTCACATGTTGCTTGTTGTCAAATTGAGACGCATTGTGAACAATTAAAAACTGCACTAGCAGCTCGCATAGTTGCGCGAGGTCCTAGCAAAAGTTATCGATAGACAAGCCAAAAGCGACAACAGCAACAACTTCCGGCAGCTCATCGGGCAGCTATTTGGTATGCAGGATGCGTTCCTACACACACACACACACATACAGAGTCGGGCAGACAGCAGGCAACGACCTCGTTACGAAACTGGAGCTCCGAGCGACAGAGCGGGAA
Organism: Drosophila kanekoi; assembly: GCA_037075305.1. Lineage (NCBI taxonomy): Eukaryota > Metazoa > Arthropoda > Insecta > Diptera > Drosophilidae > Drosophila > Drosophila kanekoi. The sequence continues at coordinate 8,378,754 of JBAMCE010000141.1, forward strand.
AGCGCCTTAGCGAGAGAGAGATAGAGAGCGAGAGAGAGAGTGAGAGAGTCCTTTTGCACGCCCCACTTTAGCTGGCTGCAGTTAGATTTGATTTTTTCTGTTTTGTTTTTGTTTTTATACCCTGAACCAATTGAAAATGGTTAAAAAGGAGTATCAAGTTTTAATGCAAATGCTTGTGTCAGGCAGTTGGAAGACTCCATGAACTATATGCATTCTTGTTCATCATTAGTAATCGTGTCAATATGTCTATATTTATATCTATATTTATGAAATGGATATGATTTTCTATACTCTTTTTCGAAATCGTCCTCCTTTTCCATGATGTTGATAAGCATTGATTTAAAGATGTCGTTAGGAAGCACATCTCAGAAATTATAGCAGCTATAGAAAACTAAGTTTATATACAGATCCTTTCGCTTTCTAGACATAATCATATGTGGGTTACGTAATTCTCGGACAACATAAACCGAACTTTTAATAGTGTGGAGTTAAGGGAAGAAGAAGCACAGTCCGTGCTTCTGTATGTGTGCTTTTGTGTATGTGTGCGTAGAAGGAAGCTAGAATGGTTGTAACGGTAGCTCAGCGGTAAGTAGGGTATCTCCTAGTTGGGCATTTCCCACCACTCTTTCCTTGTTGTTGTTGTTCGATGCACTGTGGTGGCTCGTCCTGTTATCCTGCACTCGTGTGGGTGTTGCGTGTTTGCGCATTTGAACACATGATTAAACTACATTTTGGTATGCGTATTGCCGCATCTTGAACAATGCCTCTGCGCAGCCAAAGGGTTAACGACACCTCGGCATCTTTTGCAGGCCTGTGAGAAAGACACCTGCCACCTGACACTCGGCCAGGGATTGTTGTTGTTTTCGTTGTTGTCGCTAGACGAGTTATGCGATAAGCATCAGCCTGAGCTCAGGTAAAGGGCGCAGTTACAGGTACACACAACAAACACAACACAAATGCTTTTGGGCCTGTCCTGTGTACCGTGTGTTTGGTGTCATTATCGGAGTTGTCAACGCCGACGCCGACGCCGCGTTGATCCTTTCTCACGCAGTCAAGTAGGCAATGCCGTTGCAATAATTGCAGCAGAAATGCACCGTTAAAGGATTGCCAAAGTACAGTTGGATGCAGCCATGGGAAGTATGCAATGATATGCATGTGAATCGGGGCAAAGGTTATTGTAACTGTTGCACGATGAAAAGGCTTGCAACTAGAAGGGGGATATAATAGTGTTATCATACTGTGGGAACCTGTGCGAGACAGTGGGGTAATTATGTTCGCGAAAGATCGCATTTTATGGCGAAGACTATAAAGATAGATTTGCGACTTTAAAAGTATATATAAGTATCTTCCAGCTGCTTGACTAAAGAAGTTGTCGGTTCAAACTAATCACTGAATATTCTTGAAGGAAATGTATGTACCAGCTAGAAAAAGCTATCTCTTAGAGATCTTTTCTCTTGTAAATGAACAGCCAACATCTTTGATTCATGCAGAAAGTTGAGCCGTTTTATATATAGAGATCAATTCCGTCAAAGCAACCTTATGTTATATACTTCCTAGACAGCCTCGGAGTTCGGCAAACCCTTTTTCCATAGCTTCTCTCATATAGGATGCCATCAATAGCTGAAACACTTGCAACAGCAGCGCCCAGCTTTGACACTAGCTGCGACCAAGCCCCCCGGCCCATTGTTAGAGCAAACGACTTGGATCAAATGTGGCCCGTTTATATTTGAGAGTATATGAAACAAGCTCCATAGAGCTCTTAGCTGCCCCTCCCTTTGGTATCATGGTCGCATAATTTATGACATTTTTGTGCGTCTTTTGTGTCGCGCTTGTATTAAATTTTCGAAAAGAAAAAAAAACCAAACAAGTCCGAGTCGAGGCAAAGAGTTGGGGCAACATTTGCCTGATTTTCACTGTGCGAGTTGCTGTAATAGCCGACACAGAGAGGAGGCGTGGCATGGGGCGAGCAGCGAGGGGCGAGGGACAAGGGACGGGGGACGGTTGAGTCCAAAAACCAAATTTAAAACGCACGCACAAAATCTAAACTTAGGAGGGGGAAAAATAACTAAGCGACGATCATTGGGATTTATTTTTTTTTTTGGTTTGTTTTTGGTTTTGGTTTTGGTTTTCGCTTTTGGTATCGATTTATACTCGTCTTCTTCTTCTTGTTCGTGTTTTGGCCCTTTGCGTGGCCGGGGCAACGAGTAGAAATAATAATAATAATAATAAAAATAATGATAAGGTTGACCTGTTGTTAAAAGGCATTGAATGCCCTTTGGGTAATAATTTATTAGTGGGACACAAGCGCGCTTAGATTCGGCTTGTGTTTATTTATTATTATTATTTTTGTTTTCTTCTTCTTTTAATTCTCTGTGCTGACCAAGCGAAGGAAAAGAAAAAACTTGTTTTAAGTTATTGGATTGCTCGCCGGGCACTATGTGTGGAGCTATCTTAGCCATAGATATCAGTTTGGTGTTTTTTTTCTACTTCTTTTATTCGGGCCAACTCTTTGGCGCTTTGTTAGTGAAAGCTGCAAGAGGCACTTTAAGACGATATCACCGGGGACTGATATATAGCATGGATACAGGTTTCCCAATCAAAGTGTTTGCGAGTGTGCGAGTGTGTGTGTGTGTATGTTTGGGGGCGATATGCAACAAAAATCGAATTGGATCGTGTGACAAATTTCAATGGGCTGACTTCAGAGCTAAGCTATGCGATTCGCAGCGGTTCAATTGGATTGGATTCGATTCGATTGGATTGGATCGTGCAAATGTCTGTGATTATATGCAATTAAAGAAAAGCGTTTAAGTCGCAATGTGTCGTTACAAATGACAACCACAACAACAGCAACAGCAACAACAACAATCAATGTAAACAATACAAAGAGCAATCGCTTGGCAAGCTCATAAAAAATGAGTTGTTATAAGGCTGGACCAGCTAATTGCAGGTGCCGGCTGCACAGACGAACAACATTAGCAACAACAACAGCAACAACAACAGCAACAACAACAGCAACAACAACAACAACAACGTCAAACGTTTAGAAACTAAATGGAATTAAGTACGTGACACAAACTGTAATTGGATCTATTAGAGAGGCTGTTCACTGCAGAGCTTGAGGTAATTTGCAATGATCGTTAGATTTTTGACTGCAAAAACAAATGACAGACTCAGAAAAGCGAATTCAAAATATGACAAAAAGCTAACGAGTTGCGAGAGCTGCGTTGACAGAGAAATGACTAATCTGAGGAATCATTCGGATAGCTCTAAAGAAAATTGACAAATTGATTTCAAGTTTTTACTTTTATAATGAATCAGCGACCAGACAAGCCCAAGCAATGTATTCTTAATAGATATATATCAAGCTTTTAAGTTGAATGAAACGTAGAATGAGGCTGTTAAAGCATGGCTGCAGAGCCCAAAATTGAACTGTCGCTGGTTCGAACCTTAGTTCAAACCAAGTACCTGCCCTGAGATTCTCATTGCGAAGCCTAGAATGCAGCACTTGGTTCTAGACTTTGTTTTTGTCTTATATATTGAAAATCCTCATAAAACAATTAAATATTGTTAACCGTGAATAATAATATACGAATTTCGGGCTAAGTTTAAGCGCAACCCAAATTTGCCATCTGCCAAATACGTTTGGGTCCAATGACAATAGTTGGGCTACAAGTTATTTATGTTTTTATTGCTTAGCTTAACAGCTAAATAGTTGGAAATGACATTATTGAAATGCAATCTAAAAAAGGTAGCCTGAAATGTTTAAAGATTAACACTTGTTAAATAATAATCAACAGCAAAATAAACAAACAAGCTGGTTGCCCGCCTTTCAATTAGCCAATAAACAGCACGCATCATTTAAATAATTAACAATTGAATAATAAAAACAAACTGATAATGAAAACCAAAAATGCGCCATGGCGTGACAGTTCATTTGACAAACTATTGACAGAGAGAGCGAGAGAGAGGGAGAGAGAGATGGGGAGAGAGAGAGAGGGAAGAGTGTGAGTGAGAGAGCGAGTTACTTACCTATGCGAGTGCCCATCCACAGAGATGATAATTATTCAACATAACATTCAACTGGCCAAAATGCTGACTGACTGAGAAATCATTCATTAAAAAACAAAATTAAAAAACAAACAAACAAGCGGCCAACATGTGTTCTCTCTCGCTCTCCCTCTCTCTCTCTCTCTCTCTCTCTCTCTGTGTTGTTTGTATTTGTACAAATATTAAGAAAATAAAATATACAAGAGACGCGTGCCGTTGGCTGCGTGTATTGCTTAAATAATTAATATTTTAACACTTGGCAAACAAAAATTTTAATTTATCACAAAAACAACAACAAACAGAAGAAGAAAAAACAACATTAAAACAGTTAGCAACAAATGACTGTGCTGTATTTTACATTTATTATAATAAATTAGCACATATAAGGCATAATTGGCTTGCATTGGATTAGGCAAAACTGATCGATTCGCTGTGATTGATATGAAACAACAACAATTGAAATGTTCAATTTTGAATATATTCAAAGAAATTTCAAGATTTTCAGAATTCCGCGCAAAAACGATAGATCATTGCTATATAAGTTGTATGGCGCCCTACTCCTAACTACTCGTATGCATATTTTTGAAACGGAAATGAGCTTCATTACCAAAACAAACAGAGAATTAAGTGGAGCCAAGTCAAGTCAAGTCAAGTCGGATCGTATCGATAGCAATCGGACCCTCACAGATGACGTGTGTGTGTGTGTGTGTGTGTGTGTGTGTAGAATGGGTAGAGTATCAAATTGGAATATACCTGTTTGCATTTTGGCCCGTTTAATTATTTCGTTTGCGTATTTTTCGTGCCTTTTGAGTGATTGTCATTAATTAATTTTGTGCCAGCTGGCCAAAGCAAAAGGCTTGGCATTCATTCATAAATCCCCCAGCTTTGGATGGTAAATTGAATTGTTTTTTAAGTGCATGTGCTCGGATCCAAAAACCAAACTGGGGGGCATTCCTCTGTGCAGTCATTAAGCGGCGTCTGCGCACGCGCCCAGCTCGCAGACTTCAAGCTGCGGGCGGCAGCACGTCGATGATTGCGCAAATTGCACCTACACACAACACACACACACACACGCACGCACACGCACACACACTGTTAAGCAAAGTGCGTGGTACTTGGCAGACAATGCAGAAAAAAGGCAACGCAGACGCAGACATTCATCACAGATCAGCCGAGGCACAAAACTGAGCCACAAACTGGGCCGGCCAAGACAGATAGCAGACAGGCGACGACGACGACGACGACGACAAAAGGCAGTCAATTTTTCTGCAGCAAACACAAGAAAATTAGTTACTGGGATTGGGATTTCGACTGGGGACTTGCAGCCAGGCATTGGTTGTGTGCCTGCCAGCAGCATTGGCATAAATCACTTGACAGGAAGCGTTGCGAGCCTTGTTGCGCCCACAACAAGTTCTATGTGGCCATTAAAAGACGTTTGTTGGTTTGTTGGTTTGCTTGTTTGTTTGGCTTTTTGCATTCCACGACGCCTGGACGAGGCCATTGCAAATTGAAATCGAAATCAGTTAGCCTGGCCAGCAGCAACAGCAACAACAACAAAGGAGCAGAGCACAGCTCGTCAGCTCAGCCAGCTCATCATCTCCTTCAGCAGGGCTAAGGCTCTTTTCAGTTCAGTTCCGTTCCGCTCAGATCCTGCTGCTGGTCCTGGTCCCAGCTGCGTAAGTGCCCTGGTCGACCACAGACCACAGCACTGTGCGTACTGCTCGCTTCTTTCTATTTTTTTCGTTATTTTTTTTTTTTTGCACTTTGACTTCACTTCACTGAAAGGGCAAGCTGGACAGGCCCCAAGTCTGGCTGCACCACCCCAGAGACCGAAAGCCAACAACAAGCAGAAGCACAGAAAATGCCGCAGAAATAATTATTTCTGTTGCCATATTTGTTTTTTTCTCTCTTATTTCTTTTTGCTGTAAGTTGCAAACGCATTTCGAGGGCTTGGCGCGGTTGTTGTTGCTCTTGCGTGTAGGTGGCGGCATGTGTGTGTGTGTGTGTGTGTGTGTGTGTAGGTGGTGATGTATGTATCTAAATAGATGGTGTGTTGAGATATGGCACTAAATGATGTGATATGTGGCAGAGCATATGATTTAGCAACAAGAAGGCGTTAATGAGAATCGCAGAGAGAGGCGAAATAAGCAGATATAACCTTAACACCATAAAACAATTAGTACGGGTAAATTAGATTAAATATACTTTAAATAGTTGATTTAATTTACATTTCTTATTTGACCACGAGACGGGGGGATTAAGTATGGAGTTTAGGAGTAAGTTCAGGTGCATGCAACACCCAAAACAAGATGCAGTAAGTGGAATGAACAGAAGTTCATTTGTTTTTTGAAAATCACTGAGAAACTATCAAGATGAGAAATACACGTGATTAAAAGTAAAATGTCAAAAATTGGCTCTATAACATTTATCTAATTTTCCATGACTGATTGACGATTTAAATATCGCTTTCAAACATCTATTTAAGTGTTATTTGATAATTGATTCAATGATTGGGAAAGTCCCTTGGATTGGCTGCAAACAGGGAAGATTTAAAGTTAAAAACGGGCGGGAAATAACGGAAAAGATGATCCGAGCAACAATGGGCGATGCCCACTTTGTATGTATGTATTCATAAATTAATATCTTTATCTGTGTGTTTGGAATCGCATTTATATTAGGATTGCTCTCCTTTGCGATTCTCATGAGCTTAATCAGACTTAGATACGCGAGTGGAATATGGATTCATAATATGTCCCAGATGGCTAACAGATTTTGAAAGTGCATACGATTATATAGAAAATGAGATCTATTGCATTAAGCAAGAAGCACGCGCCAAGTTGATATTGATATGTATATTTAGAAGCTATAACTTGTAATTCCCATTTGCTGAGACTGGGTGTTTTTAGATCAGCAGAGGCGATAAATAAACAACGGGTAATGCACCGAGACTTGTCTAAAATATCAGTTACAGCTCTGAAGTGGGAGTGAGGCGTCGGGTTTTTCCAGCCAATTAATCGCCTGATTAATTATAGCATCATTTAGCCTATGCTAGGTCTGGGCCCAGCTGGGATTCACGATCACTCGATTCCCAGGTGCATCTATTTTTAATCCCATTAACAATGCGCTAGTAAACCACAAAACTTTCCGGCCAACCAATCACATTGCGTATGCGCCGCATGCCAATTAAAGTGACAGTCGAATAAAGCAAAAAAACAAACAAATCAAATGCACTTCAATCTGGACACAAATTGCGCATACGCCGTGTGGCACGGCACAACAAATTAACTGGTCACATTTAAGATAATTACAATCTAAATGTTTTCGCCGTGCGCTTCATAAGTAAGATGCCCACATATCATAAACCCAGACACTTAACTACCATATGACAGCTGAGTCGCTGTGAAAACGTTTTTGCATAATTCGGGCGTTCAGAATCGATAACGCGTGTGCACAACACACACACACACACACACACACACACCGTGTCGTGAGAGTGCGAGTGAGATAGCTGCTGAAGGCATCATCCCAAAAACGGGTGCGCTGCGCACGCGCCTCTGATTACACAGCAATTCATTTTCAATTTCGAATATGATCGTAATTTTCAATTCGTTGCCCACGCAGCCTTAACCAAGTCCCAGTTGCCAGTCCCTCTGCCCCCACCCCCACTTCCAACTGCTGCCCCCCGTCTCTGGGGCAAGTCAAATGTGGCATAATCAATCAACAGACACTCGGCTAACTTTTCAGAGTTTGTTTTGACTTGGCGTTGCAGCTTGAAACAAATATGCCACTAATTACAGTCTCTGAGAGTCTCCGATTGAGAGTCTCTCGGCTTGCGGTTAAGAATGCCAAGACATGGCATTATGTGCATTATGCAACTGCAACGGCAACGGCAACGGCAACCCAACCTATGTGCAATATTTTGTTGTATTTTTATCTCTGGCTCTGGCTCTGGCGTCCATTGTTTGCCGTGACTCGCCGCAGCGTCTGAGAATCGCCTTTTTATACACAATTACATTATTTATCGTTTAATTAACTCAACCCGCAATTATTTCAATTAAAAATGCTGCTCAGCCGCCGCTGAGTAATGCACACGGCTCAACCTGAACCTCTCCGGCTAGCTGCAGCAGCGGCTCACTCTGCATCTGAATCCGAATCCGCGACTGAGTCTCAGACACAGATACCGACTGCCATTGTCTGTGTTGGTGCCAACTGCAGGGCTGGCGGGCTAACTGGGCGTGTGCCTGGCCACTGAGTCAGCCTCAAAGCGCTGACAATCTTGACACTGCACCTCAGCAGGGAACGGGAATGGGAATGGGCATGGTACGAATCGAAGGCAATCACAACAAATAATGCACATTAGCAGGCATCTCAAAAGCATTCAACACCTTCAACATGTACTTGCCATTGGAATTTAAATGGATAATCGATCTAGAGCGCCAACTAGGTATGAACAACTAGATGGATATTTGGAATCTGCAACAAGTTTTCACTGTGAGTTTGAAGAAGAGTTTGACCAATTACGAGCTTTACAACTTACCGTTCTTTATGGTGCTTCTATGGAATGCAGCCAAAGCAAAGTCAAAGTAATCTGTGCCATATTTCGAGCAAGACAATCGGCAAATTAGAGGGAACACAATATAGATCAAGTCCGCCGATAGGCCATGGCCCAATCAAAGGGCAGCTGCGCGACACTTGTTACCACAGAGAGAGCGAGAGAGAGAGAGGGGGGGGGAATATGCGTTTTAAGCTATCGACGCCTTATCGAGTTTGTAATTAAGCCAAAGGCAGAGCTTAGCTTACGGTGTCTAACGAAGCGCGGATCGAAGCCTCCAAACAGACTTTTGGATGGGGCTTAAAGCTGAAATTTATGATAGCTAGCCCAGGTTGAGGTCCGCCTGCGATTTGGTCATGGTGTTGATTAGGCCGGTTCGAGCCAGGTTGGGTCAGAGCACAAGTGTCACAGCATGGCGCAGTTGTGCCGAGTCCGGCTGGGAGCTCAATGACAACGCCGCGGCCTTTGTTTGTGGAGCCATTTGCCGCCATTTGGCTGTGACTTTTCAGCTATTTCGTTTTGGACTTTTTGTAAATTTATGTCTCATCGAGTTGACAAGCTAAAGAATGGCTCCCCCGGACAACAACAGCAACAGCAACAACAACAACTACGATTTCAATAAAAAGGCGTACCGCTAAGTTGGAAAGTTACATTTTTGGAAATTGGAAGAGTCGCAACGAACCAAAAACCGAACCGAACGTCGCTCGCCATCAGGTTTCTTTCTCATTAAACTTTTGTCATTTTGTTGCTGGCTTTTTAATTTAATAGATTTGCGCTTTTTACGAGCCAACACAGAAATATATACACATGGTATTTAGTTTGTGTATAGATGTGTGTGCCTATATTAACTAACTCTAAATGAACTAGAAGTCAAGTTCTTTTTGGCGCGCCCCGAAACGTCGCATAAATTTGCAATTCATTAGCAGATTTGTGCTTAATTTTTTCAACATATTACTACTATATATGTACGTTAAATCGTTGTTGTTGCTGTTGCCACGTACATAATTTATGCGACAAGTTCTACTTTTATTTGCGTGATTGGGATTAAATTTTAATGGGTTCATTGATTGCCGCGATAGAACTTATTTTGGCCAATTTACACGTGGCCCGCGGCCTCAAGGCGAAGCCAACAGATTCATCAATGACCACCCAAAGCAGAAAAAAATAGAAACGAAATATAACAAGAGCAACAGGAACAACAAACAACTAAGCAAAGTGCTTAATAAATTTGTTAGCTAATTTTGTTAAATGCAATAAATTTTGAACGAAAATGTGCTACAAAAGAATATCTATGGGGGAAGCGAGCAAAAAGATCGCCATGTACGCACATTTGCTTAACATTTCAAGAGATACCCTGTAAGCGTAAAGCTGCAGCAAGCGGCTATGTTAGATCGCGAATGCTCAATTGCAAGAAAAACTCAAAGGAAATTATATCAGGGAGCATTCAAATAAACTTTAGGTTTAAGGTAGAATTGACTTGAGTGGGACCTTAAACACAAGACAAGCAAAATATACTTCGTTTTTAGATTAGATATGGATGGTATAAAGAAGATGGAATAGAAAATGCTTAAGCAATATAATTTGTATATTATTTAATGGCAAATGTTTAGATTAAATGTGAATCGTATACAGGACTATCTCGAGAAACTCTCTTAGAGAAACTCTCACTTTCCACCTCATGCAGCCCGTACAGGGCATTTGTCTAGTCGAGCATGCTGCTCTATGTGACTCGCATTTGTTAGTTAATGCTGCTGCTGTTGTTGTTGTTGTTGTTGTTATTGTATTTGGTGCGCATAAAACAAACTACATGTGTAGCAATAAAAGAGCTGGCCAAAAAGAAAAACAACAACAAACAAAAAGACAGTTGGGGCCAATAAAAACAACACCAAGGAGGCAACAAGAAGAGCAAACAGCAAACATCAAACACGATTTGCTCAAATGTACGCAATTATTTATCGGAACCGGAGACGGACGGGGCCAACTATTGGGAGCAGCAGCAGCAGCCGGAGCAGCAGTCGGAGCAGCAGCCGGAGCCGGGGCTGCACTTGAGTACAAGACTCGCGCGGAGATTTATGCACTGTGGCGGGACCCTTTTGTTGGCAGTGCGGCTGCTGCAATTGAGTAGTAAAAAATAATTTCGCCTTATGAGATTTATGTGGCTTGTTTGCACATTTGATGTACACGGCCCAACACCTCAGCAACATGGCCAAAAGATGCCACAGCCAGAACACAGAGCATGCCAAAGCAGAGCTTGGCGTGGGCAACCGCTGGCCACTGGCCACTGGCAACTGGCAACTGGCCACTGGCAACTCACAACTGGCCACTGGCCACTGGACTGGCATATAAATTGCCCTAAATTCAAATCGAGAGAGCAGACCTGGACACGCCCTACTTTCTATTTCTAAACGGCATTTTGGAACGCATCAAGCAAGCCCAACAAAAAATAATACCAAAACTTTCACCCAAAAATGTCATTGATTTAAATTTAAGTGTCTCGCCTCGGTTTCTTATCAGACTTTTTAAGTTTCGGTTGGCTAACACAAACTCAAAACTGAGAGCCCATTAAAAAAAAAACATCAGTATATAAAAAACATTTGCATGCAATTGCACAAATTTCAAAACCAGAATAGGCCAACAGAATGAAAAGAAATAAACATTTTAGTGCCAATAAAATAATGCAAATGAGCTTGGCCAAGAAATAGTTACTGCTCATAATTGTGGTGCAATTGTTTCCTCGAACCTGGCTTTTAAGTTTACAGTTTCATTAGTGCCTGGGCATACATTAAACAAGCAATAAAGATTAGCAGGCACTTAGGCTCAAATTAATAAAAGAAAGAGTTAATTTTGAGTAGTTTATTTAAGCCATAATCGAAATGTTTCCCTGCTCAACTATTTGATATTGTGGCTTAGTATATCTAGCAAGTGTGATCTAGTCGGAAATGCCCGACTAGGGGATACCTTGAAGCTGGGGAAAGGCGGGCTATATGAAATCTAAGATAGTTAACTCTATATTCTATTCTCAAAGCTATTTAACAAACTTGGTGGTCATATATACGGACGGACTGACGGACAGACAGATGGATATGGCTAGATCGATTCGGCTATCGATGCTGATCATGTATATATATAATTTATGGGTTGGGAGATGCTTCCTTCTGCCTGTTAACTAAATTTCCACAAAAACATTATTCTCCATTTACGCATATTCTATGGGTTTAGAGCATAAAAAGGTTTCATTTGATGGCGATTTGTCCAAATTTTGAAAGAGAGTTCTTTGATATTGCTCTCTTTTACTCATTCGTTTAGTTAGTTCCTTTAGTTAGTTCCTTTAGTTAGTTGTTGTATGATGCTTCTTTGACTAACTTAATTTGCTTTTGTAATAATAGTTCGCTTTTCAATTGCTGTAAATTTGAAATTCCAATGCCAGATGCTGCCAATAAGCTAAGAATCATACAGTACAATCTAGCTTTTATTCGATTTAAAAAGCGTTTATTAGAAACAAAACAGATTTCATGGCATTACCGACTAATATTCGGATTTTTTGGGGGGAGGGTTTCGACTGGCCGCCTCCCGCCCTCCGACTGAAGCGCCTTTTGGCTGGTTGTGTTGGCAACGGACATAAAATTTGTTTTTTATATCGTCGTTGACCTTCGTCTAAGATGAAAAACAACAAAAGCAAAGACAACAAGAAAACTGAAACTTTAGCTAATGAAAGAAAACAAATTTATAGGCATCATAATTATGCGAAATGCGAAACGTTATCGAAACCCCAAAAAAAAAAAAGAGACAACGGCAGATGATAAAAGTCGAATTGAGTTTTGGGGTCTCTGCGTTGGGTTTTTATAGATGCGTGTATATAGTATATATATATATATATGTTTTTTTTGTGTTTCGGCCAAAGCTAATGGTAAATTATGAAGCTGAGCTACAGAGAGCTCGACTTAAAGCCACAGATGATAGCCGTTTGGGCCAATCAATTTCTGGTTAATAAATTTTAACGCAAAATTGTCAACGCTACAACATGGCAAGGTATTTACGATGTGGTTGTTGTTGTTGTTGTTCTTCTTCTTCTTCTTGCTGTTGTTGTAGTGAAATTATTGTTGTCTCCGGCTCTGGCTTATTATGTGTGTAGTGAGGCGTTTCGGGCTCTAAGCATTTCGAAAATGGCACGTGCGCCTGTGTCAGGTTTTTAACGATCGGCTAATTTTGTTGTGGCTGCTTTGCTGCTTTTTGGGAACTGTCCGATCTGCTAAGTGCCTTGTGGCTTTGGCTTTGCTTCTCTTCTTTTTTTCTATATTTATAAATTAAGCGACTACTAACTAACCAAATACACAGAAATATATACGACATAGCTATGGCTGGGTTGAGCAAACGCGGCTCAATAAAAAACAGGCGAAAAGAAGACTTTTATTTTGGCTGAAATGTAAATGCCCAAAATAACTGATGGATTGATTTGTTGCCTCTTTGATTAAGCTGTAGGGTCCATTCACAACGCACAGCAAGAATGCCTCAGTTATCTGCTTCTGCTGCTTCTTCTGCGTCTGCGGACTAGTCAAAGCTTGTATTCAATCGACAGACGCTGGCGTATTTGACAGCTGGCTGACATACTTAGTTAGCCGTTGCTTTTGTTCCGTTTACTTTTTATGAGAAGTAAATTAATATGTCCAATATAAATACAGAATTCTAAAGAAGAGTTTTAAGCTTTAAAAGGTTTACTGCGTCATTGTCAGACATCGTCATCAAATGAGTTTACATACCTATAAATTATACTTCAGTTCAGTTAGAATCTCTTAGAATCATGTTCTATTTTATCTTTCCCACATTGATTTGTCTACACTCTGATTGACTTTGACAACACTGCAGAAAGTTGACCAACACTGATTTACAAGCTGGTACAGCACACTATGATAGACTTCTTGTATGCTAATAGATACATTTAGTTAATATTTTATCGTCTTTATTATCTTCACTTTGATTTGTCTTTGACAACACTTTAGAAAGTTAACCATCACTGATTTACAAACTAACACAACACTGGCAATTGGCAAAGTTCATATACTTGGGTGCCCTACATGATGAAATATAAAACATATTTTGTATTTGTACATCAGATCAGTTCATCTTTTGCAATCATCTTCTGCATTATCTGCACACTGATTTGTCTGCACACTCTGATTGACATTGACAACACTGCAGAAAGTTGACCATCACTGATTTACAAGCTGACACAACACTGGCACTTAGCAAATCTTTAGCAGTGCCGATCAGTTTTTATCTTTATGGAAATAGCAGGCACTTGCTGGGCTGATTCTCTGAATGACTGGGCAGCTTCCATTCATGCAAACTGGTAGCCAATTGTCTGCTGCACCCATAAAATTGGCCAACGATCGCTCCATTAGCTGCTCCTCGTTCTCGTCTGCCCCTCGCCGTCTCCTGTCGCCCGTCTCCTGTCTCCCGCTCGTTGTGTAATTGTCAACTAGCACGATCAGCAACATCAACAGCTCATCAGGCTGCCCTGTGGCTTAAACTTGGACTTGGGCTTCTTTCAGCTTAAGCTGCACTGCCTGCCTGACAACTCAATAAACACACACACACACATTCTCACAGCTTTACACCTGACCACAAAAAGCCATTGCCAGGGCCACGTCGCCGGCTTCAGGCCCGCTTTGTTCATCAGGAGCCTGTTTGATTTCATTTCATTCGGCTTGCTGTGGCTTCTTTGCATGCTTATTGCCCGTTTTGATTGCGGCGCTACACAACAGCCCAGTTGCCATCCCAGCTGCCAGTTGCCGGCCCATTGCTCCAGCCCAGCTCCAGCCAAAGTTGCAGGTCTGTTAAGAAGGCGTTAAATGCATGATTTGTGGCCACAGTCGCTTAATGGTAATGAAGCTGATGGTCAGTAAGCCAAACAGCCAAACGAGTTGACGGCCTGCCCAGCCGCATACGATTTTACTTTTTATTTCAATTAAGCCGCTTTTGCGAATTGTTTAACTTTATGTGGATCTCACGATGGTTTCGCGATTCACTCGTGCAAATTGCAACCTGCCAGTGGAAGCGGAAATGAACAACAAGCACATCGAATTGAACCTCCACTCAGACAATTACGCATAACTAAATTTCACATTGAAAACTAGGCGGCGAGCCCAGCAAAAAGGTTCGAACTAGCGCCCATTCCACTGAAAATATATACAAAAGACACAAAACTTTTATCTGACAATCAAATTTCTATCTATCAAATATGTTTAATATGGGATACAATGAAATTATCTTCATATAAATGTTCATTGTAACATCATACTTTTATCAGTAAGGAAAGAAAACTTCTTAAGTCTAAAGCATAAGAGAATCTTTGAACTTATTTAGTTAAGTTCACAGTCCCATTTCGAGTCAACTGGATTAATATTATTTTTGGCCATACGATGAGCAGGTGTTGAAATATTTTGGCTTAAATAGCTGCCTAAAATGATGTTAGTCATTCATTAGTTATAAAAGGGGTGTGGCATTGTTATTATTGCTATTATTGTTATTGTTATTGTTGAGAGACCGTCAAAGTCCGGCGCTGACGTCACACCAAATTGGACATAAATGGCGCAGCTTGAGCTGTCAATGGGTAGACGAAGTCTGTGTCTGCACAGTGTACACTGTACACCTAGGGGCGTCATGGTCGCCATGGCTTTTGTAGGTCAAGTCTGGTCCGGGCGCTTGCAGCGAGCTGTGCGGCGGTCGGTTTCTGCGGGTCTCTCTTTATGTGTGGGTGTAGGTGTCGCCGCCGTCGCGCCGCTGCATAAACTTTACGCGGCAGTCGTTGTTTTTGTTTATATTGTTGTTGTTGTGGCCAACCTTGTGCAACTTTTCAGACAGCAAAAGAAACTGCAACAACTGCAACAACAGCAACAACAGCAACATTGGCTGCACATTTAACTGCAGTCGCGACAACTGCGAGCTGCAACAATTGCATTGGCATTGGCTTGGGCTGGCCAAATGGCCAAATGGCCAACTGGCTGGCAACGGCATCATAAAATTTAATTTCCTGCGCTTAAAGCTGGCCCAAATACGCCTCGACTTCAAGTATTTGCCCCCTCCCTCCACCCCATACGCCCCGCTCACCGCCCACTCTCTGGCAGCCCGCTTTAATTGCGCTTTCATTAACGCGACTTTGATTTATGGCTACCGCGTTGCCAAAGGTTTTTTTTCGCCAACGATTTCTTTTGCAAATATTTAAACATTTTTTATTTTTGTTTTTATATTTTTTATTTTGCTGCTGCGCGTTGTTTGCATTGGTTTCCGACGCAGTTCGCTGGGCGCGCTTCGAGAGCTTTTTGTTTAATACTTTTCGGTAGTCAATTGCCTCAACCACCAACAACAACAAGCACCGCAGCAGCAGCAACAGCAGCAGCAGCAGCAACAACAAGCACCACAGCAACAGCAGCAACAGCAGCAGCAGCAGCAACAGCAGCAGCAGTGGCAGGCACAGTGGCAACCGCACTCAAATGCGTTTACAATGCTTCTGCTTCTTCCTCGTCTTCTTGTTGTTGCTATTGAAACTGTTGACTTTGGATGAATCAACTGATATTTTTAGACCCATGACGAAACATCCCTATTGAAAAGTTTTTTCGAAAGTCCAGACAAACTGTCGACGCACAAACCAATTCAAGCAGCCAAAGTTGACTAGAGCTTTGAGAGACTTAGACTAACAATAGAGGCCCATAATTCATTTATAAATAAAACTTCGCTTCTTGCGAAAATTCTATAGGTAGAAAAGCTGACTCTTAACACTAGTGCTCTAATCCCCAGATTTATTTCTAGCAGTAACTAATTCATAAAACAAAGTGGAAATCGAATATCCGATTACTGTTTAACAAAAACAAATATTTAAAATGTTCTAAAAACGAAAAAAAGAATATATAATCGTAAAAGACGAAGGATTCACATCTTTAAGCTATGCAAATGTATGTATGTATGAATGTATGCATGTTAGTATGTATGTATGTATGCATGATGGTATGTATGTATGCATGTACGTAAATTTGTATACTTAACCCAACCCAAATCATCTGCCCGCTGCTTAAAAGTGAAAACAGCGTAATTTTATGTAGTGCTCTCCTACGCGATTCTCATGAATTCAAGTAAGTCCTCAAGGTATCAATACCAAAATGAATAGTTTTTTATCAATTTTTTAAGAACTGGTGCTGGTAATTGAGTTGAATTTATCGCTCTCTCTCTCTCCCTCTTTCTCTCTCCCTCTTCTCTCTCTCTCTCTCTCTCTCTCTCTCTCTCGCTCTCTCTCTCTCTCTCTCTCCGTCCCTCTCTTATAATTTCTTTAATCTATGCAACTATGTATGTTTCTTTAAACACATGCACGTGGGCATGTCAGTATGTATGTATGCATGTTAATATGTATGTATGTATGCATGATGGTATGTATGTATGGATGTACGTAAATATGTATACTTAACCCAACAGAAATCATCTTCCCGCTGCTTAAAAGTTAAAACAACGTAATTTTATCCAGTGCTCTCCTACGCGATTCTCATGAATTCAAGTAAGTCCTCAAGGTATCAATACCTAAATGAATAGTTTTTTATCAATTTTGTAAGAAGTTGCGCTGGTAATTGAGTTGAATTTATCGCTCTCTCTCTTTCTCCCTATCTCTCTCCCTCCTCTCTCTCTCCCTCTCTCTCCCCCTCCTCTCTCTCCCCTTCCTCTCTCTCCCCCTCCTCTCTCTCTCTCTCTCTCTCTCTCTCTCTCTCTCTCTCTCTCTCTCTCTCTCTCTCTCTCTCTCTCTCTCTCTCTCTCTCTCTCTGTTTGTCCCTCCTCTCTATCTCTCTCCCTCCTCTCTCTCTCCCTCTCTCTCCCCCTCTCTCTCTCTCTCTCTCTCTCTCTCTCTCTCTCTCTCTCTCTCTCTCTCTCTCTCTCTCTCCCTCTTCTCTCTCTCTCTCGCTCTCTCTCTCCCTCTTCTCTCTCTCTCTCGCTCTCTCTCTCCCTCTTCTCTCTCGCTCTCTCTCTATTGCTCTCCTCCTCTATTAGTCTTTTTTTAAATTTTTGGAAAAGTATAATATAGACATATTATTAGGTAAAGCATTACCTGTTCCATCGTGATTCCTTGATACACACGTACAAGCAGCTGTTTGTGAGAAGTGATTGGTTCGTCAGCCTAGACATCTAAGATACATAAACACAAACGATTGAGGAGACACCTCCGCGATTGACTCCAATATTTGCTGTTGCCACACGGCTGCTGGCTGCTAGCCGCTGCGGTGGATGCAACAGCCCCGAGTTGCATGGCAATGCGAATATGCAAAAATTAGAAATGCAAATGCGACTAGACGTCAGGCGGCGCTGCCCCAAGCGCTGACAGCGACAACGACGGCGACGACGACGTCTTTTGATGATGCGCATGCGCAGCTCGAGCGCTGAAACGTGCGGCCACGTCGACGTCGACGTCGGCTGCGCTGCGCGCACATTAAGCAGCGAGCACGTGCGCGCATGCGCAGCAAATAACTTGTCCGTTTGCAGCTTGTGGAGCGCGCGGAATGAGGGGGCCTGGACCAAGTGGGGTCTGCATCCCAGGAGAGACAGAGTGGGCATGCCAACATGCCCAGCTACTTTGTTTATTAATTTTTTTGCTCATTTTTTCGCGCTTGGCGCGGGATTTTTGTCGGTTTGCCGCCGGCGATTTGCAAGCTGGCCAAGTTTATTGCCGGTTTTCATTAAGAGATTTATGGCAGCAGCAGCAGCAGCAGCAGCAGCCGCGGCGGCAGCAGCAGCAGCTGATGCTTGCACTTGACCGAGAACGCCGCCGGCGTCCGTTCACGAACTGTGCAATAAAAATTTAAATTTGAAATTCTATGCTGCACTTGCTCCGCTCCATCTGCTGCCCGGCTATTGCCCGGCTGCTGGCCAGCCAGTATTTGCGTTTCGATAGCCATCTGAGCTCTGGGCGACCTTGTTGCCTTCCATTTGCTTGCCAAAATGTCAAGCGCCGCCCGTCGCGTCTGCGTCTGCGTTTGCGTTTTGTGTGTGAGAAATATTTCTTGGCTATGCGACCTGGGCCAGGTTGGCCCACACACCAACAGACATGGCCACTAGCCGTACCCCTCTCACCTCTCACACCCCGCTCTCGCTCATGTCATGCTTTTATTTATACGTTAAAAATGTGCGCAAACAACAGCGCAAAAAAAAATTGTTATGAAAACGCGCAAAGTGGTTGGCTTTGACACTGCGCCGCTGCTGATCACCGCCGCTGATCACTGATCACCTCACACCGATCACCGATCGGCGAGCAGCGAGCAGCGATCGCTGGCACTTGGCTCTTTGGCTGGCTGCAGCTGCTGGCCTGTCCAAGTGGCCCGTCCAATTTGCCTGCCAAAGTCTACATTATATTGGCGAGTGTGTGTGCGCGTGCAGTGTGTGTGTAGTGTGTGTGTGGTGTGTGTCGTGTGTGTGGCGGCAGCAGCTTATAAAGCCATTAATAACCCGCGCATTTTCAACAGTTGACTCGAAACTGCACACGAGACAATGTCATGGTTCATACCTCAATTGAGTTTGTTTATTAGAGAAGAGAGATGTTTGCGTGTTTGCTCAGAGCCAAAACACTTGAGTGTGTGTGTCGCTGGGTGTGTGTGCGACCATGTGTATGTGTGTGCGAGTGTGCTGTTAATTGACTACGAGGGCGGCCAAATGAGTTTCTCCAGCAGACAAATGACTTTAGCAGCTCAAGCTGTCAGGCAGAGCTCTTCGCTCAGAAAGGTTGTTGCAAAAGTTCAGGCAGGACTAAGAAGAAAGGCTTTATCAAACTAGAGAAATATCAGGTAAGCATTTGGTCATGTTTAAAGCATTCCTGCTTAACGATCCACATTAAGTCTTGAGCTTTTGTTAATATAACTATAACCTACTTTATTACTCATATCCAAAATCGAATTGCTATCAAGGTGTGCGTTGCATTGTTTCTTACAAAATTTCTCTTCAGACTCTGGCCAAGTATTCCTGCCCCATCCAAGTGCTTGATGGGTTCCACTGAGCGGAAACTTTTCTAGCAGCTCCCAGGTCTTATGGCTTGCCTATATCACAGCAATCTACCATATATAGCATGCCCGCATTATTTGTCTAGGTGTCTGCTGATCAGCTTTGCAAGTGCCTTGTCGAAGGTGTCGCCTGTCGTTCGTCTCGTTTGTCGCTTGGGGTAGGCGTCACTCTCTCTCTCTCTCTCTCAGTCTCTCCCTTGCTCTAGCTCTCTCTTTCCCGCTGACTAGCTGCGTGATAGTCTCGTTTGTTTCGCCTGCATTTGGAAAAGTCAGAGCTTAATATGCTTGTGGGTGTTATTGTGGGTAGTTAAAACTATTTTCGTCACAGCAATCGACGCATTCGCTTTAAAAGCTCATCAATTTTTGTAATTAGTGTAGTTCTCGAGTCGGAGATGTGTCTCTGCCGCTTACATAAGTGAAATAAGACACACATCTATAGGCTATAAGTAAAAGTTGAGAGTATATAGAGAAAAGTTTGGTTACTTTTGCAGTGTTGGCAATCGTTGAAATGTTTTTCTTTCCTCTTCGGAACTGTCGCCCACGAATGCGCAGCGGCGAAAAACTTTAAAAGAAAATGAAAATTCCCAAAGGAAGCATAGATAATGAGCACAATGCCACCCCAGTGAAAACTCGCTCAGCCGGAGTCCAAGTCAGTTGGTCGACGCGTCAGTGCGTCATCTCGTCAGTTGGCCAGCTTGTCAGCCCGGCTGGGTCGCCTTCTGGCCACGGGTGTCAGCCATTTTGCCAGTGCCACAATGGCAGCAGCGGCGTCCAAGCATATTGCCATTGTGCCTGCTTCGCCACTTGTCTTTCGCCCCGTCTCGTCTCGAGTCGACTCTCTCGACTGGGTCGCTGCTGCTGCCGCAGTTGGCGTCGACGTCGACGTCGACGTCGGCATCGGCATTGCCTGTCTCTGCTTTTGTTTTTAGCCATTGTTTGTGGGGGCTCTGTGGCTGCCGCTTTTGCAACATTTGAATGATTCTCGTTGGTCGTGTCAGTCCCACGGGTAATTATTGACACGGTTGTATGCACGCAGCCCAAAAATACATACACAGAGAGAAACTGAGCAGCAGCTACAACAACAACAACAACAGCAGCAGCAAGGCGAGCACAAAAGCTTTGCCACGCGAAATAATAAAAAAGCCAACTCGAAATAATAATGAAAATGTCGGCATCGCTTTGCGGAAAGGGAACTGCGACGAACTATGCTTTGTGAGCCGGACTGAGGTGAGGTGGTTGTTAAGGTGGTGCCCCTAGTGGCAGCAGCGGGAGGGGGTGTTTCTGGCTGCGGCTGCGGCTTCGACTTCAGCTTCAGCTTCGATGTCGGTCGCACTTAACACGCACGGCCACATTAAAACCAATGAAAACTACAATTTGCCATCTTATATGACTACATTTTTATCATATACGCCCGTAATGTGAATAAGCATTTATAGCCCCCTTGTGCTGCGGGCATTAGAACTATGTCACAGGGCTTGACACGCGGCAAATAGTACTCGAATATACCCTGCCGGAGTATGTATCCAAGTGTTAGCTAATGTGATTGGGTTGCGACCAAGCTAATTGATAGTGTCTTGTTCTAATGCCTGATTTAGTGGTTAAATGAAAGTGGAAAGGCATTTGGAATATGGTTTATATTAAAGCAAGAAGCTGAATGCCTTTACTGAAGGATACTTGAACTAGAAACTGAATATAGACCTAAGTTAAAGGATGCTTTAACTAGAACTAACATATAGACCTATATTGAAGGATAGTTGATCGAAAAGCTGCTTGAACTAGAGTCAACAAAAGTCGACACATCTGAAGCTGAAATTATCAGATTCCCAAATCTGTTTCCTAATCTAAACTGTTTCCTAATCTAAAACTATAACTGACCCGCACTTAACTAAACGTCAAGTAGAGCATTCAAACTTCGTTCTTCGACGGTCAAACTTGACTTCTGGCTACTTAGTTGAAAAAGTTATTTAGCCTAGGGGCAGGTTTTATCTATGTGGGTGTGTTTGCAGCGTGCTGTGTGCGAGTGTGTATGGTGTGTGCTCGCACAACAACCCCAAAATGGCAGGTGGCAAATAGATATATGCTTAGGCACCGTAGGCAGCCATGTTTTTCCTTTAGATAGTAATTAAGAGAACTGCCCAAAAATATGTTGTTGGAGAGCACTAGAGAGAAGAGAGAGAGAGAGAGAGAGTTGACTTTGAACCAACAACAGGTTCAAATTAAAAAGAAAAATGCACACATTTCAATAATAATAATAATTTTCGAGTGTTATTTTGTTTTGATAAAACATGAAAGCCGACGCATAAATACAAATTATTGCAATTACGCTTCTGTATTATATAGCTTTATATATATCTTTTTATATATCTGTATATACATACATATGTATATATGTATGTATATGTGTGTGTATTTTTGGGAGGCCTCAAACTGGCTTTGAATTATGCGCATTTGCAATTTGTTTGTTTTATTCTGCATTCAATTTTTGTTTTTTACTTATTCTCTTTATTATTATTATTATTATATTTTCGACTTAAAAACGTTAGAGGCTGATGCAATTTTTATGCAAAATTACCAACCGAAATATTTTGTGCATGAAATTTGTAATCAGCTTCCAGAGAAATATGCAAAATAATAAATGCATTTAAATTATGGGCTTAATGCAAATAACGTGCACCACATTCGATTCGACTGAAGGGCAATGAGCACACGAATTATTTAAAAATCAAACAAAATAAAAATAAAAATACTATAATCGGAAGTTAATAAATTATAATTATAACAAAGTAACCAAGCAAATTGTTGCCAAGTACGTCGAAGCGGCAAGACTTGAGCCTGATTTAGGTTTATAATTCGCTTCAAATAAGAATATAAGAATAAAAATGAATAATTTTGGCAATTCTTTTAATCATTTTCCAATTTCAACTTGTTTTTGTCTGCACGGAGGTTTGAGCCCTGCTCAGCTTGCTAAGCTAGCTAAGAAGATTTCCTAGGCTTGAGCTGCAACCTGCCTGATATACATTTAGTTAACGCATCTAGTTTATATAGTCATAGTAACTAAATGCTTAATCTTTGATATTTGACCATTATCAGCCAGGAGTTGTCCTCAATGAGCTCTCAGCCGGCCTCATTCGCAGCTTTGTTTAAAGCCCTATAAAAAGCGAACGCTTCGCTTGTTAACGACAGCCTACATTAACCCTCCCCGTTGCACCAGGGAAGCGGGGATTGGAGGGGGGCGTTTGTTGTTAGTTAATTGTGACGTAGGCAATCGCATTATAATATGCCCACTTAATTGTTAATTGCTTTTCGAACACTTTAAACAAACGAAAAAAAAAAAAGAATAATAACAATAATACCCGTAATTATCGCAATGGAAATCGGAATCCGAATCGGAATCGAAATCGGAATCCAATTGGGAATCGGCTGGCGCTCAAAGCAAAAGGGTAGCTGGGGAAGCGGGAAGCTGCAAGGGTGAGGGGGCCTCCTGTAATGTGGCTGTAAAACTGTCGGGCACAACGACTCATAAACTGTAGATGGCAAACGGACGTAATGAGCGGCCGTTAACGCTAATTGAATAATAATAAAAGGACATTTTGGCAAATAAAATTCTTGTTTTGTTTTTTTTTTTTCGAATAATATTCTCTTTTATTTGTTTTTTTAAGGTTTTTTCTTTTGTTGTTTTCTTTCTTCATCTTTTTGCTTTGTTTTCTTCTGTGTTCAAGTGTAAGTCTGTGTGTGTGTGTTTGTGTGTGTGGTTGTGTGTGTGTGTGTGTGTGTGTGTGTTTGTGGGTGGAATGCATCGCTTTGTTGACTTGGTGCTTCCATTTGTTGTAGCATAATTTATTATACAATTGAGGGCATGGCTTAAACATTAATATTTTTTGTTCAACTTCTGCTTCTTCATCATTAGCATTATCATTATCATTATCATTATCATTATCATAATCATTATCATCTGCGGACACCTTCGCTCTTTATGCATAGTTCTCATAACATACCAAACAAAATAACTAAACAAAAGTGTTTTTTTTTCGTTTTTTGTTTTTTGTTTTTTATACTTTAATTACACCCAAAGAAAACTAAAAGCAATTTTAAGTAATAGTTAAAAGTTTGCGTATTTATATATTTTTGTTTTGTTTTTTTCCATTTTCATTTTCATTTCGTTTCTATACAATAAAAAATTAAAAAACGGCGACTTCTATAAAAAAGTTGTACGTATATCAAAAAACACGAAGCACGTTTTCTTTTCAACTTCTTTTTGTTTTTATTACACATCTATTATTTTTGTTTGAAATAATTTTAGTTTGTTTTTTTTTTGTTGTTTTTTGGACTTTTTTTCTTTTTGAAATTTACATCAATTATATATTTTACAATTTAGCTTTTGTTTTGTGTGTATTTGATTATATTTCGTTTAAATTTTAAGATTTAGCTATGTGTGTGTGTCTGTGTGTGTGTGTGAGTGTGTGTGAGTGTGTGTGTGTGGTTGTGTGCAAGTGTGTGTGTGTGTGTTTTCGATTTGCTTATATAGAAAGTAGAGTACTAAGTAACTAAACTTCATGTGCCTATTCATAAAATTAGCGCCTAGAAATTACAATTTATGTGTTTATTTCATGGTTTTCGCTTAATTTCGGTTTTTCTTCTCTTTTGTCTTTCATATTATTTCGTTTAGTTGAAATTTTATTTTTGTTTGTGTTTTTTGTTTATTTAAAAAATCTACAATTGCATTTAAAGCTAAAAATATGACTTAACTGTAGTTTTATTTACAGAATGTTTGCATTTCTTCTCATTTACTTTTTCTTTTTTTTTTTGTATTCTTGACTAAATTCTAAGTTTTGTTTTTATGTTTTTTAACTTTTGTCATATACTATATACTATATATATATTTATATAGAGTACAATCTACTGGCTATATATATAATTGTTGTGTGTGTGTGTGTGTGTGTGTGTGTATAACCTATAACCCTAGCTAGAACCGAGTCATCAGAGGGCGGCTTGAACCACTTGAGCGCTACGATATTGATTAATTATATTCATTACATTGCCTTAAACAATAATTTTTTGTTTTGTTTTTGTTTGTTTTTTTGCTAAATCTCTTCACCCACACGGGCGACAAAGTGTTGCGAAATGTTAGCTAGGGGCAGGGGGGGGCGGGGGGCGTGGTTGGTTGTCATATGGTTATAAGAATTACCTTGCTTGATGGAATGCAGCTGAAGGCCAAAAGTTGTTATTCTTTAAGTATTTTCGCGCATTTCCCAACACTTGTCGCACTTTAGCTAGTTATCGATATACGATTCGATCCGATCCGATTCGATTCGATTCGATTTTAATTCGTTTTGTTTTTCTTTATTTAATTTAGATTTAAAAACAACATCACTTGGTTTCACGTTTGATTTGAATTGCGTGTTTTTTTGTTTAAATTTTTACATCGAGTTTTAGAAAGTTTTTGAAACTTTGAAAGTTTGGAAACAAAAATAAATGTATATATATAAAAAAGAAACGACAGGCAGAGGCGGCAGGCGGCGGTGCCAGGCTGTATATATATATATATATATATGCATGTATATATGTATATAGAAGAGTATTCAACTAACCGATCGATCCACTGCCCTAACTACTACTTAGTTCAAGTTGTAACACAGATTAATGCACTGGTAAAAGTGTGGCGTGTGCGGAGCAGCCCTTGGACGACGACGACGACGACGACGACGACAGGGACGAGGACGAGGATGTGGTCGCTTTTAGGGCTGCTCGCGCTTGCATTCCGGCCACCCGTCTGGCATTGTGTCCTAGGAGGACTCGTAGCCAAACCAGGCGGCCGACGAATGCTATTCACCGCCCGCACCGCCGCCCCCAAAGCTATTGAAATGACGCACTGCACCCGGCGCGGCGGCCGCACCAAACTGCAGACTCAGCTCGAAGAGGCGACGGGCGTGCAGCTGCTGCTGCTGCTGCTGATGATGATGGTGCTGCTGGTGATGATGGTGCTGGTAATGATGATGCTGGTGCAGTGCCGCCGCCGAGTGGGCATTCAGATTGAGATGTCCGCCCAGCACACTGGACGCCGACCCCGGTGAGGTGGCGCTGGGCGGCTGCAGGGGCAGCCCGCTGTTGCTGCCAGCGCCGGGCGAGAGCTGGGAACTGCTGCTGCCGCCCGTCTGCTGCGACTGCAGATGCTGGGCGTGCGGATGCTGCAGCTGATCGCTGGTATGGAATAGGTGCGGATGATGCGCGGGATTCAGATGCGGATGCTGGTGCGGATGATGGGCATGGTGCGCGTGCTGGTAGCGCATTGGATCCATGTACATGGCAGCTGCTGCAGCGGCTGCTATGCTAGATGCCTGTTGCTGTTGTTGTTGCTGTTGTTGTTGCTTAACTTGCTCCTCGTTATTGTTGTTGTTGTTGTTATTGTTGGTACTGCTATTGTTGTTATTATTGTTATTCGTCTGACCACCAGCTGAGGAGCTGCCCAAGGGGCTCTGCGGCGACATCACCTGACCCTGGCTGGTCATCGTCACCGAGGAGCCCGCACTAGAAGAGGGCGTATTGGGCGTGAGCTGCTGCTGCTGCTGCTGCTGTTGTTGTTGCTGCTGCTGCTGCTGCTGTTGCTGTTGTTGTTGGTGTTGCTGTTGTTGTTGCTGTTGGTGTTGCTGCTGTTGCTGTTGTTGCTGGTGCAGACTGTTTGCAGGAGTGGACGCAGCTGCAGCTGAGTTCGACTCCTGGATTTCTGATTGCTAGTGAGCCGCCAATTGATGCGCTGACTGCATGTTCTGGGGGCTCAGCATGGGCGGGCTGTGGCTGTGCGAATGGTTGCCCATGGGACTGCCGTGCATGTCGTGGTGGGAGTGATAGCCACCGTGATGCATATGGCCCGGTGGCATGCCATCCATCATATCGCCGCCGAGCGTGTTCGGCGGCGTCATGCGCTTCTCCTTCTGGCGGCGATTGCAGAACCATACGCGCACCACCTCCTTCTCCAGCTGCAGCGAGTCCGCCAGCGATGTGATCTCTTGCGCCGAGGGCTTTGGCTGCTTGTGGAAATGCTGCTCCAGGGCGCCCTTAACGCTCACCTCGATGCTGGTGCGTTTCTTGCGCTTGCGACCCTGTGCGGCGATCTTGTCAATGCTCGTCGGGGAGCCGGTGGTGGAGTCCGCCTCCTCGAGCCATTTCTGGAGCAGCGGCTTCAGCTTGCACATATTCTTGAAACTTAACTGTAGAGCCTCGAACCGGCAGATGGTCGTCTGCGAGAAGACATTGCCGTACAGGGTGCCCAGGGCCAGGCCGACGTCCGCCTGGGTGAAGCCGAGCTTGATGCGTCGCTGCTTGAACTGCTTGGCGAATGCCTCTAGGTCGTCGGATGTGGGCGTGTCCTCCTCACCGCCGCTGATCGCGTCGCGATCGCCTCCACCGCCGCCCATGTGATGGGCGTGTATGTGCAGCTGCGGCGACTCGCCGCGCAGCGCATGATGCAGTGGCGCTACCTGCGCCGCATGATGGGCCGGATGATGATGCAGCATGCCGTTCATGGCCGCATGATGATACTGCAACGGCGATCCGCCGGTGGGCGCATAGTGACCTGCATGCGGGGCATGCCACGCAGCGGCCGCGTGCGGCGAGGCCATGCCCTGTTGGATGCGCGTCTGCTGCGTCAGATGTGACATCTCCTGCTTGACGGAGTCAACGGCTGCGGCAGCGGCGGCGGCGGGATGATGATGCGTCGTATGATGTGTGGGCAGCGACCACGGATCTGGATGCAAGGCGCTCCAGCTGCCAAGGCCCGAGCCGGGCGTCAGGCCGCCCAAACTGTTGCCCTGCCCGCCGCCCTGCACCTGTCCGTTGGGCGATGGCGACGACGGCAGCTGCTGCTGGTGGTGCGATGCCGAGGCGGCGGCCGCAGCAACGGCCGCATGGTGATGATGATGATGCTGCATGTACTTCATCTCACCGGCATCGGCGGCGGATCTGGGCGAGGATGTGTGATAGCCACCGCCGCCACCGCCGCCCAGCGCCATGTCGAGATCGCCGCTGGGCGGCGTCATGTAGGAGGTAGCGGCCATCCCCACCGCTCTGGGGCTGTTCAGGCCCTCCACGCTGGCGGGGTAGGGCTCCAAGTTGGGGCTCAGTTTAACGACTTTGTAGACCGATCGATCGAAAGGAAGACCTGAGTCCCTATGCTCATTCCACTCGAACCGTGAGGCAACCGTCTTGAAGTCTTTTACTGGCAACGTGGCGACGTAAATATGTGGGCGTGGCGGCCGATCGCGCGACTCGCACACACACGCAGCACACACTCAACACACAACCCGAACACGCACACACGCAACACACACAGTCAACAAGTTTCGTCACCGACGGCGCGACGACAAAAATGTTGCACGGCAAAATTGTTGTGTGGATATTTCGTAAAAATTGCGCAGTTTATCAAAAAATTTACTTTTGATTTCGCTTTCGTATATTTTGTATTTAATTGTGTGATTTTCTTTTTTATTTTTGTTTTCTTCTTCTTGTAATTGTTGCACTTTGTTGCTGGATTTAAACACTTGGCACTTGGACAATATTTTGCGTATTTCGTTGTTGAATTTACGTTATATTTGTTGCTGCTGCTGTTGTTGTTGCTTTTGTTGTTGTTGTTGTTTTTAATGATTGTTGTTATCGTTGTCAAGTCACAAACACATCATCTTCAGCTGGATCGAGAAGAGCTTGATACAGATTCAGATGCGAGACGAGATTCGGCATTCAGAATTGTGATTGAGATTTTTGTCGGATTCGGATCAGCCACACAGCGCACATAACAACAATAATAATAATAATATGAAATACACACAGAGAGACGGGCGCCCAGACACACACTGCTGAGGAGAGTCTATGGGACAAATTCACGTGCAAACTCGTAGAGCTATCGAAGTGAACTAACGTCATGCAGCGGCCAGCGGCGCTACGTAGACGGCGCTCTCGACGGCGACCGACACAACGACAACGACGACACGCACACAGTCACACACAGGCACACACGCACAGCTGTATTGGGCTCGCGCGGCGAAACCAGTTTTCAACCCGTGTCTTCCAATACGCCATGCACGCAAGCGAGATGGCATGCGTGCGACTGTATGTGGGCAGCGCGTGCAAGCGAGATGGCCGCTGAGAGCACACGTAACTGGAAGTCGACTTGCGCTCTATTGGGCTCGACGGCTGGCTGGCTTTCCAGTGCCGCCCACCAAAAAGGCCAAGCAAGCAAGCAGCGTCGCATTCCCATGCAGAGTGACATTTTTAATTGCCAGGCAGCCGGCACAAGGGAGAGCGAGAGCGCAAGAGGCGCGCGCATAGACCTTTGTCAGACGCGACGCGAAAGCTTTTCCGCACAGGATTTGCGCGCCGGCCACAGGAAGCTTTGTTCAGTTCGCTCTGGCACTTTGGGCTGCCAACTTTTGCTTTCATTTTGTTGGTGTGCTCTCTGTGAGTGTGAGTGTGAGTGTGAGTGAGTGTGACTACGAGTGTGTGTGTGTGTGTATTATTTTTAGTGGGGCGTGTGCATTGGCAGCACTACAATGGGGCGGGCAATGCAACTGACAACCGACAACCGACAACCAACAACGGGCAACGGGCAACGGGCAATGGGCAACGGGCAACGGGCTATCTCTGCGATATCGGAGCATCTAACGCGTCCGAGAACAACTGTAAAATCAGTCGCACATTAATTGAAATGTATCGCAGCAATAAATTTGCATGCAAATGTTACAAATGTTTCAATCTTCGTCCAGTTTCCAGTTCGCAGCTTTTTGTTATGCATATCTGTCAGTTACTTTCAAAGAAAGGCCCATTGTCTATGCGAATACGTGTGAGTGTGTGAGTGTGTGCGAGTGTGTGTGCGACTGTGTGTGTGTGTGGGTTGGACTCTGTTTTGGTACTCGCGCTTTGTTTACCGTTAAGCATTCTCCTGTTTAGTTATTGATTTGCAGACGTGCTAATTTTTATTGATTTTACATTTAACAGCATTTGCAAAAATGTAAAAGTCTTTAACTTCTTTTGTGCGCTTCTCTCACCCTCCATTCCTCTCTCTCTCTCGCTCACTCTCGGAGCTTTGATTTAGTGGACAGTTAATACAGCATCAATGGCCTTTAAAACATTCTCTAAAATGAATGCAACAGTTCGATACACTGCGAAAAAGGCGGACATTAAAGTTCGTTTGCCAGAGCTTGTGACTTGGTCTAATAATATAACACTTGGGTTTTGCCTGGGAAGTTCTCGGCCAGAAGATATTTTCTGACTTGCGGGGGCTTTTCTGAATAATTTACCAATAATAATCAGCCATTAAAATCAGCTATCTATAGCTTTTTAATGGATTTATTAACTGTTAATAGCTTTAAGTAACGCCTATATTTTATTCTAATTATAAGCGTACTTATTTTAATTTTCCACACTTCAAAGCATGTGATCTTATTAAACTTACATTAACAGAGGTTTTCCATATTGGGATTTTCTTAAACTCTTTGAAATCTATAAAATGTATGTCACATATTCTATTCCTATATACCCAACCAACATATATAGAGTATTCAAATGTATTCTTGATATCGTATGTTAGTTAGTTAGGGTAATATATATTATTTTTGAAATTTCGATCATACACATGGAATGCCGCTTTCAAATATCTCTATTCATCGATTTGACATCATCTTTGTCAGCTCTTTAGCCAAAATTGCGATTTGTTATTCGAGCCCCATAAAAAAGGCATATAGTACACATTTGAGCAACCTGTTCCATATTCTTCCAATCATCAACTAATTGCTTAAACCTGTCCAAATACGTGCAAAATACTTCATATATTTGCTACTTTAAGCTGAGCTCTATTCACACATTCTCTCCTTCTCTATCTCTCTGTCTCTCTCTCACTCTCTCTCTCTCTCTCTCCCCCTCTGGCTCTCTCCTTAGGCGATGCACAACTCTTGCGGCAGGTCAAGCGTCCAGGTTGTGTCAAAAATTATGCAAACTAAGGTCAACGCCATCAACAACAACAAACACACACACACAGAGAGACACACAACATTTGCATCAGTATGTTTACATTTGGTTGTTGTTTATTTTTTGTCCTTTGGCCACACACTTGGGCATAATTAATAAGCCAGAGACGGAGCTAAACAGTCGACGTCGCCGCGTCAAAGTTTTGTCACCCAAGCGAACAACGGTCCTTGGGCGAATTTACATGATAATTAGGCGGGCGCCGCTTAAAAATTAAAAGGAACAAAAAAAAAATACAACCTAAAACGAAAAAAATATATTTAAATTTCAAATGACGAAAAATCCTGTTTATGCCGCAACGCAGCCCCGTGGCCCTCGACGTATGCTAAACGCGCACGCGCCGCGTTTGGTTTTGTGGCCGTGGCAAGGACTTGTTGCATAATTATGCGCCGCATGCGAGTAAATAACGCTGCACAACAAAAGCAAAAACAATAACAAAAACCATAACTAAGCGCTGTATTTATGAATGAAGATCTCGCCTCCGCCCCTCTGCCCCTCTGCCTGCCTCTGGCGCCGTTGATTTGGATGATAATGAGGCGCGATTAGCATTTTGGCTGCATTTTTTTTTTGCGCTCGGCTCCGGTTTGAGCTCGCGGCCAGGTATCGGGCCTCTCGCACCTAGCTGTCTGCTCGGCGCACTTGCTTGATAATTATTAGCATAATTTTCTTCTTATTTTGCATTAATTTAAGTGTGCGAGTGTGTCCGAGTGTGTGTGTGTTGATTGTTGTTGTGCCACCGAATACAAACATTGGCATCTGTTGTTGGCAATTCATTTTGGCCATAATTTGTAGACCAGATATAAACTGGTCTCGTTTTAGACGCTTTATCTGCCGCGCAATACACAATTAAGGCGCTGCGAGGGAGGCTACTTTTGGGCAACTCTCGAGCGCCTAATTGTTGTATTATTTAACGCTTAAGTGCATAGAAAAAGTCATCGATTGTGCGCAAATTAATGGAGAGAACTTAAGACTGAAAGCCGCGAGGAATCCTAATGAAACCTTGCTTTGGCTTGGCCAAGTTCTGTTGAATTCGATTGATAAGTGATTAATAAGGAAACAAACAAGAAACAACTTGATTTTAAGAAGTTTGATATCTATGGGCTAGTTAAGAATCCGACAACATACATACGAAGCTTAAAGGCAAAGTGAAAAGAAGGTTTTGGGTAATTTTATACACAAACCTAATCTAACTCAGCTGTGACCAAATTGACTTTAGAAGAGCTTGTTTTGGGTTGATTTGGGCTTGAAAAGAAATAACTCCGAAAGGTTGAACTCCCCGGGAAAGTCTTTAGATATACCTATTCTATCCTATATATACCTATCCTTCACTTTTATGAGCAAATCAGACAGAGTTTCATCCAAAAGCATATATTCTCCGGCGCATATCATCTCCGTGCCATTATCATAGCTGCTTTTATTCCCCTTACCCAACTCATATGCATTTTTAATCCTGCTGTTCGTTTGCAAACAAAACGTTTCATTAGCTATTGTCAAGACTCAGCTGCAGTTTTCACGGGCAAACCAAAAGACAGCGACACACAGGAACCCATCCCAGCAGACTGTCGAGTCGGTCAACTCTTTACCATATGCCCAAAGAGCAGGCACGAAAGAAACCAGAAAAATTGCGCGCCAAAAAGTAGCACACCAATACACACACACACACACCAGACACACACACACAGCAGACTATAGA
Source organism: Drosophila kanekoi (assembly GCA_037075305.1). Classification (NCBI taxonomy): domain Eukaryota; kingdom Metazoa; phylum Arthropoda; class Insecta; order Diptera; family Drosophilidae; genus Drosophila; species Drosophila kanekoi. Next base: position 8,411,080 of record JBAMCE010000141.1, read on the forward strand.
CAACGAGCAGCCTTCAATTGAAGAAGCTAACCAAGACAGGAGCCTAAGACAACCCTTTGGCTGGGCTACCCTTACGACAAGGTCAGACGAGCTGCTCACGTAGGCAAATTTGCTCGCAACTCAAGACTCAAACTCCCCCCTCCCCCTGGGCTGCTTCAACTGCGAGATGCAAGCAACCATTTATCATTTTTTTTGGGCAATTTGAAATTTGTGCAATTTGGCGATTTTGCATGCAACGGCCGTTAAAGTCTCTGTGCTGGCTGCAATCAGGACGCGGCGCTTATCCTTTGGCCTTTATCCTTTCACTTTCGCTACCTACAAACACGCACGCACACACTCACACACACACACACACACAGACACAGAGCACCCCAGCAGTTTGCCAAATTCCAACACAGACACACGCAGGACTCACTGTCATATGCAAATTAGTTGAGCCCTAACAGAAAGAAAAAAGAAAAATAGAAAATTTTCGCGTCCCGCCAAAACATAAAATACGCAAACGGAACACAAAATGGCAATTGTTGTTGCCATACTTATGCCCCGACCCGGCTCTGGGTCCTCGTCCAACCCATCGCCAGTTGGGTTAAATGCATTTTGGTGCGCCTCATTGGCTTTGGCATTGAGCGGCGCGACTCGCAACTGTCAATGGGACCAGGCAAAGGGCAAATATGCAAATTAGTTAGCGTTTTATATTTTTTTTTATTTATTAACTAATTTATCTCTGCGCCGCTGTGACACGTCCGCGTCCCATAGGCAACCCGCCAGGGTCGTGAATTATTGGCGAATGGCGGAAACAACGCAGCAAAAAGCGTTGCAACACCTGGTTAGAAATATTTTTTCTCATTTGCGTTTTTTTTCTTTTTTGCCGCGGTTTTTTATTGCCTGCCATGTTGGAGCGCTCTGCACTGACATGTTGGTTGCCAATCACGTCGCTAAGTAGTTAAGTAAATGATTGTATCCCTTCGCATGGCTGTGTCCTTACGCAAGCCAAAGAGAAGGCTTTGAATAGTCAATCGAATGCAGTTAAGTGGAGAAATTGTGAGTAAAGAGGTGAGCAAAATGGAGCTGAAGTGAGGCTCTACACCATCGATCGCAATCGCGCTTCATAAAGCAGATCCTAGATGGGATCTTCAGCAGTCGCTGGGCCAACAAGCTGCTGCAGCATCCGTTGCCAGGGTCCTGGCTGACCCCATTACAGAGAGGTGCTCCCATAGTTATACGCCTGCGACCTGCCTTAAAGGCGAATCGTTTGAGTGCCTTGCAGCCTTTGGATACGTCCCCTTCATTGCAAATGTTCCATCATTCTGAATGATGAGATATGTCCTTGTAGCCTTGAGATATGTTCCCTTCATTGCAAATGTTCCATCATTCTCCAACCATTTTCCCTTATTTAACAGCCTTTCGCTTGGTAGAGATTCAACACACTTGACAGTGAAAGAAGCATATATTGAATTTTATACTTGCTTGAATTTTATTATTATTATATTGTCGTTAAAATTACATTTGATTAATGTAAATTATTTAATTAACTTTAATATTAATGAATTATTCTTCAATTGAAGCGACGAAATTCAATTCAATTATTAAAATTCAAAGTTTTTATTGCACTTGAATTAATTACAAATTTCAAACTTCACAAATAATTCTTTTAAATAATTATAACAAAAATGTTCTCACATTTAAACAAAAAAAAACAAAAACAAATTCGAAAACATTTCCCTCAGACAACAAGCGACAACAAATGCAAGTTCTCGTTTTAAAGAAAATCAAAAGGAAAAGAAAATGAAAATAGAAAAAATAAATAAATTATTCATTGAATAGCTAAATATGCCATAAGTTGGCTCTTTAACGCTCTCACTTTCAGCGCCTTTTAATGCGGCCACTTAATCATTGGAGAGACCTCTCTCTAACCCATTTGCATTTGCATTTGCATTTGCATGCGCCGCTTGTGGAGCATCTCATCGTCGGAACAATATGAAAATTAAAAACCCTGTTCACACCCACCGAAGCGTCGAAGTTGTCGCGGCGACAGGAAACCGCACGGACAGAAACCACGTTTCCAACTCATATCGAAAAAAAAGTGTATATAAAAAAAAGTAAAAGCAACAAGAGGAAAAAACATATGTCAATAAAAATCTTTTAGAAATTCATTTGCATAATGCAGTCAAAAGGGCAAACGTTGACTAAACCCTGGAGTGCTCGTTGGTTTTCCTGTCACCAGAACCAAACCCAAGCCCGGACCCGGACCCGTACCCGAAGCCGAACTACAGTCCAGGTGAGGGCCTGAGAGCAAGCGACATAAAAAACAACTAAGCGACATCAAAAAGACGACAACTGCAACAACTACAACTGCGGCTATGGCACGCATATTTGTTGCCTTCGAAATAAAAAACAAACACAAACGCGCTCCGACTGATATCCGCAAGGACTGGGGTCGGGGGCCGGCCACATCCAGGGGTGCATATCATTAGCGCTAAACTCGCAGCCCAGAAAAACTGGCATACATTTTCCGACTGACACTTTTTTTTTTGTTCCTATATGCCGCCTGGCACACATCAAAGGCCAATCAACTCGCGGCCAACTCGCCTGAACGTGCGTCTTATCGGAAACGGAAGTTCACCCTTAACCATTAACCCTTGCCTTAGCCTGTACACAAACCCCAACTGTTCGTCGTGTGTGGTGAGTTTCGAGGTATGCCATAAAAAGGCGCAGAAATCCTTTGGCAGCTGTGGTGAATAAAATGCGAACAATCTTTACTAGGTATATCTATGAGTATGAGATAATAAGTATATCAGATGATATATGAATAGAAGAACAGCTTTCTTCGGACGAATCCTTCTTTCAAACAGGCGAAACATTCGAGTATGAGGTCCTTGCAATCCATACTGTGTGCGCTTAAGCCATATAGCATTTTTATCGTGAACAAATATTCGCTGGTTCAACTCTTAGTTTGAACTAACTTCTCGGCTTGACCTTCGGTTTGTGCTGCAGCTCCTTTACATTCATATAGCCAACTTTTGAAAATTTGTATAGGACAGTTTAATTTTCAAATTATAATTGCCCGTTGTTATTGAAATATTTCAAGCCCTAAATATTTTCAGAAGCAAGCTACGGGCTAAATTTGATCTCTACCCCAAATTGTCATCTACCAAATATGGTTGGAGACAAGCAATAGATGGGTCCAAAGTTGTTCATATTGTGGAGCTAGATCTATCAGAAATGTCGTTAATCTTGGCTTTAAGATTCATAGTTGAATATAAATGATGTATAAGAATATGAATTAAGGATCAAACAAGTTAATAGAAGAACTTAAGTCTCTTTTTTTAAATCAAGCTATATCTATACAAGTTTTCGTAGCTCTGCAATATCCTCGAAAGTTTCTCGTAGCTTGCTAGTATACTCGAAAGTTTCTCGGACTTCAACTGCAGCTGGCAATCCGAGCATTCCGGCTACGTCGGTCCGTCCGTCTGTCTGCCTGGTCTGCTGGGTGCTGTCATAAAATTGCTCTCCGATTGCATAATTTGGACAACGCCTTTTAATTGAAACATAAACGCCATTTTTATTGCGCATACGCACGCGCCAATGATTGAGGCATTTTATTTACCGTAAAAAAAAACAACAATAACAAAAACGAAAAACAACAGTGAGAAGAAGAAGAAGCTGAAGCGACGCAATTTGCGCAGAAATTGCAAATCGCCCATAAGACATAAATGAAATTTTTATAATCGAAACGAGACGCTGACGGAGGTCGCCACCGGCTGCGCATGCGCCGAATTTAAGCGTTTTTTTGCTTTGTTTGCTTTTGCTTTTTTGTGATATGATTTTAACTGTTATTGTTATTAAGTTTTGGGCCAGTGACAGCAGCGAGTGGCCGACGAAGCCGACAAAGCCACGTCTTGACGCCCCAACGTGACAGGGCCAGGCCAAGCTGCGAGCCTGTGTCAGAGTCAGAGTCCAGGATAACGCGCTTTGATCTTCGCCTTGGCGGCGACGGCGGCGGCAGCCAAAGACTGAAAGTCAGATCGGCGGGGGTGTAGCACGTGCAGGCTGTGCCTGCCTGTCTCTGGGGGCGATGCTATCATTGCAGCCGACTACTTTCTTTAATAAGCTGCAGCTGAAGCTGAAGCTGCGTGGCCGGCCGACCGGGGCACGGCGCAAAAACAAAAGACTTAAGGCACAAACGCGTTTTATATAGCAGCCCCTCACAGCGCGATGCTTTACACCTGATAACCAAGGCAACAACGTGGCGAACGCATCGACGCACTCATTGAGCCCGCCACAGGACTGCGACGACGAAGACGACGGCGACGTCGACTGCGACTGCGACTGCGACTGCGCTATGCAGTTGTGATGTAATCAGGCTCGGCTGTTGCCGCTACCACAGCTCCTCGGCTCTGCGCGCGGTTCCTGCGATTTGCCGTACGTGATATTGTTAAAAGCTTTTAATTGAAGTCATCTTCTTGCTCAAAACAGGTAGCTGCCTCTGGAGTCATCGTCTCTGCTGCTGCTGCTGCTGCTGCCGCCGCTGCCGCTGCTGCTGCTGTCGATGTCGAGCATTTTTATGATTAAACTAATTTTTCTTGCCCGCAACTCTTATAGCAGGTGATGCGGCTCCAGTTCCCTCCGCCTGCCAAGTTATTTTAATAAACTGCGCGACGTGCCACGCATTTTGAGAGACGATCGGTTTCAATTTTATTATTGTTGTGGCTGCCGTTGCCTCTGCTGCCTCTGTTGCCTCTGTTGCTGCTGCTGCTGCTTTTAGATTATTTCCAGCACTTGTAAGTGTTGTTAGAAGGGAGTGCCACCAACTGGCTGACCAGGCCGCAACGTGCTCATTTAACAGTAGCCAGCGAACGTCGCTCATAATAACTTAAGCCAGCATAAAATATTTTAATGATAGACATAATAGCCACAGTCCCAGGAGCTGCGGCGCTTGCTGCCGCTGCCCCATGCACAAGATAAACAAAACATTTGGACAAATATGACAAGCTAAGCGCCAGTTGCCAATAGAATGCAGCTAGTCTTACAAGCACTTCGTTTCCTGTAGCTAAGCATAATGAAAATTAATTGAATTAAAATATGAGCTCAAATTGAGGAACACAAAAACACATTAGCCAAGATTGCCGATCGACAATAAGAAAAGAAAAATTCAGGATCATAGAATTTGGAGTCTAGTTTATTTGAAAGCTAATAAGTATTTATTAGATATTGCAATTCAATCAATCTAGAGCTTAAGCCATGCCATAAAGATTAAACATCACTTCAATGGGTTGGGCTTTGATGTCATCTTAGGATCTTATGAGCTTATGAGGCTATGAGGTTTTTTTGTGGCTTTGGATTAGCTGGGAGACAAAATATTTGACATGATTTATGACAATAACTTTGTCCATTTGGCAAAGCCCAGTCTCTATATACGTACCATACCTATCAAGAACATCTTTTTGATATAGTTATGGCTGATTGAAGTCCATAAAGTCCTTGAAATCCTGGGGGGTCGTAAGTTCAATTCCTTTTTTACCCCTGACATATCAAGTGTGGTGCCCATTACAACTTGTTTAGCTTCTATAAGTTAATTTACAAAACAGGCAAAGGCGCTGCAGCAGTTTCTGTAGGACATTTCATATGCGTAATGCATATAATTTGCAAGGGGGCAGCTTGTGCTGGCCACCTTGGGGCCATTGAAATAAAGTTGTGAAGTAGCGCATAAAATAAATAACAGACACTTGACCAGCCGCCACGGGTTCGAGCTCTAAGGATTAAAATCAATGAAAACTGTATTCATACATCTCATCTATGGCTGCTAGCCAGGAGCGGGCATGACTCCGACTGGGGCCGGGTCCGATGCGAGCTGCAAGATACGAGCCATAACTATGTGCAAGACCATTTCATTTTTCAACAATTGGCCAAAACTACGCCTCAATAACAAAACGTGGGGCGTGTGCTGTTTGGGGCCACAACAAAAGTAATGAGCAGTTGGCCACGCGTTCCCTAAAAACATTCATGAATGTGAATACGAATACGAGTACGAGTACGAGTACGAATGCGAATGCGAATGCGAAGCGACTGCAAAAGGCCTCCAGGCGAGCGGGCAAAAGGAGCAGCAGGCTTTGAGCTGCACTCGAGCCTATAATTATAATTGAAATCAATTGATTTATTTGCGTTGCCAGCTCGAGCTCTATGCCAAAACGCATAAAGCCATAAAGAAAAATGGCAACAATACAATTCAAGAGCTGCTCTTGTTGTTGTTGTTGTTGTTGTTGTTGTTGCTGTGGCTGTGTGTTGGTCGTGTGTGCTTAATTGTTGTTATTGGCCCGGCTGCTTGGCCAATGTGTGCCGCTGGCCAATTTGTTGGCCAAGCAAGCTCCAGACTAGGCTGACGACGATGTCGTTCTCGCAGACGTCGATAAGGTCATGAGCAAGTGTCATTCCAGTGCATAAATTATTTATTGGGGCGGTTGCATAGCTGCAGTTGCAGCCTGTAGTAGAAGGAGCAGTTAAAATAAATGTTGCACAGAATGGTTTAATGTGTGCTGAAGGGCAACGTGATCGAGAATTGCTGAAGTTTAGGCAAGGCAAGACATGCCCCAGAGGCCAGGCAATCGATTATGTCCAGAGCTGGGAATAAACAAAAAGAAATATAAATAAATAAAATAAAGGAATAGACTTGGTTCATTTAGAGTTGATTTGAGAATCAAATAGAATAATTTTGAAGAGTGACAGCAAAATTTACTTGCTAAGTATGTCGCTTAACTAGGTTGATGATTCCCGGCAATCTGTTCGATCTGTCGCTTGCACCTGCTACCTGGCCCCCACGAAATACACTTGTGCTCTGTTGTCAACGACAGTAGCTTTGTCTAAAGCACAAACAAAATAAAAAACAACAACCTTTTGTGGCCATTCCACAGGCCCCGATGCCATGCCAACCTGTCTCACATTTCAAAATACATAATTAAGTATGCACAGCGAGTTTGTTAGATAAAAATCTTAAAAACCCTTAAAAAGCTTTAAGCGCCTAAGACACACGCACAGCACACTGAGAGAGGAGAAGAGACAACAAAAAAACCCAAAAAGTAAGAAAAAAAACACCAGCAAGAAGAAGCGTAGGGGCAATACTTGATGGATAACTTGATGAGTATCGGATAAGTTGTGGGGACTCTGTAGCACAGCATAAATGTGAGGCGCGTATACATAAAATAGTCGAATGGCAGCAGCAATAACAAATAACAACAACAAAAACAACAACAACAACAAAGACACGTAGTCGATGTATGATACGAAAACACTTTGGCGACAATCATGGGAAAGATTTGGTTTAACTTGCTTTGGTTTGGTTTGGTTGGGTTTTTGTTGTGGCTATCATTTCAGGCCCAGCCGAGCTGTGCGGCCATTAAACGAACACCGGCCCAAGAGGTCAGAGCGATAACGAGCGAAAGCTATAGGCGGGTTCAGGCTGGTCTGTTGGTGGTGCAGGTGGTGTCGGTGCCGCAGTCGGAGCGGGAGTCGGTGGTGTGGGCCAACATCGTTTAACGAAGCCGATTTGTAACAGAGCTTTCACATGTGTCTCCAAATCGAAAACCGAAAAACTAAAAACTTAAAAACAAAAACTTGATCAGCCAATCAGTTAAAAGTTATAAGCCAACAACAACAATAACAGAAATCAATAAAGTTCCCAATGCCAAATGAAACAGAGCGAGAGAGAGAGAGAGAGAGAGAGAGAGAAGAAACTTAATTAAAAGGTCGCTGTTAATGTTGTTAATTTGAAAATATTGTCGAAGGAAACGGCTAACACACACACACACACACACACACACAAACAGTTGGGGACAAATACAAAAGAGTCAGCGTTATAAAATCGTAGAGAAACGCCATAAAATACGGCAGCAGCCGCAGCCGCAGCCGCAGCCGACGCAGCTAATTTTTATGGGGCCCCGCATGCAGGCTGCTGCGCTGACAGACATCTCGGCGGGATCTGTGGTTACTCCAATCAAGCCTACAAGACATGTTGCCATACGAAATAAAAAAACAAACCAAAAAAAAGCAGCTCAAATTTAAAACAAAACAACATTCGGCTATTTGCATTTGACAACAAGTTCGTTGCCTAAGTCATTTGTTTGTAGCTGCTCCAAATATTTGACTTATTTGACATACATAGACAAATGCTTGGACTAAGTCTTTATAGAGAGAAGCAATAATGAGAACTTATCGATTAATATAACTGACAACTTGAACATTTGCGACGTGGAATTTGCAAATTGGATTAGAAGAAAGCATCTGGGCAAAGGGTTTGTATACCAAGCTCAACTAAGGACTACTTCAACAAGAATATAGCTTATCTTCATAAAAAAAGGCTGAGAAATTCTCATCCACTTATCAAGCCCATAATAACAGATCAATTGCCCTATTATTATTGCCAATTTATTATTGACAAGTTCGTTGTCTAAGTCTTTCGTTTAAAATTGATCTAAATATTATTAAGAATTATTGCCCAAAGCTTGGAGCTAGTCTTTAGGGAAAATTGCAACAATTAGAACTTTCTGACTTATTTATATGATAATGAATTAATTTTTGACAAGTTCGTTGCCTAAGTCATTTGTTTGCGCTTGCTCTAAATACTCAACTAGTTATTTGAATAAATTTACTTCAATCGGATGTGCTAACACTTTATAAAGAGCAGCAAAATATTCAATTAGCACATATCAATTAATTTGTCTGATATCTTGGAAGTAAACCGACACCTCAACCAAGTTCGTTGCCTAAGTCTTTAATGGAGTAAATATTTGTATACAATTTTTGCACACTTTCTGACTAATTAATCTTTTTGTGTGTACTCAAGTTTCATATGCCATATATACATAAATATATTTAAATATATGTGTGTGTATATAGTGTGCCTTTGATTTTGTGTTGTGGGCAATGGCCTTAAGAAAATTTCACTGAATTTTCAATGTGACAACGGCGATTTCCTCAATCAAAACGAAGGCATTGAAACGGCCAGCAGAGCTGCAACAAACTTGAAATACACAATAATGTTATAATAATAATATAATGCATATAATGCATGTAAAGAGAAAAGACTGGCAGCAACGGCAGCAACAACAACAACAACAACAACACAAGGCAGACGAAGGGGGCGGACGGTTTGGGTCGATTGCTGCGTGGCCTCCGTTGGGTTTTTGGTACGCCCGAATGGCGATGCACGCACACCAGCACTCACACACACCAGCACACACGCACAGCCAGTGTAACTTCAACCTTCAATTGTAGTTGGTGTTGTTGTTGTTGTTGTTGTTGCTGCTGCTGCTGCTGCTGCTGCTGCTGTGTTTGTTGTTGGTAGTTGTGCTGCTGCCTGTCACGAAACGTTATTCGTGCGGCCATGCGAGTTCACTGACTGCCGCCCAAGTGCGCCAGTGTGCGTGCGTGCATGTGTGTGTGTCTTTTGGTGCTTTTCATATGTACACACTGTACATATTGTTGTTGCCGTTGGCCGTTCGCTTTGTTTTCACAGCAACAGCAGCAGCAACAACAATTACAACTAACCATGGCGGCCATATTAACATGCCTCCCCGAGTACAGTTTGCACCTGCAGCTACGTCAAAATCGTTAAACTTTAACGACAAAGATTCTATTGTCGAGCATTGCACGTGATTGAATCGAGCCCCAATTAGACAATCCGCTCACGAACTCAGCTACAAGAACGCAAACAAGCAAAGACACAGGCACCACCACCAACGGGAGAAGAAGTCGTAACTAATAGACCCGAGGGCCTACAAAAAAAATTTCCAGCATTTGCCCGAGAGCGCTAATTGACTGTGCCCACAATAATATTTTTTGGCAATTTGCCTGCGCCAGCCAACAGCAACAACAGCAACATTCATGGCCAACAACAATGAGTCATGTTTTGTGTATTGAAGGCTACAAAAATATTTCGCATGCCTATTGATTACGCCCACCCCTTCACTCACTCCTCGCTCACCTAATCTCTCCGGCGTTGTTTTATTGCTTTAAATGTTTAAATATAGTAATCAGAGAAAGAAAAGCTTGAAGAAACATGCGGCTCGTTGTTGTTTAATTGCCGCAGCTCATGCAAGTGCCAGCAGCTGAAGGTGTGTGAGAAAACTGCAGTCCAATTCCTTGTTGTTGTTGTTGTTGTTGCAGTTGTTGCAGTTGTTGCAGTTGTTGCCGCCGTGCAATTAAAAATAATATATGTATGTACTTATGTTGTACGTATGGATTTGCTGCACAACACTCACACACAATAAATTCATTAGCTATTGTCTAATTGGCGCATATAACGAAAGCATTTTAAATGGATAAAATATATATGTATGAAGATGTGCATCTAAGTATGGACTATATAGACCTCGCATATTGCAAGTCCAGCTTGAGCCAAGCCTTAAATGCCTGACAATGAAAAACAAAATTGTAGTACAGATGTATATAAAGCAAACTATATTCAGAAGTTTTTGGATGCAGTTCACATATGATCTTTTAAAGATATAATACTTGAAAGATTTACTAATTAAAATATATTTTAAGATATGCTCTAATATTGATCTATTTATTCTTCTTTAAAGTATGCAAATATGCTTCTGTTCGGATTTCTGTCTGAATGTTTTGTGAACAACTGAGCTTGGCTTAAGGGTCGGCTTGTAATAGAATATATGCCCCATTTGAAAACTGGAACTAAATTTCAAATGTGAAGTGAACTCAATGGCTATTTGCCAAACCATTGTTATAAATACGGGCTGTACACCACATAGACATATTTACATCAGATCTTTTTATGACCTCAACGAAGTGTTGTTGTTGTGCAATAGAATTGATTCATGACTTCCTCTGTCGGGCATTGCATACCTGCTGCCTGCTGGCTGCTTCCTAGCTGCAGTCTCAGCCATTGAAAATTAATTAACCGGCGTGTTAGCCATTTTATGAGTAGCATTAAAATGAAGTCTCCAACTCCCGCGACTTTTACGAGCCCTATCGGGCGCAGCACAATTGATTTCTTGCTGCCTTGCAGCCGTAAAGAGGGGCATGCAACAAATTGAGCCGCATGCAACTGTGCGCCCACAAATCTTATCTGAGCGATGCACAAGATAGTGTCAGTCTCCGGTTTCGGAAACAACGACGCTCAAGTGTTAATCTCTTGCTTAATGTGCGAAAAATGAGCAAACATTGTTGAGTGGGGAGCGCTGCAAGTCGAAATCCGTGTTCCAAACACCGGCTGAAAGCAATAAAACTGAATTTTATTTTCAATTTGGCTGCATAAAATCAAAGATGCCCCGGCCATGTGGCCAAGTGGCCAAGTGGCCAGTTTTTATGGTACAGGTTGCCCCCCCTAATTAATATGCATGAACTCAAACTTCCTCTGCCGACTACTTGTGCACGTTTCGTGGCATCCTATCGCTCAGCTCAGATCTTGCGCTTGTTTCTTCATTCTTTCTTTTTTATTTTGATCAATTTTTATGATCATTTGGTTTGTTGGTGCTGGATGAAGGCGTCGCGCATTTAGAACTCAATTAAAAAGCGGAAGTTACGCGCAGCTCAAGGGTCCTGCGTTTAGCTGACATGAACGTCGCACGAACTGTCCACGCCCTTGACAGACATTCCATTGGCATAAATCGGCGCACAGCCAGACGCACATAACTCACTAATAGCAGCAATTGTTGTCAATTTGCCACAAAACAGGCGCGAAAATGCAGACATAATTTTTGTTGTTGTCTTGCTTCGCCCCATTGCGCGTGTTGTTGTTGCCGTTCTTGTTGTTGCTGTTGGTTAACACACCTTGACAATTGGCTGAATTTAAATTGTTATAAAAATAGAATATGTCCCAAAACACGCGCCATCGACAATGCAGTCGCTTAAGTTGCTTGGCAAGTTCGTGTCTTAAGTCTTTTGTTTTTTGCCATTTTTTGGGAGACAATGAAAGCTAGCGCTGCACTTTAATGTCCGCCCCTTGCCCGCACCCAGCGCTGCGTCTACGCGTCTCTACATGCAAAATGCCATTAACAATTTGCGCACATAGCGCCAACAACAACAACAGCAGCACCAACAACAGCAACAACAACGAGAACAACAACAACAGCTGCTAAAAAGACTAAAAATCATAAAATGTGTACCACGCACAACGCGCTTAGCTCACAAGCGGCATTGCTTGCGTTGTGTTTGTGTACAAGAGTTTTGAATTTATTTATGTCGGCAATTATTTTATTTATATTGTCATTGCACACACTCGCACACACACAGGCGCACACGCACACCCTGAGATTTTGCATCGCCTGCTGATTTCGTAGTCAAAATATGTTTTCAACTTATGATATCGCTACCCGCTTCTGTTGTCGCCGTGGCTACTGGTTTTAATGCGGCAAAACAGACGACGACAGTCGCGACCGCGATGACGACGCGTCACCGCCAAAATGACAGACAGTCAACGCAGCAACAGGCGAGCTTGCGGTGGCGTTTGTTACAAAAAGCTAAACGTGGGTATTTATATGGTTTATATGGATATAAAGCCTAAGGCCACAAATGCGCCAGGAACAATAAGAACAATAAGTTAGAGTGCTCTAGATGGGAGTGCCCGACTAGGACATACCCTAAGCCTTCGTCCAACAACACCAACTGCGGCTCTTGCTTTGCAATAAGAGGTACTCCAGCTCTTAGAACCAGCAGGATTTCTATAGTATAGTAATCGATTATTGGAAACAAACTGCGCGGGCACCAGGAGGACCTACGTTCAAAATTGCAGCACTCTAGCTGTTGCAGGTTCTGAGATCGACGGCTAGACTGTACATGGTTAAATGGACTCTGCTATTATTGCTGAGTATATATACACCTTCTGGAGTCGGACAGGCTTCCTTCCGCCAGATACATATATTTGCACAAATACATTTATCCCACTAACTAACCGTTCTTGCCGAAAGAACCTTCGTCGATTAGCAAAATTGTTAAATAAGTTATTTTTTAAGGACTTTGTAAAGGTTTATTTGCATATAAGTCTTAGGTCTGCCAATAACTGTAATAAGCAAACAAATGTGGGCAAAGCAACATTTTTCACATTTGATTTTTCTACTCCTTTTCCTTATGAGCTTCAACTGTTTCTCTCAAAACTTTTGCCATATTTGTTCTATGCGTCTCTCTTCTCGGCACCTTAATCTTAAGCTCTACTTGCTGCTCCTTGTGCCCAACTTATGCACCCTAGTTATCCAAGCGGCTGCGTCGCCTGGATCGCATTGACGCCTCCGCAAATGTCAACAGCAACAACGGCTGACAGACAAGGGACGACGCTGACGCTGAGGCTGACGTTGCGACGACGTCAACAACAAGAGACGACCACGTCTCGCAACTGTCACCAAATAATGCCCAGCAGCTAAGGCAGGCACCAAGTAAACCAAACAACAGTAGCCCGGATTCGGGCTCGGGCGCGGGCTCGGGTTCGGTCTGGCCCAGCGTCAGCAGCAGTAAACGAAAACAACAACAACAAAAAATAAATTTTTGAAGCGAAACGCCAAAAAAACAAAAAATCGCATTTCAAATTCAAAACGCGATTTTTGCCGAGGTTAAACTATTTTATCATTGTCACAAATGGAATTTTTCACCAGCAATCACCTCGATCCGCCGTCCACCTGCCAGCCCCCCGTGGCCACACCCCCTCCTGGCAGTGGCCACCGTTTGGCGATGCGTGCGAAAACGCAGCAACCACAACAACCAGAACAACAACAACAACAACAACCAGAACAGCAACAACAAAGTGATCGGTGTACGTTTTAGGGCGTTTTCTGGCCACGGTTTTCTTCTGGCCTCCTCATAAGTTTTGCGTACGCAGACAAAGCGCGAGACGGAGACGCAGGACGGGCAAGGTGGGAGGGTGGGTACGCTGGCAAAGACGAAGTGGGACTTGGTTTATATCTCTTCATTTGCTGGCCCGTCCAGTTATTTATTGTATTTTACGTAGCTGCTGCCGCTGCTGCCGTGTGTTGCCGTGTGTTGCCGTTTAATTGAAGGCCAAGAGCTGCCGCATTGCTGCATGCATGGCAAGCATGTCCTGGTTGCAATCGCAGCTGATGGCCACTGGCCAGACATGCCCTTATTTGCGCTGCCAGCCAAAACGGCCAGTGCATAAATTATACGAACAACAGCATTTTATATACCCTTGATGCAACTGAAATATCCATAGCTTACTTATCATGTTTGTAACGCCCAAGGCCAAAAAACTATCGACTCGAACAGAAAGCAAAAAGAAAACTGATCGGTGATCAGGGCGATTGTCAGCAGTAATCAGCGCGATTAGCACTTGCTTTAAGAAATTATTCATAAATTAGTATTCAACTATAAAATAGTCTATGATTAGCCAGATCGATCTGATAACAGCTATTTGCATATATTAAAATTGATTTCATTTCAGAGAACGCAAAGTGGCTAAAGAGCATTTGCCACTGTTCTAGCTAGACTATCAACTTAAATAAACATATATTTTTTTAATTTCTAGTTTATACTAAAAAACAAAAATAAAAAAATAGTACAAATTAAGTTTGTTCTCTCTCTCTCTCTCTCTCTCTCTCTCTCTCTCTCTCCCTCCAAGCTGGCACCCTTTAAGACTTATGCTCGATCCCAACCGGATCGAGGCAAGACCATATAGAGTATTTCTTCCACTTTTTTGGCATTTGTTTTTGATTTTGGCTCGACGGGCTGTTTTCAATTTGAAGGAAATGTATAAATCAAGATCTCACACATATACATATATAAAATGATATACGACGATCATGGCACAACTTGCGCAATGAACGATCCGCACTTAGAATATGTAGCAATTGTTTTGACATCCATAAAACATGCGCTCGATTGGCCTCTTTAGGCAACGTCGCTCTAGATCATGCAAATCGCATCCGAAATCAATTAAAATGCAACAGCCGGGCGTTAATCAAACTTGGAATCAACTCGCTGGCGGTGCCAAATATGTCGTCGTTATCCCCGACTCAAGAGCTGGGCCACGGGACGCGGGGCGCAGGGCAGCAGCTCCTCCTCTGATAACAATCGCGGCACTCTGACACTTATATAAGCAGTCAGCATCCGTACGCCGCGACCCGAGTGACAGACATCGATCAACGATCAGCGAGCAGCGACATTAACGCTGCATATATTGTCATAAATTACACGATAGAGCCCGGCTCTGTTGCCCCCGCCTCCAAGTTGCCCCCGTTGGGCCCTTTGCCGCAAGCTGTGCGTATGATCGCAGCAAAATATGCTCCCATGTGCAGCTGCTGTTGTTGTTGTTGTTGTTGTTGTTTGTTAAACGATAAGCCCAAAAGTCATCGGCATTTAAACCAAAAGCATCCAACACCCCAAAGACTCAGCCCAGGCTCAGATATATCCACATCAAATCCGCATCCCCATCCCCAGAGCGCGTCAGATACGCATCAACGTTTGGCTAAACGCTATCCAGTTTGGGATTTTCTTTCTTTTTCATTTTGTTTTCTTTTTTTTTCTCCAGCCAGTTTTTTCCTCATGTTGCAGAGTGTGACTGCAGTTGCCCCCTCTCTCTCCAACGCAGATCGATATGTTAAAAACTGCGATTAAATGCGTCGAGCAATGCGACTGCAACTGCAACTGCGACTGCGGCCTCTGTCTGGGAGTTGTGACAAAACTTTGATTGATATGGCTTTTGTATGTTGGCAACGGCAGCAGATCCGATTGCAAGGAACAGCACTGAAGATGTGACAACAACAACCACTTGGGGCAAAGGTCTGAAAGATGAGGCAATTGTTGCAGCTGTACGAAAACAAACTAGATTCTATCTGCGCACTGCGGCTGAGCCCCATCTGCAGCTCTAATTCTACAGTATATTAATGGGTACGTATACATATTTATAGTTTAGTTTTTCTGTTTCACACCGATCACTGATGTAATCTACCTAGCTGGTGTTTTATTTTGCATAATCAACATATCTTCAAGGCGTGCTCTAGAAAGTATGCTATACTCAAAGCGCATTTACTACTGATATTCAAATTATCACTTTCCCATTCAATTCACTATCAATATCCGCTACAAATCTCTATATGGATATGTATAGTTGTGCTCTTATTAAGAGCAAAAGAATCTAAACTGAACTTTGTAAAAAAAACAAGGCCAAAGCCAAAAAGAAGGTCGATTCGCTCAACGATGCGAACCAAGTTTCTGGCTTAAGCCATGCTGGGTTTTGGCTCCAAAATTGATTCTTCATATATTTTCTGCATTTTAAATAGACAATTCTATTTATTTTCATCATTATTTTTATTTATATTATATACATTGTAGAGAAAACTTTAGTTAATTTGTTGCTACTTTCTTTTAGCTTTTTAACCTAGCTGGGCAATAGGATGATTAACATGCTTAACATTACTTTTTAAGTTTTGTATGTTGTTTGCCCTTCTAGAGGGGATTATAATTTTGTTATGAAATATGTAATACATAGAAGGAGACGTCTGCGACCCCATTAAGTACATATATTCTAGATCCACAGCCGAGTTGATATATCCATGTCCATCTGGCCAAATCTTATCAAAACGGACGACTATTTTATAAATCTGCCATAGGAACGTTCATTATCGTTCCTTATCCTGTCATAATTCCATCTTAAATCTTATCTTATCATCATCAATCACAATAAAAACTGTATCAGAATCTGTGCCATCTACCTTATCGACAGATCTTATCGACAGCTTTCCAAAAGGAACACACCTTCCATTAAATATTCACATTTGTGTACATAAGTTGGACTCAAGACGTCATAACTTAATCATTTTATGTCATTTCATAAGCAAAACTGCCGAAAACGAGATGAAATCCAAATCCATTTGATATTTTATATACTAAGTAAAAAACGTATTAACAAGATCTGCAGAGCAACCTACATATCTGGCTATTGTCTGACAGTTGCCGCAGCAAATCTATGCAAAGTATTCATATTATAAATATTTTAATTTAATGCACAAATCGAAAATCGAAAAGATACGGAGAGGGTAGAAACCAAAAATGAAAGAAAAACAATCAACTGGCAAACAAAAGCAAACTTGGCAGGCAACAGGCATAAAAGTCGTGATACTAACAAATTTCATTAATGTACAACAGCGGCAACAAGTTGCAGGCACGGCTGGCTGGCTGGCTGGCCGGCTTGCTGGCTGCCTCATCGTCCTCATCTCCTGCAGCAGCAGCAGCAGCAGTTGATGCAACCGCCGGCGATTCCATTCATAAAACGGCCGCACTCAGGCACAAACAAGGCACAGGCGAGAGCGGGGTTGGATTTGAGGACAGACACTAAGCGCATTGCATGATTTTGCATAATTTTATGTAAATTTCAGGCAGGCGGCTCGAGACTTGCCAGCGAATCGAATGCGCGCAGGCGCAACCACACATCAGTATAGAAGGCGGGGGCGTGGCAGTGTCTGGGCTTGCCGCACCGCGCTTTGCTGCGCCTCGACGACATGATATATGCCACATGATGACCACGACTAAGCAGCCGATGCGGCAAACAGTAGCAATTGCTTTTGTTGTACAAGGACACGATTATGCACAGGATACGGCGCAGCCAACGAGAACGAGAACGGGAGCGAGCGGGGGAGAGAGAGAGTGTAGACCCAAAGCTGAGCTCAATTTATGCAAAGTGCAAAACGTGGCTCACTTGAGAATATCAAAAACCAAATAAAACAAAAGCAACGCGCGCATTTTGATTTTATAAACAATTTTTTTGTGTACACACACATACAAAATAATACGAAAAGTGCTTCTCAAGGCGCAGAAACATATGACAATGACATGGAATTTATGTGCAACCAAATGCCACAAAATATTGTTTAGGGCATATCGAAACGGGGCAGCAGTTCCGAGTAAAACAGGCGAACAAGTCAAGTCAGCAGGCCAAGAGACGCTGCAGCCCCCACACGGCATCAAGTTGCACAGTGGCAACAATGCCATAAACACCAGATCATTTCAAAGCAAGTAAGAGGTTCCAGTCGGGAGCTTCCGTCTAGGGGATACCCTGAACCCTCTTCTTCCAACACCAAATGCAGATATACATACTTTTCTAGAAGCTTCAGGTCAAGTTTGCTGACTCTAGCTCTTATTATTTACCCAATTTGCTAAAAAAAACAGGATTTCGATATCGATTTTTATCGATTGCTTGGAAGCGGAGTAAGTCATCGATTATCGGAAACAAACTCGATCTGCGCATGGACTAGAAGGACCTACAGGTAAAATTTCTCTATAGCTCTTATAGTTTCTAAGATCCTTGCGTTCATACATATGGACAGACGGACAGACAGCCGGACATGGCTAGATCGACTCGGCTGTTGATGCTGATCAAGAATATATATACTTTATGGGGTCGGAGATGCTTCTTTCTGCCTGTTACATACATTTGCACAAATACATTATACCCTTTTTACCCATTTTCAATGGGTTCAGGGTATAAAAGGCTTAAAGCTTAGCAAGTGTATTATCAACGGAATTTATCTTTTATTCTGTACCCATTAAATCTGGCATAGAGCTCTTATGTGCTTTTAAAGCTCTTTAAAAGTAAACTAATTTATTACTTTATTTTTTAGATTAATCATGAATCCTTCCAAGAAACTTGAATGTGCTTTCTTAAGCATAAGCTCTTATGTCAATTAAAATAGCAGAAAATAAGAAGCTATGACTATGCTTTAACATTTAATTGATTAATTTGAGAGCTTTCTAGTTAGAAAGTTCTCAATTTAAAATCTGCCTCCCGTTCGTAGAGCGATTTGATGAGTGTGAGAGCAGGCCAGTGTGCAGCATGGAAGTTGAGGGGCAGATTGGCTGTTCCTTGAATTGCAGTTGCCTGCGGTTCAGTTTTAGTTTTGTTGCTGTTGCTGTTGTGAGGCTGCACGTCAACGTCAACTCGAACAACGACGAGGAGTTGCCTCTGCCTCGGTCTCTGCCTCTGCCGGTGAGCTGGGCCTCTAATCAGATTCAGATGTCGTCGAAAAATGCGCGACGCGCTGGCCATTTTAGCCCTGGACAGCCGCCCGGTTAGGCGGCCGCGTAACACGGTAGTTGATGCTTCTCCAACGGAGTTTGCTGCAACAGAAGAATGACGAAGTCATAGCCGCGATGCGTCAATTTTAGATTCAACAAAAATGATTGCAATGCATGTTGGCTGCCCAGGAACAGAGACAGGCCGAGGCCGAGACGGAGACAGAGGCAGAGGCAGAGGCAGAGGCCATGCAACCAGACCAGGCAAGCCCAACCAGTTTGGCCAGCCTGAGGCAGCTACACAGGGAGTCAGCCAGGGAGTCAGCCAGGAGGCAGCCAGTTGGCAGTCGTCTGTCAGGGGCAACTTGTGAAATGCCAATTTATTCGTTAGCAAATATTGCATCTGATAGAACAACAACAGCGGACCCCTCGCTACTGACTGCAGTCGCCGTCGCAGTCGCAGTCACAGTGGCTGTGATTTGAGTGCCAGTGCAACATATGCAGACATGACTGCCAGGACACAAAAGCGCATGGATCGCCAGTAAATGTCTGTGGCAGTGCCAGAGTCGGGGCCCCGGCTACTGAATCATGTGTAAAAATCTTAAGTGCAAACAATTGTACGCGTTTATCGTGTCTCTGGGGCGACGACCACCATTGAAGTTGGAGTTGAAGCTGAAGCTGAAGCCGGAGCTGGAGCTGTAGCTGTAGCTGGAGCAGACGGCAGGCAGTCAGAGATTCCGTTTAATTAAGCGCGCTTTTGTGAAAATTGGTTTAAGCATTTTTTGGAAAGCCCTTAAGGTAGGCACATACACAAGCTTACTTGCTGGCAGTACTAAGCCTGAATCGATTGATCGCTTTGCCAAAAAAATATCCATCAAATTGATCAAAGCTAATAAATCAAAAGATGCCACAGCAGCAGCAGCAGCAGAAGATACTTTCAAGCTTTAGCAAAAGGTGCGCAGCGTTTTGCTGGAAATAGCCCGCAGAGGGGCCAGGCTCCGAAATTAGTTTTGCGCCGCGTCCGTTATGACAACGCACGTAGCCCCAATGCTGACCCAATAATTATGCCCCTTTGCCCGAGAAACTGAGAGTGAAACCCAACCGAAGCGACCGACGCAGCCGCTAACAACAGCCCCTTCTATATATATATATTTAAGATATATATATATGTTTTTGTTAGTTTGTGGCCCGCGGCGAACAACGCACATTTTTGCTTATCAGTTAGAGACAAACTCAGGTTTTCCATGTTAAAATACTCTAAAAACAAGGCAACATAACTTGTCTGCAAGCTTAGGCAACTAGAGAATGTGAAGAAAACTTTGACTTTTGTAGCACAATTGACAGCTTTACATATGAAATTTAAAGCCCATAAGAAATTATTGTTGGTTCGGTTCGGTTTGAAGGCTTGAAACAACTGTCAAACTTTCGATATAGTTCTTGAGCCTGTGTTGTCTATGAAGCCAAATTTTTGTTTAAGCCTTCATATTTCAACATTTTGGTATATTTGCGCGCTTGTTCTACTGAAAATATTTCAAATCTTAAATATTTCCATATACAAAAGACGCGCTATATTTGATTTTCGCCCAAAATTGTCAGTACTTAATAGCAAAGACTTAAGCTGAATCTTCTGGTAGGGTCGAGTAGATTGCAGAAACCCTTAGAGTCTGGCGAACGATGGCCAGCCATCCATTTTATCCTAAGACACCACAATGGGCCTTCGTTCAAACTCGATCGCTCTGCATTACCTTACCCTAACCAAAACCAATTGGATTTCCGATTTTAGTATACCCAACATCATAAAGAGTATGGGAACTTCGTTCGTAGCCCCAAATAATAGCTTACCAATATATACTTGTTATTTCTCTTTTAACAAATGTTCAAAATTGTTGGCCAATATATAAATTTATATTGTTGTTCATAGCACGCGACACAGAAGCAGCATTGCGAGCGCGGCAGTACGGGAGGCAGGGAGGGAGGGTTAGTTGGAGAGCCTCCAAAAATATTGGTGGCCCCAGGGGCAAATGTCACACCGGGCCCATTTGTACGTCTAGACATCTTCTATGTTGCGAGTTGAGGTGGATTCCATTGGGAGCCGACGCTGACCGCTGGCTAATCAATTTTAAATGTGTTTTTGCGTGTCAATCGCTTGTTTGCGTGCCGACTTTTATTGATATGTTTAATTTGGTGTTGTTGTTGTTGTTGGTGCTGTGATTTTTAGTGGCTATTGCTAGCCGTGGATAAGGCATTTGTTAATAATTGGCTGCTCGCCTTGAGTTTTGATTGTTTTGAGTGAAATTCATTTGATTTATTGCACAAATTATGGAAAGTTTCTAAAGGGGTGTGAGCGAGCGGACGCCAAAAGCTAGCTCTAAGGCAGTTGTAAGGCATTATGCAAGCCTTACAACAACAACAACAACAGCAACAACAACGGCAACAACAACATCTACTTTACACTTGTCGGCTGACGCATTTTACAAATTTGGCACGCTTGACCATAAAAAATGGTCCGAGCCATGGCAAAAAAGTGTGAAACTGCAAATGGCGTCGCCTTGGTTAGACAGGCTGCCCCCCCTAACCCCCAGCCCACCGCCCAACCCCCCTGGCAGGCCGCTGACCATAGCCAGCTCTGGTTCTTGCCCCGTTTGGCATTGCATCGATTAGCATAGTTGTTGCCAGATACTGATATATGCACATATATATACAAAAGATATATTTATCTATATATACAAACATATTCATTTCGAGTTATGTCCGTTTGTGCACATCGTGACAACTGCATTAGGGCTATGGGCGTGGCAAGAGACAACTCGGCCACGCGCTGCAGCGGAAGTTCAACTCATTTGGCCAGCGGCAAACGGAAGGGATTTCTTTTTAAGCGCATCCTGGACACACGGCCAGCCAGGACAACTTCATTGATATATGTTTATTTTTGGCTGCCTTTCGTTTTTTTTTTTTTTCGTTTTTCTTTTTGTAAGCCAACTTCCTGTGCGTCTTTTGTTTGCGGCAAAAGCCTCATCAATTTCCCTCTTTACCCCCCGCCATGTTCAAGGCTTCGTTTTTTATGAAGCTGTCGCTCCCAGATTTCCCACTTTAAGTCAACAAACGCTACCAGCTTTCATTGTCGCCGTAAAATTAGGTGCTTTTTTTTGTTTTGTTTGTATAATTAAAAAGTGTTTTGGCCAAAATCCCAGCGCCAGCCACAACACAAAAATCTCAATCAATAAAAAAATTACGATGCGAAGCAAATAAAAATTAAAAAAGAAAAAAAGAGGAAAAAACCAAAAGAACGGCAAAGGCTGTAAACATTATGAACCAGTCCGACACCCCACGCAGCGCCACCCAAAAACGAGTGGAAATAGTCCATTGATTGGTTAATTTCTTGCATGGTTATGTTTTTATGGGGCCCTTAAAATGTTTGTGGAATATGTTTCGAGTCTTCAGATGCCGAGTGCAATATGTTGACAATAAACAAAAGATTGTACACTAAACAGTTGCCCGTTGAAAGTTTCATGACGTGAGATTGTTGCGACGCATATGATTGGTTAGATATCTGGGCGGAGCGGGGGCCTCATTAAGCCTCAATTTGTAGGCATCGTAAAAGTAAGCGGCGGAAAGAGCCAGCGGAGTGCGGGGCAGCTATAAAATTGGTAATTTTATGATATTAATTGGGAAAACTACTGTTTATTGTACCCAATATGAAAGGACAAGAGTGGAGGAAACGCGTTTTCTCTTCTTTCTATTTTAAGCAGATCCATACTTAAATTATGTCTATAATGAATATTATAATATAATTCGTTAAATCCTCTCTCATTGCACATTGGAGAATATTTAATTTGTTTGGCTACAAAATATATTCACTTCGTTTATAAATTCTGAAGAGGTTATTGAGAGTCAAAGTTGTTAATAAAAACAAATCCGTAGCCGCAATAAAATTTTATATTTTGCTCATAAATATTGATGAGCAAATGAGTATTTAAGAAATAAGTTAATTACAAATTTATGTCTCAAGTATCCTTAAAGACCGAATAAATTGTTTAAAGCAATTATACAAAAGTGTAAAATGTTTAAGAGCTCAAAGACACGAATATGCTGCATGAATACTTGAAAGTAAACAATATTTTCCTTTGCTTCAAATATGCTTTGAACAAGTATCTTATGCTATTGATCGATTTGTAAGTTGATATCAAAAGTTGATAATCTTAAAACAATGCAGTTTATACCTTAAGCAAGACAAGTTGGGATAGGGTAAGACGGACAAATGTAACTGTTTAAGGTTCCCTCGGGGTATTTTTTTTGTATTTTTATTATATGGTACCCAAGGTGAACGTGACACATCTTCATATCCCGTATAATGACTGTCACGCACGTCCTTAACACTTGTTCGCTGTAAATTCGAGGCAGGAACCGCACTTTTCCACACATTTTCATTGTTTCCAGCTGCAAACGGAAGTGCGCGCCCGGCCATTATTTTGTGGTATTGTTGGTCAAAACTACAATCGACAGCCTCTAATAGAGACTTCAATGGCCCAGCAGCACACGTACTTAGTGTGTCCAAACAGTTTTCCGGCTAATTGAGTTATGAGCCAAAACAAAGACTAACAAACTAGGAACAAGATCGATTACGATCGCCCAATACAATATCATTTACAACGTCAACCTTTCCCAGAAATGGGAAAGACCAGACAAGTGCAGCATTGTGTGGCCAGAATTGCACGTGCAGCAGGTAAAACAGCTGCCAAGTTCTGGGAAGCACAATTTGGTTCTCTAGGGAGAGGTGAGAGTGAAAGTGTCGGCTACCACAGATTCTTATCCCTGCTACACTACACCTGGTGGCGCCTAACGGTGCCTCGACAGAGACAGAGAGCGAGAGAGAGAGAGACGAGCAACCTCTTTGATATGGGAAACTCGTCAACTCGAGTTGGCGACTTCTCACAAATGGTCACAACAATAAATAAGCGCACCCAAATTATAATATATATAACAAATTTTTGTTTGACTTTTAATGACAGTCTATATATATGTATATATATGTTATATAGGTATATATAAGAAATGCAAAGCACGCAAGCTTTGTGGGTTTGTTTTTGGGACAGTTTGCATGACTGAAATATTTCTGGTATTATTGATTACCAACATTCGCCAAATAAATGGCTCTTTAACTGCTTTTGGGGGCCTGACAAATGTGCGAGGTAAGTGAATAGCTCTGCTCTATCACTCACTCACTCACTCAGTCAGTCAGTCAGTCAGTCAGTCAAAGAGTCGGAGCGCCAGTTGGCCAGACATTAGACATTGTAACAGACCGGCTGCTCCCTGACTCTAGTGCTTATTTGCATTGGACTCGGTCTCGGGATCGGCCACAGGTTCGGGTCGGGACTTGATAACAGAGAACATCGATCGCTCCAAACTACAGAGCGGAATAATTTAAAAAAAACTGCGTTTATTTGAAGCGTTGCGCACAAAAAAAAAAAAACAAAAACAAAATAAAAAAAAACATCCAAATAGAAAATGAAATAAAAATAAAAACGCGATCGTCTGTTCGTCAACCGCAACAGTAACAGCAACAACAACAACAACAACAACAAAAAACAACTACTTCTACAGCTACAACAATAAGAATAAACAATATAAATGGCCGCATCGGAATTGCTAATTTGTTATTGAGTTTGGCTGGGCCCGCTTTGGGTTTTGTGTGCTGCGGAGCTGTGCGCTGTGGAGCTTGGGTCTGGGTCTGGGCCGAGCGCCTCGAGCACGTCGGGTTCCTGGTACGTTCTGTCCTCTGCCCCTCCCTCCCTCACTCTCTCTCTCTCTCTCTCTCTCTCTCTGTCTGTCTATCTCTATCTGTCTGTTCGACTGCCCCCCTCTGACGACATTTTTGATTTTTGTGCGACATTTTTGACATGCGGATGTGCCATGTTAACGAGTCTCCGAGTCTCGAAGACAACTGTTTCCAAAATTAGGCCCCGGCAAAGCTTTGCTCAAAGCACAGCTGCAAACGATTTCACAAATGCACAAATCCTGAGCCCAGAACAAATCCTTTGCCATTTACAATAAATTGAATTCGACCAATGCTGTTGCGGTCAAGCAACCGATTCTCCTCTCCCCCCTGCACCTCAACAGCCCTCGCTGAGAATCAAAGTTGCAATTGAACCAACCAACCAACCAGGCGAAATGCTTCAAAACCGCAGGAAATTCGTCGAATTTGCCATGCGGTAAACTTGTGGCTAAGCCAGCAAAAAGGATGCACAAGGAGCAGTCCTTGCTGCAGGCCATTGTTCTATGTGTGTGTGTGTATATCTGTGTGAGTGTGTGCGTGAGTGTGGCCTGGACTGTGCATCTGTGTGTGCCAAATGCCGAATGCGTTGGCGTATGCATAATTGATGCGAATGTTTGCGGCAGGGCCCAGCTTAGAATCCAGAGCCAGCTCTCATAATTAAGTCGAGTTGCCCTTACCCTTTCAAAAAAAAAAAACAGAAAACCCAAAAACTCAGCAAACCGAGTAAAAGAAGCTGCTGGCCAAATTGCAGAGCAACAACAAAAAGCGCAAAGTTCATTTGGCAAGCTGAGATTTTTGCATTTGTTGTTGTAGGCTCTGGGAATATAATTAAAAGCGTCTTCGTAGCTTCTCTAAAGTGAGTAAAATATGTTAAAGTTGTTTAAGTAACAGAAATAAAAGCAAAAGATCAATTAATTAATTAGTATATAGCACATCTGTGTCAATAGCTATTGGAACAACTATAAAAAACGTCGACACGCCCATTAAATTCCATTTTAAAATAAAACTGTCTTGTGAGCTAAGTCCCACACAATTTTACAGTTACTTCCAGATTTGTTCTATACCAAATTGGTGATTATTTTTATTTTCTTGTGGCGCCAGCGTAGCCATTGAAATAACTCATAAAAAACGCAACTGCCCGCAGAACCTGGCAATCTACAATGGTTTTTATGTGGCTCAAGCGTTACCTAGATGGTTCATTTCACCTTCCCCCTGTGCCAAGCAGGCCTCAAGTTGTGCCCGGTAGAGCAATAAATTAATCAAAACTCGAGTGCGACTTCAATTGTAAACGAGTATTTGGTTTTCTTTGGAAAATCGCAGCTCACACCTACGCGTGTGTTGGCCAGAAAGATCTGTAAATGATTTGTTTGACAACAAACACAGTGGGACACATTCTCTGGACCTTTCGCAGAAAGGTAGCCTCGTCTACCTATCAGTGCAAATGATCGAACACAAAACATTGTGGAAATTGCAGTCGAAGATTATCAATATCGTCATCGTCGTCGTCGTCGTCGTCGTCACCAGACGTCGCCAGGCAGCGCCTGTGTGGCCGCTCGAGTGGGCATCATTAACCTTTTAAATGCCAACAAAAACATCGAACGGACAAGAGAACGGAGCTGAGACCTCTCTCTGCAAAATGTCAAACGTCATGGCACTTATTGATGTTTGCTCAATACTATAGACAGACCCAGCTCGTCGTCTCGGCCCATTCCTGTGATCTTATTAGGCAGCCAGATGGGCCTGCACAAAGGGGTACAAACAAAAGGACACCAGAAGCGGACGGCGACACACGCGCACACCAATTATCACCCACCCCCATCGGACTATTGCCTCTCCTCCGCAGCCATAAGTTGAGCATAAAGTCAAACGTCATCGTTGACAGGCGAGTCATTGCTCAATGAGAGCCCTCGGCATCGTCTCAGTGTTAATGAATAAGCAAAACAATAAAGTAAGGCCATGTAATTTCAACAAAACGTTCCTTTCCGATCTGATTGTGAGGGCTGGTCGAATGACATACGTTTGAAAGTATAATATATATCGATACGAAATAAGTTTGGCAGGGGAATCTAATTAATCGAAAGGCTACTGGGATTAGCTGAGGATTAGAGATTTACTTGGAACGGATATCAGAATTTCGTTTAATCTCTTTAAATTGGCTACTGCAATGAATATATATTTTGTGCATGAGACAGCAATCAAATAAACAGCGAGGCTTGGCATTTATTATTTAGGAATAGGTTTTCCCATTTAACAATTTATCTTAGTAAACTGTTTTCATATCAAACATATTTAATTCGAATTTAACTGCTTGCCGTTAGTGTGCTATTTCAAAATGAACTGCTTGTGTAAACTGCTTGCCATTGAACTCGTCCTAAGGAATTAAAGCAGTTGCTGTAAATGCATAACAGCTCAAATTGAAATGCAGTCGTTGTGTTTCTTTCAAATTGGAATTTAGATTTTGCATTAATATAAACATCCTTGTCTATCCGATATCCCGCCTACATCACACAGGTTTCTCCTATTCGAACAAACTTCGCTCTGTCAAAACGTTAAGCAGCATATACATACAGAATAAGTGCTCTTTGTTTCATAACAGTTTCGGAAAATGTTAAGTAACATTACAACTGCCACTGTTAATAGTGTATGATTTCTAGCCCTGAAAAAAGTGCTTAACCGCATTTTCCCACTTTAGCCAAACCACAGATGCATGCTTCTGCAAACATCTCCCAATCCCAGCCCACAAATGGCAACAGTTTGACTATGCAACAATGCCGACAATAAATTTCCATGGAAACCCGGAAAATTCCGCAGTTGTTTATTTTGGATACGACGCAGCCAAACACAACAAATGTCGAGAAAGCCAACAATTACAGAGATATATTTATAATTTTATATTTACAAAGTGCTTACTTATCAAATTCGATCAACAGGCTTTGTAAAATGTGTCGGTCTAAAATCTTTTTATACACTTAAATTTAGCTACAACCACAGTAGAAAAATATAACTTCAAATTATAGATATATATAATAAAAACCATAGACAATAAGTGTGAAGAACCATAATAATGCCAACGATTCCAAAGCGTGTGCCCATGGGCAGCAAGGGCAACAGCCACGGCCACGGCATGGACCTACTCACCACAGGAGTAACACGCACAGAGGTCACGGAGATGCAGCTCAAGTGGCAGGACAAGCCGTGTCCGGCGCCACCCTGCAAACAGAGCTTCTGGTGGGCCAGCCAGCCAAAGCCCATCAAAATCAAAGGTTGTCCCAAGTAAGTTTGCACAGATTTCTGGGTGGGCAACTGACCCAAAGGGGGGAACACCATCCTATTGCCCGGTGAGGTCAATGAATTCCGTAGCCGGCTTTGCCGGCTGATTGACCAAAGAAAACAGAAAACGAAAGTTTTGTCCAGAAGCAGCCGAGTCATAAATTGCGTAAATCAATTATTTAACACTTGGTGGCATGTTCACCTGCCAGCCGAGGCACGCAAGCCAGGACACCATTTCGTGCGTTGCGCGGGAACAATGGGGCATCCATATAGACGAGGGCCTCGAGTTGAATGTTTTGGTGCTGAAAACTGAAATTGACGCAGTTTATAGATATAAATGTCGTTAAATGCAACAATAGACAAGCTAACATTGCGATAATTGTGGCCATCACGGGTCATATAAAGGTTATTTAAATGATATAGCTCTGAAATATGAAGGGGATTTATATCACTAAGAGACGTGTATTTTCAAAACTGTTATAGAATAGTTCAGTTTTTTTAACTTAAATCTGCCCCTTGAACTGAAAATATTTCATGCCGTAAATATTTTCATATTCAATTTGTGGGCTACATTTGGGGGCAAAGTAATTTATACTTTGGGGGTGGATCTCGCTTGCAGCCTTTATTTGGAAATAGGCAAATTCTTTTTGCGTAGTTCCAATTTAAAGGGTTTCGATTTAAATTTAATAAACTTCTTGTACTTCTACCTTTTCGGAACACAATTGCCGCTCTTATCGCGAAATCTAGATCTAAGAGAATTAACCTACACTCTACTCAAAAGCACAGATCAGTTTTGGAGATAGACTAATTGAATATAATAAATAGATAGCTGTTGTTGACATATAACCAACTAGTTGATTGCCCTTGAAGATAGCTTCTCTTGTCGAAAGCTTTGCACCTTTAACCTTTGTGGCAGCCACGCCTCCCATGTGCGACGCGTCGATAATTTCCAAGAAAAAAAGACTTGCCCGCTTGAGGACTTCATTAATTCCGCTTATCAGTGGCACACGTCAACTGCTTAAGGTGGAGCTTACAATTGACCTTGGCCATTGACTTTGCCGCGGGAACGGGAATAGGAACAGACACAGGGACAGGGACAGGGACAGGGCGATTCCGAGTAGGCACCACCCACCTACATTTCAATGTCAGCGAAATGCGTGAAGTCATCTCAGCTCTAGGGGGCGAGGGGCGGGGATTTACGGAAATGCGACACTTGGCAAAAACACCTGCTGTACAGCTTTGGGTTGTGCCAATTTCAAGGACACGGCACATAACGAGGTGGACAGCCAGGAAACGCTTTTAATTGGAAACACGACCCAGCTTGCGCCAACTTTTGCCGAACCGAAGTGGAGTACATAATGCGGCATGCAAATGGCTTCTGGGTAAAGCGAATTTGGCGGCGTTTCAATTGTGCGGCAACAGTCGACACAGGCAGTTAATTGTTGGCATATGCGAGTCCCCAACACCGAACCGACCATAGCTGATGGCCGGTGGCAACTCCTGCAGCTGTTGGTCTGGGAGGGGCCACCCCGCCGAGTGACCAACGGCGGCATGCGATGGCCGAGCTCCGACCGAGGGCCGAGTGCTGCGGTCATTTGGCGTTCGCCACTCGAACAGTGCGGTACAACGCGTGCTCCTTGCCGTCCACCAAGCAGGACACGGGCAGGACTGGGCAACAGAAAAGCATAAAAAAAGTATTGATTAACTTTCTTGTGTGTCTACACAATTGTGGCTATTTATACGCGGGCAATGCGCGGTGTGGAGCAAGTGTGATTTGTGAGACAACGCAATAAGATCATGCCAGAGACGAACCGCAGCCCCAAGCAGCACATAAATCCAGAACACTTCCCAGACAATAGACCGGAGCAGCCAACCAAGACGGAGCAGCGTGCGCAGAACTTCTCCTTTGCCACCAGCTATCCATATGCACCAGGACGCAGCAGCAACAACAATCACAACAACAACAACAACTATCACAACTATCACAACTACAACAACAGCAGCAATTATCCAGTCTACAACGTTCAGCGCTATCAGAGCCCGTACAATTTCCAGCACGTGGTCACCAACTCCTTCTCCGTGCTGCACAACTCCGTGGAGCTAGACTACGAGCAAAGCCCACACAATATCAAGCCCAATCAGGCCATAGTGCGTCCCATAATTCGTGAACAGTCGGAACATGTAGATCAGCCAGCCGTTGCCGCCGCGGGCAGCGTTTCGTCCAATCCGCCATTGACGACACGTTCGTTCTTTTCGCGCAGCACACAGGAGGTGCGCAGCTTTGCCGATGAGCTGAGCCAGAAGCTGCGCTTCCTGGCGCCGGAAGAGAACTACGCAGCCGGAGCTAGCAGTCACAGCAGCGCCGGCACCGGCGCCTGGCTGGCCACACGGCAAATGGAACGTCCACGCTTCGAGACGACGGTGCCCACGGGCATATTTCTGCCGCCGCCGCATGAGCTGCAGATGCTGCCCGCGTCCATGTTACGGCGCCATGTCTATGCCTACTCCTCCTACCCCATGATCCTGCACAGCTACTACAATGCCAACAACAACAACAACAGCAACCAGAACAAGGACACCAGCCGCCAGATATCGTTAGCTGATAAGGAAAACAAAGCCTCCACTCGCCAGAACGGAGTGCGTGCTACGGCCGCTGTGGCAGCCGCCGCTGCCGCTGCCTCGGCCTCCAAGCCCGAGTCACAAACCCTAGCCGGTGGCCTGCACATTACCAAGGCGCAGTTCCAGCAGCAGCTGCAGCAACGACGCAACAACGGCGACAAGAGGTAATAAAAACTGGCCCCCACCAAACCCCAATCCCCTGAAATGGGCTAAATACAGCACAAAATATTTCCATAAATTCAAATGCGAATGAAGGAGGGGCCGGGGGAGGGCCACACACTTTGGGGCTGTCCAGTGGCTTGGTGGCTCCGTGGTTTGGTGGTTACTCAAGCAACCTGCTTATCGATTGCAGCGTCAACATTTCAATTTGAAATGTTTTTCAATTCGCTTGGAATTTTTAAGTCCAATGCTGATTAATTTATTTGCCGCGTTCGTTAGCGAAATGAGTTTTGCTACCCCTCAGCAAGGACACCGGACGGACATCGACATCGACATCGCAATGTGTCATGCAACGTGCCTATTTCCCTGCACTCCTTCCCTCTCTCTTAAATAATTTAAATCAAGATGTTATTGGCGCTGGCAACAACAATTACAGCACAAAAACAAGTGCTCTAGTCGGCTGTGCTCAACTAGAAGTTACCCTGCACCCAGTGCCAAGCTATCACTACAATTATTCCAACTTCGTTCGACATATTCCTAGATACCAAAAGAAACACACTTTATATAGCGAATGTGCTGCTTCCTCTTCCCTGTGCCCCACACTGTGTATAGCGATTTCTTGACTTCCTTCGTTGTTTATAGTCCGATCTATTTATCTATTTATAGTATGATTAATACCAAATCAAAAGTCTTTAGCTTTAAAAATGATATTTATTATTCCATATATATGTATACTACGGGTAGATCTCTAAATGTTTAATTCATACTTTAAAAAGCTGAGTCTATATCGGATCGTATTGGTATTTGTTACCTTTGTAATTGCCAGATGGGATATATTCTTAATGGAATCGACAATGCTACCTTTTACGCTGTTCCATACACTTCTACAAAGAGGAATATACCCTTTTTACATATTTCAATGGGTTCAGAGTATAAAAAGTGTTACAATGGTGGGAAATTTACCTTAAATACCATATAATAAAACAAGTAACAAAAGAACTGAGAAGGAAGTAAGGCAGCAGGACATAGTACAAACGACATATGTGATTCGTATGAGAATAAAAATAGGAATATCAGCATGAGACTGAAGGCATGTGTGTTTGTATATGGCCAAAGTGTTGGCCAGTTGTGCGGCTACAAAGTTTTCTGTACATACATGCATGTTCAATATATAAAAGATATTTCTGTTGATGGACATAATTTACTGCTCGTAATCTCAGCCTAGATGTGTACATATTGTATATTTACTTCATTGCCTTATTTTATGAAGTAATACATTAAATACTTAAGACATTTCATATTCCCTTGTAACTGGTATATTTTTATAATTTTAACTTAAGATCTCCTAAAAACAGCGTTCCTTAAAGACTACACCTAGACATTAGCAATATTTCGTTATAAATGCCTATCTATATATGTAGATAATCTTTCTAAAATCTATTACTTTGCATATATCTGTTGAAAGAACTGGAGAAGTGTTTCACATGCCACCTGAACACTTCTCTGCTTCTTATTTTTACTATTTACTCGTATTTGAGTCGTCATTTTGGTTGATTGCTTTGTACTTCAGGACCCAGACCCAGAGAGACCTCCTTCGTAGCGCCCTGGAAAGCAGACATTTGCCTTTTGGTGGTGCTGCTCCTTGGCTGGCAACTTCAAGTTGACTTCCTGTTTGTGGGCCAGTTTCTGCGCCAACAAACTGAAAAATTTGCATAGGTCACGAGTTCAGGTTCCAGCGCCCAAAGGAGTGCAATGTCTGACAATGTTATATACATACGTACCTCTACATATATGTGTATAAATAAGCAAGTCATAAATTACTGACCAGTCCAGGGGCAACTGCCAAGTCCTGCGCTCTCTTTAAACTTGTGTAGCAAGAAGGCTTTAATACTGCTTGGGCGATTAAAAGTGGGCTATGGGCTTAGCTTCTCCATCCAATGACCCAAAAGTGTACTGAACTTAACGGAAATTGATTCGAATCGGAGATGACTTGACAAGCATTCGCGCCCCACAAATTTGATGTTTATCGCCTGCACAGTGCAACAGATTTGGGTATAAATAAGTATGAATACATGAGTGGGGAGTGCGCTCAGCTAGCCAAGAAGTAGTCGCAGGTTTGTTGAACTGGGTCGAGGTTTACTAATTGCCTTCGTCTCCGCTTTAACTCACCCTAGACCCGTCGTGCCGCCTCCAGAGCCCTACATGAACATGATGTATGACCGTCGCGTCATAAAAGGAAGCAACTTTGGCACTCCGTCAATGTTGGTGAGTGTTAAAACCGGCAGCAGCCCTGACCCGTGTGTAATCGCTTTTGTGTTCCTTTTTTCTTTTTGCTTTGCAGGCGGAGGTGGATCCATTCGACAAGGCTGCAGAGATACGGCGCCGCAATATGCTCCGCAAGCGATCGATGCAGTGCCGCAATCAGCGCAATGTCCTGGGCACACCACCGCCAGTGAAGGGCAGGAAACATGAAAATATACAGACGGAAAAATACTTGGAGAAGCTGGTTCAACGTCCGCCGGAATACTCAGTGGACACACAAACAGATTTGTTCCTGGAGAAGCCGCCTACGCCTCCATATGTTGCCGCCAAAGTGGGCATTGATGTGGGCACCGAGATTGGCGACGGCGAACTATTTCACTTTGATGCAGAAGCTCAGCCGATTATTGATGTACTCGTGGATGCCTGCATAGAGCAGAGCATGCTGGAGGTGGCTCACGAAATGGAATTGGCTGCGCTGCGCCGCAAGCAGGAGGAGTAAGTACAAATAAATTCGTTTTAAAAGATGCAACCTATTAACACATTTCTCATTACAGATTCCTGGTTCAACGCGAGGCTGAGCTAGCCGAGCTGCGGCGTTTGGAAGCCGAGGAGTTGCGTTTGCAGGCTGAGAAGGATCGCCGCTTGCGCCAGGATGCCATTGCCAAGGAGCTGGACGAAGAGATGCAGAAGAGCGTAACGGCAGCTAAATTACTCCAGGGACACATTGCCAGCCTGGTGCCAGAGGTGCTGGAGAACATTGAACCGGCCAGCGATGCAGTTAAGAAGGAGCAACTAATGAAGGACATTTGCCCCTGGCTATCTGCTGAGGTTGCCCAGGAAGTGGGCCATATTGTGGACTCTCGCGAGATACTCACAGCCATCATACTGGAGATAATCAAACAGCGTGCATCTGCTTACATCGGCTACAAAGAAGAGGGGGCCGAGCCATCATCGTCCGATGTCGGCATTTGTGAAGAGGAGGGATGTATGCTCGACGATATGGAGACATGCCCATGCGAGCCGGAAACTGAATATTCTGATTGTCCAGAGCCGCCGCCAGCGCCACCACACTTGTAAGGAGGGCAACAATTATAAATAAAATAAGATATGATTTGGTTAACTTCAGTTTTGAGTTTGAGGCGCGCCCATTGGTCGTTAAGTGCATACTAACAAATCCAAAGTGCAGCTTTGTTATTGTGTCTGGCAACAAGCGGGCGTGCCTCGGCCGCCGCATGTTGCCACACACAATTCCATTGTCGCGAATATTGTTGCATCAAAAGTAAGCAAATATTGTTAAAGGTTTATGTTTTACCGGAGTATTCAACAATAAAGACAAAAAAATGAAAGTTAAACTTAATTGCTGGAAACCGTTACAAAACAGTGCTGTAAAACAAAACTATTTGCTCCAGCTTGCACTACCTTATCATAAGTGTTGGTATTTTTTTTATATTTTGGTATTATTCGGCTTGCCTGTTCACAGTCACACCGAACAATCAAAACAATCCAGCATGTCCAAAATATTCACACCTACAAATCAAATACGTCTTACAAATGTGGCTATTGTGAGGCTAAAGAAGGCTGGAAAGCGTTTTGAGATCGCCTGCTATAAAAACAAGGTGCTGTCCTGGCGCAACAACAGGTAAAATAATACAAATAAGCAAGATATGCATGACTCACAAACTGAACCGATTTTCATAGCGAAAAGGACATCGATGAGGTGCTCCAAACGCACACCATCTTCACCAATGTGTCCAAGGGACAGACAGCTAAAAAGGATGAGCTAGTGAAGGCATTCGGCGCTAAGGATGAAACTGAAATTTGTAAGGAAATCTTAAGCAAAGGTGAACTTCAGGTGTCCGAGAAGGAGCGACAGAGTGTGCTGGACTCACAGCTTAATAGCATAGTCAATAGTGTAGCTGCACTTTGCGTTAATCCCGAAACACGTCGTCCCTATCCGGCCTCTATCATAGAGAAATCTCTAAAGGATGCACACTTCTCCGTCAAGATGAACAAGAACACTAAACAGAACACACTGGAGGCAATCAAAATGCTGCGCGACCATATGCCCATAGAGCGGTCGCGCATGAAGCTGCGTGTGAGCTTTGCCGGAAAGGAGGGTGGCGGCAAGTTAAAGGATGCGGTTGTCAAGCTGGCGAACACCGTGGAGCACGAAGAATGGGAGGAATCAACTCTACACCTGACGTTGCTAATCGATCCCGGCCAGTATCGCGTCATAGACGAGCTGGTGCGCAACGAAACCAAGGGCAAAGGCCTATTGGAACTGCTCGAACTCAAGGAAGTTGTTGAGAGCGACGAGCTGTTCTAGATATTTATCGACTTGTATAAAATATATAGTGGATTATTATTGTTAACAAAATTTTGAATGCATAAAGATTAAAACTGTAGGGCGCGTGTGTTGGCAGTTGCTTCACTTTCGCTTCTTCAAGTTTTCAAATCGGCGCGACAGTTCATCAAAGTCAATTTCGTCGTCATCCGCGCGCTTGTCACCGCCTGGCACATCCGGCAAATCATTCGGCACGTTGGGCAGCGATGGCAAATCCATCGGTGGCGGTGCGCTGGGCTGCTCTGGTCCACCGGGCGGCAGCTTTGACCGCGGTTGAGGTTTCGGTTTGTTGGCATTCTGCAGCGAGAAAGGCAAATATGAGTACATGATTTTCCTGTGGCTCAAGAGTAAATATGAATCGTGTGCGTCGTTGCGACGTATCGGTCAAGAGCGAGTCGCTGACCTGCAAATTAACGGGATTAATCGAGGAGTAACGTGGCGGTGGATCATTTTGCGGTTTGGGGCGCTGTTATGCAAAATAAAAAGTTCAGTAAATAAAACCATAAATAATCAAATCATATATAATCATAAGCGGCGATAGCAGGAAGAATAGAAAGCTGACACCACGACCATGACTCATTGTGTTCTCTACACTTACACGCACATTCGTGACGTCACAAAGACAACGAGACAACGGAGCGACGATACGTTTGGGTTATAGTGAGTAAAGGGGGGTAAACGAAAAGCAAGTTAGTTTTGGACCATGTCCAGGCATACTACTCGTCGCTAACGTACCAAAATATTCTCGTCCGGACTGCCAGAGCCATCCGACTCACCGTTGTTGGTTTTAGTTTCGTGCTAAAATTGCACAATCATGCAAGGACATGCAGAAAGCTCAGCATAGAAAATATAGCATTGACCATTAACTTACATTGATAAAATTCGTATTCAAATCCTTCTCTTCTGCGCACTTGCCCTGCGCTGAAGTCGATGCCGGCGGCTGATTGGGCGGTATATTATATGCAAATGGTGGCGGCGGCTGAACCGGAGATGGAGCGGCACAGGCTCCTCCACCAACACCACCACCGCCGCCGCCGCCGCTACCACCAAAGGGCGGATAGTTAAATGGCTTACTGCTGGGCGGCACTGGCATATCTGGCAGCTGTGGCATTGCTGGGTAGCCAATGAAGCCCATTTGGGGTGGAGCAGGCGCACCGCCGCCACCACTAAGATTATTGCGATCTGACAAATCGATTAGATGATGCTGCTGATCGGGCTTTTGATCCTCCTGCATGACCTGTGGATCAGGCTCGTATTCGATGTTGTAGTTCTTGGCAATGGCTATTAAGTAGTTCTCCACAAGCAACTTGGGCGGCGCCTGGAGCGTCAGCTTGTGCATCAGCTTCTCCGAGACAAAATGCTCACCGGTGGCGGTGCGCGAATGCTCCGCAAACTGTGGCCCATACTTATGGATAAAGATGTCAGAGATAACCTTCAGTTCGCCAATGTCACTCTGCAAGCGAGGGCACACCCAAACCAGGCTGGACACCGGCTCGGCTATGCCAGCATCCAGTTCCTTCATTTGCTGTATCAGCCCAAAGCGTGCCAGCAACAGATCGCAGTACATTTCCACAATTTCCATGGCCTCCACCAGATAGTCCTCACTGTAGATGGTTTAGAATATATTCAGACGTGTCAGCTGGCCATTGAAATTGGCGAGTAGCCTACCGTATAATATGCTCCACCCGTATGCGTGCCCGTTCTATTTTACCTGTGGAGAGATAGTCGGCAATTTCCTTGCGGGACTTTTGCGTGAGCTCCGCCTTCTTTTTTTCTAGCAACTTGAGACGATTCTGCGCTAGGCGCAGATTTGTCTTGAGTTTGTTATAGTTGGGGCCACTGGAGAACATCTTGTCACCTGTAGCTTAATTAAGTCAGTGGCTACTATTTACTATAATTTTCTCTTAGTGGATGATTCACTTGACTAGGGAAAAACAAACTCTTTGTGTGACGTCACGGGCTGGTGCTGCCAACTATTGGGCACAAAATACATTAAATTTAGCTTAACAAGAAAACCGTTGTGAGTCTAATATCAAAGATTCGCACGAAAAATATTCACCAAAAATAATAAATCATGATACATTTTTGAATTGTAGCAACCTTCATACTAGCTTATTATATTATCTGATCTTTTCTTAATATACATTTAAAAAATGTTTGTTTTTACCATGCAATTTTATTAAAAGTCAATATTTGTTTTATTTTTTGCATATGCACGTAAGTTTATTATTATAAGCTTTATAACAATTACATGTAAGGGTTAATACCAAATTTTAAAAATATATCTAGAATTAGATAAAAAGAGGTAGCGATCAGTATATATATAATGCAAGGGATTTTATCAAATACCACCGTTTAAGTATACACCTAAGTATGCAGCCCTGCCAACTCGACCGAAATGTGTTGCTGCGTATTTTTACCACACTACTATGCTGTGTGTTGTTGCTTCATCTTCCTCTTCAAAATAATTCGCAAGAGCTGCGCGCTCCTTTCGCGCTGCACAAGACTTCGTTCAAATTGCCATTAATTCGGATTTTAATTACCAAAACAAATAGTGCATTAAGACAAGACAACCATGCGGATAATGTGTTTTATAAAGGCAAAAGTGTCGCACGC
The DNA here is from genome assembly GCA_037075305.1 of Drosophila kanekoi. Classification (NCBI taxonomy): domain Eukaryota; kingdom Metazoa; phylum Arthropoda; class Insecta; order Diptera; family Drosophilidae; genus Drosophila; species Drosophila kanekoi. Next base: position 8,449,089 of record JBAMCE010000141.1, read on the forward strand.
GCGATTAGTCAGGAAAATTGTGAAAATTAAGAAAACTCCAGTGATAAGTGGCTTTCGGGCATTTAGGGGTCCCACAAAATTCACTCAGCGCACTACATGCCAAGTAGAGGTACCACTATACATTAGACGTAAACGCGCCAGAAGCAGACGTCGATAAAAGTGCAAAACAAAACACAACGCTGGAAATATTTGTAAACAGCTGTCGGCCAAACGGCCGCCAGATGGCGCCACCTCGCCTCGCTTGTTGGCATTGCCAGCTGCAAGTAAACGCCATATTTGATTCTGCCTCGTCGCTTTGGTGTTTGTTAAAGAAAGCGAATTTTCATGCAAACAGCATAATTTGATGCTGATGCATATTGTGACTGAAATTTAAAAATAAAAGAAAATGATTTGAATATTACGTGCGAATGAGTGTGTGTTTTATATCGTGAGTTGTAAGGCGTAACAGCAACAACAACTGGCCAAGGCCCAGAAAGGTAAAAAAAAAGATGATGCGAAAAGGAAAATTGCGCTGCTGCCTTACGAGGCATGTGACGTCACAGACACACACGCACTCACTGCGTACAAAATAATTCATGGCACAAAACCAACTTCAACGTGTCCCCTTTGCAGCGTTCGCCATGGAACAATACATCGTACATAGCAACAGTGAGGACATGGAAATGAAGCCCGTCTACTCGGACCTGCAAGTGGTGCAAGTTCCGCACGACGAAGTCAGTGTAAGTACAATAACATGAACCGACAGAGCTGAACTCTGACTTAAAGCATCTCGCCCGACAGTCTCTGGTCCTGCAGGACGATCAGCAACTGGTGTTCAGTGATCAGCAGCAAGTTGTCTACCAGACCGCCGCCCCCGCGCAGTATCAACAACCGCAGCAAACGACAACCGCGAGTCACTACATTATAGGCGCCGAGCTGCAGCAGCAACAGCAGCAGGAAGTGCAGCAACAACAGCAGCAGCAGGTGGTTATGCACCATCAGCATCAGCAGGTGCATTACCAGCAGCAACAGCAGGAAGTGCAGCAACAGCAGCAGCAACAGTTGCGTCTGGAGCAACAGCAGCAATATGTGCAACAACAACAGCCCGCCATTCAGCACACGCAACAAATCTACTACACATCAGACCAAGTGCTGCAGCCCAATACCATTGTGCAGCATGCATCCATGCAGCAGCTGCAACAGCAGCAACAACAGAAGAAACAGCAGCAACAGCAAGTGCTGCAACAGCAACACCAGCAACAGTACCAACAGCAGCAGCAGCAGCACACCGCCTATCAACAGCAAACCACGTCGCTGGTGCAGGCCACTCCTCAGCAGCAGCAGCAGCAGCAATTACTTCAGAGCCCACAGCACCAGCAGCAAACGCTTCAGCTGCAAACAGCACCAGCGCAACAGCAGCAGCCGCAACAGCATCCGCAGATTGTCTACCGAATGACGACCACGCAACAACAACAGCGCCAAATAAGCGTAAGCATTTTGAATAAGACACCTTTCAAGAACCCCTTATGGCAATGGGCTACGGACAAACAATTCCTTTCGTGCTCAAAAATCTATGTGTATTAGAATCGCCAAACACCTTCTCATATCTCATCTATAGATTTGCCAAAATCTCCAATAATTTGACCTATATAAAATGATTAAATGGAAGACCGTAATTGAATTTAATTTCCTTTGAAAAGGGGCCAATCCATTGATAAGAATTGTTTGCAAATTAAGTTACCTTGTTGAAAAAAGTCCTTTTTTATTTGGTCACAAAATTGTTTTTTAAAGAGCTGCTTGTTTCACACCCAAGAATAATATGAATACACAAGAAAAAAAAGGGACGAGTTAAGGTCTTAAAAGGAGCTCCTAACGCGACGAGCTCGAAGGGGAAACTGAAAGTAGTTTATGAAAGTAGAATGATTACCTCAAAGCAGCGATACATCAAAGGCCGAGTTGATAGTTAGTAATCGGCATAATCGTAACAAGCAATTAATCTTTATTATGACAGCTCTCTCGGCCTACGAGAAGTCGAACTTAATACTTTTTTTATTCAACAAATGAGAAACAACAAATAATTCATTAGGAAAAACATCTTAGTCCCAATGACTGCCCCATATTAGTCTCGGTTTCTCTGGTTTCGGAAATGCATTGATAGTATTTAGATTTATGTGTGAGTTGTGTCGACAAAAAAGAAAGAAATGAATTTATAGACTAATGCGAATAATTTGCTTGCAGATGCTAAACAACACGCATGTGATTGTGCAACAGCCGACAGGACAGGTGTTGATCCAGGCCCCACAGCACCCGGAGCTGATTATGCGACAGGCCACTGGCATTCCACAGCAGGGTATCAATATTCACGCGTACAACAATCGCGTAGTGTACACTACCTCGCCCCAGCAGCAGCAACAACAGCAGCACGTACTGCAACAACACGTGCAACAGCAGCAGCAGCAGCAACAACAGCTACATATACAGGCCCAAACCACACATCTTGTGCAGACGCGCGTCGTGCCGCAACAAACGGGCAACGTCGTCTATCAGCAAGTGCAATTGCCCAAAGCACCACTGCAGCAGCAACAGCAGCCGCAGCCACAGCAGCAGCAGCAGCAGCAACAACAGCAGCAACAGGGACAGGTGCAGGTGCAGCAGCAGCAGGCACAGCTGGTGACCACAGCCACAGGCACACAACTAGTGCGCTCACCATTCCGGGGTAAAGCCACACGTGGAAGTGCCGTCATTGCCAGACAACCCATTGGAACTGCGGTAACAACACGTGCGGCTTTGGCGCCCACTCTTGTGCGGCAAATGCGACCTCGTGGCGGCCTTCAGACCGTGACTGGTGGCATGGTGAGAAGTGTTCGGCAGCCGGGCGTCCGACCCACTCGCACGCAGCTGGTGGTGCAGACGAGCGCTGCCGGCGAGGGTCAGACAATGCAGCTGGTGACCCAGCCACAGATGGCCAAGCAAATAACTATAACGAATCTAGGCCAGCCAACAGTGACGGCGCCGGGCCAGCAGATGCAGCCGCGTCACATATATCGCCAAGTGGTTAGCGAGCCCTCTGCCAATGCTCAGCAGCAACATCAACAAATGGTGGTGATGCGACAACCACCTTTGCGCTATCGGACCGCTTCGGCGCCAACGGCGGCTGTGCCTGCGCCCAACAGCAACACGATGGGCTTGGATCTGGAGGAGAGCATACAGGCGGTCGTGGTAAAGAAGGAGCAACAACAGCAAAAGCCAGCGCCGACCAATATGCCCATGCAGCTTGCAGCGGGCGGCAACACCACGTTGACCACCTACTACCAGCAGAACTCGGCCGCCAACAGCAGCAGCGAAGAGGAGCAGCAGCAGCCGCAACAGCAGCAGCAGCAACAACAACTACAACAGGCTCAGCAGCCTGGTGTGCGCACTGCCAGCGGATCCAGCATGAGTCTGGCGGAATACAAGAAACGTCAAACCATGGCAAGCTCACCGGCTCCGACAGCCACGGGCACCGCTGGACTCACGCCCATGCGGACGGCAGCGCCTGCCACTCTCGTGCGGTCGGTGCCCAAGTTGACACAGACGGCGCCGCAGCCTCAGACAACACAGCAGCAGCAACAGCAGCAGCAACAGCAGCAGCAACAACAACAACAACAACAACAGCAACAACAACAACCCAACGCTGCAGCCGCGCCGCGCATTATGCAGCCTCAGCAGCGGGTACTTGCCACAGCGCCGCCCCAGCAGCCGCAGCCGCAAGCGTCGTCCGTGCAACAGACGTCGCACAACAACTACGAGATTCATTCGCAGCACGTGCTGAATAATCGCGCCGGTCAACCCATTGCGGATCGCGATCGCAACAGCGCCAAAATGTTGGTCATTCTCGCCTCCGGGGAGCAGCGTCTGATAACGTTTACGTTGCCGCGGGAGTCGTGTACCGTGCAGGATCTGCTGGAGCAGGTTTGCGTGCCTTTCGACAATAGCACCACCATCCAATGCGTTGAGCATCACGGCGCCAATGTCGACTTCGTAGTCACCGTGGGCTTTTCCGTCAACGAATCTGCCAGTGAACTGATTTCACGCGCTGAGGAGAGTCTCCAAATGAACCGACAGCAGGAGAACGCTGCCGCTGCAGCAACTACAACGCCTGCCTACAATCAACAGCCGACAACAGCGGCCAGTGCAGCAGCTGCCGAGCAGGTTAAGCGAGATACAACAGCCGCCGGCACAGGCAGCTCGTCAACGGCTGTGATTGCGCCATCGGAAGGACCCAAGCTGATTGACGGTTTCTATGCCGTCTGCCAGCTGTGCGGCTTTACGGGCATGGACCATGCAAAGTGTGAACGATGTAAACGAGTATTCCAGGAGCCACCCAAACGCAAATCCTATGTAACCAAGTCTTCGAATGCGTCCGTGGCTTCCATAGCTGGCGCAGGCACATTAGCGGGCGAGCCGGCGACGGCGGCAGACAAGAAACGTGAACTGGCACGTCTCAATAAACAGGTGGGCGGCGTTGGCGGCACTTACGCTCCTGGCTCTACCAACGTGCGGGGCAGGGGCATGGCAATTAGAGGCGGACGCACGCGTAGCGGTCGGCGAGTGGCCGAGGCGGATCCCGTAGTGTTGCTCAGCAGTGAGGATGAGGCTGAACAGGACGAATCCAATGGCGATGCTGGCAATGTAAGTAAAGACAACCATTTATCTGAAAAGATTGACGTAACATGACCATTTGCCGCCTCAGTTCCCCACCACCAATGCCAAACGTAATTCGAATGGAAGCGTCAATCAACTGCCTGCCCCATTTGCCTGTGACCCAATACTGCCCGAAGTGGATGAGGAAGCATTATACAAAGGTGAGCGAACGGCAAAAACATTAAGCTGAAAATGTAAACTGGAATTTAATAGTAGGAGCAACAGCATTAGGACTTATTGATTTCGAGGTCTTTAATTCAAAAGGCGCACTTTATCTCTATCGTTTTTGCATCCCTGGCTTTGACAGAATTACTTTGTATATGCCTGTGCCGTAATTTGATGTTGGCAATGATTTGCGCACGGTTGCATTTGCTGTATAAGACGCTAGATGGCGCTCGAACACCACGCCATTTTTCATACAAGAGAGTAGAAAGAAGAAGAATAACGCAAGGCGAATGCGTATTGGAGAAGTTTCTAACTTCTGCTGCATTAGAATTTGCCGTTTGTTGCTAGAATTTTTTAGTTTGTTATGAGTTTGACGCAATAACTTATTTTAAAAGCAAATAGTTCAACAATGAGTGATGAAGGTAAGCGGCAAAGGCAGCAATAAACTAAAAGTGAAAAAATGTGACTGACAGCCGCCACTGCAGCAAACAGATGCAGCCACATGTATTAGAGAAATGAAACCAAATCAATTATAACTCAAATTGTATTCAACCTTATATCCCAATGCAGACTTTGTGCGCGGAGATGTTACTGATCTGTCCGATATGCCCGATGGCGAAACATTTACCACCGAACTGACCTGCAAATGTCTGCGCCTGATGCCCTACCGTTTTATGATAACCGAACCGGTAAGTGGCCAACTCCGACTCGATTTTGTAAAATGCTAATTACGTTTTGCCTCTACCAAATAAAGGTTACCTTCACCTCAAAGGGCGTGCGCTTGGCTGGAGTGCTACCGGACAAGGACGAGAAGTTTGTGCTGCACATATACAAGCACGAGGTGATCAAGGTTATTGCACACTTTGCCAGCTATGAGCAGGCGCAGCCGCTGGTCACGCTCTACATGCTGAAGACCTGCGCTCAGTATGTAAAGTCGCAGCTGCAGCTGCCCGAAGATGCGCCCAACGAACGTAAGTAGCGATGGTTTTTACTCTTGAGCACCTATTAACAATTTCTATTTCTCCTTTCGATTCACCTACAGAGTTCGGGGTCAAGTGGCACGGCAGCTTTCACGAACGCCGCTTAATATTGCTCTTTGATAGTATCAGTTTTTCGGCTCGCGAGACCCTCAAGTCAATGTTTAGTTTCCTGGATGAAATCTCATCGCGTGATGCGGCGGAAATATTGGAGCGCATCGCGGACTCAGATCGCAAGGCTCTGGACAAGCCCACGCAGCTGGCACCGCGTCAGCTGCGTCCTGACGAGCAGGTCAGTCTTCTTATGTACCCGCCCAAGGGCACGGGTGGACTATGCATACGCATGGAGGATTACGTTTGCCTAACCAAGGAGTCGTACTTGAATGACATTATCATTGATTTTTATCTGCTTTGGCTGCGCAACACGCTCATACCAGAGGCTCAGCGGGAGCGCACTCACATTTTTAGCACATTCTTTTACAAGCGCCTCACAACGCTGACACGTCCAACGGACGTAAAACAGACTGCGGCACAGAAGCGTCACGCACGCGTCCAAAAATGGACAAAACTAGTTGATATATTTGATAAGGATTTTATCATAGTGCCCATTAATGAGCAATCGCATTGGTTCCTGGCCATCATCTGTTTCCCCTGCCTAAAAGGCCCCGTCACCTTCGACACCAATCAGCCCGTGGAGCCGCAGCACCTAAAGCGTGCGCGCGGCAAAAAGGTCGCTCTGCAGATTGGCAACACAACAATTACACCGTTGTCCAAGCGGGAGACAGTCAATCTGCCGGCCATGCCCAGCGAAATCTGTCGCATTGCCGACGACGAAAGCGAACGTGATGAGGCTGAGGGCGATGACAGCGATATGGCATCGGAGGTTAGTGAGAATTCAAATCCACCTATCAGCAAGGAACCGACAGCTGCGCCAGCGGCAACGCCAGCAGCACCCACGACGACGACACCGACGTCTTCTGGTCCCGCACGAGCAAGTAACGACGACGTGCCGGCTGTGAAGCAACCTTTGATTTTAATCTTTGACTCTCTGGCGGGTGCCTCGCGCAGTCGAGTGGTGGCCACGCTGCGCGATTATCTGACATGCGAATACAAGGTGAAGAAGCCGGATGCGCAGGCGCACATATTCAACAAGGATAACATGCCGGGACATTGCGTCAAGGTGCCGCAACAGAACAATTTTACCGACTGCGGCCTCTATCTGCTGCAGTATGTGGAGCATTTCTTCAAGGATCCCATTAAGGATTACAGACTGCCCATCAAGCAGCTTACCAATTGGTTCGATTATCTTACCGTCACCAAGAAGCGCGAGGACATCGCCCAGCTGATACAGCAGCTGATGGATGACAGCAACACACAGCAGCCGCGGCTCATTTTGCCCGTAATCGAATTTCCCACTCTCAATGGCCAGTTGGTTGAGTATCCCGAAGAGACGGAGAGCGCTGAGTTCGAGGAGGAGGAAGGACACGAGGACGAGGAACACGCTAGTGATATGGTAAGAAGCCCCCTCAACAGGCAATCCCCATCATGAAAAGATATTAATTATGCCTCTACATTCTAATGTGACAGCACGAGGACAGCACACCCACTGAAATGGAGGTGGATCCCACGCCTGAGGAGCTGCAGCAGGCACAGGCGTCGAAGGCGTCCGCACAAACCGTGACAACTACGACAACCACCAGCCCTACTGTGATGACAGGAACGACGGCGCGCAGATTTGTCCTCAAGCGTCGCCTGCAAAACGGCGCCTCCGCTTCGCCAAGCAATGGCAATCCTGCGAATGCAGGAGAGAACAATAACAGTAACCAGGTGATGATGCCACAACTGGTCAGCACTTCCCCTCTCAGCAACAGCAGCACACCCAGCTCCCTGATAGCAAAAGGGGTTGCCGCCAGCGTTGGCACTGGCAGCCTTAAGATTCGCAAGATCGAACCGTAGCACTCGGGTGCAGTCCCTGTCGCAGACATGCCTCCGCTGCAGCTGCTGCAGTTGTTGCGCCCATTGTAAATAATAAAAATAAAAAAATTTATTATACAAACATTTAAAATAAATATGCCCAACATTTCTTAAATTAATGATAATTATAAAAAAAAACTCGTCAAATATATTGAATAATGAAGTTACACGGAAAACTCCATTCATTTGTGCAGAACATATAAAAGTGCGCTTGTTTTGTTTTAATACTCTTGCAATCTGTGTGTGTGTGGGCGTGTAAACTTTCAATTTCTAATGCCCTCTGCCGCCCTTGCCCAAGAACCAGTTTGCGTTCGCCATGTAAGCTAGAATGTCTGCCATGTATACAACTGCCATAAGCTTGCGTGTTTACATGGTGAGACTTCCATAGACACTTCCAACTAAACTCAAACTAATAAGTCAAAAGCAATCCTGCAATTTCTGTCGAGCTTCTTCATGTGTATATTTAAGTAGCCACACTTTGAAAATCAAATAGAAATTAGCGTAGTTTTCGGTGCGTGCACCCTGGGGCAGTTCCCATGTAGCTGATTAAGAATACATGGCAAGCTACATGAAACGCACACATACACATGCACGCACATGCATACGTCATGTATTGTTCGGCCTCAAAAGTTGGGTTATGTTTACAGCAGCAACAGCGGTGTGAGTCGCGGGGGCTGAACAACGAATGACGTGCACAAAGCAAATGCAAGAAACGCGCCCACCCTAGCAGTTTGAATTTTTAATAAGTATTGGCGTTGAGCAGAAAAAGTTGAAAGCAATAATTTGATGTGGCATTATTTAATATGTTTAATGTATAATAAATTTACTATTATCTGGTTCACTAAAATCAACATAAAAATGCCAGAGCATTTATTATTGCTTGTTGCGTAAAATGTTTCTTAGAGTGGCCGAATGCGGTAAGCCTCTTAATGCCATGATGATGAACGCAATGTAGTAAAGACAATTTAACTCTCTTTTAATTTCCTAAAAACATTTTAATTATTATGTTTATTTATTGTATGAAACCAATCGATAACAAATCAGCTGTTCTGTAGATAAGCAATTGCACAACTGTTGCTTGGTCTGTCCGGTTTAAAAAGTTTGGTCACCTTGGACACCATTTGCTCTGCAGGATTTATTTTACAAATTGCCCTAGGGAAATTTGTCGAGACAAATAATTTCCCCTCACCTATCAGATGGACTTGACTGCAAAAAGAATGGTAACTAAAGTGAAGACAGAAAAAATAGACCCTTTTTAATTTTGATTTTTTATTTCATTATTTGTAGAGTTGTACGTCCATTAAACATTATACACAAGATAATCACAGCTGTGGACGGAATTCAGTCTTCAATCTATGCAAAGCTTCTCGACATACCGTAGCCTCCAGTGCTTGGCCAGGATCTGCAACAGAAGAAAAGAAATAAAAAACAAAAAAAAAAAAGATTTCCTAACAGTCCAAATGTCAATTTCAGGTGTCGTGAGGTCGTTTGGTCTCTCGCTCCACAAGGGAACCGAAAACTTGGCAGTCTTAGAAAAATTGCAGTTTTGGAAATATCAAATTGAAAAGTCGTTTGGAGCAGAATATAATCGTCAAATGTTTTTCCTTTCTGGAGAGCCATCCGGCTCAAAGTATACATCATGTTATCAAATATCAGAGGCCTTTAACCTTTTACGAATTCAGTTTTCTGGTCCCATTTGCAGTCGTTCTGTCGCTGAAAGACAGAGAAATAATTCAGATTTAGCATGGTTTATGCTCTGGTCTTCGGGGTTAGCTTGCCGGTCCGGTTGTTAGATTTGATATTAGATTTGGATCGTTTTTAAAAACGATTTATATATATATATATAAGTACAGTATGAGTGCTGTTTTGCTTAAGGGGGCTGCGGAGTGCGGGGCGTGACTCGACTCCGACTTCGCATGGAACGTTCATAAATTTTCAACTCTTTGGTTGATTTCTTCTGACTAAAAGTCCAACTCTCGTGTGGGGGAAGCACCGGGGGGTTAAAAGCACACACACACACATTACACACACGTCACTGCTTTGATTTTTCATTAACATTGTTAACGGTACGTTCTTGTTGTGCTGTTGTAGGTTGTTGTTGTAGCGTCTTTTAAATAAAGTTCACGTTTTGTGCTTGATATATTTTTTTTCTCTCTTTTCTGTATTTTTTTTTTCTGTTTTGTTTTAAAATATGTATTAGATGATTTTTTTTTTTTAATTTGCTTATTTTGTAAGTTTGTTTAAATCATAGAGAACTTTCGCTTGACAAATAGCTAGGCAAAAGAGAGAGAGAGAGAGTGAGAGTGTAGGAAACAGACAGAGCGTGAGAGAGAGAGAGTTGGAGTGTTGTGTATAAGAGACGAGCTGTTCGTACGATTGGATTTGCATAACGATTATTGGCGCTGGGGCTGTGTGCGTGGGTCCAGCTGCTCACTTAGCTTACGTTTCATTTATGATTTTCATTGCATTCGAAGACATCTTCGTTTCTTCTACTTTTCTTCGAGTTTCACACGCGACCGTTGCGACACTTTTCTGTGCATCATTTCTTGAGAAGGGGGAGGTTGGTTGGGAGGAATTTTCGCGCACTTTTTGAATACCCGTAAACAATACTCAACGACACACTCAACGTCTGCCGTCCCGATAGCTGCGTTGCCCCCCACCACCGCCGCCGCCACCGCCACGATCGCCACGAAATTGTCGCGAGGATCCGCTACGATTGCCGCCATACTCGCGTCGTCGACCGCCCACGGAGCTGTTGTTGTTGTCCCGGTTGCCTGCACTGATACCCGGCACGTTTGGCCCGCCCACATTGCCGCCAGCTGCATTGCTGCTGCCACTGCCGTTGGCAGCGTAAACCGGAAATCCAGGTGGAGCCGACACTGTGGGCAGACCGGCATTTTTCCAGGCCGCAAAATCCTCATAGCTGGGCGCCTTATCGAAACCCGGCGGCGGTGGTCGCATTGGCTGTGGCGGCGGGTAGTCTGGCAGCGGCGGCGCTCCAGGTCCATCATAATACCGCACCGGTGGCGGCAGTTGCTCGTACATCGACGCTGGCGCGCCCGGTGGTAATGCGTTGGCAGCTCCCGCCGCCGAGGGCATTGGCAACTGGCCAAAGGGCGGCACAAACGGCAGCGGGGGAAGCTGGCCGTGCATGTTGCGTATGTAGTCGGCCACATAGGCCTCAGCGGCCGCGGCCGAGGACATGTAGCGCTCCCACGAGGGCATGCCCATGTCGCCGGGACCAGCTGCACCGCCAGCCATCTGGCGGTAGGGTGAGCCACCGCGCTTGAAGCCGCCGCTGCCGGGCATGCCCATGCCCATGCCATGGTGATGATGATGCCGATAGGGTCGTTGATGATGATGTGGAGCGCCGTGTCCATAACTTCGTTTGTGCCGCATCGGTCCGAGCTGGCTGTTGCCGCGGCCGCCACTGTGGCCCCGCGTGGAGAGGCTGCGCGGCGCCTTGTAGATGACATGGATGCCCTTCTCGCGCATCACACGCGCCGTTTCCTTGGACTTCCGCAGAATGGGCGTCAATTCGATTTGTTCATCCTCGGGAAACAGGCGGCACAGCTCGGCGCCAATTTTGGGCTCAATCTCCTGGCCATCACGTCCTATCTTCACGGGCTTGCCCTCGTTCCACGAGTTGTGCAAATGCAAGGTGGCATTAAACGACAGCTCCTTGCGACAAATCCAATCCAGCTCGATGACGCCGCCCAAAGCCTTGGGCGAAATGCTAGGGGGCAGCACCCAAGCCACCTGCGGTATGTCCCTACGCGAAGGGGCCGCCATGCGCGCAAAGCCCGCGAATTTACCTATCAGATCAGATATAAACGGGAAGAGAGGAAAGAGGGAGAGAGAGAGTATAAGCTACCCAAAAGGGAATCCCAACCAGCCCCCGCTTACCGCTCTCATTGACGGAGAATATGAGCAGCACATTGCGCGCCTCTTTGAAGGCCTGACTCAGATTGGCATCGTTCTGGGGCAGCGTCGCCCAGACGCTCTTGCTCTTCGACAGCTGCACGTTGTCGCTATTGTTGGACTTGATCAGAAAGAAGCGGGTGTCGCGAAATAGATAGTTTAGCTTAGTCATGTAGTCATAGGACTTTTGGGTGTTGCCACCGCCATCCTTTTCTGGCGTAGAGCCCTTCGAGCTGCTCGCCATCGTCACCTTGCTGCGCGCGCCGCCATTCCGTTTGTGCTGTGTGCCCGAATCCGAATCGGAGGACTCGCTATCCGACTCGAGTGCGGGCAGTAGTGAGGGTTTTTCGTCCTCCGCATCGCTAAGATCGCTCTTGTTGCCGCCGGCACCCGCACCACTCAGATTGGCTGCCGTGGAGCTGCTGCTGCTGGTGGTTTTCTTGCTGCGCGTTTTCTTGATGCTCGGCTCACGCTCCTCGCTGTCCTGCGACTTGGAGTTGGCCTTCTCATCTGTCTCGACGGGCTTCTTCGACTTGGACTCGCTGCCGCTGCTGTTGGACTTTTTCTTTTTGCCATTAAGATCGCCGGGTGATGCGGAACGCTTGGCTTTCTTAGAGGATTTGGACTTGCTAGTGGATGCAGCTGTTGCAGTTGTTGGCGTTGCGGGTTTCGCAGCAGTTTCTTTGCTTGCTTTGCTACTAGACTTGGTTTTGGTCAGCCGTTTGCTGCTCCTGCTGCCATCCACGGAGGACGGAGCCGTACTTACCGAGCTGATGCTTGGCTCCGAGTCGGAGGCCATGGAGCCAGCTCGCGATTTGGACGCCTCGCTGCGCGTGTCGAACGAATCGAAATCCTGCAATTCCTCGGCAATATCCGCCTCATTCTCGTCCAGGCCGAGATGTACTGCATCTAAATCGGCCATGTCGCGCATTAGCGACTGCTCCGCTTATCCTATTTGACGCAACAAACGGTACTCTGTTTGTTTACCTTCCCACAGTGTTTTGTTGCTGTAGCTGTTGCTTTTGTTTTTGTTGTTGCCCGCTTGTAGTACTATGGACTGCTTGGCGGCGGCTTCTCTGCTCCTCTTCTATGCGCTCCTTCATTCAAGCGCGCATGAATGAGACAGCAAGCGGAGCAGCGGAAATAGACATAGAGAAAAAATGCCAATCGATTTAGCAAACCGAATCTGCAAAACTCAATTTGCGAATTGCACAGTGTCCAACACTCACTTTCTGCACGCTGCGTGCTAGTATACGCAGTTGATTTGCGCCCACTTTATTGCACTTTTTGTGTATTTTTCACTGCTTTAATTAACCAATTTAGAAGAACAAATCTTTTACAACGATTTTGCGTCAACAGAGACAAGAGACCAATGGCGGCAGAGGAGTGCCGCTATATGCACACAAGCGCAATGCAGAGTTTCTTTGGGCTTACCATCGAAATTGTATCTACCGACCGGCAACAAGTTATCGAATAGCTTGCGGCTTTTTGGCCAAGCTTAATGCTTGCCTGGGTAAGCTTTAAATACATTTTAACAGTGCTTTAAATGTAAATTGAAAAACATATTAAATAATCTTTAGCTGAATCTATACTGTTTATTTTTATACCATTTAATTTTAGAATTATTTTTTTATTGAAAAACATATTAAATAATCTTTAGCAGAATCTATACTTTTTATTGTTATCCCATTTAATTTTAGAATTATTTTTCTGTTTTTTGACTTAAACAGCGACTAGTAGCAAAAATATGCTTGCATATGTATCTTGATCTTAACTTCCTAGGCGTACAAGAAAAAACACAGACATCATTTTAATCTTACTGTTACAGCTGGCAGTTAAAAATGTTACAATTAAATGGTGACGCACGCATTTGGCGTGTGCATCATTGTGCTCTGGTCCATTCGATAACAGAGCTGAGCAGCTGATTCATCGATAGGCAGAGGAAGGCAATACAAACAAAGAGCAGGCACAAGCTGACACAATAAAAACAACACAATAACAATAACTAATTAAAGCTCAACAGCAAGTATTAAACACAGTGAGTCATCGAATAACCGGGCAAAGGTTTAATCTCCACCATGTCCGAGAACACAGCAAAAGAAGCCGAACCACCCAGCTACGAGGAAGTCATGAGAGGTAGTGCGCCCCCCATGCATGGTGAGTATACAAACGCCGAAGCCCGATACTTAAACCTTACATTACATCAATTATTGCAGATGCTCGACTCATAACTGGCGTACATCAGGGCGCGCCGACAGCCCCACCGAACATGGCCAGCTATGGAGCATTTGAGACAACGCCAGTTAGCATTGTGGTGCAGCCAGCGCTGCCCACAGAGATCATAGTGATCGGTGCGTGCCCGTCGTGCCGCATTGGCTATCTGGAGGATACATTCTCGCCACTGGGCCTATGCTGTGCAATATTTCTCTTTCCCATAGGCATACTCTGCTGCCTGGCGATGCGCGAGAAGCGCTGCAGCAATTGCGGAGCGACATTTTAGCTGGAGGCGCTGCGCCGCCTGGTTGACTCTCAATGATCTGCAAGATCTGTAACTTTTCCCTGACACATTGGACTGTTAAGTTTTTAAAAATCACACAATCAAATTATGCTAACTGGTTAGCTTGTTAATCATTAAACTCTATGTATGTATATGCACATGTATATATCTGTAAATACGGATATCTTAGGCTTTCACGAGGCGTCTTCTCTGTCCGGAATCAGACTCGCCCAAACATTACATTCCATTTGCGATGTCGCCGTTGTTGTCGGGACAAGGCCCGCTTCCGTCAAATTTAATTGAGATATAATGGGGGCGGTTTTGAATTACGCCGCTTGTTTGCTGCCTCTTTTTTATTTTTGCTTGCATATATGTTTTTGCTCTTTGTGAAACGTAAACAAGTGAAAATTTATGTTAAGCATGCACGACCTTCGCATGCCCTGTAAATAAATAAATTATTAGTCACTCGCCGTAACTGTCCATTAGTTAATTTAATTATAAAATGATCAATAATACAACTGCTTTCTGTGTTAATTGCTGCATTAAAGACAGACCCATAGCCACCCATCCAGTTCGGTTTGTCACAAGCCTTTGTAGCTAGCTTATATCCCCTACTGTGTATATATAATCAGCTCAGTGTAGAACAAAGTCGCCGGCATTCACATCCGCCGCATGGGCATCTTTCAGACTGCAGTCGCAAAAGTCTCTCGCGTAGACATGTCCAATATCTCAGCTCTGCTCCTGCTGTGGACTACGCTCCTGGCCGGAACAGTGTCATCCTCCGCCCGCTACAATGTGGTAATGGTCATCTTTGACGATCTGAGGCCAGCTTTAGGTGTTTATGGCGACAGCCTGGCGCGAACGCCCCATCTGGATGCCTTCGCCCAGGGCAGCAGCTATTTTACACGCGCCTACAGCCAGGTAAGCCCCCAGGACAACTTCCCAGCGCACTTTTGATCGATTTGTCAAATAGCAAGCGCTGTGCGCACCCAGCCGCAACTCCCTGTTGACCGGTCGGCGTCCAGACACGTTGCATCTGTACGATTTCTACAGCTACTGGCGCAGTTTTGTGGGTAACTTTACAACCTTGCCGCAGTACTTCAAGGAGCACGGCTATTACACCTACAGCTGCGGCAAGGTATTCCATCCGGGCCTTTCCTCCAACAACAGCGACGACTATCCTATGAGTTGGTCAGCGCCAGCGTTTCGCCCTCGCACGGAGCAGTTCATGAACTCCCCGGTCTGCCCGGATCATGGCGGGGGCGTGCTGCGCAAGAATTACCTGATATGCCCCGTGCAGCTTCAAACGCAGCCATACAAAACGCTGCCGGACATCGAATCCGTGACGGAGGCACTGCGTTTCATAGACTCGCGCAAACAGAGTCGTCAGCCGTACTTTCTGGCGGTGGGCTTTCACAAGCCGCACATCAATTTCCGCTTTCCCAGGCAGTTTATTGGGCGTTTTCCTCTGGCACCTTTCTATAACTATACGCAGGATGCTGTGAAGTCGCCGGATATGCCAGACGTGGCCTGGAATCCCTATACGGATGTGCGGTCACGCGACGACTTCAAGCACAAGAACATATCCTTTCCCTATGGACCCATTTCCAGGCAGCAGGCGGCACAGATTCGACAGGCCTACTACGCCTCCGTGGCCTATGTGGACGATCTGTTTGGCAAGCTGATGGCCCGCTTGGATCTGGAGCGCACAGTGGTTGTCGTGCTGGGCGATCACGGCTGGTCGCTGGGCGAGCACGCCGAGTGGGCAAAGTACAGCAACTTCGAGGTGGCGCTACGCGTACCGCTTATCATACGCAGTCCGGAGTTTCCATTGACCCAGCCTCGTGCCATGCACAGCATCGCAGAGCTAGTGGACGTCTTCCCAACGCTGGTGGATCTGGCCCATCTGCCGCCGCTGCCAGCGTGCAATAGAAGCAGCAGCGCGCTGGAGCAGTTGACCTGCTCCGAAGGAAAGAGCCTGTACCCGCTGATCCAAGGCCTGGGCTTGGGTGAGTGCCATGTGTACTTGTGCGGCGTCCTTTAGCTAAATCTTTGTATCCCACAGCTGAGGAGCACGTGGCCATCAGTCAGTATCCGCGTCCAGGCATGCTGCCCACAAAGCATCCCAACAGCGACAAGCCCAAGCTGCGCAACATCAAGATCATGGGCTACAGTCTGCGCACCAACTATTATCGGTATACGCTCTGGGTCCGATTTCATGCCCATAACTTCAGTCGAGGTGAGTCCGCGGGTTGAGGAATTCCTCGA
The DNA here is from genome assembly GCA_037075305.1 of Drosophila kanekoi. Lineage (NCBI taxonomy): Eukaryota > Metazoa > Arthropoda > Insecta > Diptera > Drosophilidae > Drosophila > Drosophila kanekoi. Next base: position 8,465,553 of record JBAMCE010000141.1, read on the forward strand.
GGTATTTACCCTAAATAATTGGCTAACAATATATATTTTCTTAAATATTTACAGATTGGCACAACATCTACGGCGAGGAGCTGTACGATCATCGTTTGGATTCCGGCGAAGAGTTCAATTTGGCTGCGCTGCCGGAGTTCAATGCCGTTCGCCAGCATTTGCGCTGCCGTCTGATTGAGGCCGTGGGTTAAGATCCCGCTTGGGTCAAATATAACAATTCATATGCATTGTAGGTAAAACAACGAAGGGTTAAAGAAATAAACTTCCCAAATTATAAATGGAAAATAGCTTTATTTTCGATTAGACGAGTTTGAATCTTAGGATAAGATAAAGGTGTAGGGTATAAAAGCTTTAGGATACAATTAGGATAATAATAACAATCAAATTAGGATAATAATAACAATCGTTATATTAACATTCATGATTATCATTATAATATTTTTAGTTAATTTAAAATAATTTATTTAATTTAGATTAATAATATTCCTCGTAGATTGGTTGGCTGGTAACGTTATGCCAATATTATAGGGTATGTATTAGTTGAGAGCCATTTTTTGGCTCTCCACTCTCTTGTCGCTGTTCGTGCTGCGCCGCGCTGCCCCGCGCATGCGTGACTTGTGTCCGTTGCCTTTTCCGTTGCTTCGTTTTGTGAATATTTGTGAATGAAATTTCATTGAACGTTGGCTCTTGCCGCTGCCGCCGTTGACAGCGAAGCGTCGCCGTCGCAGTCGCAGTTGCCGTTGGCGTCGACGCCCATGCTGTTGCCAGGCGGGTGAAAATATGTTGGCGCTGTTTGGCTGGGTAATTAAATCTGCAGTCGACGCATCGCTTGATCAATCTGGTCTGCCCCTCCCCTCCCCGCGCTCCACTTACCAGCAGCTCTCCACAGCTTCCAGCTCCATTCAGCTGTGCTCTCCAATTGCACACCTACATAACTATGCACACGCACACACATGCACGTGTGTGTCTAATATTTGGCGTGGGTTATGCTGGGAGTCGGCTGTGTTGGTGGCTCCGCTTGTCATCTGGCCATATGGGCCGTTTCTTGAGGTGATTAAACTGAATTTTTGGCAGCGCTTTTACTCGCAATGGGCGTTATGAACCACATTTTCCGCTAGCCATGCAGCTGCTGGCATTGTGTGTACGAGTGTGTGTGTGTGTGTGTGGTGGGTGTGGCAGATGCCATAAATTGCAGTTATACGTGTGTTTACATACATATGTGTATATATCTATATGTATGCTTATGTATAGAGCAGCCTACTCGTATAAATTTGGAAAGCTGAGCTTAAACGCGTATTTCTATACCCTGTTTATTTATGAAAGTGTTCAAAAAGGGTATTGAATGTATTTGTAATAGGCTCTGGTCAACTTCGATCTGGATGCATATCTTGATGTTATAACTATGTCTTTCAGATTAAATATTCATTTGATTTTATATTAATAACGATTTGAATATTATGTTAAATATTATTATTACTCTCATTAGTAGTATAAATATTATCATTAATAATATTATCATATCAAATATGATAAAAGCTATGATAAGACCGTTGCCGAGTGGAGACGGTCAACATCTGAGAATCGAACTCGAACCTTCGTCATTCGTTCGACTAGCTTTCAACTAAAGGTTCCATTACATTTTCTACATTCCTAATTGAAATATAAACTAGGTAATAGTTAGTCTATAACGAACTGATCTTCATTATCAATTGCAGCTCACGAACTTCCCAAGCCATTTGCCCAGAAAGTCTTCCTTCCCTAGTTATTCCTAGAGAACTTTGGTGGGTCAAGGTGCTCGGTGACAATCACCTGGTATGTTAATATGGAGATTCAGGCATTAAAGGCATTTAAGAGTAGATGAAAGATGAGAGGAATGTGTTTGACAGGCGACGGCGGGCAAATGTTGCCGAAAGACGGGCTCGAAAGAAGCTCGCTAAAAAATGCCATAAAGCTAACAAGTAAATTTGAGCAACAAACACACACACACACACACGCACACGCAGACAAAAAACACTCAAAAGATGTGAGTTAGAGTATGGCAACTAATGTGAATAAATGTGAATACAACTATATATAATATGAGTTTGTAGGTTGTTGTCGTGTTTGTTGTTTATTTCTAAGCTAATTCAAATGCGTGGGCGTCACAAACGAAATTGCAAAATATGCGTAGGCTGTCGGTGGATGTGTGTGCGTGTGTGTGTGTGCGTGTGTGTGTGTGTGTGATACCTCAACAACATCGTTGCGTTCTTTCTTACCTACGCACAGTTTTCAAGCAACTGAACATGAAACGTGGTGCTCGATGCTCGCTGCCCGATGCCCGATGCTTGGCTTCAACTCTGGCTCCCAACTTTAGACAACGCGTCGTCGTCGTCGACGTCGTCCCGCTCAAGTTGGCCCAAGAAAAAATGCTAATTTTGGTTGACATGCCATAGTTTGGCTAAGGCTAATGACGAAGGTTGTTTGTTAGCTCCGTCAGTTGATTTAATTTTCAATACCCTGAACCCATCGAAAATGCGTCAAATGGGTATATTGGCATTGTGCACGTCTTGATCAGCATCAACTCCCGAGTCGATCTAGCCAGCTCTGCCTGTCCGTCTGTATGATCGATATGATTGAGTATAAGAGAAATACTCGACAGCTCGCCCGTTTTTAGGTTATCGTTAAGAATCTATATAGACAAATCTATATTGAATCCGATCGCATCTCGAATCTTATCAGATCTAAAGACTTAAGTTCCTTGTGAAGTTCCAAAACCCTCAACTTCTTGAATACCTCTGCTCAGGCATAGTCTTGGGCTTTGGTATATACACACTTCTAAATGTCATATTGAAGCCCTGATAGCTTAATTAAGATCGGATCAAAAAGCTGAGAAATTAATCAAGAATGCATATCACATATATAATGAGTAAAGTGTCAAGGCAAGAAGAAACACAGAAAGTTAGTTATAGAACTTACGACTCGCATCTTAGCTCAGGGTATCTGCCAGTCGAGTACATCCCACCAGAGCATTCTTACTTTTTTTTATAGGTGGCTAGTAAACTACGTTGCCCATAACTGGTTGCCATCGGAGACGGCGATAGGGAGGCGGAGCGCGGGCTCTAAATTTCTTTTGACGGAATCTCCATGAATTAATGTTGGGCCGGATTATGCCAACTGATCATCATCAGCATGATCATCATCATAATGATCAGAATGAGCAGCATAAAGTGGCCTCTCCTTAGGCGCTTGCCACTTTATATACATATGTATACGATACTTATGCCTATAACAGATGTCAAGCTGTGTCAAGCTGGAAATTTTGGGTGATTACTTATGCTGATGAGACCCGAGAAGCGTAGCTTGGCTGACAGCCGAGTTTGCCAACTAACAACTGGCACACGTTAAAATAGTTTTTTATGGTAAAGGCAACAGCTTTAACAAACAACTATGCGATGAGACTTTGGCTAACAGATCTGTGGGTTACTAGCTAGCCAAACCTTTGCCGAGATCTTCGGTTAACTATTCCAATCGAGCTATTCACAGATACCCATTGCTCGCTTCTCAATGTCAAGGCCTGATCGCTTCATCAGCGCTTCAGCTGCTCCCCCCAAAAAAAAAAAACTACGAGCGATAGCCTTGGCCATAAAAAAAGCGACACGACAATGCCAAAAAGAAATTGGTCAAGCAAAAAATATTTTGAATGAAATTCCAGCGACGCAGACACACAAACAATAAAAACAAGCAGAACAAGTCGGAGCAGGCACTGGGCATGACTGACTAGGAGATACCCACTACTTGGTTAACAGACTGATATACTCTCAAGAATTGCTTCAGAGGGTGGAAGATAGATACCCAGGAACAAGTCGGAGCAGGCACTGGGCATGACTGACTAGGAGATACCCTCTACTTGGTTAACAGACTGATATACTCTCAAGAGTTGCTGCAGAGGGTGGAAGATAGATACAATATGAAGCCCTGAAAAGGTAAGAAATCAGGTAAGCTTTGACATATTGCTTAAGTTTTTTATATAGAACTGTCTGGGATACGAACCCGTTTCTACGAACCAAGTTTTCCTGTCCTGCTTAGGACACCTCATGATACATATGTATATGGCAGATGAATGTTCCTCTCACAAGTGTTTATGTGTATATTATACCCTAGTTATTAAATACAGGGTATACAAAAAAGCGTTCACTCAATGGACACAAAGGTTGTGAAGAGGATTCCCAACCGCCTTGTCTTGTGGCAACAAAATAATTTATTGAAATTCAAATTTATTATCCGCGGCTCGGGCTTGGCCCCGGCCAGACTCTCAGAGCTCAGTTTGTCAGTTTGTGAGTTTGTGAGTTTGTCTTGGCTTGGTTTTGATATTTTCCCGTTTGGTTTTTGGGTTTTTTTCTTTTTCTTTCAGCCTCTGAAGCAAACCCAATTCAGCTGGAATGCAACACATATGGCCCAGAGCGTTAAACATAACTAAACGAAACAATCAAGAATGAGTGTAGAAATTCCAGAATGAGCCCACGCAGCGAACAGATCCGGGCAAGGGCAGCGGGAAGCTGGCAGCGGATGACCTGGCGATGAGCAGCGGGCTGGCGGGGTTGGCGGGGAAAGCGGGGAGTGCGGACTTCGGACAGAGGCTATGTGATCAACGTTTAGCTGAACGGATTACGGGTGAAACGAGAAGATTTTTGCTCGTTTTGCTGGCATTTTACATGTGGCATAAACAAATACGAGGGCGCAGCGATCAGGGGGCATGAGGGGCGAGAGGGGCATTTTTATTTTAGTGAAGAGTGAAGACTGACCGCCAGGCAAATAATTTGAAAAGCAACACGGGCAGCCGCCGTAACGCGTGCTAAACAAGTTTTGTCGATCGGCAACGAAGATCGAGACTTTTATCTTTTGTCTTTGGCCCTTGGATCTGGACCTGGACGTGGACCTGGACCTGGATCTGGCTTCAGAAGGTTTGTCCTCTGGCCGTTGCAGCACTTTTCGGTGCTGGTTTACCCAAAAGGGGTTGAGTTTTGAGGCTCCAGCATGAACGAAATACGCAAGCCCCGGCCACGCGGACTGTCCACATAAAAGACATTGAGAAATCGTTTAGCTGTACAGTGGGATCTGCCGCTGCTGCTGCCGCTGCCGCTGCTGTTGCTGCTCCTTTCAGCCAAGTTTTTATGATTATAAATATTTATGCCTTCTTCTTGGCTCTGCGCTGGGTCCGCTGCCTCAATTCAAATCGACAACGACGACGACGACGAAATAAAAATCTCATTTTTACAGACAAGACTCGAGACGCTGCCCAGGCTAACATCGTTGTCCCCAAGTCCGGCTCCGTCTGTTTCTTCATACCCCCCATCCCCATCCCCATCTCCATCTCCTTCCCGTCTGCCTGCTCTCTGATCCTATTGTGAACGTTATTTACGTTCAAATAATTCAAATTAAGCAGCCCAGCTGAATTTCGGCTGTATCTGCTGCTAGATATGCTCGCATCTTAACACCAACCTCTTGTGACCGAACAATGGACCAGTCGGAGGCCGCGTGCCAAAATTTTGATGAACTACCTTGCCGCGGAGCAGCGGGTCGCGCCTGCGTCTTCCTGGAAGCGCTCGCCTTCAGCCAAGTGCTTATTATGCCTCTAGCTTTAGTTTCAACTGTTTTGCTCTGTTGTGTTTTATTCTAAATACCCTTCCCTTTATAATTTTGGGGCTTCATCATTTTGTGCGTAGGACTGTTTGTCATAAGCCGGAGTAGATCTTTGTTTCTGCAGCAGGCAGTCCGGATTGGATTACTAGCTGCTTGAAATGTTCTGTCCTTGCCTGAACAACAAACCATATCAAATCGGCGTACTATATCTTATGGCTCCAATAGAAACAATCCTACGGATATCTATATATTCATATATCACGAGTATTTAAGAGTATTTGATGTTCGGCTTGCCGTTGTTAGCCGAGCTCTTTTGTTTATTATTTTGTATTTTTTACCCGCTGGACCTTTTGATTGCGCTATCAGACTATGGCCCGGGGCAGAGACGTTGCGTCGCTGCCGCTGCGGCTCGTGCTGCTGCTGTCGCTGCCGCAGCCGCCGCCGACGCAGACGTTGCGAAAAGTTTACAATTAAATGATTTAAACAATGTTTTGCCGTTTTACGGTTTACACCTGTTTGAGTTCAAACTATAAATACCCCTGACGTAAATACTCATAGCCACGGTTCGCCTCAGACCCAAACTAAATCCGTACGGCTGGGGCCCCTCCCGTTTCGGGGCATCTTCTATATCTATATACATACGTGTATGTATGTATGTGGGTATGTATGTACGTGTTCAAGTGTAAAGTAAATAAGCATGGACCTGAGTATATCCACTTGGCTGAATCGTTGGCGCTCCCATTGTCTGTCATTTCCATTTGAATGTTTTTCCCAATTTTCACGCTTCAAATTAATGAGCATTTCAGGTAGTCGAGGCAATTGCTGGCGCCAGTTTTTCGCTAAATGTTATTCGAAATATTTCTTTTCTTTACTTTTTTTCTTTTGTTTTTTGGTTTCGTTTTATTTGCGGAAAATTTTGCATTTCGATAATGTTGTGTGGCGCGAGATGTGTTTAAATATTGTGAAGAGTTTGCTTCAAATCAAAGCTGAAAATAGTTTTCCATGATACGGGCGCATCGCTTGTACGAACTGACGGAAACTCGTCTCGTTTGACGGCTGGCAAACGGATATAGATCCGGGCAGAGATCTATACAAAACATTTCCCTTAGTCATATACTATATACTTTCTTCTATTCATTTTTTTCAAGAGAGATTTTTTTCTTCAAACACTTTTCACCCATCTTCCGGCCGAGTGAACTCTGAAACCGACCCGCACACTGGGCAATTAAAGGGCCAAGTAGCAGGCGCACAGAAATCGCAAGAGGGTCGACAACAAATCAGAGAGCGAACAATTCAACTGCATACTTGGCCTGATTTTAACTGAGAATTGCAGCCGAAATACCAGGCGAACAAAAATTGCAATTCGGCTGCTAAAAGTCTACGATCGCAACATTCTGCTGCATACTTTCAGGGGCAACAGTTGCAGGCAATTCATACTATCACACACGAAGTGAAAACACACCTGCAGCTGATGGAAGCTGGGATTAGGGCGGGGCAGCCTTTGCTGTTGTGAACGGCTGAAAAGTGTTCAGGTTCTGTAGTTTCACCTGGGACTTACATCCTGGTTTAGTTACCTGGCTTAATTGCCAGGGATGTAGAAGTCATCTAGAAACCTTTGACTATATCAGAGAGAGAGAGAGAGAGAGAGAGAGAGTCAAAATTTGCTGGAATATACAAAATGCAATGTAACTCGACAGACTTTAAGTCAGATTACTTCTTAACTTTTTCTCAATATCGAGGTCGGTTCAAAAATCAAAATCTGTTTGAATTTTATACCTTTTTTGAAATCGTACGGAACCCTACTATCAATTGGCAATCAAACCAATTTAAAATCGATGAATGGAATCTTTAAAAAAGTTGTTGACCAAGAAACGAATCGTTCCTAATGTAACATTTGTTGATGAAAAATAACATCTAACTTGATCTCATCAATCGTCAGTCTGGACAGAATCCTATACATATACATATATAGAGATATCTTAAGAGCTCCTATCGAATGAGGTTATGTTTAAATTAGGTTATGTTTCCATCTGTATTAATCTGTATTTTTTGATATCTTTGGGCTATAACAAAAATCACACACTTCGCGTTGCATTTCCGATGAGCATTACAGATGGAGGCGGCTACTCGACCGATAACAAAACTAAACATGTTTAGTAAGTACAATCAGGCGCATTTCGATGTAAATATGTATGTGCAATCAGACATACTTATAGTACACTGATATGTATATGTATATGTATATACGATTCGGCAGCTGTTGCGCTTTGTGTGTTCTACGGGCACGGGCCGGGCCACCATAGGGCAGCCATTTAGCATGCGTACAAGCATCTATACATGTGCAACAACAACAACAACAACATGAACAACAACAACAATCGGGACAGCATGGGGCTGAGTGTTCGTTGTCTATCTTGCTGCGGGTGCCGGGATTGATGGCACAGCCACAGAGAGGAAGTGCTCTTCCGGTCTTACAAATGAAAATATTTATTTCTCTCTTGTTTTTTTTTTTATTTTATTTAATTTTATTTTATGAATAGATTGCGTTACGCATACAGATTCTGCATTACAGAAACGAGCGGCAGCTGCGAGTGCGCGACTAAACGATACCCTGTTATTTGAGTGCACAACAGAAACAGAAGAAGTATAGTGCCTAGGAAAAGTCTATTGTCAGTTTACTATACTCATATGATATCAGAGTAAAGCTTAGACAAATGCTAAACTTGCTGATACCCCTTAACTTTAGGCATTTCATGAGTACAGGGTATTTAGAGGCAAGTGCTTTTGAATAGGCAAAACTTGCGGATCGCCGGCTCAACGCTTGGATGAATGAATAGGTCTCTCTGCCTAGAGCTGGGCCTCCACATACATTATGTATGTGCGCATACAATATGCTGGATCGACCGTATATGGATCGGGGTAAATAGTGGCATATGCTTGCATATTTAGACAGCGCAACTAACGCTAGCTGGCATATTAGTTATCGTATGTGTGTGTGTGTGTGTGTATTTGCACAGCGAATGCGATTTATTTATTAGCACCCCACAGCAAGCCGACCAAAAGCAGCTGCAACAACAGCAACAACAACAACAATTGCAACTATTACTTAGAAAACGGAAAAAAAAGAATGCCGCGCTTATTTGGATAAACATAAATCTAACCGACACAAACACATTATCCAACACACTCGATCCGAATCCGAGCCGAGTAATTTGATATTCAGTGAGCATCTGCGCACAGCAACAACAGCAGCAGCAACAACAACAGCAGCAACAGCAGCAACAACAACAGCAGCAGCAACAGCAGCAGCAGCAACAACAGCAGCAGCAACAACAACAGCAGCAGCAACAACAACAGCAGCAACAACAGCAGCAACAACATTGAGTTGCGTTTACAATTTGAAATTTACATTCCCATTTGCATTGATTGTGCATGAATCTAAGTACACACACACACACACACGCACACATACACACACACACACACACACGGACATATGCACACACAAATGCAAGTGCATGTATATGATTTTAGTCACATACAACTAAACACGGACGCAGTTTGAGGGAGTTCCTGTTATGTATATTTCATCAGCATAACTACCAATTACATACACATACATACCTATACGACTGAGCACGGATGTGTGTGTGTGTGTGTGTGTGTGTGTGCGTATAGGCTATTATCATTTCCGTTCAGCCCTTTCTTTGGCTCTTTACAGTTAACAGTTAATTAAGTTGATATTCATGAAAAATTCGGAGAAAATTACGCGGCAAAGCTGACATCCAAGTTGACCCCCTGATCAGACGCAAGAATGCGTTTCTGTATATATATATATATATATATATATATATGTGTGTGTGTGTATATACAGACTTATATCTGCTCTGTGACTCAACGATCTTTGCGTGGAATTCCTTGACCGATTTGATTAATTAATTAAAGCGCAACCCTTTTGGTGTCACGCTTAAATCGCCCTCTCTGCGTAGGCTGTGGGGGAGTAGGGGGGGGAGGGGGGCACTTTTGATATGCCCGTTATGACATATTTTAAGATCTCCAGATCTCCGGCGACCTTTCGAGCTGAACTTGAATGATGCAAGCGCCCAAGTGAGTCAATAATGGGCCCAGTGCCTCATCTCATCTCAGATCATGATCATGATCATGTTCATGATCATATTACATTGTTAATTTAAGTAGTTCATAATTTACGCAAGTGTTAGTAAGTGCTTGGATTCCATTAGGAGAATTCTGTTGAGAGCGATAAAAATTAACAAATAATACTTTAATCTGGCGTGAATTATTCTTTTCAGGTATATAATTTGATTTGTATGATAATTACATCATCTGACTATATGGTATACCCCAGCCAAGGTATACTGAATTTGTACCTTCTCGAACTGGGCAATTGCTGCTGATCAAGAAGCGAGATCCTTGGTTAACGACAACTTTATTATGCCAGAGGCTAGAAAACGAGCTAAAGGCATTAGCAACAGCAGCAACAGCAACAGCAGCAACAACAACACAAAATGAACTTTTAATGACCTTAAAGGACGTAACAAAAGTGTTTTTGTGATTTTTCTAGAAAACTGAAAGCAGCTAAAGAAACAGCCAAGGGCAGAGGCAAAAGCAGAGAGGCAAACAGAAGCAAAAGAAGCGCATAATAATAAGTGCAGCACTCCAAAAGCTGCGCTGCCACACTCCAGCAGCAGCAGCAGCAGCAACAACAACAACAACCAGAACAACAACAACAACAAGAAATCCAAATGTGCTGCTCCAGACGGCGACCGAGGCAGGAACCTCGCAGAGAACAAGTTGAGATTGGGGAAGAGAGCAAAAGCGATCTGGTTGGCGTTGGCTCTTGGTGTTGCTTGCTGTCAATGCCTGCGACTCCAACTGCGTCGATCCCTTCCATCCCCAACCCCCCTGCTCCTCCTCCTGCTGCTGCTCGGACCAGTTTCAGTTTGCTTTGCTGCAGTTAAGCCGCACGCACCAAAAGACGATGACGAAGCTTTGTATTTGGTTTATTTTTGTGGTTTTTTGTGTACAGGTTTTATTTGTATTTTTTATTATTTATCATTATTTTTTTACCAGCGTCATCGTTCACACACACTCACACACAAACACACTCGCAGACATACACACACACACAAACTGGGCTACCGTGCTACGCTCTGCTCTGCGCTGCGCTGCGCTGCTTTACACTGCGAAAAATACGGTAAAGCTTTTGGATTGGCGTGTTTCTGCGTCTGCGCGCGCGCTCTTTGATAATTGAACTTAAAATCAAATAAAAGGCAAATCAGTTGGGTGTATTCGACTGACAGATGCACTGTACTTATTGTTAAAGGTTATTATATTTATAATACGTTTGTATATTTAGATTTCTATGCCATATTCTAACCTTTTTTTAGAGTTGTGAATCGTTGCCTTTTAGTTTTAAGTGTAGCGTATTTGATTTTCGACTTGTTTCTGTCGGGTATGCCTACTTGTTTAATCTGCGCTGCCGTCCGAAAATAAACAAAACCTTAAGCTACATTCGGCGTTTGTTGTCGTGCTTTTGGCAGCTGCCGTTGTGTATACCCTGTAAGCAGTGTGTATAGGGCATGCCGAATCTCACGAGCTATCGTTAGAAATATATGTATGTATATAAAAAAAAGTATTAGAAATATACACTTTTATTTAATTTCTAACGTAGATCTTAAATTCTAACTTTAGCTGTTTAGTGTAGGTTACTTTTACTGCACTTTTCCAGCAGTTCAGCATAGTGTGCGCTGTGGCTGAGATATTGTGTGGCCAGAGTCTGGTTGGGTTGCCGCAAAGTTTGCCCACATGCCGTATTTGATATCTTATTAACACCCCACACGCCGCCGGCAAAGGCAGACAGGCAAGCAGCTAATCAGCGCCTGGAAGGCGCAACACGTGGAATAGTTAGAGTATACAAAAGGGATGTGGTAACATTGACAAGAAGTGGGTGCACACTGTCAACTGCTAGGCAAGAGCTTCCACTAACCAGAACAATCGATAGTCCTAGCAAAATCAAATTCGAATTCGAACTCGAAAGCCAGGCCAGTGCAGCCCTGCATTACACATTCAGAGAAACACACACACACACACACGCAGTTGATATTTTCGAACATGCTGCGAAGCAAAGCTTGGAGAAAAAAATATTAAAAATAAAAGAACCAACAAGCAAAACAAACTGTATCTCGGCTGCGGCAGACGCTAACAATTTGTGCAAACATAAAGCAGCAGCCCGGTGTGTACAAATGATGACAGCGGGCGGGCAGAGGGGCAGAGAGCGGGCAGTGAGGCCAGTCAAACAGAAACCGCATACCAACTACAATTATTTGCTTAAAGATTACTTGGCTTAAATGCAACAACAACAGCAACAGAGGCATGCATACATACATACATATATGCATGCGTGTGAGGCAGTGAGTGTGTGTGTGTTCTGTGCGCACTCGCATGACCTTGTGAAGGATGTAACTAAGAATGTGCGACTGTGCAAAATTTATCGTCAACTAACCAAATAAAGCAAAACTCAGGCAGCCAGTTTACAGCAACAACAACAACAACAACAATAACAACTCGAGAGGCAGTCATAAAAAGCCGCGACCGAGTTTGAGTCCAAATTGGAGTTGAACCTCTTAAGAATGGGCGAAACAGCATTGAGAAAGAAAGCCAACGAGACGCAGCTTGAAGTCAAGATCTCTCGAGTGCGTCGTTTCCGCTACTCAGCAGCGGGCAGCGCGGCAGCAGCGCAGCGGCAGCAAGCAGCACGATCGTCATGATGTGACGAGCTAATGATCATTGGGCGCAGCACACGGCAGCCACATAAACTGCCAACGCCATTTAAGTCATAATTTAAGCCACATTCCAGACGTGATCCTTCACAGATTGCAGATCGCGTGTTCATTCGTGTTCCCCCTTTGGCGATTCCCCCCGTTTCGGAATGGCAGTGGAAAATGCTCGTGTAATCGTACACATTCATAAATTTCACATCGTTTCGCTTGCGTATTTCTTATAAAGCTGGCAGGACCCGAGCCCTGTCAATATGCTACAGGAGAGTATTGTAAATATATTCATGTACACATACATATATATATATATATACATACATTCATTTTTATATAGTATATACCCTCGAAATGTGGTTCTGAATTGCTGTCGCCGCATATAATTTGGCGCATTAAGAAGTCTCAAATTTCGACCGAGTATACCCGCTTTGAGTCCACTCTCAAGCACGCCCCTCCCCTAGCCCTCCCCACCCTTGCTGTGGCTGTTGCTGTTGCCGCCCTCGTTCTTTGTCCCACATCATTCCCACGCATCTGGGCACGTACGCGACTCAAGAGCCGGCGTGGCTGTTGCTAGGGCTCAGGCCCAAACCAGATCTGTAGGAAACAAATGTCGGCCGTTTATGTTACAAGTGCCCAGAGAAACATCCGTTAAGCGTTCCTTAAGTAGCGAGTGCTCTGTGAGCGCGCATGCGTTCCGGGCTCCCTTTGTGCTCGATTCTGTGAACATGTCAAGGACCCACTTTGTGCGTACTCAATGCGCATCCTCTTTTCGAATGTTATCTCCAACTCTTACAGGGTGGCTGGAAAACATTCTCTATCTCCCTCTCTCTCTCATTTACACAAGGTCTTATAGTGCGTATCCACCTGGAATATTATCTCCATTTCTGTGTGGAAGGTTGAGGATAGAAGGAATTTTCTCTTTTTCTCTCTCTCTTTCGCTCTCTTAGTCTCTATATCTCTTTCATTATATCTTTCACATAATGCGTATCCTCTCTCTCTCTCTCTGTGACACATTGCGTACTCTCTCTGCAATCTTATTCCCAACGGTGATCAAGCAGGATAGAAAACACTCTCCCTCCCTCTCTCTCTCTCCCTCACACTTTGTAATTAAATAGCCAACGTGGGCGTTGTTTTTGGAATTCCTCCCCTGCTCGCAGCCCTGCCCCTCCCTCCAGCTGGCACACATGTAGGCATATAAAGCTTAATTAAAACAAATTAAAGTGATTGCCATTTAGTTTGAGGTTAATTGCATTAAATGCGAAAATAAAAGCAGCGCCAGCGAAAAGTTCCTTATAAATACATAACATATATATATATAACATATATAAGTATATATACTTACATATTGCTCTGGGCGATTCCCAACAGATCTCCGTTTGCCCTGTTCCATATTGCAGACTGCGGCCTCGTTTCTACGACGCATCTGCCGCAGTTTGTCTTGGGGGCACGCCGGAATTGTGTCGTGAGACTTGCGGCAACTTTGACCCGCCGGCAATATGCAAGTGATTCACAGCAGTGTGTGTGTGTGTGTGGCACTTGCTGCTGTCGAAAATTAGATGCGTTCTGCATTGCAATGGGCAGTAAGAAGATCTATCTTTAAGAAAAAAGTTAAGGATTCATTTTGTGTTTGCATAAAATTTTATTCATTGAATTACTTTTTAAAGAACTCTAAGAATTACATTGAAGCCGGCAGAAGTTGCGAACATAACCTCAATTTAGCTAACCTAACATAACATAATCAAACATAACCTAACTTATTGAATTTTAGCAATTATTCGGCATGACCTTGTGGTGCTTTTTTTAAGTTTTCAGATTCATCAGATATATTTATAGCTTTCAAGTATAAGCATAAATATTTTGTTTTTGCTCAAGTATGATAGATAAATTTGCTTAAGTTTTGTAGCGCAGTGTAATTGTAGCTTGCATATTCTTCTTCTTGCCACGTTACAAATGTTGTGTGTGCATCGTGTCAGCACATAAATTCTCATTATAAGTAAGGGGATTGCCACTGTGGTTCGATTGGGCCGACATGCCCGCTGGCACTGAACTTTTGTGCTTAATTTTTTTCGATATACATTTTGTGCAATAAAAATTGATCAAAGCCTATATACATATATCATAGTGTTGGGGCGACATATGCACAATATGTTATATATGCATATTAGACATGTGACCTGGCAACCCTGGCGGCTATGAAAATTGTTCAACATGCCAAGGGCTCACTGTGGAGCTGCGCTTTGCCAGCCGGATGAGCATTAATTGCGTTGATTTTGATTGTCGATGTCGACTTTGTTGCAGTTGTTGTTCTCGTTGTTCTTGTTGTTGTTCTCTTTCTTGTTGTTGTTGTTGTTGTTGTTGCTCAGTGTGCAGTTGTCGCGAGTTATCGACGCGTGCTGTTGTTGTTGTTGCTGTTGCTGTTGTTGCTGTTGCAATCGCAGCTCTGGCAAAAGCTGCGGGCTGCAAATGCGTGGCTGGTTCATTGGACTGCGGCGCAGTGCAGTTGGCGCAGCCGCATGCGCTGCTGAATAGGTAAAAGTTTTATACTGAAGTCGTCAATGTGATGCTGTTGTTGTTGTTGTTGCTGTTGCTGTTGCCTGGCTGCGTGACTGTTGCTTCTGCTGGCTGTTGCTGTTGTTGTTGTTGCTGCTTTTTTAGACACAATTTCCGGGTCATTGACTTGGACTTGGAGCATTTCTTCATTGAATTGCGTATGTAACTGCAACTGTGCGTGTGCGTCGCCTGCCAGAGTGTGTGTGTGTGTGTGTGTGTGGCGATGTGTGTGCACAGCAACACGATCAATAAACGAGACAAGCCAACAACAACAACAACAAGCCACACACAACGACGATGGGCTAGAAGAAATACGATAAAAAAAAACAAGTAAGAATATTGTTTCTAAAGCCAAATGCTTGACTACAATATACCCTGTAATTAAAATAAACTAAAGCTGGTGTCCGCCTATGGTAATAGATGGAATATAAATAATTTCTTTACCGTACTTATAGCATTCATATTATAATATGAATACGTACAAGATAATAGAAATGCATTCACAAAAGGAACACTTACCAAACGATTCGGAGCTTCTTAATTCCGTTAATCGCATGCGAGCTTGTATGTGTGTGTGCATATGTATGCATACTTATACACATGCTTGCATGCATGCATATCTACACGCACATACGCCCCATTGGCTGGCAGGGTATGCTCAATGGAGGCAGCAATATTAACGAGAACGACAACAATAGCTGTAAGAAAAATCCTTTAAATTGCAGCGACTTTGAGTGAAGGTGGGCGGTTTGCTGCACAGGTCGTACGGATGGGGCGTGGCAGCGAGCTGCATACTGTTTGTTGTTGTCGCTTTTTTTTCGTTGGAGGACGAATGCCGTGTGCAGCGTAATGCCAGAAAAAACAGTGAAAGAAACAGACTAAAGAGCACAATAAAGCAACAACAACAGCATAGCGAAGAAGAACAACAATGCAGAGGAAGACGACGACGACGACGACGACGACGTCGACGTTGACGCCGACTGCAACGCTGCAGATAAAACCAAGCAAGCGGCGAGGCGCAGCAACAACAACAGCAGAAAACTAAAAGTCCGCTGCCCACCTGCGCGCCGCGCGCCTAAGAGAACCTGATCCCTAATGGCCAGTATCAGGAGAAGTTGCAGTCTCTCCGACCGTGTGTGTGTGCGTGAATATGTGCGCGTGTGTGTGTGGAAATCAAGTGTAGCAAAGCAATGCGAAGGCAAAAGAATAAGAGCAGCGGGCTTGAAAAAGAAAGAAGGAGGAGCAACAAAAAAGAAAACAAGAAAGAAAAGCTGTTTACAGCAAGTCGACAAGCAAATACCCTACTTTTAAATATAAATATCTATATACATAAGTATATAAATATTATGAAATTCATGGCAATATGCTAACACTCTCTAATCAACTTAATGTATGCTTATATATGTATCTACAAAGATAGAAAGAAAGTTGTAATTCATCTAGATGCATTAATTTTTCTTCTTTAGTGAGTGTGCATACTTGACGACTATTTCAATATACCCTCTGCTAGAGCATAAAAATGAACTGAACGCGTCACGGAAAACTCGTTAATGCAGGCGAAGATTTCACTTGGAGGTCGGTCTGGCAGTGCCAGGCCAGACCCACCTAAGTCCCAGGCATTTTAATCAGCGTGTCGCATAATTACCGGATGCTGTTGAACGACGCTGTCGGGACTGGGACCGGGACCGGGACCGGGACCGGGACTGGGACCGGGAGCCAACATGCTCATGCCAAGCGTAGAAAGACAGAGAGAGAGACAGGGAGAAAGAGCATAAAATAGTGAAGCGAGAGAGTGCCAGCGTAAGGCAGATGAGTGACAGTGTGTGGGGTGCAGAGAGAGAGAGAGAGACAGAGGGGATAGGGGGTGTAGGATACCGGAGAGAGATATTCAAAATCATAACAAAAATGATGGATGAATTGTCGCGCTGCTTGACTCCAATAAAAATAACTGTAAATGCCGCTAGGCAGCTGTAGATTTCTAGGGGGAGATCAGCAGCAGCCAAATTAAAATTATGTTGCACACACAAAAAGGAAAGAAATGTTATATATACATATATGATTATTTTTTTTTTTAATTCTAGTTATCTGCGCGAACGGGGAGGCTGCAGTGAAAGTTGCCGCGTCTGTCTGAATTCGAAGTATTGAAAATATTAATAGAACAAACTTGTTTTGACGGAAATGCACTTTACTTTATTTATCATAGTCCGGCAGCTGCTGCGCATTCAGTTTTGGGATGAATGAAGCAGCATGTGGAGAGGGTGCAGCAGCGGCAGCGGCAGCTCCTATGTCGATGCTTCTGATTCTGCTGATTCTGATGATCATGACGCTGCCTGCATGTGTGTGCGTGTGTGTGTGTATGTGAGCAAGTGTAAATGTGTGCGTTTCTCTTCGTGCTCGTATATTTATGCAGATAGATGGCCGGAAAAGATAAAGTATCGGCGCAGTTTCAGCTAGAAGTGCAAATATGTATCCAAATACACATATACTTACATATGTATGTATATCTCACACATACATTTCTGTATGCATACATATACATTTGTATAGATGTGGGTATACCTACCACTCCCTTCTCTCCCTCCTCTATGTATGAGTCGCTGGAGCTTGCCTCTGACCATTACGCTAGACATTTTGCTGGATTCGTAATATTCACAGAAAGCGCCTGGATAATATACTCCAGCAAGGTGGAAACCTAGATCCTATTGTTGCTAAGGAACTTGGGAACTTAATAAGACTTTCTACTAGTATAATATAATATGTTAAATGTTATTTCGAATCAAAATCAGTTTAGTTTTTAATCATCAAAAGACCCTTTTAAACAGTTGAATAACTGCTTGGGATCGAATATAAATGTTTCTATTTTGGGTGCCCGCAAATTTGGATTGCTTTGGAGTATTACGTCAATGTGCACGGGTTTCGCTGTTTTTGATTGTCAGATGGCTTTGTTAGACACTTGACATCATCAGGAACAATGCTCATCAGTTGCCACCTCATCCCCCCCTCACCATCACCCCAATTGCCCCTCGATGCTTGTCAAGGTTTATTACAATGTAACCACAGAAAAGCTTTTGGCTTCAAGCGGCTGTCATGAGTTATTAGAAACGCAAAAGTGCTTAAAGCAACAACAACAACAACAACAACAACAACAGTCAAGTTGTTTATGTTGCACATGTTGTTGTTGTTGTTGTTGTTGCTGTCGAGCATGGCCCATAGCCAAAGTTCAAGTAAGGTTGAAACCATTTGTCGGATTAAATACGCGCCGCGGTAATTATGTGCTTCGAGCTGAAGCAACAGCAACCGCAATATACTCGCAGCAACATAGACAACAAGGCAAACAAACCGACAAGATCCGACCCGACCTCCGCCCATGCCCAAACCCATCTCCAGCTCCAGCTCCAGCCGAAACAAGTTTCCAGTTTGAAAATTGAACAACGCCAGCGATAAGGCAACCGCACAAAGTGTCAAATGAATTTGTCGCACTCGGACTCGGGACATGGACAACAACAACAACACCAAGAGCAACAACAACATCAGAGCCAACATGACAATAAAAACAAATTTAACTGCCGAAATGACGAACCAACAACAACAACGAGACAATCAAACAATCACGTGGTAACTCACAAAACTCAACCCCAACCCCCCAATATATATACACACACACTCACACACCTGTACACCTGCGTACAGGTGCTTCCGTTGCAGGACGGATGTGCGTATTTGTTGAATTTCGTTTACACCTGTTGCAGCGACACGGAAAGCACATCAAAGCGAGCTGGCGAAAAACACGCACGAGCCACGACGGGCAACGCATACAAAACCGCAGACGACTTCCGCTGCACGGGCCCAGGCCCAGGCGCAGGATCAATCAGAGCCTACAGAGGAGTCTGGGAGACCTGTTTCTTGCCAATGCAGCCAGGCGAAGTGAGTTGGCGTTTTTATACCCTGTTAAATGGTTAGCCAATGGGGCATAATGGCTTAACGTGTGTGTATGTAACGACTAGCTGAGTGTCATCAGCTATATCTGTTAATATATGAAACTGACACTAGATCTACAGACTTAAATAGAAAATATAATTTCTTGTCTCACTTTTCTCTTTTCCTTTTACTGCCCTCAATCACCATTATATCTTTAAATATAGCTTTTAAAGCAAGGTTTATTAAGCTAACTCGGAGATTATGTGAGCTATGCTCCCTTGCATATCGCTCTCTATCTCTCTTTATATAGACCTTAATTACAGATCCTTTATTATAAATAATTCACTTATCGATTATCTGCCTCCGTTCTTACTAAAAGACTGTACAAGATCTCATTCTACACACATATATGTGCTATATTTAAGATCTGAATAAGCACCTAAGTTACTCAAGAAAGCATTCCCAGTTAGTATAGTTTGATAGATGAAAGATTGAACGTTTATAACAACAGCTTGACTTTGGGCGCAGGGTATATGCTAGTCGGGCACTGCCGACTAGAGCACTCTCGTTTTTTGTTGTTCTTTTCGCCGGATAAGATCGGATGACGATCACACGGAGCTCAGACGCAATCTGGTTGCTGTTGATATGCGTATGCGAATTCATAATGATTTCATTGATCTGTCATTCAGGAGCTTCCAGCATGACGGCAAAGCTCTTTAATATGCATATGTCTGCGTGTGTGTGTGTTGTATATATGTGCGCCTGGGTGTGTGTGTGTGTGTGTGTCACTGATAACGCTTCCCGGCTCAAGCTCATTAGAGCAGCTCGCTTCAAAGGCCAATCTCTGTGGAGATACACCTTCCAACAGCAGACACTGAGGAGCGTCCGAAGCTCAAATAGCGGTAATTTTGTTGCAAGCGCATGCGTCGATATCAACTGAGGCATGCCACGCAAGATGCTATCAAACTAATGCGTATAACTTGTCGGAAATGATCAAAAGATGAATGATAGCCGCCTCGATAACGGATATGCAGCGACATATCTAGAAAATATACAATATCTAAGCTAATTGCATGGGCTCAGATGCGATGCTGCCAATTTCTATGAAAGATACAAGCTGCAAGCTATCTATTGAAATAGTACAGAAAGTTGATTGATTATGTTAAATTTATTATGTTATGTTACGTTATGTTAAATTATGTTATATTATGCTATGTTATGTCAGGATATGTTAAGTTAAGTTATGCTAAACTGATTAGTAAGTCAGTTAGTCAAGAGCACAAACACAGTATATAATTCTTTTATCATATAAATATAACTTCTGAATACTTACTCTGTGCTAAGTCCTGCATTTTGGCTGACTTCCTCACATATCCTCTCTTCCTAACTTTTTGAACTACCGATTCCAATTGCCTTAGATTTGCAATAGGATTAAGGTCGAACAGTCCATAATATACATACACATATATAGAAACATATATATTAATGTGCATTGAGATATACTTGAGATTTATTTATTCTCTTAATCTTCTTGAGATTTATTTATTTTCTAAATATTCAAATTGTTTATATTTATATTCATGAATCTGCAGCTGAACTTATCTGTGTTTACTGCTGCAATTGGGCATTATTTACGGTTAGTATCTCAGCTTTTGGGTGCCGAATTTCAAAAGCTCTCAATTTACATACACACCCACACACACACATGCGAATAAAGAGGCGCATTTGCAGTTATTCGAACTGGCCCGTTCAATCCATTTACCATGGGAAGGCACTTGGCAACCGTTGCAGCAGCTCACTTTGTGCGTCTCTTATCAACTTCATTCATTAGAGCTGTCAATGTGTGCATGTGTGCATGTGTGCGTGTGCTTGGTTATTGAGAGAGCAGCAGGCGAGCCAATACAGTTACTCAAATGGCAATACTTGCATGCCATCTACTCGCTTCGTTAAATATAGCACACTTCAATAAAAAAAATGCTGTGCCAACGTTTCAGTTCGGTTTCCATTCATCAATATAAGAAAGCGACCCAAACTGTGTCAATCAGCGACAGCGACGGAGATAGGAGGCAGCGACAGCGACAGCGGCAGCGGCAGAGGCGCAGAGGCGAGGACAGCGATGAGGCAAAGACCAGTTTGAAGCGAATTGGCAGGTCTCGTGCGCTTATCAGACCCGTTCGCCATCTCAGTTTGTTTGTTGGGTGTGTAGTGTGCCGCAAAGTCGCCGCTGATTACAGTTAAATTTTGTGTTTTTTTTTGTTCTGCTCATTTTTTTTGCATAGGCAAAGGTGACCCGGCGAACTGTGGGGCTATCAGCGGCGACAAACATGCACGCACACGAACACACACACTCACACACAGACAGAGGCTCAAGTGAAGAGCGTTTGAAATTTGCGTTGGGTTGGTTTGACTGACCGCGCGAATTATGATTGAATAATGTGCCCACAACGAGGGTCGTAGCCGTAGTCGCTTGCCAGTCAATTATGCAAAACGGTTACTGCACTTTGCATTAATTAACAACAAGAACAGCAACAACAACAACAACAGCAAATGGAAATAACTAATAGACACAAGCTCTTTGCTCCGCTGTCATACAATTTGCACGTGTCCAACACGACGTGTCGTGCTTAGGCCTAAGCTCGGCTTGCAAGGCAAACAGCTGTTCAGAGAGCGAGAGAGTAAGAAGGAGAGAGAGAGCAAAGCAAAGCAAGGCAAGAAATTGCTGTTGTTGTTATTATTGCTGCTGTTGTTATTGTATTGTATGCTGCCTCCCTTCCAGTGTGAGTGAAATATTTTGCAGTTAAATTTAAATTGAATGTGTGTACGAATGTGTGTGTGTGTGTGTGTGCCCGCTTGTGTGCGTGTGCATTTATGTTTGTGTGCGCTTGCAACATTTTCAGTAATTTAAAAATAAGTGCGCCGACGAACAGCGGCCCCAAATAGCATACGCGAAATGCAGCAGCAGCGGCAGCGGCAGCAGCGACGTTGCCACTGGATTGGCCCATCCATGCCATGTGATGCGTGTGCAGCATAATCGAGTGAGAGAGAAATGGCCTGGGGCTGCCACAGCGGCAGCGGCTGCGGCTGGAGCAGCAGCAGCAGGCGGGTCTCCGGTCGGTCCGTGTGCGCGAGATAAACAAACTGCCAGTTCACTATCAATCAAATACCGGAAACAGCTGCTTTAGTTTTATTTTGCCATAGCCATTTGGCACAGCAACACACACACACACGCAGACACGCACAAGCACAAACATACACACACACACATAGGCAGACAGACAGCAGCGATTTAGGCGACGGCTGCATCGTCGTCGTCCACGTCATCGTTCATTTCAACGCGGCAAACGCACACACACACACGCACGCACACGCACATGCACACACACACACACACACATATATATATACTTGCATGCAAATGAAAATAGAGTCTTGGTTAATATTTAGTATTATATGATTTTTTTTTATTTTGTAGTTTTTAACGGAACATACATTCTAAAAACATTACATAAAGTTCTGCCAGCATCATCATCGTCGGCGTCGGGGAGGGGGCGGGGGGTCGACACACACCCTCAAGCCCCGACGCTTCATCATTCACCAAACGGACTACTTCAGTTTATTTAATTATAGTAAAATGTACAAATAAAATAAATATTCATTATATGTATAGCTCGTATGTATGTATGTATGTATGTATCTATGTATGTATGTATGTATGTATAGTGCCTTAAATGTTAATCGTTTACTCAATATTCTCTCCAATCAGCTTTCTCTTCGCTGCTTCCTTTTCTTCCACTACTTATACTCTCTTCTTCACAATCTTAAGGGAGGAGTTTTAGCTCATTTAACAGTTAGGTTTTAAGCATAGTTTTTGTTTTTGTTTGTTTTGTGTATTACTCGGCTATTAGCTTACATTTAACATATACATTTATAACATACGGTAAATTGTTTACATATTTTTTTCGTATATTTTTCAATATTAATTTGTTTTTTTGTTTTTTGTAAATTTTGTCGCTTTTTGCTAATCGGTTTTTGGAGCTCCATTTTTCACATTCTCTTTCATTTTCTCTAGCTTTGCATATATAAAATTCTTGTTGTATTTTGCTTAAGATTTTGTTTGGCTTTGTTTAATTGTTTATAATTTAATTAGTTTTTTTTTGTATGTTTTTTTTTTGGAATTTTCTTGCATTTGTTTATAATAATTTGCTGCTTGCTTTTTTTGCTCGAGGAATTGTGCGCACAATTAGTTCAGTTTTTTTCTTTTTACAATAAAAAAAATATTATAACATTTACAATTTTCATATAAAATACATTATTAAGAAATTAATTTTTCGTATCTGTTTTTTTTTTTAGTATTTATTATAAAATTATCAGTATTTTTTTTCTTGTTGTTGTTTGTTTTTTTTGCTTATTTTCCTGTAGTAAAGTAAACTTTTTTATGGCCAACTGACTTTAGATTTCACACACACACACACGCACACACACAAACACCCACACACGCACACACACACACACACACACACGCACGCACACATAAGCACATTTAGATACATCTTTAGCTGGATTTAAATACCAAAATGTATTTTATTTATTTATTTTTCTTCTCTTTTCTTTTTTGATACATAATTTTAGCCATTAAATTCGTAACGCTTTTGCGCTGCTTCTTCTTCCTTTTGCTGCTACTATATAGATCGTATATAGACATAAAAATGTGCATAATTTTGAATACTCTCTATTTTGTTTTGTTTTTGCATTAGCTACAACATCAAAATGGACTTTTATCTTCAAAATGTGTCTTGCGTAAAGATATATGTGTATATATCTATGTGTTTATGTATGTGTGTATGTATGCATGTATGTATGTGTGTAAATGTATATAAATGTATGTATGTTTTCAGTGCATATATATGTATGTATGTATGTATGTATGTCTGTATGCATGTATGTTTTCATTGTATATATATGTATGTGTGTATGCATGTATGTGTGTATGTATGTATGTGTGTATGTATGTATGTTTTCATTGGGTTTTCGCGCGTATATATATATATATATATATTCGTCTAAAAGTTGACTTTCGCTTGTTTCCGGCTGCGTTTACTTTACAGACTGTTTTCATTGGAGTTCTCGAAATATCATTGGAATTGTTGAGAAAAAACAAAAACAACCTCGCCAAAAAATTAATAATGCAAAATATATTTAAATAAACAGAAGAAGAAAAAAAAACATTGTTTAAAAACACATTTGAAATGAATGCGTTGTCGCTCGTTTTAGTTTTAGTTTCAGTTTTAGTTTCAGTTTTAGTTTCAGTTTTAGTTTTAGTTTTTGTTTAAATTAAGCGAACATTATTTTTTAAATAACATTTCTAATAATTAATAATTATCTGTTTGCAGTCTTTGGTTATTTATTTTTTCTTTTCTTTTTTCCTTTTTCTTTTTTTCTCTCTTTAAATCATACATTAAACATTTTTTCATACAATTTATATTTGTATTTATATATATATATATATATATATATAACTGTATATATATATCTGTATATATATAGGCGTATATCTTTAAGTCATAGATTTAATATTTGTATATATAGGCGTATGTATATATATAGATTTCGAAGCTCCCCGCTCTCCGTCCCGCCCTTATTTAAGCTTGCGTCGTGTGTCGCGTTTTTTACGCGCGGCAAAAAACGCGCACAAAACGCGCGCCTCCCGCTCGTTCTGCGCCCGTGCTTTAGTAGTCCGGACTGGAGTCGAGCAGCCGCTTCTCCGGCGTCAGATCGCCCTTGCGCAATATCCGGCTGGCCGCGCTGCAGCCATGCTCGAATCCCTTGCCATTCGCCTGAACCCCTCCGTTTTGCGATCCATTCAAGACGCCGCCGATGCCGCCGCCGTTGGGGCTGCCGCCGCCGCCGCCGAGTGGCACAATGGGCATCATGCTGCTGGTGGAGCCGATGCCGCCGTTGCCGGAGCTGCAGTTGTTGCCATTGTTGTTGCCCTGGCAGCGGCAGCCGCGGCCCGCGAACCGTGCGTAGCACTTCTCGCAGAGCTTGATGCAGCCGCGCATGGGCCAATAGCACCAGAGGCAGGGCAGCACAATGGAGAGGGCGCCCAGCCAGCCCCAGCGCTGGGTGCGCTTGTAGGGGCCGCAGGAGCAGGGATTATCGACGCAGGGTGTGCCGGTGCCATCGTCGCAGTCCATGTCGTTGTCCCGGGCGCAATGGTAGAACAGCGCCTTGGCGCAGCACAGGCACGAGGCGTAGTCGATGATGGACTCGGCGCTGCACAGGCACGTCTTGTTGCACACCCAGGTCTGGGGCAGCGGGCGCGGGCTCTGGCACTGCTCGCAGCGGCACATGCCGCAACGTGGACAGACAATCGGATTCAACAGCGACGGATCTCCGCCCATCACAATGGCCGCGCCCAGCTGGCCACCGCCGCCCGGCTGCTGATGATGATGCTGCTGCTGCTGCTGCTGGAGCAGCTCCTCCAGGGCGTGCATGTGTTCCTTGCCGGAGGCGGGCTGCTTGGTGATCGGCTGCGTCAATGGCTGGGCTGTGGCTGCCGCCGCAAAGCCCAGACCCAGGACGCCGCGTGGCGCCGGCGGCGGCGGACCAAACTTGGAGGCGGGTGTTGCTTTGGTGTGGCCATTTAACTGATGCGGTTGCTGCTGCTGCTGCTGCTGTGGATGATGCTGCGCGGGAGTGTGGTGCAAATGCGAATGTAATAAGCCGTCGGTGCCATCGATGCCTGCCGCTGTCGCTGTCGCTGCCGCTGCTGACGCTGACGTCGACGTGGCCACCGTCGCCAGTCGATTGATGTGATGGGCATGTTGTGCGTGGATTGCTCCTCCGGGCGCCAGATGCATCTGTTGGTGCTGCCGCTGGGGCAGCAGCAGCAGATGATGCGTCGTTGTCTGGCCATTGTCCTGCTGCCCGGCCGGATGCTGGCTGCGCGTCGCATGCTGCAGCGGCGTGTCCACATACTCATTGGTGAGCCTTTCGGATTCGGGTCGCGGTTGCGCCAGCGTGACGGGGGAGGCGGGCGGCTGACCCGTTGACAACAGTGCCGACACGGGCTCAGCGCTTTGGAAATGACTAAGGAAGTTGTTGTTGCTGTTGCTGTTGCTGCTACCGACGGGTGTCAGCAGGGGCGGGGGCGGACGGCGACGCGTAAAGCTGGAGGTGGAACCAGCGCTGCTGTTCGCCGTGGCCGTCGAGGAGGAGGCGTTGCTGCTGTTGCGGCTGAGGCTGCTCGGCCGCTGCGGCAGAAACGTCAGATGATGTATCTGATAGTCGTCGAAGTCCGCCGTTGTGGGTATAATAGATATAGTGTTGTTGTTGTTGCTGGTTGTTGTTGCTGTTGTTGCAAGTGTTGCAGTGTTTGTGCTAATACTCGGATTGTTGCTGTTGTTGTTGCTGCTGCTGTTGCTGCTGCTGCTGCTGCTGCTGCTGTTGTTGCCACCTAACGCTGTTGGCTCCGGCGCCCTTGGTCGATGCACGCGCGGTAGCAGCTTTGGGGGCCGGGGTGGCGCCAAGGGATCGCCGCCATTTCTGCGATCCATGAAGTGCTTCAAAAGCCAATTCCAAACACCAGCCTTGCTGCAGTCTGCACTGCACTCGGGCTACGGCTACGGATGCGCACGGCTTTCAATGATCAGCCCCTCAATAGTTCCCTCGGTAGTTGCTGTGCCCGAAATCGTTGCGATTTGCCTTCATCCTAGCGCACGTGCTGCTCCGACAATTTGCCAAGCACAGCGGCGATTGCTTTCTGCAAAAAACCGAAAAGAAAACAATTATAAATATAAATGAAATTAATTTTCAATTTGATTTTCTTGCAACTAACTGCAGCTGCCTTCGAATGGCACGTTCATATTCTCATTTGGATTCTTTGAAAGTTTCCAAATTGAAGGCCACGCCCCTCTTCCCCCCCTGCATTATGGCACGATTCGGTTTGTTTTTGTATTTTTGATTTGTTTTTAGTCTGCTTATTTAGTTTAAATATAAAACTTTTCTTGTTTATAATTAATTTCTGGCTGTGCCATAAAAAACAGCTAAAAACAACAACAACTTGGCTTTGGTCAGCTCAACGTCCAAGAAAAAGGTCAAAATCTTTGGCGTGACTTTTGTGTAAACAATGCAAAGCTTTTTATGCCCTGTTGCCAAGGCATCCAAACAATTGGGTATGCTTACACTAGTCAAAAGTGTATAAGACTTACGAATAGTTAAAGAACATTCAAGACCAGAAAGCAAAAAGTCGACAGTTCAAACTCAGCAGTAACTAAAGAAGATGCTCAAGTGTATGAATTTGTATCTTAACATCAATTACAGTCAATAAATTGTATATAAAATTATATAAGCCGAGAAATGAGAAGTCGCCGGTTCAAGCTCAGAAGCAATTTGAAACATATTCAGAAGAAGCAAGAAGTCGCCAGCTCAAAAACAGCAGAAATTTAAAATAAATATAGACACGCATGAATTTGTATCTTAACCTCAAATTAAGATTAGAAACTTTGTTTCACAACTAAAAACCAAGAAGCGAGAAGCTGGTTCAAACCCATCATAAATTAGAAGGGATTACTTAATAAGCACTTTTATCTTAGATTGGGACTAATTGTTGAGCCAAAATGCGAGAACTCGGCGGTTCAAACCCAGCAGAAATTTAAACATATTTAGAAGTGTACAAATTTGTATCTTAACCTCAATGATGGATGATACACTTTGTTTAACAATCAAAAACCCAGAGAGGCGGGAAGTCGCTGGTTCAAACCCAGCAAAAACACTCAGAATCTTAGGAAAGCAATTAGTTTACTGCAGGGTAGCTCGCAATGGAGCACTCTTTGCAGCTGGCCCCCTTTTGTTCTGTTTATTTAGAGTTTGTTTTATTTTTTCTTCTTCTTCTTCTTGCAAATGTCTCGAACTGGCACTAAACATTAAAATTCACTTGAATTCTCCGCGTGGACACATGATATTTTCAAGATTAAAGCTTGTGTCGGACTCCCCAAAATGTGAGTTTAGCTAATTTGACTGGGTTTGGATTTTGTTGTTGTTGTTTTTGTTGCTGTTGTTGTTGTTGTTTGTTTTATTAAAGGGAATCATGTTTAATGGGAATTCCGCAGAAGTGCGCTAGGCCTTTGCTTAGCTATGTTTTTTTTGTTGGGATTACGAATTGGGCTTTCGGACTTCTCACTTAATCCCATAGAGAAGATTTTGCAGTCCAAGAGTTGGTTGGCTTCACTTCAAATTTGTTATTTCATTTACATTTGTTGTTGTTGTTGTTGTTGTTGTTGTTATTGTTGTTGTTTCTATGTTTTAATCACCTTTGAGCATTTGAACCGCATAACCTTGATTATCTTTTAATAGCTCCGCCCGCGGTTCGTAAAAATTTCAAATAAAAGTAATTCTCGGCGCATTATCGCTTTACCCATTTTAATTGCTTTCTATTATTAATAAAATGTACATGGAAATTAGAAAAGGCAGCCATGCAAAATTGTCTAGAAGTGGGAATTGAATTGGTTCGTTGCTGCGAGCGATCACTGTACTTTGACTATGGCCAATTAATGCGATTCTGAAGGCGATTAAAGACCAAATATACACATGGCCATTATTAAATGCGTGGCACGAGTCGCAAATAGGTAAATACAGGAAATTAATAAAGCCCAAGATGCTCCATATAAAATATGCATATATACATATATGTACATGTGTGTGTGTGTGTGTGTGTGCGATAGCTAATGGCCAATAAAAAGCGTCAAGCATTTGTATTATTATGAGTATTTTGCAGCTTACAGAGCTGCTCGCCTCAAATGTGAACAACAACAAGAAGAAAGCCAGCAAAGTGGATCTTTATAGATTCACCTTTACACAAGTATACACACACACACACACACAGAGAGTATATGTGTGTGTGCGTGTGTGTGTTGGTGTAGAAATTAACACAAACGCCCACTTATTGACGTCATGTCCGGTACTCAAAAACAATTTTCGAGAATGACCACAATTGAGAAAAACAAAATCGAAATAAACAGCCAACAGATGAGGAATGGGCTTTCGGCCAGGCTAAGAGCGAGCCGGGGTGGGGGCAGCGGGGCGTCGCTGCTGAATTGCCAATAAGAAAAACTATAGGAAAATAAATACTCGACGGGTGTGCGTGTGTGTGTGTGTGTGTGTGTGTGTTTGCCAATCGTTTTGGCTCGGGCAAACGTGATTTGAAATTTTCCTTTTGATTTTCATTTCGCTTTTTAAAACAAAATTTCGATTGTCAGGGGGATTAACAAATGTTGTTGTTGTTGTTGTTGTTGTTGCCCAAATGATTGGCTAATTTATTAACATTAAACATTAAAAGGCGAATAAATATGAAATTAATTGATAAATACACGATTGAGGTGCAAAAGTTTCTTATTATTCGTATTTGGCCCAAATTTGAATACATAATTATTTGTTTATTTATTTATTTATTGCTTGGTTGTATTGCTTTAGCCACGCCCAAAGACAACAGCATAAAAAAGGCCACGCAGCGCAAAGATTTTCGATTTCATTCTTAAATTAATTGGCACAGCGCATTAATACAAACAAAAATGATTTTATACAAAAAATAATGCACGCAATTTATAAAGATTTTTCTAATTTTTAATTGCTTTCGAATATTGTTAAATTGTTACTGTTCATTTTGATTGTTGTTGTTGTATTTGAAACTTTGCCGCCAAGCAGCACGCTTTGACCTTGGTCAGAAGTGCTGAAAAAGTGCTGCCAATTTTTTATAAAGTACATCGCGCACTTATTTTTAACATTGCAGTCACTGTTAAAGCTGCTAGGGCTGCTGTTGCTGTTGTTGCTACTGTTATTGCTACTGCTGTTATTGCTGCTGCTGTTAATGCTGTTGCTGCTGTTATTGTTGTTGCTGCTGCTATTGTTGCTACTGTTATTGCAACTGCTGTTATTGCTTATGCTCTTGTAGTTGCTTTAATTGCTGCTGCTGCTGCTATTGTTAGTTCTGTTATTGGCACTGTTATTGCTACGGTTGCTGTTGTTGCCACTGTTATTGCTGCTGCTGTTCATTGAATGTCGCACAAAACGAAATTTGCCATTTGAATTTGAAACGTTTTCATTAATAAGTGAACTTGACGTTGCGGGCGCCACAGAACAAGTCACAAGTTGCCTTCGTTCGCAGTCGCAGTCGTTGTCAGCATCGGCGTTGGCGTCGTCGTCAGCGTTGTCGTCTTTCATTCAAACGATTCGACGGGTATTTTTTTTGTTGTGGCCATTGTATCTTTTTTTGTTTGTTGCTTGTTGTTTGTTGTTGTCGCTGCCTGTTGCAATTCAAATAGAATTATTTAAGGCAGACAACCTGCAACAACAACAACAACAACAACAACAACAACAACAACAATGCGCTGCGTTTTTATTTAAAAATAAACTCAGGCAAATCAAATGCAAACAGGTTTTATTATTATTATTCTTTATTTATTTATAATTCTGCTGCTGCTTTTTTTCTGTTTTTTGTTCTCAACTTGTTGTTGTTGTTATTTTTGCCGTTCTGGTTTTAAAGCCGGGGCCACTTTTGAGGGCCGTGCCTCGTGGGCGGCGTTGACATTGGAGCTGCAGCTGAGCATGGTCGCGGGTCGAGGGAGGGGCAGGGGGCAGGTGGGACCAGAGGGGTGGTGGGTCGCGCCCCACTGTCATTTATATGCATTCAATTGAACGCTTAAGAAATGTCAGCATGACCCAATTATCATAAAAATAAAAATAAAAATAAAACAACAGCAACAACAACAGCAAGAAAACCTCGATAAAAGCCAATTTTATGAACTAGTCATAAACGTTAATACAAAACGCATTTAAGCCACGTAATTAATGGACATATTTAGCCAAATTAAATGTGGCAATAAAATGTGCAGGAAAGCCTGCGTAAATAAACAGCTTAAGATCTTAAATAGCTATTCGCATGTTGTCTGAATTCTTCTGATTACATTTACTGAAAGAGCCAGCCGATGATAATGCCAGTACAGTGAGCGCACGCTAACAGGAACTTAAGCAAATGAAGTGCACTCAAGAGATTGCACGCGATATATATCTTTATATATGATATGATAAGCTGTATAGATAGATAGGACTTATTTGGAGTTCGATTCGATTCGATTCGATATATTGTAGACGTTGCGTTTAGCGAGCGTTCACTGTATTGGGGCATCACGTGGTGCGGGGCGTTTAATTATTTCTGCTATTTTATTAATTTGGCAAAAATCGCTGAACTGCGGAAATTTACAATAATTTCTGAAACAGTCAGCAATGGCTCCCTCCATATAAATCGACATATATACAGACATATATACACATACATACATACATATATATATTAATATATAGTAACAATGTATGTGAACTATATTATTATAAATTTAAATCAGAGCTAGCATATTTAAGATTATTGGCTCGTGCGCTCTTATCATTATTATTATTATTCAAATATTATTATTCATTTATGCTTATATCATATTCGGGCGCTTCTAGGGCCCGAGACGGGAAGGGTGCGGCACTTTTTGCTGCTGCTGTGGAAATAAGTTTCTTTTTGAATGCATTTTGGCGCGACGCCTGCTAAAAATATGTGCGGATCTGCCTTAAGGGCGAGCAAGCGATACAGCTACAACTACAGCTACAGATACAGATACAGCTACAGCTGCAGATACAGATACAGATACAGACAAGCCAATGCAGTTGCAGTTGCAGATACAGATACAGCTGCGACAAATGAAAAACCTACACAGGAAACACTAATGACTGCAGGCAAAGAACTGCACAGTCCCGTGGCAGTAAATCGGTAACGGAAAAGACTTGGCAAAATGAAGGGTAAACACAAGAGTGCGCCAGACGGCAGTGAACGACTAGCAGATACCCTGAATGCAGCTGCAAGCTGAGCCGTTCAGCTTTCCTTTATATACAACCCTTTACCTCGAACTATGGGATATGAAATCTTCCATAACTCTGACATCTTTAGTGCTATCCTTATGAAACTTTCAGGGATTGTATATGCCATTCAAAAGTGTGTTCATATCAAAGCGCAAGGTGTTATCCTTAAGCAACAGTTATTTCACATGTGAGGGAGAAAGTTATGCAAAAAGTAAACGGTTATCAAGATGTGTGTGTCAAAAAAGAAGCTACATACCAAATTTGGTTTATAAAGTACTTAAAGTTCTCGAGATATACTCAAAAAACTAAGAACTAAAGCATTATTTATGAGTCTTAAGGTAAAGAAAGGAGTTGTTGAAAGGAGTTATTGGACATAGTCAGGCATAGTTTGTACTCTATGAAGTTGCTTAAAAACATTGGCACAAGAACACAAGATACCCTTCTTAACCATTTTCAACGGGCTTACAGGGCATCATAAAGGGAAACGGGGGAAATCAATCGGTATGCACAGCGGCTGGCACAACATAGCCGCAGCATCAGTCGCAGCACAGATCATTAAACTATTTAAATGCTGCGGGCTGCAGGGGGATCAGCAGAAGCAGCGGAGGGAGCAGCAGCAGCAGCAGGAAGCAGCGCGGGGCGCGCGGCGCTTTGGCGGCTGTGACAGACAGCTCAAGCCAGAGACTAAAAGAAGTAAAAACTAAAAACCAGACGCAAGTAGTCTAAAAGGCCATATGTTGTGGATGCTGCAGCAGCAGCAGCAGCAGCGGCAGCAGAGGCAGCAGCAGAGGCAGCAGAAGTCGCAGCAAAGGGCAGCTAATAGTTTTCAAAGCAAATGAGCAGCACATGTGGCAAACACAGGCACAGATACAGATACAACAGATACCAGATACAAACAGACACACGCGCACATGCTGACTGCTCACGCATCTATACACACACACACACATACATGTATATACACATTTATGGTGTATATACATATATGTATATATATCGGGTCTGCGTCTATGCTCTTGATAATGATGCTGATGATTATGTTGGCTGCTTTTTTTTTGTTGTTGTACATTTTTCTTTACTTTTATAGTAATCATTGAAGCTAACTGGCTGACTGAAGCTGAAAGAGACAGAGCGAGAGGGAGAGAGAGAGAGAGAGAGAGCGGGAGGGAGAGAGAGCGAGAGAACTGAGGATGAACGAACGCACAGCAAAAAGATCAAATCACCAACAAATGAGGCAACAACAAAAACAAACACAACAACAACAGCAACAACAAGAGCTCAACTATAAACCTGGCAGTTGCACTTGCACGACTGCGCAATACCCTGCTTAAAGTGTTAAGACAATTAAAACAAGTGAGCAGCTAAAACTGTGCCGCCAGCAACAATTGCTTTCAAACTGTATAAGATTGTGGCATATACAAATAAAGGCAGCAATGGGCGTGGTCAACATAGCTTTAGACCTTAATCTAGCTCCGCTCGAAAACCAATATGCTTCACTTGCAATTCGAGTGCAGGGTATCAAAACTGGAAACGATTCGACGGTTAGATTTGTTGTTATTGCTCTTCTTCTTCTTGCTGTTGTTGTTGTTGTTGCTGCTGCTGGCCGTGAGTAAGAAAGAAGCCCATAAACTACAGATGATCGACCTCAAGATTTTCTTGCACTGATTGTCGCTGAGGCGTAGGCTCTTACAATTTTCCTAGGCAGCTGTATCTATGTAGTGTGCGTGTGTGTGTGTCCGAGTGTGTGTGCTGCGTGTGTGTGAGCTGGTGTGTATCCGTGCTGCGTCAGCTGGTGCATGGACTATGATGCTAGGTAGTCTTCAGGTAGAATCTGTCCATGTGTGTGTGCGTGTGTGTGTGTGTTGTTATAATGACTAAAGTGAGTTACAGTTAAGTGGCAGCCAAAAAGGAAGCTGCAACAAATGCTGCTTGTTGTTGTTGTTGTTGTTGTTGTCGTTGTTGTTGTTGTTGCTGTTGTTGCAGTGCGTAAGTGCTGTTTCATTGTTGTTGCTGCACACCTTTTGACTGGCAACAACAACAAATTAATGCCGCCTTTGCCTCTACTTCTGCTGCTGCTGCTGCCCTTGCCGTATAAATAGACTTCTTCAACAGATGTTTTACAAAAAAAGAATTTCATTGAAAATTTGTAGACACAAAGGGGAAATTTCCCCGTGCAACATATGAGTGTGTATCCATGAAGCCAAAAGGATCTGCTCGCATCCGTCTGTTATTTCCCAGGACTTACTGGGAGATATGCCAAGATTTATGATTGCAGATATCTTGATTAAACCAGGCACAGGCGCATCTTATCTTTAGTCTATAAATGATATTTTGTGCATGAATAGAAAGCATTAGCTAAATGTATGTAACAGGCAGAAGGAATCATCCCCTACCCCAGAAAGTATACATATTCTTGATCAGCATCAATATATGTAGTTCTTTTTGCTATATATGAATAAGGCTTAGAAAATGTATATATGTATAATATCTATCCAATGTAGATTCCTACGTTGTGTAGATTTCCCTTTTATCGTTTGATAACTTTTGATTTATTTCATATTTTTATCAGGTAGTTCGCTCCGTGAATATTATTTAAAATTTATTTCATGCTCAAGCTCGTTTTCGGCTATTTTTACTTCTTCTTCTTTAGCGCAGCAACGCCCACAAATTGCGCGGGCCCGACCCCTCCAAAAGAAAGCAACAACAACAACAACAACAAAAGAGAGGGCAGAGCACTAATAGAGCCATCTAGCCGAGGCCTACGCACACACACACACGCACACACACACACACACACATTCAAATATTCTATATTCAATTTTGCGTGCGCTATTCAAAAATTCCGTTCACATCCTTACACGCGCAACGCCCACGCAGCGACGTAAGCAGCGGCAGCGGCAGCGACGTCGACTGCGCAGGCGACAGCTGCTTGCCTACACATACACACGCACATATCTGACAACGTGCTGAGCACACCGACACACACACACACCGACACTTTGCCAAAAAAAAAAAATACGCCAAATGAAAATAAGCGACATTCATGACATGCTGTTGATGACGTCAATGACACACACACACACAGGCACACACCCAGGCACACACACACACACACTCGTGCTGATAGGAACGCCAGCACGTCTGTCGTCTGCGTCTACCTATATACAGCATTTATTTCCCCAACTTAAAGAGCAGCAAATGTTACCAAAATAGCAGCAACAACAACAACAACAACAGCAACAACAACTACGGCAATTGAGAGCCAAAAGCGACCTTTCTTTTGAGCCCAAAGAGCGAGCAGGCAACCACCCAAAAATGAATAGCGCCCGACATCAACCTGACCCGCCTTAACTTGCCCTCAAGTACACACAAACACACACAGAGAGACAGGCACAGACACGCACAGCCCATTCACACACACACACACACACACACAGACAGGCACGCACACAAACACAAACAGCTGAGCGGGCAAAGTTTATCAAAGCATAGAAACAGGCGCGTGATTTGAGGGCACGCACACACAAACACACTCACACAGAGACACAGCAAAAGAAAGAGAGAGAGAGAGAGAGAGAGAGAGCGAGCGAGCGAGTGCGAGAGAGAGCGCGCAACACTTGACTGTCTGCGCTTAGCTATTTTTAGCCACATTTTGGCCAACAAAAACCGCACGCCCCCGTCACCGCCCCCCGTCCCCTCCTCTCCTCGTGCACCGTGCGTATCCGTATCTGGCAGCCACAAGAAAGAGGTGACTGACGCCTAAAGTGTCTGTCGCGCTGCGCATCTGTGAGATACAATTTGCCCAGGATAACAAACTGAAAACAGGGCTAACAGCAGCAGCAGCAGCAGCAGTAACAAAAGGCCGCGTGGGCTCGTCTCAAGCTGGTCGGATCACCCACGCAGTCTTGGGCGTGGCAGGATGGATGAGAGGGAATGCTTTACAAAGAGTTGCCTGTGGCACCTACAGGTGGCAAAGATTGCGCCCAGCCACACGGCTAGAGCTAAGTATTAACAACAAAAAAAAAAAACAAAAAGGGGGCGCCTGACAGCTTGGACGTCATCTTTGAGCGAAATTTTTGTTATTTTGTTTTTCGAACATTTCATTGACGACATTCGCTATGCCAAACGGATTTGTTTATGCAGATAAATGTGTATATATCTATATACACACGCACACACACACACGTCTAGATATGTGTCTATCGCATGTGCGCGTCTAATGAGCATTTTGTATGCGCTTCTCGACGTTTGCCATTTGGGTGGCCCAGTCGAGCAGCGGCTATGAAAAGAACTCAAACTGGGAGCCGCTCAAGCTTTGGGGCATGCAAAAACTAGCTAACGAAGGCGAGAGCCAGGCAAAAGGGGTCTAATGAGCCGGGGGCTGGCATCGGGCATGGGCTAATGAATGGCCTGCCATGGAAATGTTGTCTAATACAATTTATATAAACTATATAAATTATGTCACTTCGGTTGGCGCATACAAAAAGACGTTGGCAATGGCATTGCTTAGAATTTGGATTAAAGTAATCCCAATGCAAAACATATTTGCTTTTAAATGCTGTCATTAGCCTTAGCCAGTTAGTTATTAGGCATTGGCAGAAGCATTAGCCTAACACAATGAAATTATGTTTAACAAAATAGTTTCAAAAACTATTATCATTTAAGCAATCGCTCGCTTCTAATACAGAAACTTGTATTATGCATTGACAATTCATTAATTTTACATAGTATAATAAAAAGGTCTGATTGTTGAATCAATGCTCATTACAATTAAAGAAAATTCAATTCCTATGTTGATTATCATAAAAACCAGGTATAAAAATTAGATTTTTTAGAATTCTTGGTTCAGTAGAGAAATCTACATATCCTAATATGTATTATCTGCCAGCGAACCTATGAAACATGAAATTGGTCTAAGAGTTAAAAAAGAAATTACTTTTAGGCCCAGCTACAAATCGTAGATAACTCGGGCTACAACCTGTGCATTTATCTAAGCATATCTGAAAGCTGCCAAGATAATTAAAATAACAAAATTCTCGATTAACGCAAGATTTGTTTAAAATGAATTTCATTTGCCTTTGGCAAGCACGAGAAAGTCCCAAATCTACGTAAGTTCTACGAGCGTCAAAATGTTCAGATAGATGTCTTTTATAGCAAGTGTGCCCATTAATTGCATTAGCAGCATCATCAGCTACATCAGCATCATCTTCATTAGCATCATCAGCATCTTCAGCAGCATCAGCAGTATCATCATGAGTATCATCATCATCAGCAGCATCAAGTGTATCATCAGCATCAGCATCATCAGCATCATCTTCATCAGCATCATCATCAGCATCATAAGTATCATCATCAACATCAGCATCATCATCAACATCATCACAGCATCAACATCATCAGCATCAGCATCATCATCAGCATCATCATCATCTTCATCAGCATCATCGTCATTATCGTCATTCGTTGCACTGTCCTACACAGTTGCTGTTGTTGCTTTTGTTGCTGTTGTTGCTTTTGCTGCTTGGGGTTTATTTTTAAAAATAATAATTTTCAAAAATAACAATTTGGCGACGACAAAAATAATTAAAATCACATGTTTGCTTGCGGCATAAAATCTTTTCAGACTTTTTGCTTTTCCTCTCTTATGTATTTATTATTTTGCCTTTGTTTTATTTCCATTTTATTTTAAATACATTTTGTTGTTTTTTTTTTTCGTTGGGTTTCCTTCTGTGGCTTTTCTTGCGGGATTTCGCTTAGCGAAAGATTTTTCCTCTAAGCAAAGCAAAGTTCCGCCCGTGCGCTTGCATATTGATATATGCACGAATCTGGATAGATATATGTATATATATATATGGTATATAATACTACAAGTATTTCGAGTATTTAAATAATACTGCCTGGCTCTGTTGCCATTCAGATATTTGTGTTTAGTTGAATTGGGCTTGATTCAAATCTTTTTGTCTTGATTTAAGTGCACAATCTATCAAATAGTCAAAGATCTTTTCATGTTTAAGACTTTGACCTGAGTTAACCCATTAGGACCCCAAAAGGAAGTAAGATGGAAAGAAGAAGACGAAAGAAGAAGAACCTGTGAGGATGCGATGTGTTTGAACGAGAACGAGCAGCAAGAGCTAAGTCTACCCTAAACTAAGCAAATCTTGTATTCAATAAGGAAATCAAAGGATGCGCCAGCTGAGTTCAAAGTTCAATGCGAGCTAATGCATTGAGCATCCTTTAAGCATTTGAATGCCAACAACTTTTAAGCAAAGCACGTTCCAGCAAATCGAACTTAAAGTAAGCCACATAACAAGCTCATAAATCTTAAATTAATATAATTTGATGTGAAAGTATTCAATTAAGAATAATTCTATATACATAATGTATTGCCATATATATATATATATATATATATATGTATATGTATTATTTATCGTAATATGTAATTAAACATTTTTGTTGATTTGCCTTTGGCTTTTGCATTTGCGTCTGTGGCTTTTCGGTTTTCCCGGCCAACGATTTGCTATTGCCACGTTTTCTCGACTGCGTCATCAACGACATTGTAGATTTTGGCTCAAAGTGTTTGTCTAACACATTGAATACCTGCTGCTAGTTGTTCTTCTTCTTCTTCTTCTTGCTGTTGTTGTTATTTATTTGCTTAATCAAATTGAAGCACATAATTTATTTATTTATATACGCGAGAAGCGTTTGCTTTTAGACACGTTCATGAATGAATTTCGCCGCTTTCTGCATATTTTTGGCTATGACATAAATAGGTGTATATAACTGTAGTTGAGTGTGTGTGTGTGTGTGTATGTGTGTGTGTGTGTGTGTGTGTGTGAATATATTGAATTTAAATTTAATGCCAAGTGCGAATTTGATAAAAAACTATGCCATATCAGAATTCCATTGAAAAGCACGCACATTACACAGAGAGAGCTCTGCGAGGGTGTTAACAGTGGGTGGGGGCTTCCCCCTCGGCCGCCTGCTGGATCGTCAGCTATCTGAACGAAAACAAAAACATATCACAGATCGAAATCGAAATCGACTTCGTTTCCAAAATAACAAAAAAAAACAGTCACGAGCCAAAAGACCAACAAAAAGCAAAGAAGAAGAGAACGCTCGACAACTGAACGTATGTGGAACGCAGAGGCCATCGATCAAAATATAAACAACAACAACAACAACAACAACAGCAACAGCAGCAACAACAACAACAACAACAAGATGGGGGCAAAACAAAATGTTAACATGCCCCACAACGAACTTATCGGGCTGAAGAAAAAAAAAAGTTTGTACGCCTCTTTATTTATTTTTGGACTCTCGACTTAGACGGGCCGCAGCCCGTTGGCTAGGTTTTACTATTTGAATACCCAGCACTTGATGCTCAAGGGGTATATTGGTTTGATATTGTGGCCCATTGCCTAATATTTATATTCGTAGAAAGCGTGGTCAGACGCCAGCGCATACTTCTAGACTTGAATATAAGAGTATAACAGTTTTAAAGTCACATGCAAACACAGTTTGAGAGTTATTAACAAAATATACTTTCTTGAGTAACTTGGGTGTTAACAGTTCGATATTGATGAAATTCTCAGGGCATAAAGATGCCATTCGAATATGTGTAAATACCAAAGACCAAGGCTAAAGGGTAACTAAGGAGTTTCTTAGAGCATAATGTGTAGTAGGGTCGAAGTGGTAAAACATGTTGGAAGAAGTATAATATACTGCGAATCTGTCTAATAGAGCATGTTGCATAGGAATCTGTTAAAGAGTATGTGTCGAAGAAGTGTCATATTCTGATTATAGTAGAATATTTTGGATCTGTTATAGATTATGTGTCTAAGAAGTAAAATATTCTGGACCACATCATATAACACCCTCTGAGTAAAGCCCTTTCTAAGCATTTCCAATAGATTCAGGATAAGCCTGCTTTCCAGCTTTAAGCAACTCTTACAGCGTATTGTGCAGTCGTTCATTGCGAGCTACGTCTCCTGGGTCTTTATGGGGTTTTATTTTCGACAATTTGTCGTTCCCCCAGTTGCAGAGTTCTCAACCCCACTTCAGTAGTGCCGCGGCGAGCCGATAACTGCTGAGCTGATACTGGAAGCGCTTTGTCAGTAGAAAATGGAAAGTAAAAGCTGGACGAAAGTGCGCTTATCGAGGCGGATGCCGCGCACAAGAACTATCGATGACGAAATCGGCCCACAAATAGAACTCTTTTTATATGATATATATACATATATATATATATATATAACTATTCTTTTCTATTTTTTACTTTTGGCTAGGCATGTTTATGGGGCGTGCAGCCAGCGCTGGCACGTGATTTCTCCCGTTGACTTTTAGATTAGAGCCAACTTTCAAAGAGTTCTCGAGTGCTCGAGTGTTTGGGTGTTTCAGTGTTTGAGTGTGTGGGTTGCTTGGGTGTTCGAGTGCTCAGGTGTTCGGGGAACTGACAATGACGATGGGCGAGAAACTGATTAGACAACTGGCAGATTTAGTGAATGGGCAAGTTCGTAATCGGCGGGCCTTATCAGCGGGGCAACAATGAAGCGCGAGACAAACGCATCCAGGCCGATCACATCCGATCGATCAGACACACACACACACACACACACACACATATATATATATATATATAGAACTATGTACAACTATTGAACAA
Source organism: Drosophila kanekoi (assembly GCA_037075305.1). Taxonomy (NCBI): domain Eukaryota; kingdom Metazoa; phylum Arthropoda; class Insecta; order Diptera; family Drosophilidae; genus Drosophila; species Drosophila kanekoi. Next base: position 8,505,996 of record JBAMCE010000141.1, read on the forward strand.
ACTGTTTTCGTTTTTTACACAATTCTAATCTTTATTGTGATGTGTTGCCGCATTATCTGGCTGGCAGATCGGTAAATAGCCGCGCGACGAGACAAACAAACAACTGCAAAGTCTGTTAAACATATTTCTGTTCGCCTGATACCCTTTCGCAGTAAATAACTAATTTGTCGGGCAATATGTAACACGGCGTTTGCAAAAGAAAGCCAAATCTATTTTGTAGCATTTTTGATGAGAAAGTATTCAATGTAAACTTTTCTCTTTACAAATATACGAAGTTTTTCTTATGATAATAATTTATCTCTAACTCAGAATATGTTGCAGCTGAGCTTGTTTCAAGCTTTAAAATGCATATTTAACATTTCCTTTTCGCATTTTGTTGTTGTTTAACTGTTAATTGTTGCTACATTTGATAAAATAACAAAAAGAAAAGCTAACTAATAGATTTATCTCCTACTAAGACATTAGATTAGCCTTAGAGCAAGATCGCATATCTATATTATACTTGATAACAAGAAAAAGTAACTATTTTTAAGCACTTTTCTTCTTCTTTTAAACAAAATACTTTTCGATTCGAGACAGTTTGGCTGTCTTTAAGCTAATTTGGCCTTGTTTTAAGTTCGTTTTGGATTAGCTTTAAGAGCTTTTCAGAGTTCATTTGAACTTTTACATTCAATATTAAGTACGAAAGAGACTTAAATTAAGCACAATAATAACTTTAAATTGAATGAACTTGGTTTAAGAGCCCGTTTAAGACGAAATGGACTTAAATCACTTGTGAAAATTGCTAGAACTTGATTCAAGATTTTAATTGAAGCTTTACATGCAAACATATCTTAAACTTGGAACTTGATTTCAGACTTTATTTGAACAAGTATGAAATTGACTTAAATCAAGCACAACAGACGAACCGATTGCAGAGCATTGAATGCTTGAATCAATCCCAGCTTGTTCTCAAACTAATCCATATATAAAATTCATATATATTCAAATACTATAATATTACCCGAAGAGGAAATCGTCAAGAAATTACATTTTATAGTCACATATTAACTAGAAAATTAACTCATATATAAATAATATTGATTAATAATACGAAACTTGAATTTCCGGCAAAAATGTTGCGACAATCTCTCGAAAAAACACAAAACACACACACACAGAAAGTGTAAACATTTCCTACATAAATTATTAGCTTGTTTGATTAAAGCTCAAAATAATCCTTCCTGTTGTTGTTTACCAGAAACTACTATGCTATAAAACATATATACACGTGTGTGTGTGTGCATTTGTTTATAGACATAAACGAACATTTGCATTTGTCACGACCCTGCCACAACGTCAGCCGTGGAAATTGTTAATTGTGCATTTCCTGATATCTGAGATACATATGTATAATGCGCGAAGGCTGAACAATTCGATTGATTGAGAGATTCCAGATACTATTCGATCTGGTTTTTGGGGTCAACTTACGTTGATTTTCAAAAGCAATCCGTTAAAATCCAATATGAATGTATAATCCGTTCGATCTGACTCCGAATATATATATAGATATATCCAGTTAAAGCTGCGTGCTCGTTTGTATACTCGTATAATCCAAAGTTGGGGCGTTTCGGGCACTCGGATTTGACTTGATTTTGTTGGCCTTTATTTCGACTACTCGCGATCGCGGCATATAATACATACGCGTGTGTATGTGTGTGTGTTTGTATGTATATATATATATATATTTGTGTGTGCGTGTGTGTATATACAAATAGACGGGCGTAGCTTTGCTTTGCTGCTTGCGTTATTTATTTAGCATTTATGTACATATTAAAAACGATTTTTTTATTCGCTTTGCTGGTTTTTTTTCGCATTTCATTCACAAAAGTAAATTTAATTAACACAAAACGCGACGTTGACAGCAACGGCGACTGCGACTGTGACTGCGACGGAAACGGCGACGCTGGCAGCACAGGCGACTGTTACAGGTTTGCGTGCCAAAAATATAATAATAATAATAAATGAACGTTTGCGACGGCAGCAGCGACGGCGACGGCGACGACGGCGACAGCGACGACGGTAACGGTGATGGTGACGGCGACGTTTACGTTGACGTTGACAGCGACTGCGGCTCACACACACACATGTACACTGGCACGCACACACACATGCTCACACGGACAAACACTTAGACGGGGGCCACGTCGACGTCTGCAGCTGTGTGAGTGTCGCTTTGCAGCTGTATTTGTGCGCTACGACAACACACTACAGTAAAAAAATATTTTTATGCAATTTTATATAGACAAATTTCGTGTGTCGTTGTTGTTGCTGCTGTTGTAGCTGTTGTTGCTGTTGTTGTTGTTGTTGCTGCTGCTGTTGTTGTGCTTGTTGGTGTTGTTGTAGCTGCTGCTTTTGCTGTTGTTTTATTTTTCGCTTAACACGTTTTGTATTTGAATTGAAATTTTTTTTGTGTTTTTTTTCGCTAGATATTTTTGCCGTGCTCGTTGTTGTTGTTGTTGTTGTTGCTGTTGTTGTTGGACTTTTAAATAGACGTCGATTTTCTTTGCGCAATTTACATTTTTATGCACATGATTTCCATTGGAAGTAATTTGTAATTCCAAAATAGATTTTCGATTGCGTTTGCAATTCATTTATTAAATACAAACAACATTTGAAAACTCACTATATTTAGCACAATATTTTCATATAAATTTGAACTTAATTATTGCTCTGGTTACTCTGGTCGTCGGTTCGTTATGTGCGATTTGAATTGTTGTTAAATTGTTTTAAGTGAATGTTTAATATGCCAGGCTAAAAAAAATTATACTCTTCGCGGCAGCCGCTCTGCTCAGCTCCGTTCACGTTGCACTGTGTACACGCTCAAAGTTTTTGAAGCGAAATGAATGCCGAGTTCCAAGCGACGTACTGGCAACCGTTTGCTTTTTTCAACGGCGAATACGTTTCATTCTGAAATTGTATGTGCGGCGAAAAGAGCGCGCTGAGAGCGCAGTTGTGTGAGTGCGGCGAGCACCCAGTCGAACCTGAGCGCATGCTAAAAGCAGTTCCGCTCACTACCTTTTCCAGTGCTAATAGCAGTACGTGGGTAGAAACAACATATTTTGACAAAATATATGTTTACATATAATTGTTGGTGTATTCTTTGTAAGAGTTGAATAATTTTCCTATTTATAATTATTAGTTAAGCCAACAATATTATTTATATATTATGTATATTCCAATATGTAATTGGAATTTTACTATTTAAATATTTCTTTATTTGTATATTTATGTTGCTTGATATCTTTTTATTGCTGTTCAAGCAAATGCACTCTTACACAAAACACGTTTCGCAAAATCCGACTGGTATAATTTGATATGGATACATATATACTTGTGTATGTGTGCCTCTGTGTGTATGTATGTATATGGCTGATCATTAACGAGAGCGCAAGCGAATTCGCTCTTTGACTCAATGAATTCGCTGCACTCACGCGGCTCGAGTGGCTACAAAACAATTTTGAACTACACAGCATTGTAAGGCGACAACACATGGTCGGCCTTTCTTAAGCCCCCCGCCAACAGCTAGCGCCCTTGTTCCACATGCCGCGACTACAGGCCTCAAAAGCGCACGAAGCCTATGCTATAAGCGACGACGGCAACGACGACGTCGACGGCGACGAATTTTCGTACTAAAAACCAACCGGACGTTGCCGCCACCGCCGTTGCCCGCTGCTCGTTGCCCGATGCCCGATGCCCGTCAGCGGCAACCGACGCCAACATAAGCTTTGGGGCTGTGCAGCTTTGTTGGTGTGCGTGCCGTATATGCGTGTTTGTGTGTGTGTGTGCCTGTTTGAGTGTTGGGGGCTTTGCTGTGTTGCTGTTGTTGTTTTTAAAAAAACGGAAATTGAAAATATGCCAACTTGTAGGCGCGCTCGCTCGCCGCGTTCATGTTGCCGTTGCCGTTGCCGTTGCTGATGACGGCTCGGCTTTACGGTGCGTGCTGGCCGAGGCGGGGTGAGGCGGTGCGTGGGGCTGTTCGTTGTGTGGACTTGCGACAAATTCATGGCAGTGTTTTTTTATTTTTATTTTTCATTCATTTAAATTTAAAAGCAAACAGCGCGCAAACAAGCTGTAGGAACAGCAGCCGCCACCCCCTGCGGTGCCCACACCCCCCTACTCAACACACACACACACTGTCGCTTAGGCGCTGCCTACGCGAAGAATTCACCACACGAGTGTGTTTCCAATTCAAAAACCAAAAACAAAATACAAGCACTCAAATCATATTTTCCCCACTGCTTCGATTTTGAGTGCTTTTCTGTTTTTGGTTTTTTAATGAATCTCAGCTAGTTGCATATTTTCACCAAATTTTTTGCGGTGGGCCATAAAAAATCAGCCTCAATGAGCGTTGCCGTGTGTCTGTTTCGCGTTGGCTGCCAATATGAATGAAAAATACGCACACAGCGAGGCGAAAGTAGCTACAAAACCGCGGCGATGTTGTTGCCGTTGTTGTTGTTGTTGTTGCTGGTTGTTGTCTATGCATGAATAGCTGCAGCTGCCAAGTGAGTGTGTGTGTGTGTGTGTATGTGAGTGTCTGTCTGTTTGAGTGTTTATCTGTGTGCGAGTAAGTATCTGTATCTGAATGTTGCATGAGGTAAGCATACGCTGCTGCTGCTGTTGTTGTTTTTGTTGTTGTTGTTAACGTGCCAGTGGTGTGAGTAGAAAAGTTAACAACAGGCGGGACCATTGTCTCAAAGCATTCACCTGTGCAAACAGTTCAAAGTGCTTGTTTAAATCATTTCAAATGCTGCTCAGTCGCATGAGGGGCTACGTTTTGGTATTTCAATACATCAATATGCATACCTTGAAACTATTCAATGCCTGTCAATAGCTGTAGCTATAAAAACAGCAAATGTCTGCAGAATTTGAACCAGTATTTTCTCGTTTGCTGGTTCAAAGCTGAACCAACTAAGCCACACAGCTGGCAATTTATTTCGTCATATAAAATACAATATATTTGGGGTAAAACAATGTCATTTAACTCATTTTCAAAAAGTGTGTCAAATCGAATTCGAAACTTCAACAAGATAACGCTCTCCAGTGTGAAAGATATTGAAAGGCAAACACATCAACGACTGGTTCAACGTTGTCTGGCTGTGGCTGGTCTCTGGTTGGGCTGCTGCTGTTGTTGTTGTTGCTGTTGAGGTTCGGCAGAGTTGCCGAGTGCTTCGCGCAGTCAGTGTCAAATGAAAAATACACGACTCTGCGGCGCGTTGGCAACTGTGCGCAGCGACTTTAAAATAAAATCTCAAAACCAGTAGCACTTTTCTTGGCTTCAACATAAAAAGTGCGCGGCAACAACAACGGCGGCAGCAGCAGCGACGTCGACAGCGACGGCGACGTGCGTTGAAAAACAACAACGCCAAAAGTTAAAGCGAGCGTGAAGAGTTGTTTGTTGTCTAATAAGCCAAGCCTCAAAATCGGGGGAGATAGCAGGCAAATCGGATCGACTATAGATAACAACAAAGATAGAAGAAAAAAAACGGACTAGCTTGGAACACAGACTATTGGGTGCCAAGGCACAGATTAGCATGAACTTTCCAGGGCAGAAGGAAGCGAATCACAAATATCTACACACACATAAATACATACATACATACGTATATACATACATATATATTTACTATATGGCATAGTATCAAAATGGCTTGCTAAATGTATGCATACATACATATTGGGTGTACATATGTATTTCTGTATGTAATACACACACAAACACACATACACACGAAACTTCCTCTCCAATGCCACAAAACTCAACTCGTTTCAGCGAGCGCAAATCGCAGTCCAGCGAAAGCGAATTCACAACGAGTCAAGCGAATTCAGTCGAGTCAAAGAGCGCCACACGGCGAATTCGTGCAGCTCGCTCACTCGCTCGCCAGAGTCGTTTTTATGAATGAAACCGTTTATAATGAATGGAGGCCTGCGCCGCCAGCAAAGCTGCTGCGCTGCCAGCGTCGCTGCCGTCGACGTGTGCGCTGGCAACGAAAAAAAACCAAAAAAATAATAATATAAATTTGTTGTTTTTTTTTCTTGCTCGCTTTTTGTATTATTAAAAATTGTTGTTGATGTTTTTCTTGGCTATTTTATTTAATGTTCTATATATGTACGTGTATTAATTGTGTTTTTTATTTTTTGTTGTTGCATCTGTGTAAATTGTTTACGCTTCTTTTTGGATAAATTGCACACACACACATACATATGCATATGTATATATATATATTTATTTTTTCTTAACTGCGACCAGTTTATTCGCGAACAATGGCCAATCTTTGACAGACTCGCCGTCGCCCTACATCAATCAGACAACAACAACAACAACGAACAGCAACAACAACAATAATCATTTTAAGAGCTACTTAGTACAACAAACATTAAAACTGGGTTTTATGCCAGTTCATATGGCATATACACAATATTTTTCTTCGTTTTTTTTGGGCATAATGAAACTGCGACAGTTTTGGTTAAAAACTTAGCCCACATCTGTTGTTCGATGTGGGCGTAACGCATGGTAGGCTGGCTATCTCGTATCTTTTAGCTATGCGACACACATACACACACATATATACATATATATACACAACTATACACAACATTCTAACCCACTCTAGACTCGCGACAACAAGTTCTTCGCGGGTTTTTCCACAACGATTTCTTTCGAATTGCCCAAATTGGCCAACAAAATATTAATAACAACAAATATGTTGATAAATTGACATAGCCGAGAAATGCAAATTGTTGTCAGCTGCAACTTTTATTGACAAATTATTTCGCCAGCTATTGGTGAAATATTTGATATTCGGCTTTATCAAAAAGTCTTCTTTACATATGGCTTGTATAGGGGAAGAAAAGCCTTTGGAAAAGAAGAAGAAGAAGTTATTTTGACAAGGAATATGTTCTTTTCATAAGGAAAAGTTTTTTGAGAGGAATATACTCAATAACAAAATTTATTCATGTGAAGCTAGACAAATTTTGTCGCTATAGCTCGTATACAAAAAGTACGACAGATATTTGCTTTATAAGATATAGAAAAGGTTTGGAACATAAATTATACATTTTTAAGCACTGTTCGTCAGTTAATAACCCACAATATGATACAAAGACCCATACACAGAGCAACTATCTCAAGAAATTGCAGTTTTTATCAACCGCAGACTTTTTGCACGCAATTTTCCAAGCAGCTTTATCCCGTTCGCAGCTTTAACTAGTTGAGAATTACAAGCGTCAAGCACTGAAATGAAGCAAAGCGCCCTCTATCAAGCAACCCAAGCAAGTTTTCAGCAATTTCCTATCGAATCGAACTGAAGGCAACAGATAAACATGTCCATAAACAGATTTGAAGAGTTCCCCGCAAGTTATATCGGCATATGCACTAAAATGTTTAAAAAATTACCCATTAAGAGAGAGAGAGAGGGGGGAGAGAGGCATAACAAATGCATATTTAAATTACAACCAAATTTGGACTCGGTCGTAGGTTCAAAATCTTTGCCAACTCAGCCAAAAATTGTTAAATGCGAGGCATTTCGGCTTTTGGACTCGCTTTCGATGTGGGCTTTTTTCTGCTTTGCATATAATCAACTTGGAAAGTGCCCGAAAACCGTCGGCGTTGGTGGGTCGCCCAGAAAGCCGAGCCACACACACACACACACACACACGCACACACACACACACACGCACACACACACGCACACACACACGCACACACACACACACACACACTCACGCACACACACACTCACTCACGCACACACACACAAACGTGAAAACCCATTTGAGTTTTCAATAATTTAGCTAAACAAATGTTAACAATGGCAACTGCGACTGCGACGGCGACTGCGATGGCAACAATCAAAACGCCAACCCGCTTCCGTCCAATTCAAAAATGTAAAAGCTCATAACGAAATATAATACAACGTTTTAAGGGGGTAATTCACCTAATGATGGTGCTTGCGATATCTATTTGAAAGCAGCGCTGAGTCCTAAACTCCCACATAAAAAACAAAAACACAATTTACAGAGACAAAAATTATGTTTAACCAAAAATACATAGATTAACCCAAAGGCAAGACAATGTGTCTAAAAGTGTCTTTGGTATTCCATTTTTGGGGGAAGGTATCCAAAAAATAAACTATTCTGGATATGTGTAGAGTCCAAATATAAGCTAAAAGTTAGACCCTTGGCATTTGTCGATTTGGGTCAAAATTTAGGTTTTCACACTTTTGATGCCAATCGATAGTACTTATCCTTACGAGTCCAAAATGGTATAAAATTCCAAAATCTGACAGTTTTTGGCCGAGATATTCCAAAAAATCATCAAAACGTTACAGCCCATTCGGGTTTTGGTCTACAACTTTTTTGAACCAACCGATTTTTAATTTGTTTGAATGCCAATTGATAGTAGGGCTCCGTACGAATTCAAAAAGGTATAACATTTAAAAATCAGAAGTTATTTACCCGAGATATTCAAAAAAAAATCATCAAAAAAGTTTCCATTTTTGAACGGACCCCGATTTTGACAAAAAACGTGATGTAACCCCTTGCCATTTTGGTCGATTTTGGTCAAAATTTAGATTTTCTTTTTTTGGATGCCAATCGATAGTACTGATACTTACGAGTCCAAAATGGTATAAAATTCCAAAATTGGACAATTTTTGGCCTAGATATTCCAAAAAATCGTCAAAGAAGGTGTACTTTACAAACCATTCGGATTTTGGTCTACAACTTTTTTGAACCAACCGATTTTTGATTTGTTTGAAGGGCAATTGATAGTAGGGCTCCGTACGAATTCAAAAAGGTATAACATTTAATAATCAGACGTTATTTACCCGAGATATTCAAAAAAAATCATCAAAAAAGTTTCCATTTTCGAACGGACCCCGATTTTGACAAAAAACGTGATGTAACCCCTTGCCATTTTGGTCGATTTTGGTCAAAATTTAGATGTTCTATTTTTGGATGCCAATCGATAGTACTGATACTTACGAGTCCAAAATGGTATAAAATTCCAAAATCGGACAATTTTTGGCCGAGATATTCCAAAAATTTATCAAATAAGGTGTACTTTACAAACCATTCGAATATTGGTATACAACTTTTTTGAACCAACCGATTTTTGATTTGTTTGAATGCCAATTGACAGTAGGGCTCCGTACGAATTCAAAAAGGTATAACATTTAAAAATCAGACGTTATTTACCCGAGATATTCAAAAAAAATCATCAAAAAAGTTTCCATTTTTGAACGGACCCCGATTTTGACAAAAAACGTGATGTAACCCCTTGCCATTTTGGTCGATTTTGGTCAAAATTTAGATGTTCTATTTTTGGATGCCAATCGATAGTACTGATACTTACGAGCCCAAAATGGTATAAAATTCTAAAATCTGATGTTTTTTGGGCGAGATATTCCAAAAAATCATCAAAAAAGGTTGACTTCACAATCGAATCGCTCTTTGAACCATAACTTTTGTAGATCCATCGATTTTCATAATGTTGGAATGCCAATTTATAGTAGGGATCCGTACGAATTAAAAATGGTATAACATTTCAAAATCGGACATTTTTTGGCCGAGATATTAAGAAAAAATGATCAAAAAAGTTTTGACTTTCGAGCCGACCCCGATTTAGACAAAAAACGTGATGTAACCCCTTGCCATTTTGTCGATTTGGGTCAAAATTTAGATGTTCTATCTTTGGATGCCAATCGATAGTACTGATACTTACGAGTCCAAAATGGTATAAAACTCCAAAATCGCACAGTTTTTGGGCGAGATATTCCAAAAAATCATCAAAAAAGTTTCCATTTTCGAACGGACCCCGATTTTGAAAAAAAAGTGCCATTTTGTCGATTTGGGTCAAAATTTAGATGTTCTATCTTTGGATGCCAATCGATAGTACTGATACTTACGAGTCCAAAATGGTATAAAATTCTAAAATCTGACGTTTTTTGGGCGAGATATTCCAAAAAATCACCAAATAAGGTTGACTTCCCAATCGAATCGCTCTTTGAACCATAACTCTTGTTAACCCATCGATATTCGAAATGTTGAAATGCCAATTGATAGTAGGGCTCCGAACGAATTCAAAAAGGTATAATATTTAAAAATCAGACGTTATTTACCCGAGATATTCAAAAAAAATCATCAAAAAAGTTTCCATTTTTTAACGGACCCCGATTTTGAAAAAAAACGTGATGTAACCCCTTGCCATTTTGGTCGATTTTGGTCAAAATTTAGATGTTCTATCTTTGGATGCCAATCGATAGTACTGATACTTACGAGTCCAAAATGGTATAAAATTCCAAAATTGGACAATTTTTGGCCGAGATATTTCAAAAATTTATCAAATAAGGTGTACTTTACAAACCATTCGAATATTGGTATACAACTTTTTTGAACCAACCGATTTTTGATTTGGTTGAATGCCAATTGATAGTAGGGCTCCGTACGAATTCAAAAAGGTATAACATTTAAAAATCAGACGTTATTTACCCGAGATATTCAAAAAAAATCATCAAAAAAGTTTCCATTTTTTAACGGACCCCGATTTTGACAAAAAACGTGATGTAACCCCTTGCCATTTTAGTCGATTTTGGTCAAAATTTAGGTTTTCACACTTTTGATGCCAATCGATAGTACTGATACTTACGAGTCCAAAATGGTATAAAATTCTAAAATCTGACCTTTTTTGGGCGAGATATTCCAAAAAATCACCAAAAAAGGTTGACTTCACAATCGAATCGCCCTTTGAACCATAACTTTTGTAGATCCATCGATTTTCATAATGTTGGAATGCCAACTTATAGTAGGGATCCTTACGAATTAAAAATGGTATAACATTTCAAAATCTGACAATTTTTGGCCGAGATATTAAGAAAAAATGATCAAAAAGTTTTGATTTTCGAGCCGAACCCGATTTTGACAAAAAACGTGATGTAACCCCTTGCCATTTTGGTCGATTTTGGTCGAAATTTAGATTTTCTATCTTTGGATGCCAATCGATAGTACTGATCCTTTCGAGTCCAAAAAGGTATAAAATTCCAAAATCTGACAATTTTTGGCCGAGATATTCCAAAAAAATCATCAAAAAAGTTTCCATTTTCGAACGGACCCCGATTTTGACAAAAAACGTGATGTAACCCCTTGCCATTTTGTCGATTTTGGTCAAAATTTAGATTTTCTATCTTTGGATGCCAATCGATAGTACTGATACTTACGAGTCCAAAATGGTATAAAACTCCAAAATTGGACATTTTTTGGCCGAGATATTCCAAAAAATCACCAAAAAAGGTTGACTTTACAATCAAATCGTCTTTTGAACCATAACTTTTATTAATCCATCCCGGCTCAACAAAAGTCTTAATAAACCAAAGCTTGAAGTGCACAATCTAGAAGAGAACCTTTTGACTCGATTCGGTTTTGAAATAGTTTAAGTTCTTGAAGAGTCTTCAGTAAATTGATTTAGTATGGTTTTAGGTTATTCAGACTAAATTTATTGAATGGGGAATCAATCTAGAGGGTCAGCCATGATCTTTATATAAAACTGTTCAGCTTAGCTAAAGTTATGGAGGGAGGGAAGCTAGTCTCAAAGGAATCCAAGTTAAGATTAAGAATGTTTTAAGTTGAATTATTGTGGAATGAATTCTTGGAAGCTGAAGTGCAGCAACTTTAAGAACTCTTTCCAATCGCTTCAGTTTTGACAAAGTTATGGAAGTTGACATGACTTTTACCTCAGTTCTGGCTAGTTTAAGCATAACAAAATCAAAGACTTTATCAGATTTGGCACCAATCGAAAGGCATTTGATGAATTCACTTGTTTCCACCGAAAGATTTCCGTGCAGCTGAGGCAGTCTGGGTTGACATTTGGTCAACTTGCTGAAACATTTGGGGCAGCCCTCGCATATGAAAGGTTAACAGGTAAATTGCGCGGGTGTTTGCAACAGTCGGTCACTCGCTGCTGCTGCTGCTGCTGCTGTGGTTGTGGCTGTGGCTGCCACTGGGGGCTTATTCAGAAATATGCACATTGTCTGGCCGTAAATGGCGCTCAGCATGCGGCGTTGGCTGGCCAAAATGAAGACAGTTGACACACCCGCGGAATGCCGCAGATTGTTGCATGCCTCATGCCAAAACGAATACAGCCGCAGCGATGCGAATGATCGCAGCCGGAGCTGGAGACGGAGACGGAGACGGAGTTCGAGTTCGAGTTGGAGCTGGAGTCGCAGGAATGGAATGCCATGCAACAGTAGCCACATCCGCTGTCAACTTGGGAAATTAACGCAGTTATTCACGCAGTTGCCGCGGCCCGACCCGCGCCTTCGTCAGAAGCTTGATTCGAGCTTAAGGCAACGCCCCAGCCCCTGCCTCTGCTCCTGCCCCAGCACCTGGCACAGCACCTGCCCCCGCCCCAGCCCCTGCTCGCGGTTCACAAAGAGCAAAGCCGTGTCTGCCTGATCTTGATTTCGGGCCATTATGATACCAAAATATATGCCCCGACTACCTAAGAGCTTAAAAGCCCCAAAAACCCAAAACCCAAAATCAAGAGACAAATGGGTCGTGCATTCGATTCCTTGTCGGTTATTCACAGATTCGTTCAGCTGTTGGAATTTCTCGACTACTGTTTCGCATTTTTTCGCAATTGCCAAATATTTTTAAGCCCGTCCTAACCATGGCCTTAACCGATGCCAACAGCTACTGTTTGGCAAGAGAGATGAGACCGAAAAAAATACATTTCATTCAGGATTAAACAAGGGCATATTAAATGAATAGAAAGCAAGGGAGTAATACCTCCAGTAGGGTATGTTATTGGAAGTTCTTTTCATTATGTTTAGACTTTTAGCTTTTAATATTATTTGTTTTGATAGCATGGATTGGGAATTGAAGCGCTGTCTTGATTCGAGATCACTTTCAATTTTGGCCAAGTTATAGGAATTTAAAGTCTTGAAAGAAATTCAAACTCAATTTTGTTATGAATGTTATGAATGTTAAAGTGTTAGTTTAGCTGGCTCAACGTCCGTCCAGCTAAACTAAAACTAAACAAGTAAGATGTTCTAGTCGGCAGCTTCCGACTAGGGGATACCCTGAACCCTCTTCTTCCAACACCAAATGAAGATATAAGTATATACTATTCTGGTAGCTACATGTCAAGTTTGCTGACTCTAGCTCTTATTATTTAGATAATATGCTCAAAAAACAGGACGTCGACATCGATTTTTATCGATTGCTTGGAAACGGACTAGGTTATTGATTATCGAAAACAAACTCGATCTGCGTAGGCATTAGGAGGACCTACAGCTATTTCAATTTCAAGTCTTTAGCTCTTGTAGGTTCTGAGATCTTCATCTCAGATCTTCTTCTTCTCATACATACGGACGGGCGGATGGACGGTCGGACGCACAGACGGACGGACGTGGCTAGATTGACTCGGCTTTTGATGCTGATCTAGAATATATATACTTTATGGGGTCGGAGATGCTTCCTTCTGCCTGTCACATACATTTACATTTTACCCATTTCTAATGGGTTCAGGGTATAAGAAATAGAAAGATTGCCAAAACTGGCATTATTAGAATTATTATCAACAATATGCCACACCTCATCAGGATGTTTATTCACAAATAGCACAAACTATTTTAACCTGCGATAAGAACCAAAACTGAAAACAGGTTTTAAAAGGAATCAGTTCCAATTGAGTTTAGAATATGAACCGAAATTGAAGCCAAACGAGTTGCCCAATAAACAAATGAACTTTAAGTGGAAATAAAGCAAATTTTACTTCAATAAGAGTTTGGTTCAAAATGAAAAACTCTGTCGAAGACCCAGCTATAAGGGATAAATAACTTGAGACTTTTTATCGACTTATGAAAAACTTAAAGTTAAGAAACGCAACAAACGATGTTTGAACCATGAACTGGTTGCACGTATGTGCAAAGTCAGGTCGAACAGAACCTCCAGAGAGGAAGCTGGTTCGAGCCGCGAACTAAAGAACCGGAAATATATTCTTTTCTATTTGTATCTTGATAAGGCCTCGATAAGACATTTGAATATTGAGAGCCGAGCAGTAGAAACTAAACCGATTGCACAATTATAATTGGGAAGGACTCGAAAAGTGTCTCGAAAACAGTTTAATTTAATTAAAAGCAATTTATATTGCCAAGTTTCCATTGGCTAATTAATGCAGGATAACAACAAATTAGCTAGAAAATGCATTAAAATTAGGCGCAAGCCGTAAACAATTAATTATGCATCGATAAAATGTACTTACCACTTAATTAATGAGCGCAACTTTATGGTTTAAACTTTGTGTATGTTAATTGCTGAATGCGAACGTTTTGCGGCAACTGTACTTTGCGTAAATAGACAGTTTAACTAAGTACTTATTAACAATGTGCACACGCACACAAAATGTTAGTTAGTTATATGCTTTAGTTATATGCTTTGGTTAATTTGGTTAATTGTTTATGCACTTAATTAACTATTTTCTACTTAAAAACACACTATTTAAATGAAGTTTGCAAATTGTCTTCAATTCACAAATTGTCGCACATACGCAGCGTGCGACAGCGGAAAATTGTTTTTAGTTTTTCTTTCTTATATTTGGGCGAAAAAAACTTGTCGTCTTGGCTTTTGCGTTTTAATATGTTCTTCGTTTTTTTTTGGATTTAATTGCGTGCGAGGCTGGGTAATTTTATTAAAATTGCTATGCACACACGGAGAGCTGTCCGGAGTGGAGTGTGGTGTGTGGAGTGTATCCTGTTGGCTGGATGCACACGGCAAACGGAGAGTTAAGTACGTTGAATGCAGCCTGACGCTCGTCCATCGACTGGCACGACGCTGCACGCCATTTGCAACGCGACCGTGCCCCAAAGTGCTGCAGTTGCCATCGGCTTGGCGCCCGACTCTGGCCCGACAGGATGCTGGGGCACACGACGGCGGCACGAACTCTGCCGAACACGAGACACGAGCCGAACTTGGGGAAACGAAGCAATTGCAGATTGGACTGCGTGGGCTTCAAGTTAAGGTCTGTTGTTGATGTGGCGACTGCGACGGCGACGGCGACTGCTGCGACTGCAGCTCCACTTCTTACTCCACACAGCTGCCATACACACACCCCCCTCCCCCCCCCACCCCCCTTGGCACTCTTTATGCAAATTGACAGTCTAATGCAATTTTTCGGGCTCGATCAAGTGCTCAGTGGGTCAGCCTCAACCCCCGCTCACTCCCGATCCCAGCTGGATTAAGTCCCCTCCCACGCCCACTTTTAAGCCCGCTCCCAATCCCAATCCTGCTCCCACTCCCGCTCCCACTCCCGCTCCCAATCGCAACCGCAAGCCGTGATTTGGCCCGCCTGGCGAGGCAGCCAATGAACGCGCTGCATTCAAGGTCAACACGTTTTGACGGCCATTTTGAATATGCTTTGCCGTTCAATGGCCGCCCAAACAGTTGCTCTGGCTGCAGGCTGCACTTCCTGCCCAATGAGCTGGCCCTGAGACCGAGCCCGAGCCGGAGCCCGCCTGCTGCGCTGGCTGCGTTGGCGTCCTGTTGCCTTGGCAACGTCCTTCGATAGGCGTAACCTCGACATTGGCTCCGCTTGGGGGTTGCTTCCGCTGCAGCAGCTGCACTGCGCTCAAGGTCAGCCAGCCATCAAATAGAGCTCGGTGTGTGCATGTGTGCATGTTTGTTTGTGTGCATGTTTGTTTGTGTGCTTGTGTGTGTGCATACCAGCTGATTGCCAGAGTTGCCACTCGGCTCTCAATTAAATCGTTTTTGGCGCCTGATTTGTGCGCGGCGCTTAAACCTAATGCTCCCATATAAATCAATAGACAGATATAGCTACAGGTACATGAATATCAATAAAAGAAACTTTTCATTGAATTCTGTAAGATTATCCTAACTTAAGCATGAAAAGACTTACTCAGCAGGGGATTCTAGACATAGCTGTAAAGCAAAATCGTTGCATTTTTGGATATGGATTGGACAAAGAGCTTTAATGTTTATTCTCCAGTGAGAGGTTGCATCAAGTCTATTTATATATAATCTCTATATAGATAAAATCTTTATAGAGACAACATTTACATTTACATACGACAAAGGTATTTGTTGAACGACTTAGACTCGTTTTAAGAACTCTGTGTAAATGGCATTGCATTCGTCAAGGAAACGTAGGATGAGATGTAAGAAAAAGAACTAAGGCTGGGCAATGCCGGGTAATGTCTACAAGTTGAATGAATAAATGCCGAGCAAGGCTGCATAATGCACGTAGGCAAATATATATGTAAGTCATATGGACAAATAAGATTTTGATGTAAGCTTTTACGAGTATTGTTGGCGCATTTTCTATTACCAATCGAAGCACTTGGAAAGTGTTTAAGCCAGGTTCTGTGCAGCATACAAAGCACTTATTTAACCAAACGACAAAGCTATTGATGATATCTTATTAATGTATGTAATGCGATTTGATAATATATGAAATGTGATATGTGATGTGATGATGTTCTCAGATACCTTAAAAGCTATCACTCGGCTCGCGTTGCCTAATGACAAGGAAAGTCTTCTGGTAAAAGTACTTAATAAAAGCTTAATTGTTCTGTTAAACACCTTTTCAAGACCTATACAAACTATGCCCACTTTTAATGCAGATTATATAGATAGATGTAGATTCAAGCAAAGCTGCGAAATGCTCTGCAAGTGAAGAGTTGACGCAGAGTCTACCTATGTGACCTACTCTATGCTATTTCCACTCTATATGCTACAAAAGCACTTCCTTTGAAGAGAGAAGGAGTCTTTTTAGATGAATCAAAGGCACACGCCCTTGTTTGGCCGAAAATTGAGAGGGTAATCAAGATGAATCAATGGGAAAAGGTCAAACTGCTTGACATTCAATAAAGGCGCACAGCTAAATCAAACAAATCGATTCATTCATACACAAGACCAAATCTATGTGAATACAGATACATACATATACATAAAAATATATATAGATTTCTATATAAATAAGCTGAAAGATACAAAAATAAATGACAATTCATTTCGTTGAGCATTTCAAGTAGATTTTCAAATTCATTAAACAGCAAATTTTCACTAGCTCTGCGAGCGTGTAAAACAGATGCATATATAAATACATGCATATGTGTGTGTGTGTGTGTGTGTGTGTGTGTATGTGTAGGTGTAGATACATGTAAGTGCAGAAGTGTGTATAGGAAAATTGGCCATCCAATTTCTGCGGCTGAGTGGCTTTGACTTTGCTTTTGGCTGCTTTTTTCGGGCCTGTGCACAAATCGCACAATAAATTCAGCGCCGTCTGACGTCACAAGTGTCCTAGATAGAGAATCAACAACGTCGAGGTGAAATGTATAATTGTATAATATAGACATGAAATCGTTTGGCAAACAACAAACAGGCAACATTTCACACACAAACAACAACAACAATCGGGCCAAAAGCACGTGCATTTCACATTTTTGGAAGCTTGGCAGCTTCCGTTGCGATCTGCGTTTGACGTTGATTTGATTTTCATTACATTTCATTCTTCTTGCTTTTCCATTTGACTTTTATTTCTCCTTTCATTCATTAGATACACCCCACACACACACACACACGCACTCACACAGGCGCTGGCTAAGCGTTTAAGCTGCCTCGTTCGAGTGGCCCCGAATCCCTCTGCGTCGGCACAACATTCGTTTTTCTCAATGAAAATGCCGCCCACAAATCGACCCCTCCCCCAACCTCCTCGACCCCATACCCACGTGAATTGAGAAGGTTGCGCCGCCTGCCGCCTGCCTGCCTGCCTGTTGCCCTAGTTCCACATTCCACATGACGCAGCCACAACAACAAGCGGACACACATACACACACACACACACAGACAAAGAGCGGCCTTTGTGGATGCCATTCGCTGTGCCTTGTGAATGAATTTCTCTCAGTCTCTGCGGCTCTCAATTTCCAGCTGGCTGACTTTTTCAATGGGCAGCTCCTATTTGTGGCGTCATTGAAGACGCCTCGAGCCGTTATCCTAGCTGGGTGGCAGCTCCTCACCCTCCACCCTCCCCCTTAGCGCAAATTCTAATGACATTCGTGCTGTGTGTGTGTACTTCCAATTCATGAGTGCATAAATGTGAATGTGCGTTTGTCCTTACATAGCACATGTATTTACGTATCCAATTACGGAATGTTGCATTCGATATTATTTTTAAACACACCTTAGATATCCATTTTGTGTTAACAGCATCCAAAGGTCAGCTTAGTAGGTTGCATAAATTCGAACGAATAAAAGCAAGGATTTAAGGCGAATCCGTTTAAATTTTAACCCTAACCCAAAACAAGTTCACGAATTGCTTGGCAGTTGGTTCAGGCATTTGGTTCGAACAGTGTACAATTTAAGAAATCGTTCGAACCGTGGAAGATGGAAGCAGACAGTTGGTTCGAACCGTCGAACCTCCTATGACAGTTATTTGGAGCCGTGCAATCTTGGAGGTTTGAACCGTGATCCGAGCCAGAATCAATCTTTTGTTTGGGCTTGCAGGCCTGACAAATATGTAGAACTATGTATTCTTAAACAGAATATGAACCCTACAGACTAGACAGTATATGCATATGTATACCTTATTAAGATTGATTGTGAAAATCTTTTAATAAGCTAGCCTGGGCATGGACCGAACGCGAGAATCTGTATCGTACTTAGTTTAAGAGATAGATTAGATGGATTCCTATTAATAACTAACTATTAGTCTGCTTCATCTCCTCCCTGCTCTCCTCCATGCACTTCCTAACTATAGCTAATCAGAGCAACATTTAGCTAGGTTTTGAACCCTGCTGATCTGCCTAGAAATACCCGAAGCATGAACCCAAAACGTTGCTAACTTTGGGAATATTTCCATACGGTCAGCATCATCAGAGCGTACCCATAAACCCAATTGCCCTACATTTGTACGATATTTTTAAGTGAATGAGAAAGCAGGCAATAAATACACATTTCAGGCATTGAGCAGCAGAATTCCAAGTGGCAACGAAACTTTAAAGCCAGGAGGAGCTGCTGCAATGTGCTTCGAGAGTTCGTAAAGTGACGCACTTGCAGCACATAATCCCATATTATGCATCCATTGCTGAGTGTGTGTGTGTGTGTGTTTATGTGTGTGGCACACTCATAACTGCGCCCAGTTGTGCGACACAATCGTCCTTCCGCAGGTTGAATGAACCCGCGCGACTGGCTGACCCAGTTTATGCAGCGCCTGCCGTTGCCAGGCTACCGTGTTCCCATTCACAAGCAGCATCCTTCCACAGCCGCATCCACATCCTTGGCGCATTCAATGACAGCTATGAATGAAAAGGAGCTGCTGCTGCTGCTGCTGCTGCTGCTGCACTGCGCATGGCACTGGGTCAATACACTGAATGAAGGTTACGCGAGCGGAGCTGGCGATGTGACGTCATTGCTGACACAGTTATTGCAAAGACTAGTTTTTTTTTATATTTTTGTACAACTTTAAATTTACTTTTATTTTCGATGCGTAACAAAAAAGCGCAGGCAAAAATACATTGTTGTTGTTGTGCAAAAAGCATTTACAAATTTGATTTAAAACCTTTAAACACACTTTTCCATAAGCGACGGGGCAACGACAGCGACTGTAAGCCAAAATAAAGATAAAAAAAACTAAGCTATAAAAAAACTAAGACATTATTTAGCAGGGGGACAAGTCGGCCGTGTCTCGAGCTGAAGCAGTCTGTAGTTTAGAGTTGAGTTACAAGCAAAAAATGTTCTGTTTCAGTTGTTCTTCTTTTTCTATATGATATTTTGGCAAACATTTAGAGAATCTCAAAGAGCTTCTTGAGCTCCACCATCAGCGCCCAGTCGGTCTTGATCAAATCATCGCGGAAATAGTCCTTGCAGGCGTCGATGCTCTGCCGTGAGATCTGCAAAGATGCAACAATTTATAGATTTTTGTTAATATAGTAAACAAGGCACAATATAAACAATATAAAGTTTGTTAGCTTAATAAGATGTTTTTTCCTATAAACGAACGGCAGACTATTGATAAAATGAACTAGTTCGCACTGAGAATTCCTTTTGGTTCTTTTCTATGAACCGAAATGGAAAATCAAAAGATTAACTCAAAAGTAACCCAAAAATGTCAACATTTTCTTCAAAACTCAAAAAACTTTTGAACAGGACTTAGTTACATGAATGTAATCTCCAGGTTTCCGGAACTCAAACTCAAATCACGAAGTTGCTGCGAATCGAACGAAAGTTCCCTGAGTATCTACAATTCGTATAAATATCTTCCTATAAACTATAAAACAATTTTGCATTCACCCATTTTGGTTTTCAATTCGTGTTTGCTTAAGCTCTTATATAACACATTGACATTGTTCTTTACATCCGGTCGATTAGCCCGCTTGAATGGCAGCCGTTTGTGCGCATTTCTTAGTTTCCATTTCCATTTAATTATAAGTTTTTGCCAGCTGCATATTAATTTGCTCGGGCACAACAATACGTTCAATATATAGAGAGTTGCATACCTAATGCCCGATAAAAGATATACCTATAGACGTATCGGACAATAGGGGCAATGGCTACGCATATTGATGAGCTGGCCAGAAGCTAGGCTTATGCTCAACAGGCATACAATATACAATATTGAATTCACGTTGAGATGCGTTTTTGCAATTTTCTCTTTTGATTGTAGACAATCGATAAAATTATCGATCAAGGAGAAGTTTTTCATATTGTATTTACAATTGGAAAGGGTGTTATTTCAGCTTGGGATATATCCCATATATCAACTTGTGTATCTGCTTTCAGATAATCGATAACAGTTTCTATATAATCGATATGTATACATACTATGATATGTATATATATCAATCAGAAGGTTTTCACACTGTTTTAATAGCAAATTTGGGCGCTTTTTCAAATTATATTTACATGTATGTAATACCTTTTCTTTCTTTATCTCAAACAATCGATATCATGATCCATAGTTATATTTCTTACATATAATACAGCAGTTTTTTCAGTTAATATCAGGCAATCGATAACTTTATCGAATTTAAACAGTTGTTTTACGTATTTAACTTGAGTTTAACTTTTGACCTTTTGCTATAAGCCTTAAAACTCTTTAAAATTATAGACAAGTTCATTCTGCCAAACTAAATAGATTTAAATTCGATTCAATTTCAGTTTATTTTTATATTTGACCCCGCGCTTTCAGCTATTTATAGCTGGCTCTCAAACCTTGTCTAAAACAGAAAAGCCACGCTGGTATGTGGGTATTTGGGTTGCAGTCGCCGAACCGGGTCGCCAAATGCGTCAGAATCTCTGATAAAAAAAAAATAAAAGAGTCAAAGCCGGGCACAATGCAAAAGCTGAACCCGTTGCACGCAACTGGGTCAAGTGAGTACCCAAAACAGCGCGACCAAAAACTGGGTTATTGCAGCGATGACGACGACGGCGAGAACGTCAGAAGTCAATGAACGTTGGGGGCAGCAGCAAGTGCATTGCCGTGGAAGGTGAAACGTGACGTCAGCCAGACCCAGCCCCAATTCCAGCTGGGCTGGGCTGGGCTCTTGGGGTGGCTGGGCAGAAGGCGCCCGCTTTGATCGGGTCAGCCATGACATAATACCCTTTGATAGCACGTAAAGGCATTGAGCGCTAAAAATAGCAAAGCGGCTGTAAATAGATATAAGTGAGCGGAATGGGCACGCACACACACACACACAGAGAGAGAGAAAGAGAGAGAAAGAGACAGAGAGAGAGAGACTGTGCCTCGTCCTTGAAAGCGCTTTTGATGTGTGTTTGTCTTTTTTTTTTTTTGTCTTTACAACATGTTTGCGGGCTAAATTTTATTACCCAACTCGGCAGGCAAACAATTTTTTACGACAAATTAATTGAATCAAACTCGCTGCAAAGTGGAGCTCAATGAGCAATTACCCAACGACTCTTAAGGCCCCAAACCCAAACCCAGTCCCAGACCCCGTCCCTGTGCCCGTCCCCGTCCCCTTCTCAAAGTGCTGACAGCCAACGCTGCTGACGTCATTGATGCCGCCGCATTGATAAGCGCCACTAAAATAGCGCGAAAATTAAGTTCATTATCGATTTGAAAAGTTCACAGTCCCCATCTTCGACCCGCCAGCTAGCAGCTAGCACAACACACACCCAGTGTCCTTCGCTTGACGTCAGCTTCATAGTTGGTATACCCTGTGTCTAATGAAAATGTGTATACTGGCTATGTGCTTTTGTATTCCACAGGCAGAAGTAGATATATATACGATTTCTATATACTATAATTATCAATGCCAAAAAAAAATTTTATGATATCGATAAGTATCGATTTTGAATATCTGTTACACGATAAAACATAGTTGTGAGTGAACATAGCACCGATAAATATCGATTCTAAAACAAAACTGTAACGTGGCAAAATATCGATACATATCGACTTTGAAACATAACAACACGTACTATCGATAAGTATCGATTTCAAAATATAGTTGCCACATAACATAATATCGATAAATAAAGACTTTTGATATATAGTTATATCGATAAGTATCGATTTCGAAATATTTCTTTACTAAGCGCGTGTTCTGAGAATGAACCATGGCATTTATTCACATTTGGCTGCCATGTTAAAGCTACAAAAATGTTAAGGCAGATCGGACCAAGGGAAGAAGCAGAGTATCTATAATAGAATGTTCGACTTATGACATCAGCTGGGTACAGGGCATCTGCTAGTCTAACACACCCGACTTGTTTTTCTTTTTTTTCAGTAATTAATCAAATAATGTTGCTAGCCGTTTGCCAGGGCGGAAGTTGCAAAGACCTTTTAACGCCATTTATATGGCACATACAAAGGGAGGAAGGGAGCTTCCCCCCGCGCCTTACACGACTTGGCCATGTAATTTGATAAGCCAAGTTGGCAATGGAAATGCGAATGCGAATGGCGCACTGACAAAGTTTAAGTGCTCCCAGTGCTGAGTGGCAGCGCACAAGGGAGCTGATAGTAAAGAGGGGCAGGGGATTTGCACCTGGTGCCAAGTACAGGTGCCGGGTACAGGTGCCGCGTACTGGTGCCGGGTACAGGTGCCGGGTACAGGTGCCACTCAGCTCCGATTGCCTGACGTAAGCTTGAGAGCCAAGTCTCTATCTAGCAATTGCCCGTTTTAGATGGGCCAATTGATGGTTTTGGTGTAAAAACCCACCAATAAAAGTCAGGTTGTAATTCGGGTGCCATTGGAGATAAACACATACTTATACTTTTCTTATGAGAGTTCCAAGTGATAAATATAAAATGTACTGAAATATCGACAGACTTAATTTAAGGAAGAGACAATAAGATGTATGTGTGTATGCTGAAAATGTGGATACATCAGCGTAGCGGCATCGATGGTGCCATTGGCATCTACCTCTTCCTCATCGGAGGAGCCACCTTTGGCGTGCTGCACCAGCTCAATGGGGTTCCAGGCCAAAGGAACCATCGTGTGGTATATTCAATTCTTGTCGGACCAACTACCTATTCGTTTTTCTATTAACCTTAATCAATGGCACCTTAATCAATGTTCGAAAACTGAGTTCCATAGAACTATATCGTAAATCAGCTAAGAGTCTGCCAGGATATTTAATCTTTAATTTTTTCCTTCATTCATCTAATAAGTCCACTTAAATCGATTATAGGTATAGATATTTTTCTAAACAGCACAAAGCTAATAGATAAAACTGCCTACTAAAATTCCTGAGAATCGAGGAGTAGAGCACTTGGCAGAAATTCGTTTTATTGATATATGCAGCACAGCGACAAATAACCTTGGTTGCCTTTGGTATTGGAAAACAAACATGCATGTATACATATATTCACACACACACACCCACACAGATGCTTACACACACACAAATGCAATTTATGGACAATCGATAAGTGATATATCTAGGACTTACCTTGCTCACGAGCATATCGTCCGCCTCGAAATGTCTTCCAAACATTTTTGGTGATTCCCCGGGAATTGGTTCTATTTTGATGCAAATCTCTTGACCTTTTCGTGCAAATTCGATTTGCTTGTGATTCGATTCGATAGAGGTGACTATGCCAATGTCCACAAACTGCAAATGGACAGAAATAGAGTTTCATTCAGTGAGGCTTAGTCGGGCTTATGGCTAATGGAAAGACACCAGCATTTGCCGGCACACTTATGGGATTCGCAGCGCAACAGATAGCACAACAAATAATTGCACCCTAAGCTCTCAGTTACAAAGAAAAAAAGAGTCGAAATGGTATAAAACAAAAATAAGTGAGAAGGGGAGCAAACGACTGCAAACGACGATATAGGTATAGATAGATATAGATAAAGATAGATAGAGATATAAAGATATAGATAGATAGAGATATAAAGATATAGATAGATATAGATATAGATATAGATATAGATATAGATATAGATATAGATATAGATATAGATATAGATATAGATATAGATATAGATATAGATATAGATATAGATATAGATATAGATATAGATATAGATATAGATATAGATATAGATATAGATATAGATATAGATATAGATATAGATATAGATATAGATATAGATATAGATATAGATATAGATATAGATATAGATATAGATGTAGATGTAGATGTAGATGTAAATGTAGATGTAGATGTAGATATAGATATAGATATAGAATAAAGACGAATATAAAGCACACTCCAAGCTGAAAGACACTTGCTTGGAAAGGGCCAATCAAAATGCAGTTTATGCTGACAGCTGGACAAACGAATGAAATGAAAAGCCAATATACTCTAGCCATTTTTGTGAGCGGGTATTAAAACTGAATCGACTTGAGTCTTATCAACACATCTGGCGCAAGCCTTTTGTGCGGCGTCAGCCATTTCCTTAATATTGCCACGACGAGCAGCAGCACGACTGATAAACGAGCTTGTGGGTGTTTTGGCTAAATGGGTGTTTACAGTGGGTTAGATAACGCCCCCGGGGCAACCAAGTACGCGGCGCGGCGCGGCGTGGCGTGGAGCGTCGCGTCGCCCATCGCCACTCGCCAGTCTCTATCGCTGGGCAAAGTCATTGAACCAAATTGTAATATGTTTGTTGTCGTAACTCGTTTGCACTCAGCGACAACAACAACAACAGCAACAACAACAACAACAAATTAAACACAGGAAACTGTTGCCAACCCAACGCCGGCATCGACTGCGCTGCCAGCGTCAACGTTTCCTGTGGGCGCCCCAATGGCGGCCACGTCGCCCGTCGCTTCGTTCGTATTTCATTCAAACCAAATAAATTATTGAAATTTTTTTTTTATATTTTTTTTTCGTCGTTTTTGGCTTGTTGCTATCGGTGCAAATAGCTACAACACATTTACATACATAGGGAGACATTCACACACACACACAGACACACGCACACACACATAGAGAGCGGAGGGGCGCATTTGTCACCATTTCCTGTCGTTGATTACTCATACGCTCCGTTTTCGGTTCTAGTCCGCTTGTCGAATTTTCATTAAATGTGTTAATTTATTTCCATTTCCACACAATTTTTCTTTTAACAGTGGCCAGTGTTGCCACACCAGAACAGCGCATAAATATGACAAGAGGCTGACAGATGCTTGAAGTGTTATCGATATCGATTCAATTTCGATATCAATTGCTTAAGCAAAGCAAATATATCGAAATCTATGTAGAAGTTGAAATAGCGGAAATGACTTGTGTTAATAGGTAAATCTTTACAGAAATGTAATAACATGATATAACTGTAACTGATAACATTTACAATGTTAACATTGCAAAATAAGAACTGAATCTTCTTGTAAAGATTCTAAAGACCTATGTTATATGACTTTTAAAGAACTTGCAGCTCAATTAGACAAGTTAAAGACCTTATTTTATCAAAACTAGAGCACAGTTGTGTTATGGCTTATATAGTATATTCCTAAAGCAATTCCGATTAGTGAGAATCTGAAACTGGGTCATAATTATACATACATATATGTATATTTATCTGAACACTAAACCAAAAATGCATTTCGAATGAAAATGTGATTGGTAATGACAAAAGAGCAACTCAATCATGCAATGCGCAGCTCGTGCCGAACCGAATGAATGTGTGCGTGTGTGTGTGTGTATGTGTGTGTGTATCAACGGTTATCTAAAAATATGATTTATATATATATGTGTTTTTTTTTTGTACAGACCGGATGTCGTCTATTTTCAACAACAAGAACAACAACAAACACGAGGCGCTGCCAGCTTGTTTGTACAAAATCAACATTTATTGTACAATTTATGAGAGATACTAGAAATTTTTGATACAGCCCATGGATCGTTTCGCAAATTGTGCGTACTTGTTGCTGTTCTTGTTGTTATTTTCGTAATTAACTTAACTCTCGCAATTAATTTCACTCTCACTCTCTCTCTCTCTTTCTCTTTGCCTTTCTCTGTGTTGTGCTTTCTTTATCATGTCATGGTTTGCTTTTGTCTTTGAAGCTTAAACTGCAGTTGTCAGCAGGAAACACTAAATTAGCTGCCGGCTGAGAGAATTACGGCATTTCGACACAAAAACACACACACACAAAAGCAGAGTGTGTGTGTGTTTGTGTATCTGTGTCTGTGTTTGTCATGCACAGACAAATCAGAGTGCCAAAATTTGCGACATCCGTCACAGCAAACCTCCGAGTGAGCAGGACAGAGAGACACACAGATACTCAGATAGATAGAGAGGGAGAGAAAGAGAGGGAGAGAGAAAGAGAGGTAGAGAGTGAGTGTGTCAAAGAAGAAAGATACAACATCTGTTGAATGCGCTTGGTTTTAGCTTTAATCACAGCGATGACAACTTTGGCAACGTCCGATTTGTCACCCAGCTGCGCAGCTGCAAAAGTCCACAATAACAATTAAAAGTTCACTTCTTCAATTCTGAAGTTCTTCAAATATTTAATCTTTTTGGCTGCAGAACTTTGGACTTTTACGATTAACAGTTTCTATGCATTTCAAATGAGTTTGAGGCCCAAACAACAAAACAGCCCGTGGCATATGACTTGGACGTGGAGCTATACTTGTCATTTATTCAAGTGTTCATTAAGGTTCCCTACAATGAAAGTACAGCTTGTGATGGAAAATCTATCGATAGCTTCGAACAATGATAGATTCGATGGATTGATTATATGCTGGAGAGCAACAAGTGTGAAAGATTCGAAAGTAAAGTTCAGCTTCTGATTGAAAATCTATCGATACTTTAAGCCAAGGTTCGACAGTCCTTAAAGGTTTATCTATTGATTAATCAGAGCTTCCGCTTGTGGTAAAAACTGATCGATAAGCTCAACGCAACGATTCAATCAGTCGATAGTTCTGTCAACTAAAGTTTATATACTGTACTTAAGAGAAATGCTTGTTTGGTTGAAATGTGTTGGCATTTCATCAGTTGATCAGTAAGGTTCAAGTGCCTGGCACATGCCCACATGCCTGCCGCTCAATGCTGAACTGACAAGAGATGAGAATAATGCAACTGTTGCAGCAGCAGGCCAAGAGCAGCTGCAGTTGCAGAGCGCATCTGCAACGCCTCGGCATAACGCCCCTGAGGGCTGTCAACAGCAGCAGCGGCAACAACACCTTTCGAGCGGACAGCCAGCAGCAGCAGTGGCAGCACGTTCCCAGCAATCAGGCATAAGTCTAGTCATGCTCATTAGCATCCGCTGTGAATGCAGCGACGCCCACATATTGACTACATAAACAACAACAACAACAACAAGAGCATTAAAAGCTCGTAGGAGGCAGGGCACAAAAGTCTTTCAC
Organism: Drosophila kanekoi; assembly: GCA_037075305.1. Classification (NCBI taxonomy): domain Eukaryota; kingdom Metazoa; phylum Arthropoda; class Insecta; order Diptera; family Drosophilidae; genus Drosophila; species Drosophila kanekoi. The sequence goes on from JBAMCE010000141.1 coordinate 8,533,822, forward strand.
TCGCTCACAGGAAGTCTGTGGGCTTCAGATTGAAGTATCAACTCAGGTGGGTGCTGCAAAGTGCCAGCCAGCCAGCCAGCCAGCCAACAGTGTCAACAGTGGCCAAGATCAGCGCGGTTACAAAAACAACTCATGATTTGAGAGATTGTTCCAATGATACGGTATATACGGCCCATTCAAGTCTGTTGTTTTCTTTTTTGTTCTTTTATCAAATCGGAAACACTTAAAGATAGAGATTTATCAGTCATCAATCAATAAGCAAACCAAGTGCAAAACAATCATGAATGAAAGCACATAAAGTAATTAGAGCAGCGGGAAAGCAACTTATTCTGATAAGCCCCAACTGCATAGAACCGATAAGAATCAAGCCGAAAAACCCCGTTGACCATCTGGTTGACCGACAAAATGGACTGATTGACCATGATAGGAAGTGAATAGGCAGAAAATTATTATTATATTCAAGGTTAATTGCGGTTAGTTCAATGCCAAGCTGCATTCGGTAGTTGTTTTTAGTCCAAGGTTTTGCGACCCCCTCCGAAGTAACCTTCTTTTAACAGGTGCTGCTCGGAATTTTGGGGGATTTCTTTGATCAGCAAATGTTTTGCTTGATTTTGCTTTATTTTAAGTTTTGAAGAAACTAAGATGATTGAAGGTATAAGATATACGATTTCTCTCAACTTGGGGGATCCGATTCCATGCACCATATTACGTTAAACCTTTTAACAATCCTGACATAGATCTGATCGGGTACATGCTTTTACATCATATGAAGAGCACATTAATGGAACATTTGATATACTTTTAATAACATATCTATATACTCAATTTCCCTCTGCGGGTCAGGGACTTTCCCTCTATTCTACATTCTAGGAACTATTTATGGGTGGAAAATTGAACTCTTGTTGGCAAAACTGTTCAGTTTTTCAAGCAACTACGGCCATAATAGAAACAATATCTTTATTAATTAATAGATAGCTGCAATTGTGTCTAACTTTATCTGAATACTTTAAGTGTTTATCTATATGTAGTTATAGGCTATAAGTAACTCTTGTATCTGTTGAGAGCATGTGTTTTCTATGACGCTTAGTTCTTGACTAATTGGCCAGACGACGAGCCGCGCGACCGAGCCAGACAAACTGTCAGCCCTTTTTGGTTTATTGTTCTACTTTAAGAATTGCTCGTGGGCGGCAGCGACGTTAACGTCGACGCTGACGCTGACGTTGACGTCGACGCTGACGTCGCTGTCTGCTGTACATTTCGTTCTGGCCAAGAACGTATGGCATGCAGAATGCCAGACCGGGCCAGGGCCACATCATCTTTCGTTGCGATTAACAAACGTCAATTAAGTATATTTATTTTGGCAGCGCGTGTAACCAAAAAAAACACACACAGAAAAAAGATACACACACACATACAGAGAAATGCTCCAACAAATAAGTATTTATGCGATTTTCCGACTTTTGTGCAAATTCAGCATATCCGGCCAAGAAACTGAAATGCGACGATGTCGAAGGCGACCGACTGACCGACAGACCGACCGACCGACCGACCGGGCGACCGGGCGACGGCGACGTCAATTCCAAGCCACAAAAAAGTGTATATGGCGGGTAATTTGCTAATTACGCTAATTTCTTTTGTTGCTGCTATTCATTTTCATAGTAAAATTTATATACACACACATATATATCTATATGTATATATATAGATGTATATATATTTATATATAAAAGGAAGATACATATGTGGATACACATACAGCTGCACGGAGACACAAGTCGAGGCAGACAGAGCGCAAAAAAAGCGCGTATCTAAGCGGATTTTATTATCTTATCGCTAGCCAGAATGACTTTCAGTGTGTGTGCGTGTGTGTGTGTGTGTGTGTGTGTTGTGTGTTGTGTGTGCTTTTTATGACTGTGCAAACTACACTCGAAACATGAAGCGCTCTAGGCGGTCGCCTAGCCAAACAACAGGAAATAAGCATTTTTATGAATGAAACGTTGGCGAGCGAGCTAAACACACCAATAGATACAGATACAGATACAGATACATAGATGCACAGATACAGATACAGATACAAATACAGCTCCACTTACAGTTACGTGCAAAATGTTTAGCTTAAGTGAAAAATGCCAAACAAAAATTTGGATCATTTTGCTTTTTTGGGCATTAGAGAGAGATAGATATAGATATAGATATAGATATAGATATAGATATAGATATAGATATAGATATAGATATAGATATAGATATAGATATAGATATAGATATAGATATAGATATAGATATAGATATAGATACAGAAATAGATATAGATATAGATATAGATATAGATATAGATATAGATATAGATATAGATATAGATATAGATATAGATATAGATATAGATATAGATATAGATACAGATACATACTGAGAATATATCTGTATATTCATTTTAAAACTTGTTTCTATAGTTTCTATTAGCGCAGTTTTCATTCATTGTTCGCTTTAGCAATAATAAAAGCTAATGCTGTTGGTTTTATGGTCTGTTTGCTCCACTTTACATTATGCGCTTTATTATTTTATATACATAGATACACTTTTTAGATGCGTATCTTTGTTTTTTTGTTGCTGCTATTGAATGCGCCCACGCACTTGTTCAAACATTAACAAGTGCCTGACTAGAAGATGCCCTAAAACCAACGTTTCGTTCGTTTTTTCTATCCGCATGCCAAGCAGAGTATTTATATCGAATTGCAACTGATCGACAGACAAGCGAATCATGCCGGACTCAGTTCTTTGTGCTCATCATATATACATTTATTTACTTCCTGCTGCCTGTTACATGTTTCTTTACCTAGGCATTATACCCTTTATGTCCAATCTTAAGGGGCATAGATTCTTTGGTGAACAGCATAATTTACTGCTGCTTTTTACTCAATGACTCGCTGCGAGTCTTGTTCATTCGTGAAATTTTACTTTTACTTCCGGCTAAGCAAGCGGCACACCTGCCCCTGCCTTCGGGCGTGCACACAAGGGTTTCAGCTACTTCCGCTGCTGATGCCTTTGTTTCATTCACTTCCGAGTTGAGGCCACGCCCTAAGACGACCAACTGCCGACGTCAGCACACACACAAACACACACTCTGAAGTGCGAGTACCTCCTTTTGCGTATCTTTTATTCATTCTACGTGCGGAAGCATTCATATCCGTTCTGCCGCTTCCGTTCTAAGGCAGGCGCTGCTGCCGCTATTGCTGCTGCGGCTGCTGCATCAAATTGCAACCCGCATCTGCCGCTGCCTTTGACTGCAATCTGCTTCCGCAGCGCCTCAGCTGGAACATATTTTCCATTTAATTACTTGTTCCGACTCTTAACGCTGTTTCTAGCGCTTTATAGTTGTTCGTTCTCGTTGTTGTTGTTGTTCGTTGTTGTTGTTGTCACTTCCATTGTTGTCGTAATGCTCAAAGTACTTCTTTGTCGCACACGTATCGCATTTGTTTCGTATACTTCGCAGTACCCCAAGCCAAGATATGACGCAGTTGCCCATTGATAAAAGTGGTTGGTCGCCTTGTGATACCCTTACATAAACAATTGTTTATAATTTGAAGCTTATGTGTGCTCAGCTAATAAATATATTGTATTTAAAGCTGAAAGACTGCCAAATGCCTTAAGTCCCGCCCGTCTGATAATGATGCATTGGCCTCCTACTATAAATCATCCAAGGGAACAAGTCACTTTTATAAAGAAACCCAAAGTTAGCACGAATTCGATTTCGCTATAATTTCAAAATAGTTCGTGATGATATTCTATATACAAATTGCATAGAGACATTTCTTACAGCAAATGGATTTGGCTAGTCGAATTGGATTGTGCATCGCAACGACTTCGCGTTGCTCTACAAATTTGCCAAAGGCGACAAACGGAAGTTGTACGTCCATTTAGGCTTAACAATTGAAAATCTTTGCTCGCAATGCGACGGCACATGCGTTAAGCACTACGATTTCCGCTATAAAGGGGCGACTTATTTTTTACAGTCCATAAATTAAACGCGATCAGCTGCCAGCGAGGGCAAAGGGATAACGGCTACCACACAAAGTAATCAACCCACCAAGATCCCGAGGCATTTAATTAACAGAAAAATGAATGAGAAAAAAAAACAACAGCAGCAGCAGCAGCATGTTGAATAAGCTTTCATTTCCGGCGCAGCAAGCACTTGGGCATATCAGCGCCGAGTCGCGGCATGAATGAAATTATTAAAGATATCGATCGCTGCTTCGATCTGCCACCAAAAACAACTGGAGAAAAACGAGTAGCCAGTGTGGTAGCCCGGTCAGGAGCCCGCTCGACGGGTAACAAGCGGCCGCAGCAGCAACAAAGAGTTGCACACAATTAAAGGCAAACAATATAAAAGATTTGACTAGAGGATACCCTATAGTACCTGTACCCTAGTTACACCTAGAGCTACCCGAGCACTCATAATAGTTTTAAAAATAATAGCTAGAATAATGAATACTTATTACGTATTGACAATTTAAGAAGGCAAGCAGAAATATGATTATATCAAGTTCATCGAGCAGTCGACAAGCGAGTTGCTGGTTCAAGTCCACGACTATTATACAAGGCCTTAGCTGCATTACAGAAGCGACAAGAAAGTTGCTGGTTCAAATCTACGACTATTCATTATGTCTTAGCTGAAATAGCTTTAAAAGTTTGATTGATTGCTTGTAGCTATATTCTGTACTACTCATTCATATAATTATCATACCCTTTTACAACTCTTTTAAGAGGGTATGCCAAATGTAAAACTACCTCCAGCGATACATATATACTTTCATATTTATATATATATATACATATCTGCATACGTAGATGAATGAATCTACAACACGTTTGCATTTACAAAACTGAGTTTCGCTTTCTTCTTTCTGCTTTTGGCCTGTTGCGCTTTAATAAACGTGGCTAAGAGGCCAACCAGACTATTTAACTTTTTAATACAGACAGCTAGGCACAGAGTGTGTGTAGATACACACTCACACTCACACACAGACGCACACGCACACACACCATATGTCGAGTGTTTGTCGGATTTGGCGCTGAGCAACGCCTCCAACTTCCGTTCGCTGTTTGGTTCGGCCTTTAAATGCAGACAGGCAAAGAAAATGAGAAAAACAAGCAAGAATGCTTTAGCGGGGTGTACTCGACTAACAAATACACTTTATTTGGATCTTATGTAAACAACGACTTCGCAAAGTAAGCGATTCGACATGGATAATCAATCATTTCTCCCGGCTTCTAATTGTCTATAATATCAGCCCGTTTTTTAATTGTTAATAATTTTGTATTATTAATCAAATTTGTAGTTTGAACCAGAAGCTTGACTCAATCATGCAGAAAACCAGGTTCACGAACCGAACCTCAAGTCAGGCAGTTGCTACGAAACGTGAACCTTGCATTTGCAGCCTGGTTTTTAGTTCTCTGCAGAAATCAAAGCAAAGTGTAATCAATATGCAATGCGTACATCCCTTAGTTCAAGCCAAGGACCTCCAAATTATGCACGAGATTTACCCTCATTAGCCCCAAGGAACTGTTGTTGTTGTTGTTGTTGTTGTTGTCCGGCTCAAATTACGCTGCACACTTTGACACTTGGCTGTCGCATTGTGAGCCTCAATTGACCCGAGGTTAAGGGTTGCAGCACGCACAGGCGGGCAGCTGACCAAACGATCGAAGCAATCAGTAAAAACCAAAACGGGAACTGGAAGTGGTTTCTGGGCTGGTGTAAATGCCGCTTGGGAACGGAAGTTTTGGTGGAAACAATTACGCGGCGCTCAAAAACAAAGGGCCCACAACATCTCGAGGCGAGGCGAGGCGGGCAGGGCGGGGTGAGGCTGAGCCACTTTGCCATTACAGATTTAATTAGATAATTAATAAAGGCAATCAATGGCAGGGCCAAGGCCTGCTCTCTGGCCATCTGGCAGCCAGTTGGGCAGGCACAAAACCGAACGAACGGCTGACACGCACGCGCAAAAGCCAGCTCCAGAGGCGGCAGCAGCCGTTCCAAAGGAAGTTGTTGGACCCCTGCTTCAAGTCCAACAGCAGAGTTGGCGGAAATCGCGAGGCAAAGTTAAAAAAATACAACAACAACAACTACAACAACTGGCAGCATTGGCGACAAAAACAACAACGACAACCTATACACTCGGCATTCTTTGGCAGAAATAACGTGCACATTTAAAGTAGAGTTGATTGGGGACTCACATGTTCTCGCATCCCCCCAGAAGACTGGAACGCGCCCAAGTCGACTTGGTAAATGAGCTACAAAGATGCGAACTTTAGATTTTGATAAATCGACAATCGATTATTACAATATAAGCTACCGATAGCTTTCGATAATAGCAGATAATCTAACCAATCGCTAAGACCGATAAATACAAAATCAGTTATCGATATCAATGAATAGGTACAATCGAAAGAAGTTTTTTGGAATAACTATCGATAGAGTGAGGATTCACTTTTAAATAAAAATTAGCCCTAGAAGTATATTTTAAGGATGAATTTAGCAAAGGCAACGTAGAGTATTCAAGTATTCAAGCAAGAACAGCACAGAAAATCTGTATAAATTTAACTTTAGAAAGAGCTGAGGCAAAAAAAAAAAACAGGAGGAAAATGTTAAAAAGAATGACGATGAATGACGGGAAGCGCACAGCTTAGCTGCGCTCTGCTGGATAATTGAGGAAGTTATAATTGCCAATGAAGCCAACCAGCCCAGACTAAGAGATTGCCACGCCGACCAACAGAACAGCCGACCGACCAACAGACCGACGAACAGACCGACGGACCAGGCAGCCGGGGGACCAAGCGATCCGACTCCGCTGCTGCGGCTCCCCTGGCACTGGAGTCAAGCAGATTGTACGAAACGGGGCGAACCCTTTTGCAAAAAGATCGCAGTTGTTGCCGCAGTAGCCAATTCAAGTTGTTGCTGTTGGTTTTTTGTTGTTTTTTTGCATTTTTTGTTGTTGTGATTGTGGCAAGAGGAAACAGTTATTGTTGTCTCTCGGGCTGACGACGGGAAACAGGACATGTCTTCGCATAAATTGAATGCCAGTTGCAAGCGATGCCCCAGCTTTGTGTGCAACGGAAGGACATTAATTGAAGCTCTCGTTCGCAATTCACTCTAATCTTCAAACAAACAAGATGCATTTTGATTTATGCGATAATCATAAAAGTGGTTGCTTTCTCAGGCCCGAATCAGCTGTTAAATCAGCACATTAAGTTGGCTGCGCCAGCTACAAGTTTTCGTGTGTATGTGTGTGTGTGTGTGAGTATATGTATGTCTGTCTGCATAAATTATGTGTTCGGCGTTCTAAAACGCAATTGCATCACGAGAGCATTGGCAAATAAACAATAAATACCAAGTGTAGCAGACACAACGAGCACCTGTGTCAACAATGGAACAAGCGCCCGGAGTTGGATACAAACCAATCCAAAAGCAGCGCCCGAATGACGCAGTTCATAAACTGCGAGATGGGCCCTTACGTGCACACACACTCACACTCACACACACACACACACACAGATACACGCACACGCACATTTTGTATCTAGATACTTGACACGATTTTGAAGAGGCCCGTTCAAGACAAGGATGTTCATTGTGCGCCGCTCGCAAGTCGCAATTGTTAGAACCGACCCTGGATGGATCTACAATGCCTGCCCATTGAGTGTGCCTTTTGTGGTGCTCTCGCAGAATAGTTAAATATTTGCGTGGCTTGGCCACTTCGTCTACTTCTTCTTCGTTTTCTACTTCTACTTCTACTTCACTACTCTCACACTCACCTCTTTGCTGGGCACGCAGATCGGTGTGCCCACCTTAACTATGCCATTCTCAACCATAACGCCCATGACGATCGGATCGCGACTGTTGAATATAAATTGTGGCAGTATCTGTGAAAGGATAGAGAAAATGGAGATTAGATCAAAGTTTCATAATTATGTAAAGTTCTTATACTAAGATGGAATTTGACATTCTAACTTTTTGCTTAAGACAAAGTTCTTGTAATGAGCTCATATCTTTCATGAGAAGGAAAGGTAAAGATATCTTGTTTTGCTTAAGTTAAAAGATAATTAAAGCATGGTCAGATTATAATCAAGATCCCTTTTGAGTTAAAAAGAATCGTATTACTAATATTAAATCGAATATTGAGATTATCCATGGCAGGCTTATTTTTAATCGTTTCTAAAGATAAATGCAATTTGAGAGCGTTGCCAATGATATTGCGCCTGCAGCTGGCATTTAAAAGGGCCACTCTGAGCCGATATGAGAAGGTAAGAGGCAAGTTAATAACTTAACTAAACAACGTCATTGTTGGGCCAGCCAGTTGGGGCAGCGTCTAACCAGCCAGCAACAAGGTTAGCCACGACTGCCAACTGGCAACTGGCAACTGGCCACAGCTGTGCGCCCAATTAACAGCACAGTGGGAGACGAGAGACGAGACGGTGGCTAGAATGGCCGGTGACTCGGTTTCAATACGCGAGCCTAGGGTCGTCGACAAGCCAGCCAGCAATCGTTGACTGCGACTATAACCTAATGATTACCTATAAATCAAATATGCTATTTTAACATTATTTGAGCAGGAAGTGTGGACGTGATGCAAGCGTCTCTCGGACAGGCCTTAATCGCTCGCTCGCCAAGTTTCTTGGGCAGCGCACGCATCATTAGCCACAACAACAGACCGGAGCTGGAAACCTAGCTGGAGACCAGCATTTGCAGCCGACCACAAAGCGAGCTGATTGCATTTTACACCTGTAGCTTTTGGCGTAATTATGTTTCGATCAAGGCTCACGAAAAAAAGAAACCAAATGGAAAATATTATACAAGCTGTGCCGAAGATTAAATGCCCTATGCGGACATACTAAATCAAATTAAGTAGATGGAACTAAGGATTTATATGACTAAGTAGCTCAAAGTGCATATACTTTCTCTTGACTGGAGTTCGAACCCTCAACTTCCTGCTCGGCGTGCCGATGCTAACCCACTACGTTAATTTCCAGACTATATATTGAGTAACTGATCCCATAACTGATCACGGATTCAAGGATATATATGAGTTAGTAGCTTGAAGTATATATTCTAATATACTTTGCCTTCTCGGGAGTTCGATCCCTCAACTGCCTTCTCAGCGTGCTGACTGCATTACTTTAGCAACTATTTGTAAGATAAGTCAACACATGAGTTGCCTTTACGGAGAAAGAGACTTTATATTAACTAAATAGCCACAAGAGCTCAAAAGAGTTAGCTCAGTGTACATTCTCCTTCACGAGGATTCAATTCCCAACTGTCGTGCAACTATTTATAAGCTAAATGATCCTGCGGGCTCAAGGAAGTTATATGACAGAGTAGCTCAAAGTATATGTTGAAATATAATTTGCCTTCACGGGGGTTCGATCCCTAAGCTTCGAGCTCAGCGTGCCGTGGGCACAGCTATCGCGCTACTCAAGCGATTAATCAAAGTAAGAAGATCTTGTTAAACCAATAGAGTTACATAACAAGAAATAAGCTCTAGGCATATACTCAGATATACAATTGAATCGATCTTCTATACCATGGGTTATTATGAGATATTAGTCTAAGTTTACTCAGGTACAGCTGGACCGCAAATTGTCTTTAGTTTTGATTGACGAATATATATTTTTGACTAGATTCAATGAATTAATATCTAAATCTAATACCTAAATATGCTTAAATATAGACACATGCTTACAATAACTGATAGATCTAAACTCACCTTTAGTTTGCATGGAAAGACGGCTATTGAGCGGAATTCTTCGCGTTTCTTTTGCTTCAGCTCCTCGCGATAGCTGGTGAACTTGTCGAACAGATGATAGATAATGTCCGCTTGAAAGATCTTGACACCCAGCGAATCGGCCATTTCCTGCGCCTCGCGCTCCACTTTCACATCGAATGCCAAGATTGTTGCATATCTGACGGCGTCATAGAATAGATAGAGAATGACAAAGAGATGTTGGGGTTTAGATAACGAACACGCCACGGCAATTGTGTGCAATTAAATGTATAACAAATGATCGTGTTACATTACAATTATAATAATAATCAACATCAACATCAACATCAACATCAACATCATCATAATCATAATCAGAAACTATCCAGCGTATTTGGGTTTTCCTGTGCGAGTGTCGAGTTGGGCTAATTATATTTCCACATGTTGCAAGCTAAGACCTGCACCCCCCCACCCCACCAACAGAACCAGGAAGCGTCAATAATTGAATAAAGACGATGCCGATGTCTCTTCTTCTCCATCTGCTTCTTCTTTGTTTGCTTAGCTTGGCCAACTTCAATGACAGGAAACAGTTGGCATTAAGTCGATACGTGCCACCGTTTGGAGTCAGCCGACGCGGCGTCCCCATGGCGACCGGAAGGGTCTACAAATTGTTGTGCTGCTCGAAAGTGTTTTGGCAAGGCATTCGGGACCGAAAGTTTGGTATGCGAAAGAATCTTTGTTTTACAAAGACTGAACAATAATTTGGCTGTGATTGACGGAATATTCTCGGCGAGGATCAGTTTTGCCAGATTTCTGAATATTGGTTAAGCAATCATTAAGTAAATCTCATTCAAGTCCCAAGAAAATGATGTGAACTGTTTTAATTTTAGTTGAAGAGGGCAATGATTGAGCTGTGATTGATGGATATTCTAGGTGTACGGGACAACGAAAAGAGGCGAGGTTCAATTATTGCCAGAGCTCATAGTGTTGAGAGTAAATAATTAAGCACAATCCATTCCAGTTCCAACTCATTTTTTACGTTTTCAATTGTAGTTAAAGGGGGCCATGATTGAACTATGATTGATTGAATATTGTAGTTGAACTTGTAAACAGAGAGTGGTGAGAATCAGTTTTGCCAGAACAGAGAATATTGACAGAGTAAATCATTAAGTAAATCCCATACAAGCCCCAAGAAACATGTTAACTAATTGTATTGCAGTTAAAGCAGGCAAAGATTGAGCTGTGATTGATGGAATACTTTATGTGACTGAAAGACGAACAAAAGATAAAGATCAGTTTCGGATTTCTTGATACTGATAGAGCAGTAAAGTAAAGTACAGCAAAGACAAATCACATAGATTTAGAATGATTGAACAATGATTGAGCTATGACTGACAATATATAGTTAGCCGGAAGATAATTTCAATCTCTTTCAAACTATTCGCATACAGCATTGATCTTTACCCTGTCCAAAAAAAAAAAGTAATTATTAAATGAACTCTCATTATTTGATCTTTCGCATTGGGTGGTTAAAGTTTTATGTTGCCCCACAGTGTAAAAGTTACCATAAAGACAGTTAAAGATTTTTATTATGCTTGTGGCAAAAGATAAATGTGGACAGCCAAGGACGGAGTCGCCATCAACGATGTCAGGCTGGGAAGGCACTTAAAAAATTTAAAAGAAAAAAAAAATGAAGAAAATTTCGTGATCACCTGCAGCGTAAAAAGCAAAATTTTATGGTTAAAAATTCCGTGCGCGTAAGAATCATCAATAAATAAACGGCAACACATAGTAAAAATGTAATATTGAGTTTATAGCCTGGCCGTTCGCCTGCGCCAGACTGTGGGGGAGCGTGCTGTATCTGCAAGATACGCGCAAGCGACACACGAAAGCACTTGAAACACACTTCGCATTCGTTGGGAGGCTAATGGGGAGGAAGGGAGGGAGGGAGGCAGGGGAGACGGAGTGCTTTCAGAGCATAAATAACTCAAATGGCTGCGCATGCGCAAGGGCCGGATATGTTCGGCAGCGGAAACGCCACGTCTATTACATGGGCGTAGATATGCAGATACAAATGTATCTGAAAGCCGCACATTTCTATTTTTTGTTGTTTGTTGTTGTTGAAGTTCTCGTTGTTGTTTTGCATGTGACGCAGTAATTTGAGCGTAGTGCCCGTAGAATTGTGTGGGCCGAACGAATTGTGAATGTATCTGCAACTGCAACTGCAACTGCATCTGATGCTACATCTGTATCTGTATCTGTAGCCGAGCTGCGTCGCTTTGTTGCTGCCAAGCAGAGCACGAAAATAGTTGCCGCTGCAATTGGAAACTTCTCATTAGCAGTCAAGGAGACAGAGAGGCATTTGGCATTTCATTTTCACTCCACTTAACGCTCGGTCAGGAGCCAAAAGCAACTCTAATGAGATAAAGCCGCCGTCAAGGCAAATATTTAAAGGGTATCTCGCATAATAATAAATCATGAGCATCGAGAGCCTGGCTGGAAAGTGCATTTTCTGATTGCCGCTAAATGAATCACTTAACCCAAAGTAACCACAGCCGGACAGCCGGACAGCCGGGCAGCCGGGCAGCCACAGCTCGTGTCGGCTATATCAGACGCTCTTCAAAGAGCCGCTGCCGTTGTTTATAAGTCTTTTGTTCTGGGCGGGGGCAGAGTCGTGTTAATAAAGTTAAGCTGCAATAAAATTGAATTGTACCCTGTCGAATGCCCGGGCTGATGCAGCGGCAACAATGTTGTCGCCAGAGCTGATATAATAATGATATGTGGCCCGGCTGTTTAAAGTCGAAATCGTTAAGGATATATATTCGTTTATTTCGTTTACTTACTGCGCCTCATGCTCCAACATCGTTGAGGCCTTCATCACATCACGCTTGACCACGGGCCCAATGCGTATGGCGGAATACTGTAAAAGAAGAGAAAGAGACAGTGAAAGAGAGAGACGGATACAATTGAGTGCTAAGAAAAAGCAAGAGATATAATTTATGCCTAGACCTCCCAGAACTTAATTAAAACTAAGCCGATTTTAATGTCGTTTCTATAAGACGACTTAAAGCTCTTGAACAAATACAAATTGCTTCATAAAAATAAACATATATTTGTTTCACATATGATTCCATTTTATTAGTCTATTATTTTAAGTTTATGTCTATCTAAAGTAATGTCTATCTGCACGTGTTAGAGGTTAAATACCTCTGAATAATAATGCCTATTAAAAGGTGGCTAACGGAAATGATAACAAAAATGTGACAATATTTTGCGAAAACAATCAAAGCGATTCTCTTGAACCATAATCGAATTTCAAATTCTGACGCACCACGCAGCTGGAAAGTTCTCAAAAATTGTGGGCGGAGGGAAAATGCGTAATAGCAGATGCAAAGCTAATTAGATAAAACGCACAGAACGACATCGATACGACAACGGGTGCAAAAGGTAAAAGGTCGAGTTGCCAGCAAACTGACACCAACCTACAAATTGCTGACGTCAGCACTCCACGTTCAAAAGGTGGCCACAGGCACGAGGCGTGAGGTCAGGGAGGCAAGGGTTGTTGTCACGGCTGAGAAACGCTCTTAAAGAGTTCATTTCAAAGCCAAGAGCGATCAGCTAGCGGCATGTGTCTGCCAATTCAGCTATTTTCTAGCTAAACTTGGCTCTCAATAACATACAAATACAGCCCTGTTCACATCAAAATGTTATCATAATTCAGCTATTTTTAGCGATTATTAACACTGCACTGCAGTTGCGGCAGTTGCCAACACTGTTCACAGTTCGTGTCTGCATGGCTAAATAGCAGCTTGAAATTACAAATTGAATAATTGCTGTTTATTTTTATTGTTTTTTCTTTTTATTTCTTATTGTTGCTACCCTTCTTTAGTTGTGCACGTTCCGGTCAACTTCCGTTCTTATGCACATCTATTATTTACATTTTGGGCCAACTTCCTTCACTGCCTTCGCGCTGCTGATTTCATTAAAAATGCGGTCGCAACGTGTTTATGAATGAAAATTAAGCAATAAGCTCTTCAAACTGCCAGTGTGTGTGTGTGCGCGTGTGTGTATGTGTGTGCTTGTTTGTGTGTGTGTCTCTGCGCGATGCAGGAAGAATTACTTCCGTTGTTGTTGTTGTTCTGTTTTTGTTTTCATTTATACGTACATTTACTCATTCATTCATTTACTCATTCACTCGCTCGTTTGTTCACTCATTCATTTGTATTTTGTATATACCCTTTCAGGCGTAGTTATAGCTAAGGCATTAAATATGTAACGCCTTGAAGTAAATTGTATAAAATATATGATATATTTGTGGATTTGATTATCAAAACTTTATCTATGATCAGATATTAACACATTTAAACGCTTCTCTCTTATGCTGCCCAGTCGCTTTTGCCAAATATTAATTGAATTCCTCGCTAGGGTATTTGGTCTTCGACAAACGGACAATTAAGTTTTGTTTTTTTCTTTTTCTTGTTTTTATATTGACGCTCTTGTTGTTGGTTTTTTGTGTTCTTGGCAGCGGCTACGTCGCATTAATGAAAACGTTGGCATTGTCTGCTTCTTCGCTCACTTCCTTCCTTTCATTCTTTTATAGCCTATATGTAGATATATAGTACATGTGCCGCAAAACATGAGAAAAAGCGCACAAAATAAAATTCATTCATTAAATTCAGCGATACGATGAACGCGCCATGGAGTAAGAAAGTGGGCTAGGCAGCGAGAGAGGGAGAGAGAGAGCGGGATCCAGTGAGTGGGTTGACGGGGAGGTGATGGAGAGAGCGCGTGTTAGAGAGCTAGAGTGAGACAGCTAATTTAGTTGTTTGCCTTTGCACAATGGTCTACAATTCTCATTGTCGTTTTGTGCACCATTTCTTGACATTGTTGTTGTTCTTCTTCCTAACTTTTACGCTTCGACCAGCTCTACAAAGTTGTTGTAATGAAAAACAGCAATTATTAGAATTGCGAGACAGCTAATCAATTTGCTGTTTCAGCTGGCTTCTGCTTGTTCTTCTTCTTCTCGTTCTTGGTGGCTTTTTATATTCGCCTGACTTTGCATTTTGTTGTGGGCGTTGCGCGTTGCCAATGCAATCGCATATTTGCATGCAGCTACGTCTCGATTACAAATTGTTGGCAACGCTTCGCGCTAAGCATGGCAGAGTGCCTCGGCTTGCGAAACTCACCATGAGTGCAAGTGTATGTGTGTGTGTGTGTGCGAGTGCTGTTGACTTTTAATTAAAATGCATAGGGGAATCAAATTACCTACACAACCCTATCAGCGTAGGTACATATGTATGTACGTAGCCTTAACTAGATAGGGTATTCAATGACGTCGACGCCCGCACCAGCATAGCGACTAACAATTAAGGCAAAAGCGCAACCGCAAAAGTAGCTACTATAACAACAACAACAACAGGTTGATGGCTGCGTAGTTACAATAACAGCCCAAATACCTGAATTAAACGAAACTTACTCAACAGCAGCCACTCGCCAGTTGCATGAGTTTTCACTTACATACCCTATGCAGAGAATACTTTAAATTTGTCAAGCTTCATGCAACACAGCTGGGGCTACAAAGCTGAAGGTGGATATGCACAATATATGAACAAATGTCAGTTCCTATGCATGATTTAATTACTTCTAAAGTTAGGTAAGAAATGTGAGTATTGATTAAGTAACAGTTGAATTAATAGGTATATCTAACTAATCTAACTATCTAACAAACGTACAAATATTGTTTTTCGATTACAAACTATACATCTATATATGTATGTATATAGATTAATATAGATACATCTAAGCATGTAATTATAGCCAAAACCAATTTAGATTGATTTTGCTCAGGGTTTTCTCGTGTAACCTAAGCCTCCCATCTTACACTCGATTTCGCCCTTTGCATAATAGTTTTTCCTGGCGCTTATATATGTATGTATCTGCCTGCATTACATAACCCCACGCAGCTGTAACTGCGATTTTGCCAACGTTAACTATAAATATACACAGCTCCATTAATTCTATTATAAGACTGACTTTCAGGCCCTATCATATTACTGCAGTGTATATGTGTGTGTCTGCTAATGTATTGTGTGTGCTTTGCCACGTCAAAGATATCTATTTTGTTTTCTTGCTGTGTGCGTTGGTTATTTCTGTGCAATTTTTCATTCATGAAAGAAAAAACCGTCACGGACGAACTAACAGACTCCCGAGTTGCTTGTTACGTATATTTTCATTCATAAAAGAAGAGGAAAAAAGTAACAGCAAGAAAAAAAAGGCAACAAAAATTGTTTGGCATGAATGAAAACAACTAACTGCGTTGTTGCGGGTGTTGCCTATGTGGGGGTACACACACAGACACACACACACACAGACGAATACCAATACCAATACGAGCACACGAAAAAGAGGTGTATAAGCAAACAGAGTTTTTTATGAATGGCAGCCACATCTCAGCTTGGCTAGCGACGACGTCGACGTCGCCGTCGACTACGCTATATTTGGCCGTTAACGACAACGAGAGGCAAATGTTAATGAAGCCGCAGTTGGTAACAAAAACAACAACAACACCAACAACAGATATTGCAGGCCAATTGCATAACGGTGCTTGCAACAGCAAACGCAGAC
Source organism: Drosophila kanekoi (assembly GCA_037075305.1). Classification (NCBI taxonomy): domain Eukaryota; kingdom Metazoa; phylum Arthropoda; class Insecta; order Diptera; family Drosophilidae; genus Drosophila; species Drosophila kanekoi. The sequence continues at coordinate 8,550,204 of JBAMCE010000141.1, forward strand.
GTTGCCACTGCGCCAGCAGAAGCTCTCCATGTCTGTGGTTATTCCATGTTGACTGTCTTCTTTTCTGTTTTCCTCATTTTTTTTTTTTTGGTTTTCCGACTGCGTCTCATAAAAAAATATGCAACCATATACACTGCGCACCATAAATCAGCGCCAAGTCTGTGGCGTAATGGAAATGCGGCTGCCCAAACTGTATGGCAATATGCATGCAGAGAGGTTAATGGAAGGAGCACCCACTGTACTGCAACGCGGTTGCCGACACAAATGACCTAGTAGCTGTACTTTAAACTACTTCCGTTTAAGGAAAAACATACATATTTATTAAAGAAATTCTTTTGATAACACGATATTTTCTAAAATTCAAAATTCAACGATTTTACAAAGGCGGAATAGATTAAGAGCTAGTGGAGAACACCCACAATCATATCTATATACATGTATACATATGTATGTATGTATATTCAAATGGTGGAGAGTTTGATATGCTAGCAAAAGAGAGAGTTAGAGTGAAAACTCAACAGAGATCAAGAGGAAGAGAGCAATTAAGCCATAAAAATATGAGAAGAGATTTCAAGCGTTTGCAATTATCTGCTCTGTATAAACACACATAAACACACACACATAAGCACACACATAAGCAACGCACATTATATTTAATCGTATTTTTTTTAATGTTGTTTTCAAGCGGTTTTCATATTTCGGAATGCGATTCTTTAATGGCCTTTGGTGTGAAATTCGCCAATCATTTAAATTGAGGGGCTGCTAATGAATTATTGTTATTGGTATAAATATTGTGCGTATTGGTTTTATAAGTGAATTATGTTAATCTTCGGCAACTGTGTGCTCGTGTGTCTGTGTGTGTGTGTGTGTGTGTGTGTGTGACGCACGCCCCCGCTAAACACATGGCCTGAAGATAAAGATAGCAGGCTGGCAGACAGTCGGCCAGGCAGACAGCAACAAGTGCAATTAATTTTTATGAATAGAAAGCGCGGCATTGATCTGCTGCTGCTGCTGCCGTTACGCCCTGCCGCGTCGTGTTTAATTTATAGAAATGTATAGCAAATGTTTATTTGATCAATAAAATGAATTATTGTACGAGAGCAGATGTGCGTGTGTGTGTGTGTGTGTGTGTGTGTGTGTGTGCGTATGTGAAAGAAAGAGAGGGAAAGAGACTCTACACATTGTACAAACAAGCAAGCCGTCTGCCAAAATGAATGAAACAACAGAAATAACAACAATAACAGCAGCCAATAATAACTGAATGCCGCAGCAGCGTGGGGGCTGCAATTAAAAAGAGCGCAGATGCCAGCTGCTGAGAGCGCAAGAGCAAGAGAGTAATGTAAATGCATGAATGTGTATGTGTAATTGATTTGTTTCCATACAATTTATTGCCTGTCTGCCGCTTGTTGCTCTTTATTTTTTTTTTTTTAATTTTTGGAGAAGCGTGTTTAATTTTTTTGGAGACACTTGTCGAGCTGGTTATTGTCGTCGTTGCTGTTGTTGTTGTTGTTGCTGCCATATTGTGAATTAATGAAATGCGCTCAATGAAATGATGAATGAGGCAACGGCCCCAGCCCGACAGACAGAAAGAAAGAGAGAGATAAATAAACTTCCCATCAATTGAAGCCGCATTTCAACAAGAAGAGAGCAGCCTCTACTCTCTTGCAACTCTTACAACTGCAATAGCTATCTTTTTTATATCAATTTGAAGAGTCGATGGTTTTTGATGTGCCGTAAATTAAACACATACGCCTTTTTAACGCGAACGGCAATGTGTCTGAAATCAATGGAGAACGTTTTTTATTTATTTTGTTGTTGCTGTCGGCCAACAACAATAAAACAACAAGACACTTAAATGACAATTTCCGGTCAGTTTGGTCAGAGCCAATATAAATTGGAATCCCTGTTCGTATTTCACAGCGTGGGTGCTTCGAATAATTACTCGAGCTCAATGAAAATACACAAACACATGTATACAAACAAGCTAAATATATACCCAGTTCCATATACATATTGCTATAAATGCCATAGACGGGATGCTCTGATGGAGAGCGGGAGAGGTGAGAATATACTCTTAAAAAATACTCAGATTTGAACAGAAGAACTATAAAGAGCTAGGTTTATTTAGCTAGGTTATTTATTTATAATTGTGTAACTTTCAGCATGTTACATAATCGGCAACAAAACTAATATGCCCACTGCAAAGGCAATTAAATAGTTGACAAGCGACCGCATGGTCGGTTTGGTATGTGCGTTGGCGCTAGTTAGTTACTAAATTTGGCTTAAACGAAGGCGGAACTTGTTACATAGCCGGCCGGCCGCTGCCCACATAACCCGCTCGCAAGTCATGAATGAATGAATGGCAATCAAGCAGCGTCTGTCAGTTTGTCACTCCGTCAGTCTGTCCGTCTGACTGTCTGGCCGAGAGTTTGCCATAATTGATTTTTGAAACAACCGCAAAAAAGTTGACGGCGACAAATTTTGCGTTTCAAATGTGAAAACCGAACAAAGCCATATGGAAGGCTCTATGTAAGTATGACCAACTTGCAGCTACCCTACAAATTGCTAGTGAAAGTCTAAAGTTAATGCGGTTTGCTGTGATGCCTTTCTATTCGAATCTCAAAGAAAAGTGATATAGTGGCTTTTGTGCAAAGGTCTGTAACATACGAAAGGAGGCTTCTCCAGCCGCAAGAAGTATACATATATATTCTTGAACAGCATCAAAAGCCGAGGCGATTTATGTCCCTGTCCGTCTGTCTGTCCTTCCGTCAGAATGTATGAGACTTTGAGTGCTAGAAACTTGAATAATCGTTTGCAGATTAAGTTTTTGGCCATATATTGAAGCATATATAACTAAAGACCCAAAACTTAACAATAAGATTTGCATATATGCCAACATATACTCATTTTAAAAGATATTATCTTGGGCTTAGTATGCGAGTACTTAAGTATGAGATTTGAATGCTCTCAAAATTTCATAACGATCGGATTATAAATACCCGAGTTAACCAAGACTGCATTTCCCATATATAGTCTGGGGCTAAGAGAAGATACAAAGAAGAGTATTAGGTTTAGGGTATCTCCTAGTCGAGCACAGTTAACTAGATCACTCTGGCTCGTTGCAGTCTGTGATATTCTATTCTATTCTATTCTATCATAAGCTGCTCAGTTTTAGCAGCGAGTGATTTACATTGAATAGATTGCTTTGGATGAGTTCACAATAAATCAGATGCCAGCACGTTCCAGTTATTTGCCACAACAGTTGTCAACTGTTGCACGCCTCTGACGAGCATATTATGTAAGTTAGTCTTGGCCAATTTGCATAGTTGGTTGTGTGTGTGTGTGTGCGTTGCGTTGGCGTCTCGATTTGGTTGTTGCCTTTTGGCTTGGGAAAAGTGTTTGCCTGCATAAATGATGAAAATGATGAGACGAGACTGTGGGAAAGCCTACCAAATGTGGGCTGCTCTTAATGAGGTTAGCTAATTGAACTGGCCCGGGGGCAAAACGAGTTTCAGTTAAATCCAAATCAAATATTTATGTGTAACATTTGAAATTCTATAGAAATGCGATTCGTTTCACATTCGCAAACTAATTGTTATATTTTTCTACTAACTGTCGTACTTGGAGCGAGAAAGGGAATGTTGGAGAGGAGTATAATATGGTATAATACTCTAGAGTGTTATTGAGTATAGTACAGTATATTATAGAGTATATAGAGTACAGCACAGTATAATATAGAGTATTATAGAGTATAGTAAAGAATAATATGGAATGATGTTGTATTACATATTATAGAGTATTATAGTATTATACATTATAGTACAATATTATAGAGCATTCAAGTAAATGGAAACCCCTCTGAGCCAGAAAAATGTCTATTATTGCAAAATAAATTATAATATACCCGAAGTTTGGAGTGGGAAACGAAATACTAGGCTCTATAGTATGGTATAATAATCTGTGTCAGAAATAATTCTAGAGTTTCTAAAAAACATTCTGATATCTGTGCTCTTTCATATATCAACAATAACAAATAAAATAAATACATATATGTATATGTACTTAAAATGTTGTTTATTGTTGTCAACTTCCGCTTTGCATTTCCGCTGCTTGGCACTCAATTTGATGCCGAAAGAACATAAAACCCATAAAACAGATATTGTTTATATTTAAATATATATATAGGAAATATTTTTAAGATGGCATCAAATGGCAAATGCTGAAAATTCATTCATGAAAATGCGTTTAAAACAAATAAATTGCAAAACAAAAATAAATACATATTCGTAATGAAGCGAAATGATTTGCGAATTGCAATACGAGCTGCCATATCCGTTCAGGTACATACATATAGATAAATGTTATATATGTGCGTTTATAGTGTATTTGGCTGGCGTATATATAGAGCGCAGCGTATTTTTAGTTGGTGTTCAATCTTTTCGCGATTGGGGGCCAGACCTGGCAGAGATCGGTCCTCCGCTTGGGTTGGGGCAGTGCGTGCTGTTGGCTACGCGCCCGTCGCCTGGCTGCTTGTGGCATGAATCATTCGATGTGGCCGGGTTTGTAGTTGTTATTTGTTGTTCTTACTTGTTGTTGCAACTATTTGCACCGCATTTATAAAAATACATTTTATGTTTACGCCGTTCGCGACGTGCTCGTCGCTGTCTGCCGCGCTGGCTGCGAGGACGCCAGAAGGAGACGAACGCCAGAAGGGGACGGTCGCCAGAAGAGGGGCGGTCGCCAGAAGGGGACGGACGCCAGAAGGGGACGGACGACAGAAGGGGGCGGACGCCAGAAGGAGACGGACGCCAGAAGGAGACGGAAACGCAGGTGGCGACTGGCAACTGAGCTCCGAGGCTTAGGCAGACGTCGCAGAGGCCGCCGCCGCCGCTGCCGCCGCCGCCTCGGGCACTCATAATTTTCCAAAAATACTTTTTGTCCGACAATTTACAACTTTTCTTTTGCCATATTTCACTAAATTCAGTTTTGAAAATAAATCGAAAAGGCGCAAACTGTTTTTCTCTATTTTCGTTTTAAATGTTACCAATTTGTTGCTCGATATAGAAAACTGTGCGCCAAATCGTTCTATAAACTAGATTTGTAAGCTTTTTTTTTTTTGAGGTAAGACTTTTCTCAGAAACCAAAAACTATATTTGGGCCGAAGATATCGGTAAATCGAAAAGCGAGTGCTTATCTGGGCAGTCTTCATCAGATTTTAAAGCGATTTTATATGGGTTCAAGATATAGTTATATAGTATAAAGGATACAGGATACAGGTTATAGGGTATGTATTCAGTATAATGTAGTTAACTGCCTCAACTTTCTTGGAGCCATTCATTTGAATTGCATTCTTCTGCCTATCTTCGGCACCCCGAAGTCTTAATACCCTTATAAACATTTGGCAATGATTCCAGTTTTGGATTTCAAATTGATCTAGAAGCCAAGCAAAGAGCAAAGACCCAAACCTCGTCAAAATCGGTTGAGTTTTGCCCCAGTTATGGGGATTGAGAAATTGTGACCTATGTCTATATAGGATAATAGCGGGCTATTACCCCGGCCAAGGACTTCATTGTGTTATTTAGGTCAAGGATTTGTTTTGTGCTATTTGAAACAAGTTCGTAATTCATCATCTTCCACTTCTTGTATAACCCTTGCACCTGCACTTAACACTAAAATTAACAATCTATAAGTTTGGCTAACTATAAAAGATTCTAAGTCAAACTCCAACTCAACTATAATGAGGAACTGCATCTGTTCCTCCTACTCTCGATTTGGCTTTAGATTTATTTCTCACTTACCGGAATCTTTGAAGTGCGTAGAAATTCGAGCAGAGCTTCCAGGGAGCCCAATGTTGAGGCCTGGACGTAGACGCCGCTTGGAGCCAACTTGATGTGGCTAAGCGCGCTCTTCAGTTCGCGAGCAACTTCCTCTCTGATATTGACAAGAAATGGGATTAGGATAAAGAAGGAATATTTATGGAATTCAGAGACTAACTTGCATATCTCGACCTCGTCGGGTTTGTGCGCAATTAGCAAATTGATGCCCGCAATGGCCTTCTCCAGATCCTTGGCGGCGATCTTGACGCCCTGAGCTGCCTTCACCTCCTTGTACTCTACATAGGCGTTCTTGACGCGCAGCTCCTTCATGGGCTGCGGCATCAGGAGCGAACGAATCTGCGTGGTTATGGGCCCATCTGTGCCGGCCAGGATCATGGTCTGGCCCTCGCGCAGCCTGCCATTGATGAGTATGGCATCGATGGTGGTGCCCAGGCCGGGAATGGCCTTCACCTCCAGCACGGTGGCCTGCAGCTCCTCGGAGTACATGAGCCGCTTGGTCAGCATATTTTGGCAAAAGTCCGTAATCATGAACAACAGGTTGCCCATGCCCTCGCCCGTGATGGCGCTGGTGGGCACCAGCGAGATGTAGGTCTTGGGATCTGTGTTCTCGTAGAAGAGCGCTGCGTTCAGACCCTGCTCGGCAAACTGTAGAATCACCTCCTTGGTGCGCTGCTGGAACTCAAGCTGTGTGTTCGACTGCTGCTCCTTGATCACGTCGCGTACATCGCGGCGGGGGAGCACCTGCCAGTCGTAGAGGCGATCGATCTTGTTGAGGGCCACGATGAAGGGGCATTTCTTCTTTTTGAGCAGCTGTATGGACTCAAGGGTCTGCGGCTCCAGGCCGTGCATAATGTCCACAACCAGAATGGCAATATCACAGAGAGACGAGCCGCGATTGCGCAGATTACTGAACGATTCGTGGCCGGGCGTATCGATGATGAGCAATCCGGGCAGACGATGCTCAAAGCTGGCGACGTTTTTGACATATTTCGTTTGCTCCTTGATGGCATCGATGGGCACGTTGGTGGCACCAATTTGTTGCGTAATGCCGCCCGCTTCCGAGTCCTGCACATGGGTACGTCGCAGCTTGTCCAGAATTTTCGTTTTGCCCGTGTCCACATGGCCGAGCACACAAACGACACCGGCTCGCAGCTCGTCCGTGGTGCGTTTCTTTTCCGCCTCCGATTGGCGCTTGATGATGCGCGCCTCGGCACGCAGGCGACGCGATTCGGGATCATTGGCCAGTGTTGTGTCCTCCTTTTCGGACTCTTCGCTCTCGTCCTCGGACTCATCGCTGTCGTCGTCGGTATCGCCATCGTCGTCATCGGACTCCGCCTCATCGTGGGCTTCAGTTTTGCCATTGTTGGTGGTTGTGGTGGTTGCTTGAGAGGATTCCTCCTCGGGCTCAGCTTCGCTGTCTGTCGCATCCCAACTCTCCTTAACCGCCTCTTCCTTGGCCTTTTGCTCGGCTGCTGCAGCAGCTGCGGCTGCTTCGGCCGCTTTTTGTGCCTCATCCTTGGCCTCCTCCTCGGTGGCCTCACCCTTGGGACCCTTCTTCTTGTTGGGACGTATGCGCGTGCCTGTCAAGCATTCACATAAATTAATACTAGCTCCATAAAACTACGTATAGCAACTCACCTGGCCTGGTCGCACGCCTGTCGTTGGGGTCGGGTATTTCCAAGCCCTGCGCCTTCAGTGAATCCAACAGCGCCTGGGCACGAGCACGGTCCTCCTTTTGCTTCTTGGTCAACAGTTTGCCTTCGGCTTTGAGGCGCGCCTTGCGTTCGGCCTCCTTTTGTTTCTTCTTCTCTTTGCGCTCGGCTTCTAGGCGCACCGCCTCCAGACGCGCCTCTTCGCGTTCATCCTCCAGACGCATGCGTTCCTCTTCCAGCTTTTGCAGACGCTCCTCTTCCTCCTTGCGCTTCTTGAGCTGCTCCTGCATGGCGGCCACCATCGCTGCGGACATGCCCTTCTTTTTGTTGTCCTTTTTCTCCTTCTCTTCGTCGGCCTCAGCTTTCTTATCCTTCTTGCCCTTTTTCTTGTTCTTGCCCGCCTTGCCGCCATCATCGGCTTCTTCTGCATCGGCGGCTTCTGGCTTTGTTTCATTCTCGGGCGCTGCTTCGGGTTCTGGCTCTGGTTCCGGCACCGGGGCAGGAGCTGGCGCCGGCTTCTGCTTGGGCTCGAGGGCTGCGCGCTGCTTGGCCAGTGCAGCCTCTCGCTTCTGACGCTCCTTCTTCTCCTTTTTCTTCTGAGCTGCTGTTTTCAGTCCGCCAGCATCCTCATCCTCATTGTCATTCTCATCAAGGTCTTCGGCGCCGGCTTCTTCGGCAGTCGCTGAAGCTGCCTTTTTGCCCTTCTTTGGCTTCTTGGCAAGCTCATCGGCCACCTGCTCGGCTCCAATGGTGGCTGCTGGCGCCTCGCCCGCATATTCCGCCTGCAGTTCTGCCAGCATTTTATCCAAATCTTCGTCGTCGTCTTCCTTGCCCTTGCGCTTGGCTTTCTTGCCCTTTTTCTCGTTCTTCTTTTGTGGCTTTACAACCACTGCCTCCTCCTCCTCGGATGAGATTTGTGCTTCCGGCGCATCATTCTCCTCATCGTCATCGTCTTCCACGAGCAAATTGAAAGCGGACTTCTTGGCAGGCTTTTGGCTTGGCTCCTCATCGGAGTCATCGTCCACGTTCTTGGCCTTGCCCTTGCCCTTTCCCTTCACATTCAGCTTTTTGACGGCCTTTGTTATGGTCTCAATTGATCCATTCTCGTCGCTGCCATCGTCTGAAGCATTGGCATTTTTCTTGTTCTTCTTTTTGCCCTTCTGCTGATTCTTCTTGTTGTTGGCGCTGACCTGGTCGTTGTCCGAGTCTATGACAGTATTGGTTTCCCTATATCGGAAAGTAAACGTAGTTTATTAGAAAGTTGACAAACATGCCATCGTGGCAAACAACAAAATGAGTACTTACATTTCGTCCGCCGATGAGCCACCCTCAGCGGTGGTCAGTATCTCTTTCTTGCCCTTTTTAGCTTTAACCATCTTTCCTGGCGCAGTCTCAACACGCTTCTTCTCGGAACACCCACGAAACGCCGAAATGAATTCACTGCTGAAAATGTACACGCGACGGACAGGCAACGACGGGTCTTGGTTCCTGGTTTTACAGCTGTGGCTGCTGGGCTCGTTGCTGCTGCTGCTGCTGACTGATCTACTCTTGCTGGCGGCACGTTGACTCCTATGTTAAGCGTCAAATGTACAACTTACTTGTTTAAAGCTATTTGGCGTTTCAAGTTGCCAAAAAGTCGTAAATTTTCTTTGCACGCCGATTCGGTTAACGAATACGATGCACCTGTGCTGGAGATGTGCCAAGCAACGATTGTATTATCGATAATTCGCATACTCTGAATTCGATATTCCCTTGTACCAAATGTTTCAATTTAAGCTATTGTCTCATCTCATTCGCACATATGATTCAACAAGTAATTTAACCATCACTAACTAACCTATTAAATTAATGCAGGGAATACCTTGTATACAGACTAGACTAGTCGATAGCTTGTCACAATCTTTTGCAATTATCGATGGGGCACACTGTCGGTATTGTGACTACCGTGTGTTGAGGTGCTCATATGGCACTCTCAACCGCTTGTTTGGTAAAGTTAGCAGCTGTTTGCTTTCGGCTTATACGATATTTAGAGTTTTGTTTTTAAATATTGCTCCTACTTGTTATATATTTAGTTAATTTAGCATTCTTTCGCTTAATACAATTCACTATTTTATTTTCAAAACATTCCTAACGGCCAAAAATTATTTGATTGCTGTTAATAGCTTTACAGCAGAGTGTTAAGTTATAACGTCAAAAACAGATGTTTCACAAGTCGAGTTAAGTTTGAGGTTATGTGTGCGGCGTTCATTCAGTCTCAAACCAAACTTCAAAGTTGTGCGGACGTCGAATTGGATTTTCATTTGACAGACGCAAAAGAAAAGCGTCAAAGTTACGCATATTTTAGCTTGCATTTAGGTAACTTCATTTGATATTGTGTTCAATTGCATTTGTCAACAATAATAAGTCAATTATTAATGGTACCAGGCAAATTCCAATTACGCGCCTTCGCTTTACGCGGCGTCAGCGTTTTTTTTTTGGCGGGCTCGTAGGACCATGTCGATTATGTCCGGCGAAGCAACAGGCATCAGCGACAGCAACAATACACCCAGTATTTCAGAGAGCAGCGGCAATAGTGCTGAGGTCTGTTGAAACTCGATGCCCGCGCCCTTAACTGTATGCACGCATAAGTATTTCATGTATTTCCCCCCCCCTCTCCTCTTCTACTTCAGATCAAGAAACTCGATAGCCAGTCGACGAGCAAAGTAATATCGCTGATAACCAGCGAAAGCGGCTTCAAAGAGGAAACAAACGACAGCCACTTGAGCCGGCTGCAGCATCTGCGCAGCGAACTGAACTACATCAGCGAGACGGACTGGATGTACGAGAGCCTCGAGAAGAAGCCGCAGCAATAGGTACAGGATGCTGTCGTTCTGGAGCAAAATCTTTCAGAGCAACGAGCAGGAGCGCGAGCACAAGCGCGATCTGCTGCAAATCGAGCACCGCTTCCTGGACGAAGAACCAAGCAATGATAACGAAGATAACGACAATGGCAACAGTTCCCCAAACGGTCTGCAAATGCTAGACTCCGGCTCGAGCAACGAGAATAACAAACTAATCGACACTTCCTGTTCCGCGCGCAAGGGTGTTATCACATTTTTAACTGAACAGAATGGCATTATTGACAAATCCATTGCCTTTAAGAGACAGACCGCAGGGCAGCTGTACCATGAGCTAACCGTTGGCTCCGTGATCGAGTATCTGACTTATGAGCAGGAGAAGGGCGTCAGCAAGGTGATCAAGATACAGAAAATCATTGATCAGTCGTGGGAGGAGGCGACAGACAACAAGGTAATCCACAAACCAGCCAATATCTCAGCCAATGCCAATGATAATTATTTGCCAGGTGGCGGAGGTGCTGGAGTCCCTGAAGCTCGACCAGCCCGTCTACTTTAAAACGCAGCTTCGGAACATTCTCGGCAACATAACGCATCGCCTGCCCTCGGCCATCGTGGTGGACACGGATTATGGCGAGCTGAATGTGGACCTGGACAACATTGAGTCAAACTTTATACCCAAAACGGGTGACGAGATCACGCTCATCTGCAATGTTCAGCTGGATGACGGCTATGTGGACAAACAGGGCGAAATACTGGGCGTGAAGAAGATCTTTCCAACACGCATCGAACCAGATCAGAAGTGCACCGTCGAGCGTGTCTTCGAGGAGTTTGCTGTGCTCTCCAATGCCTATGTGCTCAAGGAAGATGTGCCCAAGGGCATTCAACTCCATCTGGGCGACATTGTGAAGGTCGATCTCATCGAGTGCAAACATGTAAGGAAACTAAGCATTATATAGATATATACTTATATATGCCCTCGTGGAGGAGGAAAGTCTATGTATCCAATAGAAAAAGATATCCCCAACAAATATATATATATACATAAATAGACTATTCTAACAATTCATCTAGCTGAAAAATATATATATATATTCTTGCCTGCCCACAGACGAAATTCTCGCGTCGCGCCATTAAGTTGTCCGTGCTGGAAAAGAACTTTGGCCAAATAAAGAACAATCAATTGAATACGTCGTCGGGCAGCAAGAGGGCCGTTGCCATAGAGGGCGAGGATTGGTTTGTGTTCACCGAGCAACAGAAGAAGCAACACGTCACCCTCAAAGTGAGGAATGTGGGCAAGCGGACCTTTGAGCTCGTCCACATTGATATACAGAATGCCTCAGATGCACAGATCAAGGTTGTGGAACCGGTCAGCTCGAGAAGCATCGAGATGGGTGGCTATATATCGCTGATCTTTGAGGTGAACACCCTGTTAATTGGCGAATGGAAGGAGTACTTCACGCTCCACTTTGACACTTTCAAGGTGACGCGCTTTCTGACCGTCGTTGTGTGCCTTACGGAGGAGGATGCCGTGGAGGCGAAGCGCCGTCTGATTGCATCCAAGCAGCTGAACGTCAATGGGCACACTGCACGCCAGCGCTCTCGCGTCTATGCCTATCAGGTCTATTCGAACAAGAGCCCATTGGTGCCGGGTGAATCAATTGCCACCAAACGTCGCTTTGTGCCCGTGCATCTGTCGAACTTCGAGGTGCCTGAAAAACTATGCAATATTGTGCTGAAAACTGAGAACATGAACGATGTACGCGAGCTGTTGGGCGTCCAGTATCCATTCCTCGACGAATGCTTCGCCTTCAGCAACTATGTGCAGCGCTTTGCCACCATGCTGCACCTGGAAGAGATTGACTACAATATCAACTTTCGCAATTACGATCGGGAGCGTGCGCATTTTAATCGCGAAGGCGAATACCTCTCGCTGCAAATTGAGAATCTCGCCGAGCGTCGTCCCTCGCTGGTGCTGGGCGACACTGTGAACGCCATCAATCCCTGGGCGGAGCCGGACAGCAAGGAGAACAAACTGTTTCAGGGCGTCGTCCACAAGGTTTTCTTCAATCGCGTCCATCTCAAGTTCAATGCCAACTTTCAGCAGAGATATAATGGCGAGGACTACCGTCTGGAGTTCCACTTCTCGAGGTTTGCCTTCCGCAAGCAGCACCACGCCACGTCGCGTATTGGCGACCATATGGGCGAGAATTTCCTGTTTCCCAGCAAGGTGGCCAAGCGCGATCATTTACAGCTGGAGGTTGAATTCAAGGATGATAACATGTATCTGTATGACGACAAGCTGAGTTGGTTCAACGAGGACTTGAACTGCATCCAAAAGCGAGCAGTCTACAACGTGCTGCGCGGCGAAACGGAGAATATGCCGTATGTGATCTTTGGGCCGCCGGGTACAGGCAAAACCGTAACTCTGGTGGAGACCATTCTGCAGTTGGTGCGCCATGTGCCGGGCTCCCGCCTCCTGGTGGGCACGCCATCGAATAGCTCTGCGGATCTGATTACCAAGCGCATCATTGCGAGCAAAGCGCTCAACCATGGCGAATTTATACGTCTCGTTTCGCAAAACCAGGTGGAGAAGGATCTCGTGCCGCCGGAGCTGGCGAGCTACTGTGCCACCGTCGACATTGGCACCGTCGATTCCGACTATGACAGCGTGAGTAGCTTTCATAATCTCAATCCCCATCCCAAAGGAAATGAACAATTTTTGCTTTTAGATGATTATCACCGAATCGGGTCTTAAGCTGCGCTGCCAGGCCAAATATCTGGGTAAGCATCGCATCACCATCAGCACCTGCACCACGTTGGGCAACTTTATTCAGATGGATTTCTTGCCCGATCACTTTACCCATGTGCTTATCGACGAGGCCGGCCAATGCACCGAGCCGGAGACAATGGTGCCGATTGTGCTATTAGCGCGAAAACGCAGCCAAGTGGTGCTCGCCGGCGATCCTCACCAGCTGCAGGCGATTGTTACCAGTCGCTATGCGAACGAGCTGGGTCTGGGCATGTCCTATCTGGAGCGCCTGCTGGAGAGTTCACCGTATCGCCGGGACATGCAACGCTTTCCTAACAGCTCTGGCTATAATCCCAGTGTGCTGACTAAACTGTTGTACAACTATCGGGCGCTGCCCTCGATCATGAACGTCTACAGCAAACTCTTCTACGACAACGAGCTCATCTCCATGGTCTCGGATAAGGACTCGCGGGAGGTGCGCTTTCTGGCCGAGCTGCAGGAGATTTTTGAAGCTCACCAGGACAGGCCGCGCACTCACGGCACCTTCTTTCACGGCATTATGGGTGAAAATTTGCAGGATTTCGATTCGCCGTCCTGGTACAATATCGCCGAGGCTCGCGAGGTCTTTCTATTGACCATACTCCTGTATCGGCGCAACGTGCACCACGATCAAATTGGCATTCTGACGCCCTACGCGAAGCAGGTGAAGACGCTGCGGACAATGTTCATCGCTGCGGATTTGACGATGCCCAAGATTGGCTCTGTCGAGGAGTTTCAGGGTCAGGTAAGGACTTGGCTTTATTTAAGTGCTCCAAGTAAACTTTAATTGACTCTGCCTTTCTTGGTTTTAGGAACGTGACATCATGCTCATCTCAACGGTTCGCTCCTCGGAGTCCAATCTGCGCGCCGATGCTCGTCTCAGTTTGGGTTTTGTGCGCTGCAACAAGCGAATGAATGTGGCCATCTCTCGTGCCCGCTGCCTGATGGTCATCTTTGGCAATCCCAAGCTGCTCGCCGTCGACGATTGCTGGCGTCATTTGATCCTCTTCTGTGCCAACAACAATGCGTACTTTGGCTGCGAGATGCCCGCATCGATCACAGCCCAGGGCGATGAGTCCGACGGCAACGAATCGGACGTGTCCGACTTGGTGCCTTAAGGCCGCTGTCCGCATTTTTACTTAACCGAAGTTCCTGAATCCGCTAGATTTAACCAAAGTCTTCAATAAGACGGCTAAAACAACTTAAATAACTGAACTGTCGCCTGACGAATTTATTTTCATATATACACTCATTCCATTATAGATATTATTCTTTAATAAAATAAATGAGCTTTGAATCAAACTTACAAACTGAGAAAGGAGTTATTTAATGAAAATCAGTTTATGTGTGAAAACTTGAAGCCAAAAAAAAAAAACAAATTCATCGTAAACAGTTTTAAATATATTTGCTAGTGATGGACCATATTGTATCGTGAATGATCTAAGATGAGGCTCACGAGGTGGAACAAAGAGCTTTTTGTTAAGAACAGCCACTCATAAATAATTGATTTTAATATAGTAACTGAAGAATTTAGATGAGATAAACTATATTATATTCAACTTTATTGGGCTGTGATGTTTTCTAATGGTGCTTCGGGTTCCTGTCGTGCTGTAAAATATCGCCCATCTCTCAGCTTTTACGGTTATTGGTACAGTGTGTACACACTGTGCATTAACCGTTATTGTCGGCCATACTTTTGAGCTGCTTGTTATGTGTGCGCGTTCGCAATGAGTTTCGAAGCAAACGAAAAAATCTTGTATGTAAATAGAAACATATAAACGACACGCAGGAAAATGGCTAAGCCTGCGCTTGAGGGCAACATCTTCACGCTCAGCGAGAAAAATGAGCATGAAAGAACCAAGCTCGAGGTACGCACGCGCTTTATACGTATGTAAGTTTATTTTGGTTTATAGTTTGCCCTTTGCAGCGCCTGTCGAAATCCCAATGGCTGAGCGACTACGCAATCGACATTTTCAAGACAATGAAGGAGTCCGAGATGCGTCGTCGTCAAGTGTTTTTCATGTCGACCCAAATCGATCACCGACCGAAGCTCCTGCAGCTTTGCCAGCTAATCACGCGCACCTACAAGCTCAGCCGCTGCGCCTTGCATTTGTGTAGGTCCAAAGATCTGCCAGCCCTTATATATATATCTGAATAACTGGGTACATTTGCAGCCATTTATTATCTGGACCGTTTCCTTGATTTCTATACCATTCGCACGGACAAGCTGCAGCTGATTGCCTTGACCTGTCTGCACATTGCGGCCCAGATCGAGAACCAGGATGCATTTGTGCCGCGCTACAGCGAAATGAACCGCCTGATCAAGGACTGCTACACAGCGTTCGAGTACAAGGCCGTCGAGCGCAAGGTGCTCACCTTCTTTGAGTTCAACCTGATGCGCCCCACGACGGCCAGCTTTGTGGAGATGTTCGCTTGCAGCTTTCTGACACGCGACGATTATGCATCCTACTGCCAGCAACTGGACGAGCTGCCCGCCCTGGCAGCCAGCTATCCGCGCTATAGTTGTTTCGAGCAAATGCTGGCCTCGCTGGCACAGCTGCTGCTTCGCATATCTGACTACACTCTGAGCAGTAAGTTGTCAAATATTTACAATTTATTATACCCCGAACCCATGGAAATTGCAAAGTTTGTGAACAGATGAAGCATGCAAAAGAAAGCGTCTATGTCCCAATTAATTATATACAGGACATCGAATCAATATAGCCATGTCCGTCTGTGTGAAGGCATACCATAAAAAGCTAGACACTTGAAACTTATATCCTATACCACACCCTCCTCATAGGTTTTTTAACTCGTCTATTGTAAGTGCGAGATACGTAGGATCTCTTATAGCACATATAGCTCTCGCATTTCGCCCATAGTTAAAGTTAGTTATTTTAAGGCATGAAAACTTGAATAGGACAACAAACCCCAAAGCTAATCTAGGATGTATTTCCCATAAATAGTGTGGTGCAAAGGGAAGAATCGCTGCGTGCATTAAGAGCTGAGAAGGAAGTTTCGTATAGAAAAAAGTTTGACGCTGGGTTCAGGGAATCTCCTAGTCGGCCACTGCCGAGTATAGTTTTGTATCATTCAAATTAAACCAAATAAAATGTCAATTGCAGTCTATCGATTCAGCAATGAGCCGCCCTCCCTGCTGGCCGCAAGCTGTATTGCTGCCACGCGACAGGTGTGCGGCGTGCCCAAGCGCTGGACGCCCTACCTAACACAGCTTACGTCGTACACTGAGCACATGGTGGAGCCATGTGTGGACGTAATCACACTTTATCACTACTATCACGCGATGCCCGCTGTGAGGGGACAACAGCCACCGGAGAGCAACTGGCCCAGTCCAGATTCTGGCTTTGAGGAAAGTCTCCTAACACCTCAAGTGAAAGTTGTGTCCGTTGAAGTGGAGGCCTATAACGTTATAACCGTGCAGCTACAATCGCCCCGCACACAACAACAAACGGCATTGGGCAAACGTAGTCGGGATAACGACAAAGGAGATCTCCAGCCAAAGCGCTTGAAGATGGACCAAGGGCATGAACAAACCTAGCATTTATTACTACACTTCTTTAGACTTTCGAATAGTCTAAACTTGAATTTCTGCTAACTAAAGTCGCAAACTTTATATGAATTATTTTTGTATCGCTTGAAAGTAAGGACTCTATGTTTTTCCTTATACACGATTATATATACGTATATATATATATATATATACATATATATATATATATAATATATATATATAAATATATAATATATATATATAAATGTATGTGCCTTCGAAGAGTACGACTTAAACTAAAAAGTTCATTTATAAATAAAATACAATTTTGTTCCTTAAACTTTTTAAAGGCTGCCTTTTTGCTTAGATATGGGAATAAACTGCTGCATGCCAAAACTTATGGCGTCTGGCTAGCTTGGTATCAATGTTTAATTTTTGTTTTATATAGATAAAATAAACAAGAAAAAGTTAGTACTCACGGTTTGTCTGCATCAAATACCTTCCGGTTACATAATCAGCAGATTGCCTACGCCTTGTCCCGCTCACGAAGCTGTAACTAGTTGAGAATTACAAGCGTCAAGCCACGAGAAGAGTACAGCGTGCATGCCAGAGTAGATCTGTTGTGGGTTTTATCCTGGGATAAAATAGCTCCGTTTTTTTTTTAAATAAAAACACAAATGCATTTCTGTTTTCCATGAGAAGGCTTTTTCGGTGTTTTTGTTTCTTTAATATTGTTGTTGTAAAGGATTTTTGTTGTTTTTCTTTTGTTCTTTTAGTTAACTTGTGTTTATATGTATTTTTGATTTGTCGGCAAATTTTTGTTACTTTTTTTTTGGCGTATTAAAATTATGTTTTTATACAATTGGACCGAAAATAGTTTTTAAATTTACAATTTTTAAAGCATTTATCAAAGTCTGTAGTTCTTGTTGTATGTGTGTGTGTTCGAGTGTTGGTGTGTACATGCATGTGTGTGTGTGTGTGTATGTGTGTGTGTGTAATATGTTTATTATTGTTGTTGGAAATAACCTTCTCAACCTCCGATCCATCTAACATCATTTCAGCGTCCTGTCCACTTTCCTACTCCTAACTCCAAAACAGTCTCAGACGCTTTTCCGCTTGTGAAAAGCGCATTAAACCGTTTTTGTTTTTGTTTTCGTTTTTTTTTTTTATATATATATGTTTTTGTTTTCTCTTGCGATTTGTTTTGTTTAAAGTACGAAACATTTTCGCAGGCTGATCATCAACAATTGAAATTTAGAATCTACATTATAATATTTTTACAACAATTAGTTAAGGTTTTTGGTTGCGATATTGAGTTTGCAACGGCTAACATAGATTTTCGCTATTTGATTGGATTTTGATATAGTACTTATTCAGATTTGGTTTCTTTTATCAAACTCATCGCGATACATTTTGAAGTATTCTGGGATTTTTCTTTGTTTTTAGTATTCGATGGGTGTAAAAATAAGGTTTTTCGATTTTACAGCTTACAATTTGCTTAAAAATTATCTCTAAATACAAGTTAAAGTTGTTGTTGTTGTTGATTTCTTGTTGTTAAACACCTTAAGCTTACGAAACTAACTTATTGATCTCTGATTTGTAATTGCTGTATTTGTATTTGTATTTGTATTGTTTATGAAATTACCATATAATAGTTGTTGATTTAATGCTTAAAAAGTAGACACTTAATTTGGCATGTATTGCGTATACTTCGCTCAATCTCACAAAACGAATTCAATTGAGTTTTCTCCATATACATATACAAACAATTATGCAAATATACAATTATTTACAATCATTTGTTGCTGATGCATATTTGAAATTTGCTCCGAAGATCAGTTTAAGTTATTATTTTTTGTTTGTTGGGTAGGGTCCTTTTTGTCCAGTGCATATAAAATATTTGTAAAGCTATAGACTCGTTTATAGGATCATAGTTGCGGGTGGGAGAGCATCAAATATGCAAGAATGTGGCTCTAAAAACAATTTGACAACCTTAAGCGAGCGCCAAGACAAAATGAATTATGCTGGACTAGCTTTAAGGGTTTGTACAACATCGAAAAAAATATAAATATATTGAATTATGAATGTAGTTCGGCACTAGGCTAGGGCAGCTCTTAATGGAGGATCAATAATCGAATTTAGGAATAAACTATGTGCTTAAACTTAATATATAATGTATAATGTGAGTTACATATGAGAGACTTCTAAGAGCTAGCTAGATTCACAGGAAACAGGACTTTGATGATCATCACATGTGTGTGTGTGTGTTTGAGTGTTTTATGTTGTTGTTGCTGATTATGGTTGGTTTATTGCTGTCGTTGTTGTTGTTGTTGTTGTCTGTAGCTGATGATTGTTGTTGTTGTTGTGTGTGTGCTGTTGTTATCGTTGTTTCAGTCCTTTGAGTGAATCGGTATCACATATTTATGTCCATATGGACTTTTGTACTTAATGCCACAATCACGATAAAATTTATCTGGTATACCTAAATTACATAAATACAGTTTGCCACAATTATTCGTTGATGCTTTGGCTGTTGCTGCAGCAGCAGCAGCCGAAGTGCTTGGATCTTGGATCAATGGTAGAATGGGTAATATGGAGTACTTGATAGCAACATCCTTAATGCCACACGGTGGCGGGTCCACGGCCAGCACCGATGCGCTACAAGTAAATTCAATTGCTTAATAACATTTGTTTATAAAACGAAGAGAAGGCTTTTACCGATTGACGCTCAGCCATTGCTTAATTGCATCCGATAGATTAACGGTATTTGTCGATAGTATCACAAGATCAGGCGTGGGCATAGCTGCGACATAAATACAGACAAGTTATTACAGATTTTAACATATATTGATTGACTAGGCTTTGCGTACCGTCCACCGAATGTACTATGGTATTGTCGGTAGCCTTGAAGAGGGCCACCTCCAAGCTGCTGTTCTTTTCAATGAGCTGCGCCTGCTCCACATAGAGCAGCACGGTCAGGCCATGCGAGGCCAAAAGGCGACCTGTAGCCGCGCCAATGTTAATTGTTCTGTGGGCAAAGCATGTCATATTTAGAGAAGGAGCATCTTCAGCAAGGCTAAACAGTAGGTCACCCACCTCATGGTGTTAACGCCATCGCATATGATGGCTATTTTTGGCCACTGATGATTATTCGCTGGGGTCAAGCGTCTGGCGCCGCCCAGCAGTGTTATGGCCAAGTCGCTGGCACCCCGCGCCAACATGTCAATTTGTCGCTGCAGCGACAAGCCCGCCTTCTCGGCGCTCATCTCGATCCGGTTGCGCACATAAGCCGGAATGGTGGGTATGATAAGGCCATCGTCCGTTACAAAATCCTTGCTGCCATCAAAAATGCTCTCGATCTGGCGCAACTGCAGCGGCTTGCTGGCCAAAATGTTCTCATCGTGACGATACTTTTTCTCCTGCTGCTGCTGCTTCTGCACATGGACCGCATGGCGCACAACGTCGGGCTTCTGGTGCGTCGACTCGATATCATCCCAGATGGCCTGCTTGTCAAACAGCGCCAGGTTGCCCTCAAAGTCAAACTCCTCGTGCAGCAGCGGATCATCGGCCTCGCTGCCAAACGTTTGCTGCTGCTGCAGCCGCATGCTGCTCTCCCGGCGCACGCGGTTCCGTCCCTTGCTCTTGCCGTTGCCATTTGCTTGTCCGTTGCCATTAAAAGAGTTCGAATTGAAGCTGTTGCCGTTGCCATTACGCTTGCCATTGCCAAAGCTGGCTGCCGCCTGGGCATAGAAAGCACCATTGGTGTTGCCATTGCTATTGCTTACGATGTCAATGGGTCTGCTGCCGCCAGGTGCTTCGGCGCTGCCGCAGCTGCCATCGGCGCTGCTGCTGCAGTAGCTCTCCAAGTTGTTGCCGCCGCCGCCGCCGCCGCCGCTGCTTGCTGCTGCATTGTAGGCGGAGCTGCCCAGCTTTACCTCCACCTTGGCCGGAATCATGTTGCCAAAGAAGGCGGCCACGCTGTTGGGCGTCGTCGCCATCGGCTGCTGTGCACTGGATGCACGTGAGCTCTGCGGTGTTCTGCAAAGGCAAGCACGAAAATCCATATAAGCTCGGTTGTTTAGAAAGTAGTCTGGAATAGGAGGCAGCCTCTAACCAGATGTGAAGTACCCACCCACTTGTGCTCCCATCTGTGTCCTAACTTACCTGCGCACTGCATTGGCGCCATTCCCATTTGTGATGAGCATAAGTTGCTGCATTTTATCACTCAGCGCCGAGTTGCTGCCAGCTGCAGCAGTTGCTCCATTTCTGGCCACGTTGCCATGTCCATTCGCCTTGGCTCTGGGTGTCGCGGGCAGCTCCTGTTCGCGCTCTAGATGCAGCTGCTGTTGTTGTTGATGCTGCAGCTGCTGCTGCTTGCCCAGAATGTTGGAGAAGTGCGGCAACTTGACCGGCGTCGGCTTGTTAATCACCGTCGGCGTCGTCGTCTCGGCGTCCTTCACGGGCTCGATTAGATTGATGCTCTTGATATCGGCACAGCGCAGCACAACTTCCGCGTTCTGTTTGCGCAAAGGGACGCCGTTGCGAAAGGCGCGCACAATTGTTATCTCGTCGGCTGAAATCTTCTTAATCAGGCCCTGAAACACGCCCAGCTCGTCGTCGCAGGTCAGGCTGACCGCACTACCAATCCAATCTTGATCTGTTAAACCCATGTAAGAACTAATCGTCGACCACACAAAAATGTTTATTTGTTTTTTTCGTTTTTAGTTTCACTTTTCAGCTTCAGTTTTTTGCCAGCGTTTGCAGTTTGTTTTCGAGCTGCTGTTGCTGTTGTTGTTTAATACGCAATTACCACGCACTAGTGCACGCACGTTAATTGGGAACGTAAATGACTTGATTTTATTAATGCAAAATGTGCTGGGGTTATTTGGATTTGTATAGTTTACATGAAATGACCTTTAAAATTTAATACTCCATTGAATTTACAAGAATTTGTGTTGTTTCGTTTAAATTTTTCACTGCCTTTCGCATTTACGTTTTCGTTAGTGATGGGCGATATTTGCATGCAAATAATCAGAGACATCAGCGAATATCGTGATAACTGTTCCTGAGTCGTGCGTCACTGTTACCTCTAATATTTAATTGCAGAGGCGGGAAGGACTGATCATTTTTATTTAAATTTAATGATATTAGAACTTCTATCGTTGGTAAGTTTATAAAGCAATTGTTTTGGCTACTTATTGATTTATAAAGTTATAATTTTAAATATTATAAAGCATTTAACAACACTGCTGCTAGTAAATTGTATTGCTCTACTCTGGTCGTAGAGTTGCGTTGGAAAGTTATCAGCAGGCATATCGGAATTAGTTAGTTGTCGGATTTTGTCGGGCGTGTTAAGCTGTGAAAGTTCAAAAATTGTTGTAATATTTGTGTGGAAAAAAATAAACAATCAATTTATCTATATGTGAAACGGAAGATGTAAGCGCGATTTAGTGTTGACACGCGAATAAAACGAAAACGAAGCGTATCGCGTAGTTGGCAGTGCAAAAAGATGTACGTGAGATGAGTTTTCCTCAAGTATCAGCGCACACGCACACATATGCACCTACCTATATGTATGTGTATGCATTCATAAATTGCACAAATACATGCTCACATTTATAGTAGAACAATTTAGTTAAAAATATAGCATAAATCAAGCGAAATTACTGTGCAAGTAAGCGCGGCAATCAGTGTGTGTATGGCTGTGTGTGTGTGCGTGTGCGTCAGTATCTGTGCTTTTAACTTTAAAGATTAAGTAAAGTAGTATAAGTTTAGAACTTTGGTGCCTTGACGGAAGCCGGCCAGGTCGACACGGCGTTGAACCCTTTGCGCTTGGATAATTACTTGGCTTTATGCTTTGCTGGTCATATGAATTCTATGAGCACATACATAGACACCTGCCTGTGTGTGTGTTTGTGTACCTTACAAGTACCGTTCGTTGTACGCCTTTGTTGTCTACTGTTTCTTTGGCCTTGCTATGCAGCAGCTTCTATTTATTCGCACCTCTTGCTATTGTTATTGTTTAAGCACTTTTGTGTGCTTTTCATTAAAGATGCACTTCCGTTGTCTCTTTGTCTCTCTCGATCGTATTATTGCTGTCTCTTTCATTGTTTTTTCGTCGTTTGATTTATTGCAGCTGCAGATCGTAGGCCTTACACAATGTCGGCACGCAGCAGCGTTGTGACTGCGTCCTCGTCAACGGGCGATGTGCCACGCCCGCCGCCACGTCGACGCGCCGCCTCTGTGGCGGGACAACAGCAGGCGCAGCAGCGCCTGGATTACAATAATGGACACGCGCCACGCAGATCGTTGGCAGCTGTGGTGAGTACCGGCTGCAGGGGGAGGTCAGTTTTGGGCTGCAAGTGGGAACTTCGCTGCTTATCAGCGTTTTTTCTTTTTGCTTTATTTAGTGCTGATACACTCACGCACACATGCATATGTATATGCATATTTATTTTTACGGTGTTTTCACAGTCAATCTAATCTCCCCAGACTTTGGGAATCAACCCTAAAAACATCTGTGACTCGCATTAATGTTCAGGGGGGAAAAGTGAAATAACTTGTTGATGTTTTTAAATACATTTATAAGCAAGAAAGTACGGGATTTCCTAAATGTTTCAAATGAGGTGAAGAAAGAGGGAGAGTAAAGAGTAAATTAGAGTAGAGAATGGGTAGAGATAATTACTATCAGATTGGCCACACAACTTGTTAATGCAACACTCAGCTGTAAACTTGAACATACACATGTGTACACATGTATGTATGTAGGCATTCATGCATGCGTACATGTATTAATTCATGTCCGGATACCTTCATACATGACATACATATGTACATACATACATATGTACATAAATACATATGTATAT
Organism: Drosophila kanekoi; assembly: GCA_037075305.1. Classification (NCBI taxonomy): domain Eukaryota; kingdom Metazoa; phylum Arthropoda; class Insecta; order Diptera; family Drosophilidae; genus Drosophila; species Drosophila kanekoi. The sequence goes on from JBAMCE010000141.1 coordinate 8,573,698, forward strand.
ACATACATATGTACACACACGTGTACATACATACATACATACATACATATATATGTACACACGTACATATATAAGTACATACCTACATACATCTACATCTACATACATACATATATAAATACTTACCAACTCCTGCTCCATCGTCACAAGTTGCTCCTCCACAGGCCGCTGGAGCCAACGTCTCTGACTTGTTGAATTTCAGCAAGGCCTACTAGAATTTTTGAGAATCGAGGAGGAGAGCACTTGGCAGAAAATCGTTTTATTTAAATTTGCATTTTACATACATACGTACATATATATATCCACACGTACATACATAAATACTTACCTACATACATATATACATACATCTACATACATACATACATATATATGTACTTACCCACTCCTGCTCCTCCGCCACAAGTTGCTCCTCCACAGGCCATTGGAGCCAACGTTTCCTGCCTTGTTGAATTTCAGCAAGGCCTACTACAATTTTTGAGAATCGAGGAGGAGAGCACTTGGTGGAAATTCATTTTATTTAAATTTGCAACACAGCGACAAATAAGCTTGGTTTGCGTTTGGTGTTAGAAAACAAACATGCATGCATACATATACATGTATGTACATAAATGCATTAACTCACACACGCCCACACACACATTTACATGCACAAACACACACACAACTATTGCTTTCGTACAAAATACTTGTATTATTATATTGTTTCATATAAGTTAGCTCACTTTTATAAGATTTTCATAAAATCTATACTTTATTCATTGCTAGTACATATATATGTATATGTACACTCAAATGCATACATACATACGTACACGCATACAACAACAAAACCACCTTTTAATATAACACTTATGAGCATTGCATTGAATTCATGAGAATCATAAATGCTACAGAAATGCAGAAATACACTCATGCACACAAAACCAGATACATACATGCACACCTCCATTCATACACATATTCATACATCATTCCCATTCACACACAATAGTGAGGCTTGTAAGATTACCAACAAACCTATAAACATAGCATAAAAACCTATAAGGCTTACATGAATTCATAAGAATCGCGTAGTAGGGTGATATTTAAGAATAGGTTTCGTTTTGCTAAATTTTACACCGCAGCAGGGTTAGTTATCATAAAAGTGGAATAAACTTTTTGTTTATCTGAACGTACACGTGAATATGTACATACATACATACATTCATACACATATAGTCAAATATTTCGAAATTAGATTTTTGGTTTGTTATTGCAAATCAAAGTTCTTTATATTCCAGAAAAGAACACAACATTCTCAACCTTTAGCAACTCGCAGGCAGCTAAGCATTTTTATGTGTGCTTTTGTGGCTCGACGAGATAAGGTCTTGCGCACGATAAGCGTTGAGTGTAATTATCAAATTCCAGAGATCTTTAAAAGACACGTTTCTAGGTTCTAGGGGCTGCTGTAATGCCAGCACGCACGTCTCCATTGAAAATGTGCCTGGAAATTCGCACTTTTGCGCTTTTCCTCTATAAACAAACAACTAGTAGAAGATGCTGCCTTATAACAATAATAAACATTGACGCGTAGAAAACAAACAACAACAAAAAAGCCCACTTAAAAGCGAAGTCTTAGTGCTTTATTATTGTTAGGTTTGCAAATTAATTTGCTAATTGAATTTATAAACAGCAATTGTCTGTCTTGAATGGCTTTTGAGTGTGCGTAATTTGAGCTCTCAATGAAATGAATTGAGCGACTTTAAGTTACAGTGAAGCCTCGGCTAACAGACAGCTGAGCAAAAGCCTATATATAAAAATATGATAAAATATAGAATAGATTGAATGAGCGAATGGTCTTCTGTTCTATTCATAAAATATTGTTAAGTGGACTACAATATAGAGTGTGAACTGTAGCTGTTAACTCACGGGAGCGTTCACTGTATTTGTTTAACTCATTTAACACGCTGCCAGTTAGTCGGGCAGCTGCTTTTATCTTCATTAGTGAGTTTGTGTTAACCGCAAGCGGCGGGCGGGACCGTCGCCCCCCCAAAACTTAACAAGCTGCAGTTAGCGCGTTTTTCTGCTTCTCCAACGTAGCGCTTGCAATTGTTGTAGTCAGAGTTTTGTAGTCGCAGTCTAAATAATTGCGTCACAGTCATAGACACGCCCGTCAACGTCACAGACACATATGTATGTAGTTGCCGGTGGGTACGTACAAGTCCATTAATGCGCTGCTTATCGTGCATCTATTTATTTAAATATAGAAAAGTAATGCTTGACGTAAGCCGGTTACAAACAAATGTTAATTATAATGCGTTGACGCATATTTGGCTGTTTTTGCGTGGGCAACGTTTTAAATACGGTACTTCATTCACATCTCCCTCTCACACACACTCGCACTCACACTCACACACCCCACCATCAGCTCCTAGCTATTTACTTCAAATCATCTGTTTTTGTTTTGTTTGCTTTGCCGCTTATTCGCGCAGCAGCTGCCAGCGACTCGTGAGCTGCGCTGCCTGTTTTGAAAAGCTCGCGCGCACATAAAGCTTTGCCCTTGGAGTGGTGAAAATACTGTAGACAACACTTTGCGCAATGTGGACACACTGTTTGCATATGCGTTTGTTTATTATTGAAGTTATTATTTAATTGTTTGTTTTGTTTATGTACTTACAATTACATGTTTGCTGCTCATTTTCTGATAATGTGTCCATTTTATTTAGCCGCATTTTGGTCACACCATTAAGAGCTGCCGCACAAAAGCTTTTTGGAGCGCATCTCATCGCTCGCTTAGCATTTATTAGCTTTAAGCGTTTGGCCACACTGTTTTGGAGCACTATTTTTAGTTTAGCTTAGAACGCGAGAGCTCCCGTTACAGGCAGCGGCAACTGTCGTGTTGTTGTTGTTGTTGCTGCTTCTTTTTGGTGCTGTCGCTATACAAATACAATCACAAGAAAGTGGAAAAGAACATGTTTCTGCAATAGTGTTGGTGTGTTGTGTTGTTCTGCTTGTTTTTGTTGTTATTATTATTATTAATACTATCGTTGCTTTTGCGCTTCGGCTGTTAATGAGAGATAAATAAATGAATAATTGAATTATGTACACACATAATACAAAAAAAAGATATAAAAATAAAAACGCCGCGTGCGTTTTGAAATGCTATTGTACACAATTCTGTGAAAATGTGTTAATTATATAAAACAGCCGTACATTCATACATATGTATGTACGTTTATATATGTGTACATAAAAGCAACAGTCAGTCCAGCCTTTTGCTGCCTGCCGTTGTCGTGAGCTAAGAATCAACGTCGCAATGTGAAAACAAGATTCGCCATCGCGCATTATTGTGGCTCCCGCCTCCCGTCTCTCGCTACCGCTGCCGCACCCGCTCTTCCCGCCGCGAATCGTATGCGTTTGCTCTTTTGGGCTCTGATTAGTCATACACACTTACACACACACACACATATGTACATATGCCAAAAACTTTTACATTTTAGTATGTTTCACTTTGATGCAGACCTAATTTTGTAAACAAGAAGAAACCCGCAACAATTATAAATAAAACCGAGAGCATTCGAACTATATAATATATAAATAACAAAAATAACTAAAATACTCAATCTCTGTGGTGAAAACCTGTTCCGTTCTGCAAATAAATAAAGGAGCATTGCAAAAGACTCCGAAAGGCATAGAAATAAAAGTTTTTGCGCCAAATTGTTGAATTGTTTTGGCGAATCTCGTTCAATGCAGTTAAAACCAATCGCTGATAACCCTCAATATTTATTGCTTTTTTAGTTAATAGGCGTGCAATAATTAACACTCTTCGTGGATTATAAAAACAACGTAAACAAAATATTAATAAAAATGGCCGAGTCAACAACAACCACAAGCAATGGTGAAGATGGCCAAATTCATGGCTTCAATAACAGTGAAGTAAGTGTGATCGCAGGCTCTCTCCTCCCCACTCTCTCTTTCCTCTTTTCTCTCTTGAATGTCCTCTCCTACTTGCGCTCAAACTGCAATCAATGCTGCCACAAAGTACCTCAACTATCTTAATAGTCAAAAGAGAGAAGGGTCTCTTTCTTAAAGACTTGGGATTTTTTTGAATAGTTTTCTCTCTCCCTGGCAAAATATATGCCTTCGGCTTTTCCGAATCTCTCTTTGTCTTCCTCTCTTCCTCTCTAAATTTCACGTATCTCTTTCTTACTCTAATGCTCTCTCTCTCTTTATAACTCTTAAGCTTTCTCTCTCTTTAACTCTCACTCTCTCACACTCCCATTGAGAGCCTCTCCTCCCGTGCTGTTCTCTCTCTCCCTTTTTCTTCTTCACCCACACACATTGCTTGCTAATTCATTAAGACTCACTCACTTACTAATTTACTAAGAACACATTAAAATCTCTCATGATTACTTGAATTGTTGAGAATCGCGTAGACGAGCGCTGTTATATTTGATGTGTATGTTGGAGGAAACGACACGCCCAGTTTAACAGATTTGTATATGATTTTCAGTGAGGAAATAGGAATTCCCATAATATATAACTTTCGCTCTCTATCTAAATTTGCCCAACTCTATAAAACATATTCGCCTGTACAAGAAATCGTTTGTCAATTCTAATTTACAGATGCTTGTTTTTCTATCCATTTATATATGTTAATTACTCCTTAAATTAGAACTGGTTTTTGTTCCTGCTTACATGCTTATGCTACAAATGAATTCATCTGAATCCATCTGCACTGGGCAATCCATCAAAGGGGGAAACTCTGCTGAACTCATATGCGACGTCAGCTCAATTTGTGTAATGAATTTTCACAGACATTTAGATGAGTGCAAAAAAATAGGAGTAGAAAAATCAATTTAATCAATTTAGTTAATGGTGTTTGACTAAGCTTATGGGCTATAATCATATTTTTCCATGCACTCTGGAGTTGGACTTGTTTCTGTTTTTGCGTATTGACTGACAACGGCAGTTACAAAGTCTTCTGGCATTATATAATGGATGTAGATAAAAATCACATTTCCGTCCGGGCTGCTCGACTTGAAATTTAACAACCTTATCACAAGAAATTGATTATTCACACATATATTTTGGTCTGTAATTATTCAGCAAAACGCTTGCTGCACCTGTCACATGCTGAGGAATTCGATTTGATAGCCAAAACTTCGCTTTGATAATCATTTAGAGGCAGGCGTTAATCGCTTTGGGGTAGGCGCATGCTACGTTTAACTAGTTGAATCAACAAAGATTCTCATGGTAACTGTCAATCTATCTAGATATATATATTTATTTGTCTATCTATCTATCAATCAATCTAATCTTCCAGATAGAAATCTATCTATTTATCTATCTGTCTTCTCTTCTTCTATAATCTTCTCTACCCATTAGAACCCATAACGATTCTTATGGTAACCGTCTATCTATCTACATATATCTATCTATCTCTCCATCTATTACTCTATCTTCCTATCTATATGTCTTCTCTTCTGTGATAAACTTCGCTCTTCAAAAGTTAGTTTATTGCGATCCTTCCACATAACGTTCTATGGATAACATATAATAAAGGCTTTTCTGTTTAAAATAGCCTTAAATAAAAGACGAGAGACAAACAATAACGATTTCAATACTTTTTTTTTATAAAAAGCTTGCTAGTTATCAATTGAGTAATAAATATTTATTATTTAATGCTTTATAAGAATCCTCTTAGAACTTTTACACCCAAAAGCAACTGGTTGCAACAGGTCTTAAATCTAATCGATTCGAACTCGAAACGAAACCCGAAGCTTAAACCAAGCCATTTGCCCAACAATCAGTTAAACGGAGATCTAAAATACACTACATTTATTCAAACATTGTTTAAGCTTTTAAACTCGAGCCTCAATCTATATCCAAGCATTATTTGGCAGTTGTCAATATTGAATGTATATGAACATATGTATGGATTTCAGTAGACGGTCGTGCAGTTGTAATTTGGTAAAGAAAGTGTTTAAATAAAATGTTGAAAAAATATATATGTTATATGTTCAATATATGAAACAAGATTTGTGTAGCTCAATGTGGACTCTTGGTTGCGATAAACTGGCTTCACAAGCTGTGCACCTCCAATCAAAGAGTTGTTTACAGCGTAAACCGAAGAATCGATCGAAAAGAACTCTCTAGATACATATATAGATATGCATGTTTTATGGCTTGTTAACCAAGATCTGAATATGTATATATATATATATATTGCTATGGAGCTGTTAAATGTGATTAGCTCGTTTTGCCGGACAGCTGTCTGCTGCATTGTGGGCCAATGCATCACCTCCAGAGATTTAATGGCTGGAAATCAATTAAACTTGGGGCTTAGTGTCACGCTGCCAAAGAAGGGTTTGGGTTTGGGTTTGGGCTTGGGTTTTGCTCTTAAGCCAGCGGGCGGGCTGTAGCTGTTGTTGATTGATTGATTGATTGACCGCTTGACTGCTTTAATCGAGGCTGGCTTTGGGGTGGGCTCAACGAGCAGTAGACGTATATTTCAGTCTCCATGCTGGCCACAATTCTGTTGCTCGCACTCATTGTCATTGACACGCTTAGAGACCAGAGACCAGGCCCAGAATAACCTGTACTTAAAAGTAATATGCCTTTGCTGCAGCTATTCGAAATACGAAATACCAATGCTCTGTACATACTGCAACAGTCAGCAGTCAGCAGTTGGCAGTTGGCAGTTGGCAGTCGGACAGAAACCGCAGCCATTCCAAGATGGAAACCCCCCGCTGAAAATCAATATAACAAGTTCATGGAAAACGTGTCATAGTTTTCTGCAAAATGCATTCGCCTATGAAAGCGGAAAATGTGCGCCAGCCGCCGCAAAGTTGACGCCACTTTACATACTATAGATATTAATAAAATATTATAGAAATAATTCAAATGTTGTGAAACAATAATCGTAGAGCTCTAAACGGAAAAACCGGATTAGGAGATACCCTCAACTAAGTCTCGAGCTGTTGTAACACATATTTATAGTTATTTATATACATGTATTTACTTGCATATATGTACTTGCATTTGCTTGTAATTTCACCACAAGCTGCTTTAGATTGCGTCAACGAAAACTTTATTCTTCAAACAACTTGTTTGTTTTCTTTTCCATCTGCATAAAGTTCACATGGATTAAAGTTGACATTCAAATGTGTGTAGACGTATCAAAAAAATTGAGAATTAGTTTGGTTAGTTTCGTTTTTATACCCTGGAGACATTGAAAATGACTGTGCAAATGTCTATAACAGAAAGTAACATATTTCGACCCTATAAAGTATATATATGATTTTGGTCGGAATCAATAGCCGAGTGGATCTAGCCATGTCCGTCCGTCCGTATCTCAGAAGCTATAAGAGCTAGAGACTTGATATTTTGTTTTTGATTATCGACAACTGTTTCCGTTTCCATCAAAATCGATATCGATATCGATTTTCAGCTATTCCCTTTAGTATATAGTCTACAGTATAAACAAATGAAAGCTAACTATGTATAACCCACGCCCAGCACGGGTGAAGAAGGTTCATGGGTATCCTCTAGTCAGGCACTTCCGACTCGAACAAGAAGATGTGTATCAACTTTATGGGATACAAGATAAATCCTTCGCTTTAAGCCTTGGCCACTAGATGCTTTAGAAAGCAAGCAAGTTCGTTGAAAACTCATTAAAGGGAAATTAATTAACACTAAAACTCGACTTTAAAGTCGTGTTATTATGTACTTTTGTGACAACTATAAAATGGGTTTTTAACTCTAATTATATGGCCAAGTACTGCACATAATTGGCATTCGAGTGAGAGACTCCCTTGGTGGCTTTGCGCTTTGTGCCTGGGTCAAGGACAAGAAGAATAACATACACACGCACGCACGCAACATCTTGTATTTCAGCGTTGAAGTGCATAAATTAGGCGCGGCAACAACGTGGCGTATGCGTAATCACTGGCATTAAGTATACGCAGCTTATGGCCGGCAGCATTCGAGCTTAAACACAAGCATATGCTCGTGCTTTATATATATCACGCACACATATACATTTGCATACATGAATAAGTTTATATATATATGCAGTAGGTGTCTGGCATTTTGTGAGTTTGTTGTCGCTTTGATATCGGTTGCATGTGGCAAGCAGAAGTGGCTTATTTGTTGCACACTCGTCTGTCGCTGGCTGGCGTTGTCTTAACTTTTTCACATTTTCCATTCTGTTTTCTTGTTTCTATTACAGAACGATACTGGGGACTCGTGTCACCTGCGCATAGTTGTGCTCAGCGGCAAGTCCTTGGCCAAGAAGGACATTTTTGGCGCCAGGTAAGTTTTATCTAGACTTCCCCCCCCCATTTGCTACATGTAATCAAACACGTCTCTATCTCTGCTATTTTCCAGTGATCCGTATGTCAGAATCGATTTGAATACAATCAACGGTGATATTAACATTGACTCGGTTTTAACTAAAACCAAAAAGAAGGTAATTACAAATGCCGCGAAACTGGCTGTGGGGGCAGCGATTAGTTAGTTGCTTTATCTTATCGGCAGTCCATTGTTGCACCTCCATTATTGCTCGTAATTTTCTTGCCAAAGTCCGGCGTAAATATTTGTGGAAATGCTCTCAATGAGTAATAATGTCTTCAGAAATGTACCAGTCACGCTCTAACGGGGGTTTTGTTGAGAAAACTAAACTGAACTAGCATATGCTGGTTCTAATCGAATTGAAATTCCGATTCGAACCGGTTAGATTGATAAAAACCCTTTGTTTCCTCTAGATCTCGGCAACTTATAAAGTTGAACGCTTGAAGAACACACCTGGCACCAGTTCGTATATACAGATATTTCTCGTGTGTATAAAATACAAAGTGGATTTGAACCGACAAATGCTAGTTCTAATCAACACAAAATTGCATTTCGAATCGGCTAGATTGGGAACACTTTTGTACACATCAGTTCTCGGTAACATTCTCATATAACTAACTCGATTTCCATTTATCGATAAATATCGATTGATAAAACTCAAATTCCCTCTCGATCGCGGCATCTACACACGTTGGAGACTTAAAGTTTGGAATATGCACTCTTATATAACTAACCAGGGCCCATTTCCGTAAAATCGATGCATAAGGAATTTAAAACAAACTTTTCTAAGCACAATATCGATAAATATCGATTTTGTGAACTCCTTTTCTAGGCATAACTCTTTGATTATAAGAGCTAGATACACAAAATTCGTTATATAGACACGCGTATATGCAGATAACGAGTATTTCATGGGATACCTGCCCCACATTCTGCCCAAAATGTAAAGTCCCAAAGGCTTTGGGACAACAGTTGGAACGCTTGCAACGGCAGCTCGTTGCTGGGTTCCAGGAATTTGTTAGTCGGACATTTCCGACTAGAGCACGCTCGCCTATTAATTAACATTTCCTCGAAAATCTCAACAGACACTAAATCCATCCTGGAATGAGGAGTTCATATTCAGGGTAAGCACAGAATCCAACCGCGTTTAAATGCAACAGCATTGAAATTTACAATTGTGTTATTCGTCTAGGTCAAACCGTCTGAGCACAAGCTGGTGTTTCAAGTATTCGACGAGAATCGCTTGACACGCGACGATTTCCTGGGCATGGTCGAGCTGACGCTGGTGAATCTGCCCACGGAGCAGGAGGGCCGCACGATTGGGTCACAGAGTTATACGCTGCGTCCGCGCAGGTCAGTAGGGTATGTTTATTTGAGTTGCAGTTTGATTTCCTTTATTTAATTTCAGTTCATTTAGACAACAGCATAATCAATATATAACTAGTAACCTATCAAAGTAAAAGAAAAACCAAACTAAATTGTATACCTTAGCTGGCAACAGACCAAGACAAAGAATATATATGTATATATATATGTCAACAAAAAATAACCTAAACTAAGCTATCTAAAGATTCATATTTAATTTGATGTTGCATTTCGTATTGCTTCTTCAGATATCTCGAATACCGCACTAGAAACTCGTCTTTAAATTGTTCCCATTCGCTTTTTAGTTAATGTTTAGACAGCGCTTTGTGTACATTTGTTTATGGTTTTGGAATATTATTATTATTTGTAAATATGTGAGTGTGTGTAGAGTGTATCTGTCTGTATTGTCTATTTGCTGGCCTTCGGCAGCTTTATGTGCATTAACATTCTCATTCAGTGCTCTATTTAACTATATGTATATATTTATGTCTCTATATATCTATGCAAATATAGCGCCAAATCACGCATCAAGGGCACCCTGGAGATATATCATGCCTTCATACGCGAGACACGCGAACAGAGCGAACCCTCGAGCAACAACAGCGACGGCGAATGGGAGCATGTCGAGGCTACAAATGCCGGCGAGCAATCAGCACAGCCGGTATATTAACACATCTCTCTAGCTACCCTTAAATGAATTTTTCACTAACCTGGCTTTTTGTTTTTGCCCTATTAGCATCCATTTCCTAGCGGCGGCACGGATGCATTGCCCGCCGGCTGGGAGGAGCGACAGGACGCGAATGGACGCACATACTATGTGAATCATACGGCGCGCACGACGCAATGGGAGAGGCCAACCATGTGAGTGTAACCTATCTAAAGACAACTCTCCTGACTGACTGACTGACTGACTGATTGATGGATTGACTGATAATCAATGCACAGCACGAACTGGACGCATTTAGAAAGCCAAAACGTAGACTGTAGTAAATTTATGTTGTGTTGAGGCTGCACGTTTGGAGGGGGTTTTGGGAAAGTCCACCCGAAAGTGTGGATAAACTCTTGTATAGAACTTTTCTACTTACCATTTGAATCGCATCAAAGTCATGTTCCAAGATCTTCGTGGAGTTTCGAACGTGTTTTAGATGATCTATCCATAATAATGAAATTAGACTCTTTACAGTAGTTCCTTTCGGGAGTGCATTTTAACATTTGGACTGGACTCTCACAATTAGTTAGGAACGTTTCCATGAAATCGAAATTTAATTCTTGATTATCCTTGCAGCTTGACTAGCAACAATAGCCAAAACGTTGATCAACTGGCCTCCGATTTCCAAAGACGTTTTCACATAAGTGTGGATGAAACGGAGTCGGGACGTGGGCCGGTAAGTGCAAGCAAGTTCTACTCAAATGCAACCAACAAAAGACCTTTTTTTATTTGATTTAATTAACAAATGCAAAATAACAACAAATACTATTTATTACTACCAATTTACAACTATATTGTGCTGCATGTGTGGTTAACAATTGACTCAATTGTTATGCATGATCTTTATATACTTTCTAACAAACACACCCATCCACACACACACACACACACACGCATATACACAATTCACCTGACACATCACCTGTAAAATAAACGTTGTGAGCCTTTGTCATACACTCAAAACAACAACAACAACAAACAGCGAGCCAATGCAAGGGCTAAGAATAGCGCTCACAGCGATCAGGAGGAAGAGGAAGAGGAGGATGTGGAGTATTTGGCTGACACGGCAAATAACCAGAGTAATTGTCTGCACTGCGGCGAGGTACACGATGAACAGGCGGAAGAGGCTGAGCAGGAGGAAGATGAAGAGGAAGACGCCGCAGCCAGCGAGTCAGATCGTCAGTTAACACTGTCCGACAATGCGCAAACTTGTGATATACTCGACCACAATCTGTACCTGAGGCGCTTGTTTGTAATGCCCAACAGTCTCTTAGCGTCTATATGTATATTTAGGAACTGTGTCAAAACCGCTAGAATCGCAACCTCCTATTGATTTCCTAGCTTATTTCTCGCGTGAATCATTGTATTTATGTAGTCTGCTAGTTGATATTTATATTTATAGCTAGTTAAACTGTTTCGCGATGAGAAGTTTAAAGAAAACTCGCGCGTATATATTCCATATCATCATAAAGCAGCCAATAGTGGATATACCCAAGTCTATCTGTCTAGGGCTTTACTTATCAAGTTATATTGCTTAAACTAGGCGTAGATTTGTATCTTTGCTATAGGCAATACACAAATCGAAATGCGTCGGGTCAGATCAAATCCATATTGTGTAACTGCCATGGCAACAAATAGTGGAAAACAAAGGTTTTGTATTCAAGATATGTTTTCCAGATATCGTAAGCAAGTCTATAACTAGCAGCTAGTAAAATCTCTCAGATATCGAGGAGCCTTAACGGCAATAATGATATTTCTATTCGGTACATTGTCTGACATTATCTACGATTATAATCCATAGGAACAGTAGATCATAATTGAATTATTTAGAAAAAACATTAACATATATTGACAATAGTCCATTCCATTCGACTCCATGATTCTTGACATGCATTTACATCTTATGTACACTCTCTATCTATATCCGCACATGTTTGTCATGCCTATATATATATATCTACACTTAGGATTCCCGCAGTCTCTTGAGTATAGAGGACAATAACAATACAACGCCCACAGCCACGACACCCACACAAATCTCACGCAGACAGTCGCAAGCATCAGCTAACAGCAGCAACAACAACAACAACAGCAACAATTGTGATACAATAGTTGAGCAGGCCGAAATAGAACCCGACCCAATGGTGGACCATGCCAGGTTAATATGCCCAACTCTGTGTTAGCATTCGAATTTCCCCTAAGAAGACATTTACCCTGGAGTGCCGCCCTCTGTTTGTGCTGTCCACATCCTGTTCCATGGCGTGAGCCTACGGTTATCCTTCCCTATCCGCCCCGCCCCCTTTGCATCCCCCACCCACGTTGTGGCTGTCTGTTTAACTCGTATCATTTGAACTCTTTACAAATTCAGTTTTGTTTACAATTCACTGCAACATCGCGACACTGGTAGGGAGCCAGAAATCTCGTCGACCAGTCTGCAAAACGATTTGCGCCCGGTGCGCCAGGCACCTGGCAACCTGGTCAACACGGCCATAACGAATCTATTGACGCGCCGCGCCAACGACAACAGCTTGGGCCGCCAGCAATTGGACAACAGGCAGCAGAGACGACGCCAGCTCCAGCTGCAGAATAGACAATTGGTTAGCATACACTGCGCTACATAGTACACAATCATACACACACACACACACACGCACACTACACTACACTACACACACACAGTCATAAGTATTAACTATCATATTTAGTTTGTGTTTCGTCCTCTTAAAATTTGTGTCTCAGAAACAAAAAATTGTGCTCTTCTCGCGTCGTTGTTGTTGCCTTTGCTGTCAAGGATATTTGATGCCAAACAGCATAAAGATCCATCGTGGTCCTTATACTCAATTGCCCCATCCCGAAGAGGGCATCACTCAACTGCAAAATGGTAGAAAATCACAATTTCAAAATATTGCATTCGCTTTAGCTCAAAATTTTCCATGTTGATAACAAAAAAACAAGTACAAATTCTCTCAGACATCATTCCACTGAAGACGAGTTTTGGATGGGCTTAAAATGGTCGCGTGTCGCGGCTGGGGTAAGCAATGGGAAAATACACTTCGATTAAAACTAAAAGACAGAAAAATAACATTTGACATTTAAAATTTCGACAACAAACTCAAGAGCAATTGTAGAAAACTTACAGGTATCAACATACATCTAGGTGTTATGCATATAGCTAGCACTTTATCTAGGTTAACTAATGCGCTTTTTACCTTAACTCCAGCTATGTATTTCGCTATGCATGTTTGTATTTAGGTTTTAAATGCTGCCAGGTTCTGTTCTGACACTCTCTGTACATCATTTCATCGAATACATCTTATATAAATCCCACGCACACACTCAACCCATCTGTCGTTTTAATTTGTGTTTCTGGTTGTAGTCTCTTGAAGAAATGTATATTTATGTCTTTTATATGGTCTCTTTAATTGGCTCTGCACTATATATTCGTGTTATGCTTCGTTCTTTATTTGATTTTTGTTTTTTTGTTGAGCTTGCCCAAATTGATTATAATTTTTGGAATCGTTTCTTTTCTGTTTCTTCCAATTGCAATAAAAAAAAATAAAATAAAACAACAATAAACAAAACATATTGCATCCATATCAAATTAGAGTGAAGACACCGATCACACAGACAGCCACAATCCCTCAGAGATCTCAGCTCCGTCCACACGACGCAATTCCGAGGAAGACAACGCGGCTGTGCCCACGGATCAAGTAAAGTTTCATTCCATACCTATTTCGTATGATAATGCATGTGCTCTTAGTTGCCAACAATATATATAAACCACTTGATTTCGAAAACAATCCCTATATAAATCTATATGCATGGTTAATTGACTCGTGTTTTCTTTTGCAGACCGCAGCCAGTGAGGAGGAAGCGCTGCCACCGCGCTGGTCCATGCAGGTGGCACCCAATGGACGTACCTTCTTCATAGATCATGAAGCACGCCGAACTACCTGGATCGATCCGCGCAACGGCCGCGCCAGTCCGATGCCAAATCAAACGCGCCGCGTCGAGGACGATCTGGGCCCCTTGCCCGAGGGCTGGGAGGAACGCGTGCATACGGATGGTCGCGTCTTCTACATAGATCACAGTAAGCGCTGACTGGGCAACCATATAATATATAACTTACATAATTTGTAATCCTCATCAACTAGATACGCGCACCACGCAGTGGGAGGATCCGCGCTTGTCAAATCCAAATATCGCCGGCCAAGCGGTGCCCTATTCGCGAGATTACAAACAGAAATACGAGTATTTCAAGAGTCATATTAGAAAGCCTGTAAGCATTATCCAAGTCCCAAATTGAAACGCAACTAATTCGTATTCTTGTTGCAGACAAATGTACCAAATAAATTTGAAATACGCATTCGCCGTACGTCGATATTGGAGGACTCGTATAGAATTATTAGTTCGGTGACGAAAACCGATTTACTAAAGACTAAATTATGGGTAGAGTTCGAAGGAGAGACGGGCCTAGGTAAGCTTCCTTAATAACTATAACAGGTATCAATAATTAAGAGTCTGCTTCCCGCGTACAGATTATGGCGGCCTTGCCAGAGAATGGTTCTATTTACTATCCAAAGAAATGTTTAATCCATATTACGGACTCTTCGAGTACTCCGCCATGGATAACTACACATTGCAAATCAATAACGGTAGCGGTCTGTGCAACGAGGAGCATTTAAGTTATTTCAAGTGAGTTGCTATTTAAATTGACACGTTTCTTTATATTCATATTGTATTCTCGACTTGATTTTAGGTTTATTGGCCGCATAGCTGGCATGGCTGTCTATCATGGCAAATTGTTGGATGCCTTCTTTATACGTCCCTTCTACAAGATGATGCTGCAAAAGCCAATTGATTTAAAGGACATGGAATCTGTGGACACGGAATACTATAATTCGTTGATGTGGATCAAGGAGAACGACCCGCGCATTCTGGAGCTGACATTCTGTCTAGATGAAGATGTGTTTGGTCAAAAGAGTCAGCATGAACTCAAGCCGGGCGGTGCCAATATTGACGTGACCAACGAAAACAAAGATGAATACATTAAGTGAGTGGCAAACATATACATACATCCCCCTCTCAATGTGCATATATATGAAAACTTCGATTCCTTTTAGACTTGTCATCGAGTGGCGCTTTGTGGCGCGCGTCAAGGATCAAATGACTGCGTTCTTGGATGGCTTCGGCTCCATCATACCGCTTAATCTAATCAAAATCTTTGACGAGCACGAACTGGAGCTGCTGATGTGCGGCATACAGAATATCGATGTAAAGGATTGGCGTGAAAATACGCTATATAAGGGCGACTACCACATGAATCACATCATTATCCAATGGTTCTGGCGCGCCGTTTTGTCCTTTTCCAACGAGATGCGCTCCCGCCTGCTGCAGTTCGTGACTGGAACATCACGTGTGCCCATGAATGGTTTCAAGGAGCTGTACGGTTCGAATGGTCCACAAATGTTTACCATTGAAAAGTGGGGCACACCCAACAATTTTCCCCGTGCACACACGTGGTAAGTTTTTGGTTTCGATTGAATGCGTGCGTTTTATTTCAAAGCATATCTTATGTGCTTATAGCTTTAATCGATTGGACCTGCCACCCTATGAGGGTTATCTGCAGCTGAAGGATAAGCTAATCAAGGCCATTGAGGGTAGCCAAGGATTTGCCGGTGTTGATTAATAACACCGGTCCTGTGTGCGACGGCGTTGGCAATGTGGTTGATAGTGCCGAGCTGTGGCAAACAGTCCACCAGTTATACGAGGAGCAACAACGGCGACTAACTACATCACAGCAAGGGCAACAGCAACAGCAACAACAACTGCAGCAACCGCAACAGGGCAACCGCATTGCAATTACTAGGAACACCACCGCCACTCACTCCTGTACTTATTTGTTCGTTTGCTTTTGTATTATAATCATTTTTGCTAGTTTAGTGCTGTTTCGTATGTATTTTTAGCTAGGCGAGAGCACACACAGCACATACACACAACCACACACACACATTCGCTCCAGTGGCAGACCCAAGGTCCACATAATTGGAGCAGACTATACAAGCCCATAACAACAAATTGAAGGGTCTTAAATAATTGCATTGTGTTTCGCATTTTGCCGAAAGATAAAAAGAAATTGTATAAAGTAGAGAACCTATATGAAACTACAACAAAATATGAAATATGCATTGCCTGGACACAGAGATAGACAGACACAGGTCGAGAGAATCAACTAAGTATACAACAAAAACGGAAAATATATATCTTATATAAAGTTTTTTTATAATTGTTATTTTTATGCAATATTCGTCTATAACAAATGTGTGTGACAGAAAAGTTTTGCCTAACTCACATCTGATAAAGACCATTTAAATGTAACTTTTTTATTCTGTGTAACTATTTAAAAATGTATGTGTATTTGAAAATGATGTTGACTGTAATATAAGTCTCTCATAAGTCTCTCCAATTTTAAATGATAAAGGTTAAAAAAATAACTGCAAAATAATGCCACTAAATCGCAAATCAAATTTATGTATATTGTTAAATTTAAATTATATAATGCATTCCAAATGTTTATTATTGAAACAAAATAATTGATATATGTAAAAGCCGAATAAATCCTAAATAAACTTTAAAGTCAAATTATGATAAAAATCGCAGAAAAATAAATGTTTCAAACTGAGACAAACGCGAACAAAAAACAGACAAAAAAAAACAAAAACAAATTCAAATAAAAAAAATATAAAAAAATCAATATGTGTTTCTTGTTTATGGGCGGTATTTCCCATGACCCAAAAGAAGTAAACCCTCCCAGAAATTGACTACTCAATAAAATCTGAGGAATCTTAAAATCTTTAAAGAACAAGCAAGAGACCTTAAAGTTCCCTTGGTGGATGACCAGTTACGTCAGCAGTCCACCAGCTACATGGCCCGTCTTTCTGCCCATCCTTTGCAGTAGGAAACGACGGAGACTTCGCAGGATCCACCCCATCGACCGCCCAAATCGGGTGCTAAGATAGAGGGATCATAAACCAAGTAAATTAAAACTTAATAGATAAGTTAAGTAAGTTCCCCACATTATAATAAAGCTAGGTTAAGATGCTCAAGCCTATATCACTATAGTAGAGGAATTTTAAAATCTTTTAAGAACATTTATTGCAATTTCGAGCGCATCTCGATTATATTTAGATGCCAGTGTGGTGCTTGATCCAATCGAGGTAGCTGGTCACACGGGTGAAGG